>OZ017768.1:3071196-3791528 GCA_963969345.1 Turbatrix aceti
TCGCGACTCCACGCAAAAAACAACCAACCGTCTTCTCAGATTCGACCGGTAAAGTTTGACGAAGCAACGATGCATCATCAGCCGATTCCTTGGCGACACCAGCCGTCTTTTTTGGTTCTTCTCCGACAACCGGCGCAGTCATGACGACCGGTGGCATCTCAACATCTTCCGGTTCAGCAACCTCAGGACCAGCGACAGCAGGCGTCGTCGGTTTTTCGCGGATGATTTTCTTTTTCGTGAGCTTGGCGGGTTTTTTGGACACAGACGCCGGAGTGGTCACAGAAGCCTAAAAAATAACCATTTTCCATGCCAAATTCGCAAATAAAACATCGGGATCAAGGTCGGTGTCATAAGTAATCAGGCAAAAAACAACCAACCGTCTTCTCGGGTTCGATTTCGGGAGCGACAGGTAAAGTTTGACGACGCGACGATCCATCATTAGCCGATTCCTTGGCAACGTCAGCCGTCTTTTCGGGTTCTTCGTCAACAACCGGCTGCATTTCAACTTTTTGCGGTTCAGCAACCTCAGGAACAATGACAGCAGGCGTCGTCGGTTTTCCGCGGGGACCTTTCTTTTTCGTGAGCTTGGCAGGTTTCTTGGACACAGACGCTGGAGTGCTCACAGAAGCCTAAAAATAGCCATTTTCCATGTCAAATTCGCAAATAAAACATCGAGACCAAGGTCGGTGTTATCAGTAATCAGGCAAAAAACTACCAACCGTTTTCTCGGGGGCAACATGTGAAGTTTGACGAAGCGACGATCCATCATCAGCCGATTCCTTGGCGACATCAGCCGTCCTTTCGGGTTCTTCGTCGACAACCGGCTGCATTTCAACTTCCTGCGGTTCAGCAACCTCAGGACCAATGACAGCAGGCGTCGTCGGTTTTCCGCGGATGCCTTTCTTTTTCGTGAGCTTGGCAGGTTTTTTGGACACAGACGCTGGAGTGGTCACAGAAGCCTAAAAAATAGCCATTTTCCATGCCAGATTCACTAATAAAACATACCACATTGAGATCAAGGTCGGTGTCATCAGTAATCGCAACAAGCTTCCTCTTCCGAACCGGCATCTTTCTTTTCGGCGTTTTAGAAGGCGTCGGGCGCTAAAAAACATCCATAAAAATCATTTTTGAGACAAAAAAAAACCTACCGTGTCTTCCGCTTCTCGCATTTCTTCTTCCACCGTTGTTTTCCGTGCATCCGATGACTCGGACAAAACCTCGCTCTCGACCTCATCTTCCGAGACATTGTCAGTCGGGGACGGCAACGATAGGTCACCAGCAGTTTCGGCATAGGCAATCGCAGCCTGCCGAGCGCGCAGCGATAGACGCCGCGGTCGACGAGGTGTGCTGGTATTCAAAGCCTGACTTTCTTCCATCCGTTTCCGAATTCGGGTCGATGAGCGCGTCGTTGGTGGGCATTCCTTGGCCGACGGTGTCGACTTGGCCTTTGACTTCGATGCAGACTTCTTCGACGCGGCCGACCCTGGCGGCCTGCCCTTGGAAAGAGACCTCGGCGTTTTCACTGCCGTCGTTTTCGCATTCAGCTCGTACGTTCCGTCGTTTTTCTTAAAAGCACCCAGTTGCCGGAGTGAGTGATTGTGATTGGATAAAGCCTAAAACGCAGATTTCGAAAAACCGTGTGTAAGATAAGTCAAACATACGAAAATCTTGTGAAAGTTGTCCAAAGTGTACTCCAACGGCTGGTGTTTCCCGGTTGGGTGTCGCAGAACCTGTTCCGGCATTGTCACATCGTTTCCCTTCGCGAAACCGTAAAAATGAATCCAAAACTCTCGATCCGGTTCTTCGCCCTCGACATCGAAAACGTTAACAAGGTAGTACTTCCTGTCGTCTTTCCAATAAAGATAAAAGAACTTTTGTTCAAGAACGGCATCAAACACGGACGTCATTATTACCCTGAAATGATTGTACTAGAATGTAAAAATTCACGAAAAAAAATAACCAAAAACACGAAAAATACACAATTTACACCCAAAAATGAAAAAAAAGAGAGAGAAAAAGAAACACAACCGGCCCAAAAAGTAAAAAAAACTGGTGAAATCAAAAATCGCTACGAGACGACACTTGGCTTGGCGCTACAGGACCCCGAAAGTGCCGCGTGCGCGCGCGCGGGCAAACTGTTTTTGCGCGTATTTTTTCTTACTTTTTTACTGTCTTTTTGTAAGATTTTTGTTACTTTTTGCGAATCGGTTTTACGATACGTTTTTATATATAAAAACGTAAGTCGCGTTGTTGTTTTAACTTTGACTTATAAGTCGCGTTGTTGTTTTTACGGTTGTTTTTTTACGATTTTTGATGCTTTTTTAGTTCTACTTCGGAATGGCGGCCGAGGACCCGTGGTTTGACAAAGCCGTTCAGTGTTCCAACTACTTTTACTGCCTGTGGGATGATGAGAACTATTATCTGGCCAAAATCATCGGTTTCGAAGGCGAAGCACCCAACCGGAATTTCAGGCTGCATTTTTACCATTACGGGAAGTCAGCCGACCGAGATGTCGAGGAATCTTACCTCCTTCGTCCAAATAATGCCCTGGAGTACAACGACGAGAGTTATTCCAAGATTAAGGTGAGTATACCTGATTTATAGCATTTTGTGAACGTAAAAAATTGTTTAGGCACTGAACAAAAGGCGAACTGCGTTTCAACTCGGCTATCGCCACGGCTCCAACGGAAATCTGTTTCAAATTGTTCGCAATTCCGACGACGCGACGTTGGTGCCGAGTCCGTCTCCGCCGGCGACTGACGAGACCGTCCCGCGCAGAAGGCGTGGAAGGCCCAAGGGTGCTAAGCGGGTTCAGTTTGTCGAATCCCCAGCTCCTCCTTCTCCTCCTCCGGATGCTGAAGTCGAGAAGCCTGTTGTTGTGCGCGTCGAGCTCGAAAAACCGACCCGACCAAAAATGATTTTGGTGAGTAAACTTTTTTTTAGGTCATTTGATATTTTTTTGCACTTTTTAGCCGAAGTTGAGCGAAAAAAGGCAGTCTGAAATTCTCCATGCACATCTTCGTCCTTCCGCCAGGCCCTAAACTTCATACTTCCACTTTTTCACAGTTTTGGTTTCGTTTGAGTTATTTTAGCCCAGATTTGTGGTTTTTGTATAAATTTTTTTTGTTCGTGTCTTTTATTTGAACTTTTATGTGCGATAAATGGCACGATTAATAAAACACAAAAAATATGAAGCAGTGAAAAGTCTTACGTTCGGAAGTGTCCAATTTTCGTGTCAGGATTATTACTTCCAAGGAAAGATCCACATTTTGACCGTAATCTTCTTTTTTTTCAACTTTTTTTTGCTCTCAAGCTTTTTTTTTATAATTTTTTTTATTTCTGTCCTTTTTTTGTTCGAACGGTTAATTTTTCTTTGTTTATTGCATCAACCTGTCAAAATGAACAGTTTTTACAAAAACACGTTTCAAGCGGCGCACGACGATATTTTTTTTGAATCTCGATGGCTGAGTTGTTTCTGATGCACCTGTTGATCATTGATACCAGCTTGTCACCTATGTGGCTTGCGGAGGAATGGCGATGGCATCTGCGTTGACAAAGATGCTACGCAGCACAATGCCGAGCTCTGGGACGCTTTCTCTGAGATGCGGGTATACGGTAACCTTTTTGACATTCGGAAAAACAATGTTTCGACTCCGAAGTTCATCGAAGAACTCCACGTCGTGTCGGAGGATGCAGTCTTTGCCGTACGCCCGGCTAAACTCGCATTCGACGACTCCGCATTGCTGAATGAAGGAAACGTAGCACTCTCGGTACCTGGTGGTGTCGTAATTCGTCAGCAACAGTCGCCGGACACGGAGAAGGTCCCTGATGAGTTCCTGGGAAAAAAAAGAGAACGTAAAATTGCTTGAACGCATTTTTTCTTACCTTGAACGCTTCCTGAGAATCGTGGATGTAAGTTTCTTCGAGGATGCCGTGATCCATCCATTTGATGTTAAAAATGTCCAGCTCTAGGAAATCGAGGTGAATACGCATTTTTTGTTCATAGATGAACCGGAAAACTTCGATTGGAGGATTGGCAAGTTCCTTTATCGTCCGGAGATTTCTGATGATAACGTCGGTGAATCTTGTCGGATCATAAAGATAACGACTATTTTTCTCGTAGCTCCATAAAACTCGGAATGCTGTGAGGTCTGAAATGAGCCCAGGTTTAACGGTGTTATTAACACTGCTGAACAACTCACGGGTAAAATGCCGAACGAAGTCAAGGTCAAAGTAGTCCCAGCCAAAGATGTCGACTTCGCGCAGGGCACTTCCACACCTGCTGGCGATGAACTCGACGTTGATGGCCGCTAACTCCGAATTGCAGACCATGCCGTTGACCACGAATTCGTTTTTGAGGGAGTTCGAAAACATGTACTCTTCATCATCTTCGTCCTGGGTGTCGTCAAGTTCGCCTAGAGCCAGCGGCTTCGGTATAATGTGTCGAAACCTGATGACCAGTCGACGGTCTCGCTTCAGCGCCCACAACAACTCGGACTCGAAGACTGGACTGATTTCCTGCAAATGACACAAATATTATTTTTGCCGTTGAACGCAGAAAAGTAAACTTACGGCGATGTGGCGAAGATCAATGGCATCCTGGAGAAGAAAATCGAGCATACGACGTACGATTACGTGATTGTGGAAGACGGCTTTGATAGGGGATGCAGACATGTTTGTAAATAAATAAAGATCCCAAAACAGAGGTAGCAATGGCGAACGAAAGCAATCGACTAGCACTGACGGAAAATTAGTAAGCCATGGCTGCAGCGATAGTCCAGTCTGTGGGCGGATCCCAAATCATACATCCTATGCGAGCGATTCACCGTGCCCCCCACCGCGCGGCATTCACACTTGCCTGACCTCTGCGATGCCTGCGCGTAGTCAGGCCGTTTTTTTCGGCCCGGGCCAAAACGGACGGTTTTACTAAATTTTCGAGTTGTAGTTGGAGTACCTGAACGACGTACAAGCTAGCGCTAGCGCGCAAAGCCATCGTCGGGTCGATAAATAAATAGAACGCCGATTGACTAATGGAGTCAGTCAGCGCAGTATTAGAGTTGAAAGAAGCAATAATACTTCTTTACCAGTGCCGCCGAAAATAGCAGTATTATACACCTAGTATTAATCAATGCACGGCACATAAAAAATAATTTTTAAAAATCGAGCGCGTTCCGGATACCATTTTTTATCATCATGATATGATACATATACGATAGTAATCAACCCTTATCATATCGTGAATTATCAACTCTGAATCGGAAAATGCAGGTGACCCAGCATCAGGGATTGGCGAACGTTCGTGTTCGTTTGAGTTCGTTCGCGAACAAAGATAAATTTTCCGAACAGATAAAACGAACAAAAATTTAGGTAAAATCAGTTTAAAGGTGCCGAAATTGATGTTATTTTTCCAAAAATGGCAAATAGTGTCAATTGCCTTCGGTAATAAAAAGTGTTGGAAAACTGTCACAAAAACGTGAAAACACATAGTACCGAATTTTACGTTTTTATGCCCAGTTTAGAAAAAAAAATTGTGTAAAGTATGCTAAAAATCTGTTCGTTGTTCGTTCGCGAACAAAATTAACAAAACGTTCGTGTTCGTTCGAGATCAAAAAAATGGCTGCTCGCTCCTCGCCCATCTCTGCCCAGCATCCCTATCAATCCCGAGCAAAACCAATTCCCGGTCTCCAACACTGCCCTTGTCACCAAAATCCACCATCAGATCAATGTTCTCTTTATTCTTCACATTTTTGTCCAACCAACCCCTCAGGGCTGATCCAAACGAACAGGCAAATAGTAATAAATTAGGCACATACAACGTCTTTGCTGGGTTGCACGTAAATACACTGACTGGCACATGCCTAACATAGTAAGTAGAGGAGGCCGCGTGAAAATCAGTAAAATCAGTACATGAATAAAAATCATGATCATGGCAGTAATAATACAAAAAAGAAACGACGACGTCGGAGGATGGATGGATGGCAACATGGCAAAGCAGTAGTACAAAAAAAACAAAAAAACATCAATTTTGCAAAGGTGATGAGATTTTCAACAATTTTAAAATTTGGAGTCGGGTGGTGACTAGGTGGATGAATGGAACAACAAAAAAGTACATAAATGCTTGCATCCTTTTTTGGTTATACAGGCAGACAAAAAATACAGGGCGGCGGCTGAAACCCTTCTCTGTACCATCCAAAGACAAAAAACAATTTTCCAAAAGAAAAAAACGTGTAAAGCATACCCTGGATCAGATACCTGGAAAAACCTCAACTCGTCGCACTCGGAGGAGCGTAGCTGTGCTGAGAGCTGACAAAGAAATCGTCAAAGTAGGAAAACAAGAAGGCAAACGTCGGTCTTCTTTCCGGCGCTCTGTCCCAGCACTTGATCACGACATCGTGATAAACGTTGTCTGGACAATTCCTTGGCTGTGGCATACGGTAGCCGAGTTCGACCTGTTCGAGGACCTCTCGATTGTGCATTCCCGCATAGGGGACCTGGCCTCTGCTGAAGATCTCGCACAGCAGCACTCCGTAGCTCCAAACATCCGATTTGACCGTAAAATTGCCCTGCGCCGCTGCTTCGGGTGCTGTCCACTTGATGGGGAATTTGGCTCCCGTCTGGGCTTCGTAGATGTCTTCTTCCATGAGTTTCCGTGCGAGACCAAAGTCCGCTACCTTCACTACGGGGACGCCGGAGATTCGTTCGCCGACGAGGACATTTCTCGCTGCGAGATCGCGATGGACGAGTTTTCGCTCTTCGAGGTATTTCATGCCGTTCGCGATCTGACCACACATGTCGATCATCGCCTGCACGCTGAGGTGGTTGCTCTCGTTGCGGAGGAAGTGGAGCAGGCTGCCGCCTTCCATGAATTCCGTGATGATGTAGAAGGGCTCTTCTCGGGTACACACGGCGTAGAGCTTGACGAGGTTAGGATGGTCGCATTGCTTCATGATATGTGCTTCTCTGAAGCGAAATAATCATAAAAACTCATTCACAACAAGGCAAAAAATCAGCCTCAAAATCGGATGTCCAAAATTTTCAGGACAAATTTTTTTTTTAAACAATTTTAAAAAAAGTAATAAAAATTTGTTTTCAAAGTAAAATTTTTTTTTTAAATTTTAATAACAAAATTGAAACAAAATTTTAAATTTTTTTACGGGTCTAAAAAAATATAAATAAAATCTAAATTTTTTTTGAACATTTTTAGATTTTTTTACGAATCTAAAAGAAAATTTAAAAATTAAATCTAAAAATTTTTTTGAACAAAACATCGAAATGTGATGTAAAAATTCGTAATAAATATATACGCAGAAATAATTTTAAAAAAATTAAAAATTTTTTAATTGAAAAACAAAAATGTCCGTTAAGCATAAAAAATTGACTTGCAAATTTTTTTATGACTTTTCCGGACGGCCAAATTTTATGCCTCGATTCAAAAATTTTTTTTAAACGTTTACTTACCCCAAGAACGCCTCCGACGACATCATACCCGGTTTCATAGTCTTGATGGCGACGTCGACGATGCCCCGCCACTTGCCCTTCCATACCTCGCCAAAGTTGCCGTCACCGAGCTTTTCCCTCAATTCCAGCTGATCCCTGGGAATCTCCCAGTTTTCGTGAGTTGTCCGATCGAGATCTTTTCGGATGGGGGCAATCTTTGGCGCGGGGAATGTCAACTGACCGCATAGGCCGTCAGCTCGGGCTGAAAAAAAAACATAAAAATGTTTCCAACAAAAAAATCAAAAATTACCTGAATAATACTGAACAAGCTCCTGGATGGTTGTAAACTTGATTCTGGGAGTGATGAAAAAGGCTTCGTTGTCGTCGAATCTCTTGATTTTGTAGTGCTTGACCGAGGGGCCTCCGTAGCCGCTGCCGCCATCCTTAATGGTCAGCGCGTATTCGAGAGGATCGGTTTCACGCTCCCGAATTAGGAAAGTTCCCTTTGGCAGGTTGGGTCTCGAGACGAGGCGTTCTGCGTGCGATCGAGGAATTCGACCAGCAAACCATTCTTCGGATTCGAGGGTTTTGAAGCGTCCGACAAAGTTTCGAGGCACGTAGCCTGTTACCGGATCGTCGCCCTGTCGCTCGAGTTTCACAAACCACCAATCTGAGTTTCTGGAAAAAAAATGTAAATAAAATCGAGATTTTTTATAACTTTGTTTTTTTTTCTCCCGCTCCAATTTTTTTTGCTACGTTTTTTATTTTTTCCGTTTTTTTAAAAACAATCAAAAAATCCGGATAAAATCATAAAAAAATCCCAAAACTTCCTTCGAACCCCAAAAAATTAAAATTAAAATTCCAGTCACAGTTTACATTGAAAATAAATAAATAAATCCTTCCCCGACAGTTATTGGTTGACTCTGACTGCAAAAGTTTGTTCGTTCGTTCGTTTACGCGAAATCCAATCCGAGTCAATTGGATTAAGCAGCCAAGCCGGTAAAGGACCATAATCCGTAATCGGATCGACAAAGAATATAAATACTTATAAAAAAGCCCCATCACCCAAGCGACTTACGTTCCATCGAGGAGGTACATGATGTCTCCTTTGTTGAAGCTGAGGTCCCCGTCTGACCTGCTCTCGTACGAGTAGAGCGCCACGAGGCAGACAGCCTGCTGCTGTGACGAGACTACTTCGGGATCGCCGCCTCCGAGCCCGGTGGTCTTGCTGTTGACGTGGTACATGCGGGGCGTGCCGTGCGTGTACCTCGCGCCAGACGCGATATTCGCAGCACCGGCGAGACTGTTCATCGGGCCTCCTCCGGGTGGGCCACCCATCGGTATCTGACCGCCTCCTGGCTTGTGCAGCACCGGTGGAGGGTGTCTGTTGTACGAGTCCGTAGGATGGGCATCGCTGTTTCGGGGCTTCGATATGCAATGACCCATCGTTGACTAAAAAAAAAATTTTTTTTGTTAAAATATAAAATTGATTAAAATTTTAAAAAATCGGACAAATGAGTAAAAAACAAGGTGGAAATGCAACTTTTTTTCTGGTCTCGAATGACAAATTACGATCGACAGCAAACAGCTGCATTGGAGCACTTCCAAGGACCCCAGGTCAACAAAGAATACAAAAAACTCCAGAAAAAAATCAGGCGTAGATAAACAAGAAAAAATAAACGCATCAACGCGCCCTGGATGACTCACAAAGTCACTTCAATTTTAAGCAGGCACGTACGCATGAAAAATAAAAGCTAAGCCGTCGAGACACGCGTTATCAGTCCAAGTAGGCGGAGAGAAAACCGATCCTGCGATGATGACTCGTCAGCAGTTGGAAATTCAAAAAAAAAGAAAAAGAACAAATCCGACCCTGCACGTAAGCCTAGAAAAACCATATAAGCCACTTTAAAGATCCCAGAACTCCAGAGCATGCAGAAAACGTAAATGAATACACAGGGCAACATCAAAGAATTGCAATTGATGACTGAAGAAAAAAAAAGACGAGCAGACAACGCACTAATCGATGCTCGCACGCTGCAAAGTGTGCACTCTCATTAGAGCCGTTGTTCGCAAGCGGCAGTCGTGCGAGTAGTGGCCAATGCAACTCCTCCGCGCTGGGCATCATTCATCCATCAATCGCACGCTAAAAACATGGATCTACCCCGAAAGTAAAAAAAAAAAGTTTTTCACACGCTCAAATATTTTTTTTCAATCTTCAATTATAAATAGAAAAATTTTCCACACAAAAAAAATGTTCATTGACGCGATCGCAAACGTCAGCCAGTCTCACATCAGGTCGTCACAGCTCGTTAATCACCTTACAGCTCGGATGAAAAGGCCACAGACTTTTCAACCGAGCAGAAAGGTGGTAAGCCTCCGGGGTTCCTTCCCAGACAATTTGATTTTTTCTGATTTTTTCCTTTTAAGAAATCAACAAGCCCAGTCAAAAACAAAAAAAAACATCGACGAAGAAGCTAATTAATTAATTAATTAACACAACGCACAGCGTGGGAAAGACCGCCCGTTAACATTTTAAACAGAACAAAAATCATCATCATGAAAACTTTTATAGTCATTGTTAGTTTTTTTTTTTACAATTAAATAAATACAAAACAACAAGTTCTCGTTTATCGTTGCAGTTCAATTTTGACTGTCAAATTGAATTCCAAAAAGAAATAAAATCGCCTCCGTCTACGACCACCTAAATATGTATTGCATACACCTAGATAGACATCGTCACCGTCGTCGTCCTGCAATCAACACAAAATAAGGCGCGGCAGTCAGTCAGTCGCAAAAGTCCCCGAGAGAGCGGTAAAAGTTCGTTTACTGCAATCTAATTAAATAAACGAAACAAAGAAAAGCTGACTTTGACCTCGGAAAAATGGAAAGAAGGAAACATTCCCGAACTAACTCAAACGATGATATCAAAAAAAAAGTTACAAAGTCGCCAAAAATGAAAAAAAAAATATTCAACGGTCTTTCGCTCGTCGCCTTGAATTTCTTTCGCGCACCGCATCCATCCATCGGTCAATTCAAAAGTCTTGTCTTCACTTTTCACCCCTCCCGAAGCAAAAAAAGGGAAAAATGACACCATGATGATCGTCTATCTATCGAACCGGACCGCTTAAAGGACAGGACGGCGGGCGAGTGGGAGTACGAAAACCGATTTTAAAAGTTAGTACCAGAAAACGAGGCGAGACATAATACCGAGAGTCGAGTCGAGTCAAGTCACCCGCTGCTGGTGTACGTATTTTGAGTCCTGAGCAGTACGTACCCGCCTCAGGACTCAAAATGCTGCTGTGCGACGGCCTGGTCGGTCAATAAACAAACCCGGGTAAAAAGTAGAGGCTCAAAACACCAAAAAAGGACAAATCAAGCAGAAATAATATTTATTTATTTATAAAACGCGCGCGCGCGCGCGAGTCACTGAACTTTGCGCTGGGATATAATCTGGAGTTCAAAAAGTGTTCGCAACGCATAATTACGTCCGGAAAAGTGTCCTGGAAGCCGTGCTTGCTTTCAGACTGGCTTTCAGGGTCATAAAGTATGAATGAAAAAGTCGTATACGTACAACAGGGCCAACATTGTCCGCGCAAGAGAAAAAAAACAGTGCACGCGATCGATCGGCAGAGGAAAGGCAGACGCGAGTCGCAAAAATGCCATCTGGCGAAGAAGCAAACACTCAAAAACGTGGCGACTTATCCAATCCCTCCATCCATCCGCCCAGCTGACCGACCGGTTGGTCCTTGAATATACGAGTGGCAATGCAATGTACACTGGTCACTTTGCATGCACTTGACAGCGAGCAGCCGCCTCCGAATGCATGCGGCATGCGGCAAGCGACAAGCAGCTTGGAAGCTCAGTAAACATCATAATCTCCTGCCGGCAGGGTCATATCCCGTTGTCGTCGTCCCCAGAGCGATCTACAAGCAGGCAAAAGACAAGATGACAACCATGACATGAAATGCGACAATTTGACAAACTTGGAAGAGTTATGGCGCCGCTCGGGGCCCCACAACAGACAGAACACTGAAAGAAAGCTGGCCGACATGAGAAATCACAGCGCAAGGCAAACAATACATAGTGCATAAAGATGTTCCGCCGGAAACCCCGGAAGACTATATGTACGAATTTTGACTAGGATGTCTGGGATGCACTTCCTGCAGATAATCATGCAGACATTTGTCCGCCGATCAGACTGACACGCCGTGGGATGCATTTCAATGGTATACACAGTCTACCCGGATACCTGACCAGTTTGGAAAAAGACAAAAAATATGACAGACATTTCGGACATAAATAATTATCGCAATAATGATCAAAAAAGTTATTGAATGGAAATAATTAATATAAACTTTTTCAAAAAACCGATCTGTCATCATCGGAAGAGAAAGTTCCGCAGTTTACGATCTTCATAGATCACTTCAACGTTTCCAGGACGAAAATCTTGGGTGGCTAAGAAAAGAAGAATGTCTGTGTCGTGGCATTGGCCGATATCGTATAAGAAGAAAATACATGTTAATGGAGTGTGATAATAGTGTGATAACATGGAAACTAAAATAAAAAACACGAATGAAAGTGAAAGTAATAAACCTAAAAGCAGGGTGCCGAAATCTCCCGGACAGTGTTGTCGGTTCTGAAAATTTTTCGGGTACCCGAACCGGAACCGGAACCGAAAAAATATTTTTTGGGTACTCGGAACCGGAACCGGAACCGAAAGTAGAAAATTCGGGTACCCGAACCGGAACCGGAACTTTTCAAACCGCGTGCGAAACCAAATTTGAAGGATTTTCGTGTCAAAAGTGTTCAAAAAGAATAAAATTGCTTTGAACATGAACTTATAACCGATTTCGAAGCGCTTTTTTTCACTCTGTGAGAGCTCGTTTTTGCCGTAATTTGAACTCACTTTTAAAATCCGGGTACCCGGAACCGGCATTTCGGGTACCCGGAACCGGAACCGGCCGGTTCCGGTCCGGGTACCCGACAACACTGGATGTGGCGGCCGTTTGAAAAATGGGGGTATCAAATAATCAATACTTCCTGCACACTGACTGAGAAAAATACTTTCAGAAAAAAAAAAGAAAACAATAGAAATGTTGAAAATGTCGAGTCATGGAAACTTATCAAATACAATAGGTAAAAAATATGAATCGGCTATAGCCAACGTGTATGCTTACAATACTGTGAATAAGTATTGTAAGCATATACGTTTTCAACACAAACGCAATATTTATTTAATTTTTTACATTTAAAAAAATGTTATCACACTCCATTATTGAAAGTTGTTTCCAAAATGTTTCCGACAATGTCATCACAGTAAGTGAATACTATTTACTTTTGTTATCAAAACGTTTTTTTTTATTTCAGAATATACAAAAAAAAATGAAGGCCGAGATGCACACGCTATACGGATTCACAATGATTCCTTGTGCCGCGATCGGTTTAATTTTTTCAGTTATATCACTAGTCGCATTGGGCCGACTGATCATAAAACGGCAGGATGTTGGACGAAAACCGTATATTTTGATTGGTAACCGAATAATAAGCGACGTTATAACATGTATAGCTATGCTGGTAACCGGCATTATGACAATTTTGTAAGCCCCCCAACTACCGAAATTTTCTGTCATTTATAAAAACAATTTCAGTGACAATTTTGAGTTGCTAATTGATGATGTAGCAATAGCTTCAATTTATATATCTACAATTTTATATTGTTTTTTGTCATTTGTAAAGTTTTGTGCTGTCGCCCAGCCGTTGCGCTTCAAACAAAAATTTACACTCAAAGCATGTTTATATCTTGTCGGTATTAGTTGGATTGTTTTTTTTTTATATATGGTGTTTATTTTATTCACAATTACGTGCTACAAGATGACAGCACCGGTTTTTATATAAAACGCATCCAGCATGTTTTGTTAGTGGTAATGTATATTTTAACAATTGCCGCCTATATTGTAACAGGTTTGTTGTTTTAAAAAATGAAGAAAAGAATTTGATTTTATGTCTACCAAAATTTCAGCTATCAAAATTAGCACGACTTCCAGATTAAACCCAGCATTAAACGCCGGGATAAAAATTTCTATGATTAAGCTTGGAGCAGGCATAATATCGTTTGCTGTTTTTAATATACCAACCATCTTCTGGAGTGTTACAGAATGTTTTTTACCCCTGTGTTATTATTATATAAATGCAGATGAACTAGTGATTTTACTAGGGATTGTTCGACTTTCACTTGTTTTCAGAATAATTCTGGATTCCGTTGTTTTTTTTGTAATGGATTCCAAAATCCGTCATTCCCTGATGACAATGGTCGGGCACTGTCATCAAACGCCTCGACCCGCTTCTGTTCCAATGGCCTCCTCGTAGGGACTCCCCGTATACAAAAATTTCCAGAATAAATGCTTTCTGAACTGCCACCTAAAAAAACCTAAAAAAAATATGCCCCAACAAAATACCTGCTTTGTTAATAATGTTTTATGGTAATAAAATTGTAAGTAAACGTTTTGAGCGATGCGCGCGGCCAGAGCTTTCCGGAGAGATCTTACATATTTCGTACAAGAGCAATAAAGCGTCAGTTTATCTTGCTTTGACGATTTTCGACAACCAGACGACAGCGACGATGGGAAGAAGAAATCGCGACCAAATCGAATCAATACATTTACGCCTACGTGGACATCATTTGGGCCTCCTTGGTAACTAACCACTGAGTAATGGTGAAAAAAATAAATAAATAAAATAAACGTTTCGTCCAGTCCCCTAACTTTGCATGTCCTGTCCCCTAACAAAGCATTTGAAGTTGTAACCGAAAAGTATCAGGCAGTGCATTGTGAGCCCGAAGGCAAAAACTTTCAATTGGAAGTGTTTTTCAGACTTTTCCATCAAAAAATCTGTGAGAATTTGGGAGGCGAGAGATATGTAGTTGTACTGGATTCCTTGCGACTGCACTTTACACCCCCTGTTGCCAGCGTGGCTACGCCAACGCATTATTCGTTTTGAAAGCATATACGTTTGATACTTAAGCTTTCAAACCGAATAATTCAAAAAGCTTCTTCTCCTTACGCTCTGATATATTTTCCTACTGTGTCATGACTTTCTTTAGCAATCACTTGTTGGTTGCAATTGTAATAGTTTGCTGTATGACAATCATCTGCCCGGCTCAAGAAAATGTCGATAAAAATTCCTCTCTTCGGCTTGGCACCGTAAAACAGGAAAACTCCGACGGCATCAATGACACGTTAAACTTTAAGAAGCGTGTACTAGATTGTTGGATTTGTGAAGAGATACTCCGTTGGAGACCACACAACCGCAGTACCACAACTGTTGAATGACGAAAAAAATGTTGCTGCTTTTTTAACGGTACATAAATAAATTATGTCAAGCAGAGTTGTTCAATTCGCCAATTTTCAGCGCTCGCTCTGCTCGCGCTCTTTTGAAGATTTGCCTCAGACGTGTTTTTCATAAAAACCGATTTAGGGGAAAAAATCTGAAAATTTGTTTACGGTGTTTTCAGAGGACGGGAAATGCGAAGGGATTCTCAAATTTTTCGAAAAACAACCGCTTGCATTTTTTATTGATTTTGGGAGTCACAAAATCGGCTACCGCTCATTTATATCGCTTTTCGCAGATACGGCACCAGCCTATTTTCACCGCGCTTTTTTTGGCCCTGGATATCTCCAGATTCCGGAATCAGAAAAATTTTTCATAGTTTTTTTAACAATCCCTTATAAGCCTACAACTTTGGTTAAAAACATTCAAAACGCAACTTTTTTTTTAAATTACCAGAGGCCATAAAGTAACGTTAACGTTACAAAATTGACACTTACCGTAACGATAAAAAAAATCTGATAAGACATCGTGTTCCCCGCCTCTCAAAACCTCCATACTATTTTTTTTAGCTTTTTTTGTCATAAACAAAGCCCGTGGCATTGATTTTTGTCCAGAAGCCAAAACTACAGAATTCGATTTTTTTTTAAATCTGTGTTTGGCGGTAATAGAGGTTTTTAGAGGTGGGGAACAATTCTGGCTCAAAAAATAAAAAGTTGTAAAAAAGTCTTGTCCTCGTCTCCCCCTTGTTCCTAAATTCTGTCGTGGACTGTCTCTTAAGGTGGAGGGTGCGACCCCGTGAAAAAAACTTGAGTAATCATCGGATAAATTCATAAAATTTGTACAAAAAATGCCTGCAAAGCACGAAAAAAACAAACGTAACGCAGAACCGATTGTAAAAAAGTAAAAAAAAAACGATACGAGAAACTTGATGCGCACGCGATCAAATAAGGTTACGGTAAATAATCGTGTCAGAAAACCTTCGTTTTTCAAAGTTTGTCTGCCCCCCCCCCATATTCGGGGAGAGCCGGGGACAAAAAGTAATCGGGGTGGGGAAAATTTTCCCCGGCGAGGGTAAAATTCGTCGGGAACGGGGAAAATTTTTCCCGAGTTTAACACCCTATTGAAAAAAAATGAATGAAATGTGTAAAAAAGGCTGTTAATTTTTCTAAAAACGAAAAATGAGGCATATTTTGGAAGAATTTTTCGTCTTTCCCGTTTTTTTTGCCAATTTACGTTAATTTTGGGATATTATACATATTTGTTTGCTGCCAAATTTTGTTCAATGTAGTCCAGTCCCCTAACTTTGCATGTGCCATTTTATGATTAATTTTCAATTTCAATTACATAATTACACAGGATTACATAATCACTGGGAGTCGTACGAAGAGGGGTCATCAAAGATAAACAATCCGTCTGAAGCAAGGTTTTCTAATTTGACTTTTTGTACCGCTCGCTCCGCTCCCGCTCTTTTATTTTTTAAATTTTCTCGCTCGCTCCGCTCCCGCTCCTTATATTTTTCCTTTTCCACCGCTCGCCCCGCTCCCGCTCCTTTAATTTTAATTTTTTTGCGCTCGCTCTCTTTATTTTTTTTTCATTCTGTCGCTCGCTCCGCTCCCGCTCATGAGCAGAGCGGGAGCAGAACGAAAATCGCCAACGCTCCAAGTAAAATATCAAAAATTTTCAGACATTTGGGGGCAAAGGTCCAAATTCAAAGGTTTTTCAGGTGTTTAGACAAATTTTAGTGACAAATCTACCCGAAAGTGAACGGAAATGATAAAAAAAATCAGACAAATTGCCATAACTTGTTAGTGTTTTTTGAACTCAAGTTGTCTTTGTGGAAAAACTACGACAATTTTTATAATCTACGGTTCAAATATTTACGTCACAATTTTTATGCGTATAATTTTTTTTTATCAATGTCGACAGCTAACGAATGATTTTGGCGAAGAACATGTAACATGTAACTAAGCAGCAAACAACAACCGACGCTGTCCACAGACACAGCACGATGCGATGTTTCCTGATAACTGCACTTTTCATATCAATTTTTGGGGGAAGACGGGGTTCTTGGATGCAATCAATGACTCTGATTTATTTGCACGTATATTTTTTTATACATACGTTTGCAGGAGAGCTCTGTGCGTGGTACTGGTACTTGATGGTATCTGATTCACTTGTCAGTCGATAAGTCGATAGCGGTCACCCACACCTTTTTACCCAGTGATTCTCCTCAACAGGTGGAAACACCATTTATATTTCTGATGGCCCGTGCCGTGTTTGTTTGCTTGCTTGTTTGCCAAGCATGTCCAAAGACCCACCCTGCGCGCCCGTCGCAAGCTGACTGTGCCTGCCACAGCATCAGCATCAGCCATCAGCGTGTCTTTGACCCCCCTTCGTGCGCGGCGGCGGCGACGACCGCGGCCGGGTTCGTTCCGTCACAGACGATTTGTTTACCTGGCTAGTCATTAGCTACTTTAACCACCTACTTTGCCTGTGCACTTGTGGGTACATACTTTTGGCTTCCGTTCGCGTTTACCGCTGAGGTTGTTGCGTTCCTTGTTCCCGGTGTGTTCTTTTATATTTGCTCGTTGTCTTTTGAGCCATCAATGTTAGCTCTAACTTGTGAAATTGAATGCATTTATGAACTTTTTTTTCATGTGTAATATTTTATGTATTATACGTCGTTGATCTTGAATTAGTAGCCGATCAGTTTTTTTTACGATCAAAATTTTTATAGTTTTTTCTTGTTCTCATCAATTTTTACAATCAATTGCAATCGTACAATTGTCGTATGTATAACTAACATAAGCGGCACCGGCGCCGGCACCGATCTCGACTTTTATTCGTTTCATCCTCGGGAGAACTAACCTGTACACACTGTTTCACACCATTCGCCGAGAAACGAGAGTTGGGGCGGCGGGACTGGACTCGACTGGGCAAGGAACGACAAGACAGGAAAGACAACAGGCAGCGCCGATCGACCTTTGTTTTCGCTCTGGTTGCATTCCTCGTCTGATAGGGGAAGAGACGGGACGACGATCGCGATCGCGGGTGGGTGGTGGGGATGGTGATGAATCAAGCCAGCCGAACGAACGACATGGAAAAATTTGCGGTGCCCCCGACTTCTTGTTCTTGATTATTGGAATCGCCATTTGTGTTCGTTCGTGAACGAACGTAACGTAACGATCGTAACGACCTGTGCTAATGTTTTTGTTGTTTTCCTTGTACTGACCATGATTTTCAAAATTTGAGGTCCTTAATATAGTTGACGCTTTACTTAGTCACTTTCCCGACCGTTAACCTCCCGTGGACAGTGCAACACCCCACTTTCCTTTGTTGTCCATGGACCACGGCGCATCGCGCCGGTGAAACCCTTTACGACTTTTCATGTTCTGCATGGTTCTTTCTTACCCTCTGGTTCGCGTAGAGTCGCGTTAGGGTCGAGATGATCACCAACACCCCATCATGGTCGTTTGACTTGAGTCAAGCAAATCTAGGCTTGATTTGACGCTCGTCGGGTGTGGTGGTGTACAGGCACGTTGTTTGCTTTTGCCGGCCGTCGACCGTCGACCATTGGAGTACAGGGGAGGAGGGTCGGGGTGAGTTGCAGTGAAGCTTAACCTCGCCGAGACTCAAACTTGGAACTCATCGGCAACACACATCGATTGAACACACTCATTTTGGAGGGTTTTGGAGTGTACCAGTTTTTAATGATTTAAAAAAAACAGCAGCACGGACCTGCTTCCTAAAAAATTTTCCCACATCTCAAATTAATGTGCGCGCCGCGATCCGAGTCCGCGATTAGACGATTAGATGGCTCCAAAGATGATGTATGTGCCTGTGCCGTCGTGATGATTGCGTAGAAGCAAGTCGTTTTTATTTTGGTCGTTTGCGCCTGGCCTGCACTTAATTATGACCCGTTACGGCGACAGAGGACGTGCCTTAATTGATTTACCGCTGTCCTACTGACGGAATGTGTCATAGTTCATTTTGGAATGCCATGAAGTTTTTGCTGTAAAATGTAGCTGTCTGAGACATGATCCGCTAAAGTTACGACTGCCAAAAATCGCGTTTTTGTCATTTTTGATGATTTTTGGCATTTTGTAGCTAAAAAATGCGGCATTTCCAAAGCTGAAGTACATTTTGATCGACGAGATTTTTGATAGAGAATCTGATAAAATTGTAAAAATATAGGGTTTTCACCTTGAAAAATACCGAAAATCGTATTTAAATAAGAATCACAATGGCAACATTTGTTACGGCATTTTTCTAAGTGATAACCCCAAATTTTTATATTTTTTTTCGGATTTGCCATCAAAAATCGCGTCAATAAATATGCGCCAAAGTTTTGGAAATTTCGTAGTTTTTTTTAGCAACAACATGCCAAAAATAGTCGAAATTGGTAAAAACACGATTTCCGGAGAGCGTAAATCTGCCGGATCATTCCTCGGGCAACTATGTACATTTTGCGGTGAAAATTTCATGTGGATGCCTACTTGACCTGTTAAGCCCGAGCGAAGCAAACATCGTGCACTCACTCCCAAAGAGTGATTTTCCACCCCAACTTTTAACCGTGCTTCAAACCGGATTTCTTTGACTTCAAGCCCTGTTTTTTTTGCAGCTCAGCTGTCCATGAAGTCCCCCCCGGGACTCTGGCTGCGGGTGGTGGTAGCAGCCCTGCTGCTGCCCACCACCGCGTTTTCACACGACGCAGACGACGGAGCTGTCGCCGTCGCTGAGGAAGACTTCGGAACCGACAACTACCGAGAATTTTCCGCGCCCATCGGTGAACGAGGCCTCTTCCCGAACATCTTTAACCTCGCGACGCACGCTGACATCAAGGCCTCCTCAACCTGTGGCCAGAGCGGTCCAACGTACTACTGCAAGCTCGTCGAGCACGTCTACAAGCGAGCGCCTCAGTGCGACATCTGCGATGCCAATGACCACCGCCACAATCATCCTGTCGAGTACGCCATCGATGGCACGCCTCGCTACTGGATGTCGCCTTCCCTGGCCCAGGGTCTGTCGTATGAGAAAGTCAACATCACTCTCGACCTCCGGCAGGTCTACCAGGTGGCTTACGTCATCGTTAAGGCAGGTAATTCTCCGAGACCAGGCACATGGGTTCTGGAAAAGTCCCTCGACGGGGTTGTCTACACTCCGTGGCAGTTCTACGCGATCAACGACGCGGAATGCATGAAAGTCTTCGGCGCCCCGGCAACCAGGGGCGTTCCGAGGTTCAAGACTGACGACGAAGTTCTCTGCACCTCAGCGTACTCAAATGTCGACCCCCTCTACGACGGAGAAATCCATACATCCCTCGTCAACGGCAGACCCTCCGCTGAGCATTACTCCCCCGAGTTGCTCAACTTCACCAAGGCCAGGTACGTCCGTCTACGACTTCTCTCGCTCAGAACACTCAACGCTGATCTCATGATTGTTAACCGACGACATGAAGCCCCAAAACTGGATCAATCGGTGACAAGGAGATACTTTTACTCGATCAAGGATATCTCGATCGGTGGCCAGTGCATCTGCAACGGACACGCTGAATCCTGCCCGCCAGACAGCGTGAATGGACAGTTCAGGTGCGAGTGCAGGCACAACACCTGCGGCGAGTCCTGCAGCGAGTGCTGCGCTCTCTTCAATCAGTTGCCGTGGAAATCTGGCACACACGATCATCCAAATGTTTGTCAACGTAAGTTTTCTGCTATTTTTTTATGGTTTTGATCATTTGGGAAAAATTTAGCTACATTTTGGAGGTCTTGAAACGAAAATCGCAATTTCGTTGAGGGGAAACGAGCAGCTTTTTTATCGTACACAGGCCCGACCAAAAACGTGGATGCATCGCGATCGTAGACTAAGTCTACTAGACTTGCATCCACGCTGACTTTTTGCTTGCTGCAGCCATGCATCCACGCGAAAGCAGTCTGTCATCTACGCCGTTTTTTTGCATGCGGGATACTGGCATTCACGTGCTTTTTTAGGCTGTCCACGCATTATTAGTTTCCCAATATCGATTTTTTTAAATTTATTTACAACAAAAAAAAATCACAATTTTTACGGATAGAATCAAGCAAATCGACGAGGCATCTTTGCCAAAGAATTAAGGTATACGGAAGTGAAGATCAATCGAAACGTGACGAATGAATTCTGCAAACATAATTTCAATATTAAAAAACTATTTTGATTATAAAAAAATTATATTGGGTAAAAATTTCATGCAATTAAAAAACGAAATTGAATATTTTGTTATTCAAAGTTAATTTTTTTATTACTACAAAGACAAGTTTAAAAACTTACGTTGTTACGTTTTTTGATCGTCAACAACGACGAGGTTATCGTCGATTCTGGAACGACTTTGTCAGTCGGACTCGAGTTCGTGTACGTCTCACTCGTCTCGGATCCACCGCAGCAGAGGTACAACCTTCCATTTGAATAGGTTTTGTTCCACTCCTTTTCGTTGCGGTGCTGCAAAAGCAACTCGCTTTTGATCGAAAAAAGCTTAAAAAGATTTAACAAAAGTAACAAACTTGTTAATTAAAATTGCAACTCACGTGACATCCAAGCGCGCGCAAGATGACCTTTGGCGTTTTCGTATTTCACCACGATGAGAGACAACTGTATGGCCAGGTTAGTATTCTGGCGTAGATTGCGGAAAGCCTGGTCAGCAATGTGCTTATCCAGTTTCCATTCATTAATATAAAGTCTGAATAGACGAGTGAATCGAATTTTGAACTATTTTTTAATAGACAGTCTGTGAGCCGATTTACATTCGACGACACATCAATTTTTACACTTTCAAATGTTTTGAGTCTAAGTTGTGGAGGACCCTAAGGGCAGTCTATAACCGCAATATTAGATTTTTAAAAAATCGGATTCTGGAGATTTGGCTTCAGATGTGTTTTCATAAAAACGAATAGCGCGCGCTTCGTTTCTGAGCAAAAAATCTGAAAATTTGTTTACGGGGGTTTCAAAGGACAGGGAATACGATGGCATACTCAAATTTAAAAAAAAACAACTGCAAGTATTTTTTTTTGCAAGTATTTGAATTTTGGCGTCACAAAATTGGGCTATACCACGCCCAAAAAAAATAATCACTCATTTTCATATATCCTATCTGAAAGAGCGATTTTTTTGGCTCAACATGTAGTTTCCGTTAGAAAAATTTAGGGTCTGGAATCACCTTTTAGGTCCCGATTTGTCGTCAAAACGACCAAAAAACCCCCTTTTTTGCGCGTGCGCGCGCGCGTGCGCACTTCCCGCCATTTTTTTGAGGGGGTTTTTGGTCGTTTTGACGACAAATCGGGACCTAAAAGGTGATTCCAGACCCTAAATTTTTCAAACGGAAACTACATGTTGAGCCAAAAAAATCGCTCTTTCAGATAGGATATATGAAAATGGGTGATTATTTTTTTTGGGCGTGGTAAAGCCCAATTTTGTGACGCCAAAATTCAAATACTTGCAAAAAAAATACTTGCAGTTGTTTTTTTAAAAATTTGAGTATGCTGTCGTATTCCCCGTCCTCTGAAACCCCCGTAAACAAGTTTTCAGCTTTTTTGCTTAGAAACGAAGCGCGCGCCATTCTTTTTTGGGGAGAACTATGAAAACACATATGAAGCCAAATCTACAGATTCCGATTTTTAAAAAATCTAATATTGCGGTTATCGACTGCCCTTAGGGTCTTCTACAACTTAGACTCAAAACATTTCAAAGTGTAAAAATTGAGGGGTCGGGCTTTTCCCCTTATAGGAAAATCGGCTCGCAGACTGTCTATTAAAACGCATCCTGTAATATAAATAGGCCAATTGCAATTAGATTACGTTCCATGGGTCTTGCAGCGAAAATCTCATTTTCGTTACGAGAGAACAACATTCAGGGAAAATTGAATTTTTACGTTTGCCCAACACGATTCTGTCTGTTTCTGACTTCATTTCTTCCTTTTCAGCCTGTCAGTGCTTCAACCACGCCGCCGACTGCGTCTATGACGAAGCCATCGCTGCCCAGAGCCTCTCAGTCACTCCCGACGGTATTTACGAAGGCGGTGGACGCTGCATCGACTGCCAGCACAACACGGAGGGTGTCAACTGCGAGAAGTGTAAGAACGGCTTCTACCGACCATCCAACGTTTCCCACTACCTCGAAAACGCGTGCCAGCCCTGCGACTGCGACATTCTCGGCTCCGAGCACGGCGAATGCGTCCGCGACGAAACAGTCGCTGTCGAGGGCCGTCGTCCGGGTGACTGCATCTGCAAGCCTGGCTTCGGAGGTCGTCGGTGTGAAAAGTGCGCTCCGGGCTACCGTAACTACCCGGTGTGCGAGCGATGTCCCTGCAGCCAGGCAGGTTCGCTCAACTTCGAAACCTGCGAAGAGGAAAATTGCATTTGCAAGGCGAATGTTGAGGGACAATTTTGCGATCGTTGCAAGCCAGGAACAGTTTTTCTGAGCCCAAAGAACCCGCTGGGTTGTCAGTCTTGCTTCTGCTTTGGCAAGTCGAGCATGTGCACCGAAGGCGACTGGTCTGTGGGGCGTCTGACGGCATCCAGCAACTGGACCCTCACCGGACTCCACGACAGATCCATTTCCATATCACCAAAGACGAATTCCACCGAACTCCTGATTTTCACCAGCGCCGATCATCCGGAGAACGGAGGACAGCTTTACTACTGGAAAGCGCCCAAGCCCTTTCTCGGAAACCTCCTCAACAGCTACGGAGGCGATCTGCACTACTTTGTCTACTTCGTACCATCCAGAGAATCGACCCAACCGACCCCGGTCGCGGATGTCATGATCGAGGGCAACGGCATGCGGATCATGCACTACACCCATCTTAACTTCTTCCCGAGGGAAAACATGAGCGTGACCATCGTCGTCAACGAGAACAGCGGATGGTACAATGCGCAGACGTTGCAGCCGATCGACAAGGCTGATCTCATGCGGGTGCTCGCTGACGTTACTCTTTTCCTCGTTCGGGCACGGTACACGCAGGATCAACTGCAGTCCAGGTTCGTGATCTGATCTTTTGTCTTGGGGGTGTGCCGGGCCAGGGTGATAAGGTTGAGAACGTATTTGTCATCGCAAGAAGCCAGACGGTGTCGATGGTATTAGTCTATGGTCTGGAACGTCACCTGACGTAATAGACTTTTAATCTTTAAAAAACATACGTTCATTTTAGAAGAGCAAAGATTTTTTAAATTTTTTTTTGGAATCAAAAATATTTTTTGAAAAACTCAAAAATATATTTATGTGTCCCAATCTTTTTTTTGACGTCACAGGAGATGCGTGACCATGTCCTTCCTCGTGTCTCCGGAAGTAGGGCATGTTCAACTGTTTAACCGTGCTTATGCGAAGTCCGTGATGATACCTTATCGAAAAATGAATGCATGAAAACACTTCCGTTATAATGGCCGGTATTTTTGACGATTGGCCTAGATTTTTGACGTCAGCTGCTGGGATTAGAGCACGGGGATACGCCTTACGCCTATTGGGTCCGAGAAAGATACAACCGGGTGTTTGCATGACATTGGGAATCAACCAACCATCGTACACGACGATACCGAGCTTTGATAATGCTAAATAAGGGAAACCGGTGCCATAAGATGTGGACGTATGTATGTACGTGAGTATCCATTTGTTGTCGAGTTCTTCTTCTTTCCTGTTTATGTCGAGTGTACTTTGTTCACCCGTTTTTCCGGTCTTGTAGAAGGAAATGGAGCGTACAAGGCGGTAGAGATTAGGTTAAGAGACGTCTCGTTGTTCTCTCACGGCCACTGCGTACTGTAAGAACAATGACTGGCCTAAGCCTAACTAGACATAACCCGGATGTGAGCTGGGAAAGACACTTTACTTTGCATTTGCAATCTTTCGTTTTTTAAAGGAACATTTACGCCCTTAAGTTTAGTAGATTGAAAGCGCCGAGTTCAGCTTTGACACTACGGCATTTTCAAACTACTTTGACTTTTGCTGGGTCTTTTATAAGCTAATAGTTAATTTCTATACTTTATTAGAACCTGTCAATTTGAGCTGAATTTTTGGGTGTTGTTGTAAGCTGTACATAATTTGATCCTTGAACGCCCAGACATGTTGATCTGAATTTTTGGTGATAAGCAGAAAGCTATCAGCGTTGAACTTCGTGGAACAGAACAACGCTAATTCATAGGGGGGATTCCTGAACCAGCGTCAACGATGTCAAAAATATCAAATTTTAGCATCTCTGATTTTTTGGTCCAGCCAATCCAGGCCAGAAAATTTTTAGCCCCTTGACATGCTTGACCGTCGTCGCCACGGTTTTTTACAGAAAATATAATGTTTTCAAATTTTGCGTCAGGGGTATCTAATTTCAATTATCTAAATTTATTTAATTTATATTTAGTAGTGTCTGCGTCTACGGCATGACTTACTTGTAGTTTCTGCTGCAAGAGTGCCATAACATGTCACAGAAACTATACTTGTAGTATATTTTGTATGTTTAACGCAATTAAATCTATGACGCAGGAGGGGGTCTTTAAGAGGGACTCTGCGAGCCGATTTTGGAATAAGGTGAAAGCCGCGACCCAGCTAATTTACAACTTCAAATGTTTTGTGCCCAAGTTGTAGGGGGGCCTATGGGAGACTCCAAATGGGCCATAATAGATTTTTCAGATGCCGGATTCTGGAGCTAGGGCTTCTCGAATGTTTCGACGTCAAAATTTCAAACTGCTTCTAAAAATCTGATTTTTGGCATACAGGGGTATCTTGGCACGAGAAATCGACTGGTGTATTCCGATTTTTCAAAAAACATCTGACTTTTTTGAAAAAATTGATTTTCTTCAATTTACCTGTTTTTACCGTCAAAAATTGGCTGTGGCGTCCGATAGAGGATCCTCCAGCGGGTTTTGACACCGGAATCTGAAAGCCCGTCTTTTTTGACGTCGATTGAGGTATTACACAAAAAAAATTATGTCCCTTTATTTGACCAACACTAGGCTTGTATGGCGCGCACTTGGTAAAAAAACACCTTTGTCGAGTTTCCGAAATGAATATTTTTATAGTTGGAAAAATCTAATTTGTGGTTTCCGGGGGTATTTTGGCACGAGAAATCGACTGGTGTATTCAGATTTCTCAAAAAACATCTGATTTTTATGAAAAACTTGATGGTTGATGTTTTACCGTTATTTACCGTCACAAAAATGGCTGCAGCGCCCAAGGGCAGGTCTTCCAGGCAGGTTTGATGCCAGAATCGGTTTCCCCATCTTTTTCGACGTCGATTGATGTATAACACAGAAAAATTGAGGTGCCTTTCTTTGACCATAGCCAGGTTTTTATCGCGCGCACTAGGTACAAACACCCTTTTTTTGCGTCATTGACCGAAAAAGACGTGGGCGCTTTTGTTTTATGTGCTTACGGTCACCTGGGTATGTTTAGACAGGTCCCAAAAATTGTTTTTAGCGACTTGCGCTCCTTATCAGATAATTGAAGCGGTAAATTACGATATTTCAGTTTCATGTTTTTTTAATGCCAGTGACAATACACAAAATAATCGGATGATCAGCGCAAGTCGCTAAAAACAATATTTAGGACATGCCTGAACACACCCAGGTGACCGTGAGCACATAAAACAAAAATTGGCTTCAGGGCTTTTTTTTGAACATGACTCCTGTTACGCGCGCCCACGTCTTTTTCGGTCAATGACGCAAAAAAAGGTGTTTGCACCAAGTGCGCGCGATAAAAACCTGGCTATGGTCAAAGAAAGGCACCTCAATTTTTCTGTGTTATACATCAATCGACGTCGAAAAAGATGGGGAAACCGATTCTGGCATCAAAACTGCCTGGAAGATTCTCCCTCGGGCGCTGCAGCCAATTTTGTGACGGTAAATAACGGTAAAACATCAACCATCAAGTTTTTCATAAAAATCAGATGTTTTTTGAGAAATCTAAATACACCAGTCGATTTCTCGTGCCAAAATACCCCCGGAAACCACAAATTAGATTTTTCCAACTATAAAAATATTTATTTCGGAAACTCGACAAAGGTGTTTTTTTACCAAGTGCGCGCCATACAAGCCTAGTGTTGGTCAAATAAAGGGACATAATTTTTTTTGTGTAATACCTCAATCGACGTCAAAAAAGACGGGCTTTCAGATTCCGGTGTCAAAACCCGCTGGAGGATCCTCTCTCGGACGCCACAGCCAATTTTTGACGGTAAAAACAGGTAAATAGAAGAAAATCAATTTTTTCAAAAAAGTCAGATGTTTTTTGAAAAATCGGAATACACCAGTCGATTTCTCGTGCCAAGATACCCCTGTATGCCAAAAATCAGATTTTTAGAAGCAGTTTGAAATTTTGACGTCGAAACATTCGAGAAGCCCTAGCTCCAGAATCCGGCATCTGAAAAATCTATTATGGCCCATTTGGAGTCTCCCATAGGCCCCCCTACAACTTGGGCACAAAACATTTGAAGTTGTAAATTAGCTGGGTCGCCGACCTCAAATCGGCTCGCAGAGTCCCTTTTAAAACACAAAATACATGTATCGTAGTTTACGATTCCAAATAAAGCAGAATTTATTCCTGTGTGAGATCATAATTTATTAACAAACAGACAACTTGGCATTAAAAAAGTACAAAACAAAAAAGAAACTAACTTTACTTGTCAGTAAAAAATGTTTGCCGATACATCGGCAACATACACCAAAAAACCCACAACTGCAGGTCATAAAACAAAAAAATTATAATAAATAGAGGTGTCATGTTGATGAACTCGAACTCGCTGCTGCCTTTTCTGGATTTGGGATGGATTTTCGAGGACCGACGATTATTGCTCTAGGATTTTTGCTCGCTGCTGCCGGCAGATAGTCGATCGACAGGTGCCGGATGGACTTTCCGAAGTCCGAGCAGGTGTCCGACTTCCTCGGCGGCGGCCTGGCGACGAAGAGCCTGTCGTCGATTCAGTTTTCTCAAAACATGCAGTTGCTGGGCGACAGCTTGGCCAAAGTTGTAGTTAAGTGAGCTGTTTTCGTCTTCTTCCTGCTTCCGACGTAGCTCCTGAACACTTCGCCAGATCTGCTGAAGCATGATCAGCGCAGGTTCGAGTTCTGCGCTTTCGGTTAGTATTTGGGATGGGTTTTCGATTCCTAGGTCAGAATCATCTTCGGCGGATGTATCGGGTGCCGGTCTGCCACTGGCAATCGGGAGCAAACAGACGACAATGATAACAAGACAGCTTAGTACTGTAGTTATTTTTCGGGACGACAGGACAGTAGGCGCCATACTGGTGGGTGATAACTATGTACTAGCTGAAAAAGTGATAACATGTCATCAAATAGCTTTAGGGAACAAAATAGCCACGCATCTTTTTTTTCTACAAGAGTGCGTCAGCACGTCAGCAACGGGGAGTCAGTCTACTTCCGGTGCAGGTGGGGATAATAGTGTAGAACAGTGTCTAGAACCTCGGAACGCGTTAATACTTTAGACATCAGTCAGTGTAGATTCCGGTATATTTATAACAGTTGTCAGTGCAGATTTTGCGGTATATAAATCCTTAAACGTTTACATACGAAATTCGAGACAATGTTCTAACATCTTTGAGGTGTCAAGATTCCGGAAGGTGGATGCAAAAGTCACACGGTATCATTTAGCTTGCATTAGAGACGGTTCATGCTTTATGCTGTTTGTTTTGACCTAATTCGGGAATTGTTTTTAAACAAACACAAACGAAAAGGACGAAAAAGCTTTTTAGGTTTTTTTGTTTTGACGCGAAAGTGATCTACTTTCCCACCCTAAGGAAAATGAAACCCAGAAAATGATGAAAAACTTTTACCTAAATTTTGTCTATCGTAACCCAATCAGACTACTCCATACTGTAGGTGACGCATTGTACCGACCCGGTGACAGGTAAAGAGCAGAAGGTGTTCCTTATCATGGCTGCTCTCGGATACCCCTAATGCACGACCGAATAAGCTGCAGTCTGCATGAGTCGCTCCTTTTATGCTGCGTGTCGGCACCTAACAATAGTGATTAGTGTCAATCTTCGACTTGGAGGGCGGGCTCTTCCCAGGCGGTAAGCCGGGGGTAAGCGTAGTATAAGCGATGCTTTATCGTATGAGCCATGTTTGTGTCCGAGGTCAGGATCTTCTGATAATATATGTATGGGCTTTTTCGGGGCTTTTTTGTTCTTCTTTGTGTTGTTTACCAGGTAGGCAATCATCGGTGGAGCACGGTAACAGAGGGGGTGGTGGAGACGAGGAGAGATGCACGAGGACTACTAAAGTGTGCACGATCTATTTAATCTGCAGGACAGCGTGTCACATCACTTTCCGAGGGGATTACCGGAGGGCACAGGTTAGAAACTCCGATGGCCACATAGTCAGTGCAGCACATCATGTATGCTTGTGCTTTGTGTGAGCAGTCGGAAATACGATAAAGCACGGTTATTGTAAGCATTTTTGTAGCCAGGGGGTACATTTAACAATCTAAAGTTTTACATTAGTTCGGAAGACTTTAACAATCTAAAGTTTTACATTAGTTCGGAAAAGATAAAAATTTTCTAGAAACCTAAAAATTAAGGAAAGTCTTATTATTTTTAGAACCCAAAACGGGCAGTTTTTGAGATTCAAAAAATTCGATTTTCAAAAAAAAATTTTGCTCATTTTTAAAAATTAAAAAATTGTTTTTTGAATTTAACAAAATTAATTGAAAAATAAAATTTATTACCGAAAAACATGAAATGTTTTCCATTAATGAAGAAATTTTCCTTGCTGCAAAATTTTCACGCAATTTTGATTTTCAAAAAAAACCTAAATTTAAAAATCCAGTTTGTAATGATTTATTAATGATTTATAAGATGTTTTAAAAAACATCTTTTATTTTCAAAAAAAAACATTTTAGATTTTTTTTTAAATTAGTTAAAAAAAGATTTTTGTGAAACATATTTTTATGCCCGCGACAAGATCATAAAAATATAAAATTTGACCGGGTACGTGAGCCCCAATGGCACGTTTCTTAAAAGAACGCTAGTGCCAAGTTTTTCTAAAGTCAAGATGGTCCATTAATGCATCGTGTGTTAGCTTTCAACCCCACATCGTTCAGACTACAACCAAAGACCACTTATACTAAAAATAAGTTGTCTCGAAATTAGATACCATTCCTACTGCATATAAGTTTTTGCAAAAAGCTGGGGTAACAGTGTTCCATTTATTCATTCAAGTACAAAGTACAGTATATAGTAAACGTAAAAATAGAAAAAAAAGCCACATTTGCTCTCATTATGTAGCCCAGGGGATTCTCTGCTTCTTGCCCGCTTGATAACGGTTCACCGGATGGTACTCCATTAGCTCACGTTTTCGTTTTTTGTTCGTAGTATCCGGGTTTTTGGGAAGGACAATGGCTTGATTTTTTTTTTCGAAGAAAATCATCGGGGTCAAAAAGTTGCTGATATTTGTTTTTGTACTTTGCAGGGGCGTAGATGAGAACATCTGGGTTAAAAATTAGCTTGGAGGGTGCAAAAAATATTTTTTTCACAAAAAAAAATTTCCACAAAAATTTAGTTTTTTTACAAAAAAATGTTTTATCACAAAAATATTTTTTCACAAACCATAATTTTTTATCTTTGTAATTTTTTTTACAAAATAATTTTTTTTTCACAAATTTGTTTTTACAAAAAAAAAATTTATTAATATTTATTTAAAAATATTACAAAAAAATATTTTCCCCAAAAAATTTTTTCCTCAAAAATTTTTTTCTTTTTTTTTCAAAAATACATTTTTTTACAACAAATATTTTTTCAGCATCTATGGCCTCACCCTGGAATCCGCGATCCCGGCGATTACGGTCAGCAAAAAATCAGTCGCCTCCGACAATGACACATCTTCCCAGCCTCGGTTTTCGGACATTAAAATGAACGGCGTCGAAGTCTGTGAATGCCCTGCAAATTTCACGGGAAACAGCTGCGAACGCTGCGATTCCGGCTTCCGTCGCGTCAACAACCAGCTCTACGGCGGCCGCTGCGAAGCGTGTGCCTGCGAAGGACATTCCGACGAGTGCGATGCGTACACCGGACTCTGCGTCAACTGCCAGCACAATACGACAGGCTCGAGGTGCGAGCAGTGCCTTCCCGGCCACTACGGCAATCCCCTCATGGGCGGTGTCCTCGGCGCGTGTCGGCCTTGCGCGTGTCCTACGCTGGCCAACAACCGGTCGCCGAGCTGCGTCATGTCCCAGCTCGTCTACGAGGGCATTGCAGCCGCCGGCAAGGATGACTACGTCTGTACAGCCTGCGAGCGAGGCTATGAAGGCAACAAGTGCGAAGTCTGCGCGGACGGATATTTCGGCGATCCAACTGCCATCAACGGCACCTGCCAGCCCTGTACTTGCAATGGAAATATCGATTCTGCGGCCATTGGAAATTGTGATACCCTCACGGGTGAGTGCCTAAAATGCATTGGAAATACTGCCGGTCCAAACTGCGAAAGGTGCGATGAAAATACCTGGGGCCAAGCCCTGGATCACACCTGCAAGGCCTGCAACTGCCACGCGAGTGGATCAGTCTCCCTGCAGTGCCACAACGAAACAGGGCTCTGCGAGTGCAATGAACACTACGTAGGCGACCACTGCGATTCCTGCGAACCCGGCCATGGCGATGTCGCCAACGGATGCCCCGAATGCGAATGCGACGATACGGGATCCAACGGACCGGAATGCAATGCCGTCTCCGGTCAATGCTCGTGCAAAACCGGTGTTTCTGGCAAAAGATGCGATCGCTGTGAGGCTTCGTACTACAATTTCACCGACCAGGGTTGCACCTTCTGCCACTGCGATTACTACGGTAGCGAGAACAAAAAGTGCAACAATGTAACAGGTGAATGCGAGTGTCGAGACAACGTCGAAGGCACCAGGTGTGACCACTGCGTTCCCGGATTCTTCAACATCACGTCGAATGACGGATGCCAGGCCTGTGAGTGCAACGAACTTGGCTCAAAATCCCGGGAGTGCAACGCGCTCACCGGTCAGTGCCTCTGCCGAGACGGAGTCACCGGCACAAAATGTGACAAGTGTGAAGCCAACTTCTGGGGTCTCGACGAGAACGGCTGCAAGCCGTGCCAGATCTGTCCCGCCCCCGGACAGGTGTGCAATCCCGACAACGGAGAATGCGTCTGTCCGCCGAACACGATCGGTGAAAAGTGCGAGGCCTGCACGGCCAACGCCTGGAGCTACGACGCGTACGCCGGCTGCCAGCTCTGCGACTGCAATGGTGTCGGCTCGGATTCATCCATCTGTGACCCGCTCAACGGGCAGTGCAAGTGCAAGGCCGGCTTCGTCGGGCACAAGTGCGATCGCTGCGAGGACGGATATTTCAATTTTCCCGACTGCGAGCCGTGCAACTGCAACCTCAACGGCACGGATCCATTCGAGTGCCGTGGAGACGCGTGTCTCTGCACGAATGAGGGTCAGTGCAAGTGTAAACAGCATGTTACCGGTCTCAAGTGTGATACCTGTCTGGAAGGGTCGTTCAGTCTCGATCGAAGCAACCCGAACGGATGCACGACCTGCTTCTGCTTCAATAGGTCGACTACGTGCGCACAATCTGACCTCGTCTGGCAGCAGATTTATACTCCTGATCGACGAATTTTGTTTGAAGACCCATTTGTCTACTTTGACACGAACACGTACCTCAACAAGGTGGGACACGTTCTTCGCAAGGAGCCGCTCAACTACAATTCTTATTTCTACAACGATCTTCCCTGCTACTGGCCTCTGCCCGCGACATTCCTCGGAGATCGTACAAAATCGTACAATGGGTTCCTGAGATTCAAGATCGTAAACGAAGACAACAGACTCCAGCAACACGGAATCCGCCCTCACGATCAGCTTTTCAAAATCTTCCCTCAGGTCGTGCTCATCGGAAACGATCGAATCATCCTCGAACACACGGCCCAGGAGATCACAGACGATAACAGATACCGCGTCAGACTCCACGAATCCAAGTGGAAGAACCGAATCACTCCCCAGCTCCCCGTGACCCGGGCCCAGCTCATGACTGCTCTCCAGAACGTTCAGGGCGTCTACGTTCGTGGATCGTACAACACCATCAACCGGGGAGATGCCATTACCCTGAGGGACGTCTCACTGGACGTCGCCGTCGAACCCACAGATCGGACCGAAGACAGCATTCCCGCGATCGGTGTCGAACAGTGTAGTTCCTGTGAAATTGGGTACGGTGGAGGATCGTGCCAGGACCCGGCAGAGAGCTATTGCCGCAAGCACAAGCCGAATTACCTCGACAGCACGAACGACTTTGACCTCATTGGATTCGCGACGCCCTGCGCGTGCAACGGACATTCCAAGATCTGCGATCCAGAGACGTGCAGGTGCAAAGAGTGTCAACACAACACTCTCGGCGACTTTTGTCATGCCTGCAAGGAAGGCTACCACGGGGACCCATCCGACGGTTCACCTGAGTCATGCGTCAAGTGCGCATGTCCATTGTCGTCAAATTCCTTCTCCGACACCTGCCAGCCGGCGGACACCGGCCGGGGATACGTCTGCGATGGATGCAAGGCTGGCTACGCAGGTCTCTACTGCGAAACCTGTCTAACCGGGTACTTTGGCAATCCGAACATCGAGGGCGGCTACTGTCAGCCCTGTGTGTGCCATCCCTTCGGCAGCCTCACCAGCACGTGCAACAACGTCACGGGTCAATGCGATTGCCGCGAAGGCGTCGAGGGACGGGATTGCTCAAAATGCAGCCCTAGGCACGCGTTCATCAACGGCATCTGTACGTCCTGCGATCAGGGATGCTACAAAGTGCTCATGCAGCTGCAAGATGACATGGAAGACCAGCTCGCGGAGGTTAAATCTCTTTCCGACGATACGCCAAAGCTGCCGCGCAAGAGACTGCGCAAGATCAACGAAGCTGTCGATTCTTACCAGGAAATCATGGCTGCGATCAAGGATAGCGAAAAGGCGGCAAATGACCTCATTGGACCCGATTCAGGTGAAAATAAGCATCTCCGAGAGGCGAATCACGTCATCGAAGAGGGAAAAGTGCTCGAAGAGAAGGCAAATGAGACCCTCGCTAAAATCAGGGGGATCCAAGCGAATCTCTCCAGCATCCAGGAAAACGGACGCGAAAGCCAACGCAAAATCATGGATCATGTTGGCGAGTTGACTCACTTTGTTCAAAAAATCCAGTTCCAGCACAAGCAAGGTAGTCTCGAAAACATTGTCCTCGAAGTCGAAGGCAAGCTCGAAGACCTCAAAAAACGGGATAAAGTTATTGAAAAACAGGTCAACTTTGCGAATCAGTCAAAGCAGGAAGCCGAGAAACTTCTGAAAGAAGTTCTCTCCAAGAAGCTCAACGACACCAACTACGACATCCTCTTTGAAAAACTCGAAGACCACAAAAGGACCATTCGGGACTTCCGAGACGCCATCTGGGATCACGCGCGCGTCAACGCGAGCGCGGCAAAGTCCATCACGGGCCTCGTCAACAAGAGACTCGAAGAACTCCGCGGTCTCGTCGCTGAGATTTCCAAAGTCGGAACCGAGCAGTCAGAAGCACTCGCACTGACCACTGAAGCCATTGACAGCGTCAAACAAAAGCTCCTTGACACGAACGACGCCTACGAAGAGATCAAGAACCTGCTCAAGGGCCTGAAGGCCAGCAGCGATAAGACAAAGGAAAAGTCAGATGCCATGGTCGCCGCGCTCCGGAAAGATCGACATGAGATCATCAAGGCCGAACAACACGTCCGAGAAATTGTCCATGACGCGAAGAAGCTCGAAGGAAAATTAAAATCCGCAGAGGACTTTTCCACGGACGCGGTTGCAGCTACTAACTCGTATCGAGACATCGTGGATGCTCTGTCGAACGCGACGCAGGCTGCTGCAAAGGCCCGGGAAAGCGCCGAAGAAGCCTATAACGACATCGGCGATGATTCCGATATCGAATCCTCCCTCGTGGCAATTACAAACCAGGTCCTCAACGATAGCCAGGCAATTTGGGATGAAATTGACGATTCTGAAGAACCGGAAATCGAGGATTCTATCGAACGCCTCAGAGCCATCGTCAACAAAATTCAGAAGGCAACTGCGGACGCGAATAACAGTATCACGGCTGTCAAGAATGCCCAGGACGTTCTGGATGACCACACGGAGAGGATCGACAATGTGGAAACCACAGTTGATCGAGCAAGGGCTGTCGTTGATAACAAAACTCAGTCTATCGATAAACTCGCCAAAGACATTGATGAACTCAAAATCCGCGCCGATGGAGTCTCCGGCTTCACTGCGGACATGATCAACGAAGACATCGCAAACGTCACCAGCGCGACGGATACGATCAACAACAGCGTGGAGAAGTTGAAGGACATCAAGGTGAGGGGACAGCTCCACGCCGTCGAACTCCAGAACGTCAGACAGACTCTCGCTGTGCTGAAGGAAAAACTCGCAGAAGCGAAGGAAAAGGCGAATAGTCTGAGGATTTCGCTCCGCAGCGAGCCTCAGACCTCCTGCGCCAGGTCCTACGTCAGCCCAGCCCATCCTTCGCCTACGAACGCAATAAATCTCAAGTACAGACCGGTGATCGATGTTCCGGATTCGCTGTTGTTCCTTACGCTTACGAAAGCGCGTCGCACGCAGCCCAGGGAATTCCTAGCGATTTCTCTCGAAGAAAGACGCATCGTCGTCCGCTGGAACATTGGAACAGGCACGCGCAGAGCGACCAACAGCCATTCGATTACCTACATCCCGGCTTCCGACAGGTACACCTGGTACCACATTGACGTCGTCAGAATCGGAAACTCAGTCAAGGTGTCTGTTGCCCTGAAGCAGACTTTGACAGGTGAAGGACCAAAGAACGTCGGCGAACCTGTCGAAGTCCGGGTCGGTGAACCGGATTCCTCGAGCGATGTCGTGTTGAATACAGTACCCGGCGAAACCCTTATCCACATCGGACACGAGGATTCTGACCTAACTACCGAGATTGGTCTCAGAACGAATCACTTTACCGGCGTTCTCGGTGAACTTACCATCGACGGCGACAACGTTCCGCTCTGGGTGTTCAACGAACAGACAGGCCAATGCGAAGGCGCTGTTGCTGCACCAGCACCCGTCACACGGGGTCAATTCTTCCGAAATGGCTTTGCTCAGGTTAGAATGCCAATGACCGAGCGCGTAAATAATCAAATTCGTATCGTGTACTCTTCTTACTCGTCAGATGGTCTTCTCTACTTCCGAGGCAACGCTGGAACGAAGGAATTCGTCGCCATCGAACTCCGAAGCGGGGCTGTCTGGGTCAAGGCCCGGTACGGTGAGGGTTCCTACGTGGAAGTCCACTCGGGAGGTAATAAGTACGCCGATGGAGCGACGCACACAATCAAGGTCACGAGAAACCAGGCTGAAATTGACCTCCAAATGGACGGGTCTGACGACGATCGAGTCGCGGTTACGATCCCAGGCGACAACAACGCCCTCAACATCGCGGACGACGATCCACACTTTGTTGGAGGCGTGCCGCTGGATTTCAACCGTTCGCCCTTCGCTGGAAGAGACATCTCGTGGAACGGCTTCGTCGGCTGCATCCAACTCGTCAAACCGACCCAGGTCAACGAACTCGACCTCGCCCATCCGGAGCGTTCGCAGCGCACGCATCCGGGCTGCGAATTCAAGGACGACAAACTCCTTCCTGGAAACAAGGTCATTGGCTTCGCGAAGCCAGGCTACGTCGTGACAAAGGCTATCCCGATCGACACGAATACCACGCTTTCGTTCAACGTTCGGACGAAGAACAACAATGCTGTCTTACTGTATCAAAAATTGCTAAAGCGTGGTGGAACGAAGAGAGCAGCTGCAACGGAGGAAGACGAAAAGACCTTCTTCGCGTTCTACATCTACAACGGCAGGCTGATCGTCCACCTTGGCACGGATCACATTGATCGACTCAAGCGACCTTCGCTCTCGTCGAATCAGTCTTACAACGATGGCAGACTTCATTCCATTTTCTTCAGTCGAATTGGATCGAATATCGAAGTTCGAATCGACGATGCTGAAGTCGCGCACGGCGAACTGCAGGACGAGACGATCATTGGGTCGCCTTCTGCCAAACTCTACCTCGGTGGACTGCCGGATAAACTCAAGCCGAGAAATGACAATAACGATATGGGCACGACAGAGCCGCTTATTGGATGCCTTAGCGATTTTTACGTCAATTATGAGTGAGTTTTTTTTTTTGAATTTTTTTGTGGGACGAATGCATGGGTTGAATTTTCAGGAGGTGGTCAGTTATTCCGGAAGAACACCAATCGCAGCTCGGCACCTGTGTCCACGATGACGAAATTACGCATGAAACCGGTTGGTTGCTGTTTGGCATTAAAAAAATTTAATTTTTTGAATTTCGACAAAAATACAACGTCAAATGACAAAATTGTTTTCAAATTAAAAAATTTTAGAAGAAAAAGAGGATGCAGGTTTTGAACGTAAAACTTCAAAACTGACCCTTCAATTGGCCGCGCCAACCTACGATATAGGGGATTCAGATGGCATTCCTGTTAAGCACAAAAATCTCATAGGTATTCTATTTTTTTTGGATGACTAATCACTTTTTGACTAACTTTTAATTGTTTGCGAACAAAATTAACCCAAAATTAACACAATAACAAAAAAATAATAAAAGTACCGTAATCCCATAACAAAAAAAGTAACGATATTACCGTAACCACTTAACAAAAATACCGTAATCGCGTAACAAAAAAACGAAAGTATCGTCACTGCGTAACAAAAAAACCGTAACAAGTACCGTAACCGCATAATTAACATCATTCCCTCGTTTGTTTTCCTTTCAAGACCACCCCCTTTTCAGTCTCCAACCTGGATGCCGGATCCTGCCGAGCAGTGAGTGCTCCAGCCCCCGAGACCTGGGCTAAGGCCGGTGCCCGATACGGTGCCACCGAAACCAGCCACAGTCGCATCAATTTCGACAAGCCTTATCCTGACTTCAAAAAGTTTGTTCCCCTGAAAATCTAAAAACAAAAACAGTCTAACCTTTTTTTTCAGATTCCATCTGGCGTTCCTCATCAAGACGTCAAAACCAAACGGCCTCGTCTGGGCGTGGGCGAACTACAAAAACTTCACTCGCTATTTCTACCTCTACGTCGAAGACGGCTTTTTGACCCTCGAAGTCAAGGGCCACAAGCAGGCCAAGAAACTTCACTACCGGGAGAAGCGCATCGACGACGGCGCCTGGCACGCCGTCGATCTCGCCCGCGACGATCGGGCTGCCGTGCTCCAGGTGGATAACCTGCTTCCCGCGAAGCTGCTCGACGTGCCCTTCCCGAAGGTCCTCCGCAAGAGGATGTACGTCGGTGGACTCATCAGTAAGCACAAAAAAATGTTCAACTTCACCCATTCCTCCTTTGACGGCTGTATCCGGGATTTCATCGTCGATGACATCGTCCGCGAGCTGCACAACGCTTCGAGGGACCTCGTGCCCTGCACGGAAGCCAGGAACACCGCGTACATCCACGAAGGCGGATTTGTCACCTTCGACGCGCTCAAATCCTTTTCGCCGTCCTTCGACGGCACGAATGCCATCATCGACGTCACCGCGAAGGTCCGAGCCGAGAACGCGACCGGTGTCGTGCTCGCGCTTATTTCGATGTCCGATCACCTGTCTACGAGGGTGGTCGTCGACCTGACAGGCGACAGTCTCCGGTTCTCGGCGGTCCACGCCGCAACTTCGACGGCCATCGACCAGGCAGTCGCGCTCCCGCCCGCTACCACCTGCCCGGGAGAATGGCACCGGGTCCACGTCACGCTGACGTACACCACGCTCATTCTGTCGATGGACGACACCAAAAAGTCGTTCCCGATCGAACCAGCCGTGCCGGCGGCCGCGGTTGAGGCCTTCCGCAACCAGCCGCTCTTCATCGGCGGCGTCAACGCTAATCTCGCTAACACGCGCAATCTAACATCGCTGTCGTCGTGCATCCAGGATATCAATGTTTCGGGACGACCAGTTCCTATTGAGAAGGCCAAGCGTCTTCACAAGGTCCTTCCCGACAGTTGTCCCTTTAACTGATCGTTTCTAACCTGATCGGGGTTTTTTGAATGATGTTGCGCGAAATAAATGCGAAATTTGTTAAACAAAAATTTTTTAACTATTTGATATTCATTTTTTTCTTAACATTTTATAATTTTTGAAAAAAAAAATTTCTTGAATTATAAAAAAAATTCGTCATTTTTTTTATTTTTCACAGAAAAATTTTTCTTTCAACTGTAAAAATTTTGTAAAATTTAGTTTTAATAAAAAAATTTTTTGAAACCAAACAAAATGTACCTTTTTTTATTTCAAAAAACTAAAAAAATATTTTCATTTTACACTAAAAAATTTTAATTTCAAATAAAATTTTTTTTAAAAAGTGAAAATTTTTGTATTAATTTAATTTTCATATTTTTTTTTTTATTTTAAAAATAAAAATTTCAATTTTTTTTAATTGTATTACATTTTTTTTAAATTCAAATTTAAAAAAAAATTCTTCACGCACCCTGAACATTCTTCAAAAAATACAAAAAAGGTTTACAAATCACAGATACCCAAAAATTACAAAACAAATACTAAATTGATCACCTTCATCGTCTATACGAGGAGGAGGAACGCCTGCTGCTGGAATACGACCGCGAGTGGGAATCACGCCCGGGTCCCCGTCTCGACGAAGGAGGGGAGTCATCGCGATGACGATTCGCCAACGCGGCAGTCTGGTCGCAGGATTCGGCAAAGCTCGTGAGGTCCGCCTGGCGCAGAAGATCGTCCCGGTACTCGTCGACTTTTTCCTGCATGAATGGATCGTTGCGGTTCTTTTCCTCGAGCTCGTCCTGGAAGAGCACGACGCGTTCTTCGATTTGGCGAAGGATTTTGCGTTTTTCGTCCGTTGACTTGTTTCCAGCCTTGACCAGTCCGGTGGAGGCGCCTCCAAGCTTGATTTCGATGCCTCCGAAGCCCGATTTTTTGGCAACAGGCTGCGGCTGGGATGGACGGCTACGACTCGAGTACGATGGCGAGCTGTCTACTTGGAATCCAGTTCGACGAGAAGTAGAAGTGCCGTAGTCCTCTTTTTCCCATCGATTGACGGCTGTGGTCGGTGCTTGGGTCTTTTCTTTTTCGGGATCAACCTGAAAGGGAGATTTGTAGGGAAAATGAATAAACAAGCGACTATGAAGCATAAAACACAAAAAAATCGGGGCAAAAAATGCTAAATTTAAAAAATCAGTGTTATCGAGCATTCAAAATTTTTGGGTACCCAACTCAAAACTTGAAAATTTACGACAAACAGATATTCACGAATTTTTCATCCCAAAAAAATCATGAAGTCATTTTTAAAAAACGCTTCTAAAGCAAAATTTTTGTTTCATAAAACATTTTGTGAAAATAGTTTTACTTTCATGACCATTTTTTTGAGATTTCGGATACCCGAACCCGAAAAAAATCGAAAAAAAGAATTTAAAAAAATCTAACAAAAACATCAAAAATTATTTTTTAATATTCCATTTTTTTACAGTAAAAAAAACCAAATCCGGGCAGCGTTCTTTGACCCATTATTCCTCCAACACACAAAATCCCTCAAAAAATAAAAATCTGACTCACCGTGACCCAATCATCCTGTTCCTTGCTCTTAAACGCCGCCGCTTGTTGTTGTCTGCGTTCCGACGAGCGCGGGCTGTCTGATCGCCTGTCTCGGCGCTCATTCGACCGTCGATCATCTTCGGAGTCATCCTCACTCAGATCGTCATACTGAGAGTGCTTTCTGTTCACTTCAACGTCCTGCAACAACAAAAAAAACGTGCTAGACGCCCAAAAATATATTTTTTTCAAAAAAACTCACATCCTGCATGCCGTAGAATACGTTTTGGTAGTGCATGAGAGACTGCTTGGGATAGATGGTGTTGTCACTCCAAAGCTGGATGCACGAGCACACTCGATTCCGGAATTGGGACTGATTGATCCGGGTCGGAATGAGGCCACAGATTTTGTTGAATTCCACAAAAATAGCCTCCAACTTTGTCTCGATGTATTGCCGGAAGTTGGCAATGTCAGGGCCTTGGATTTCGCAGTTTGCAAGAATGTCTGATAGCAGGTAGAAACGGCCAAGCTACACCAACAAATCGGTAACCGACATGCGAGAGAAAATTGGGCATCCAAGCTGACTCACTTTTTTGTAGAGCGGGGCTTCCGGGACCATGAGTGCCTCGACGATGCATTCGACGATTTCCTTGGCGGATCGCGCCCTCCGCAGACACCAGCACATGGCGAGACCGACGTGGCGGCGTTTGGGCGTGAGATTTCGGAGGATTTCCTCGAGAAACTCCCGGTCTTCTTCGGTGAGCGCGCCTCGGCGGCGTTTAGTCTTTTGTTCTTCGTATTCACGTCTCTCGCGTTCCGCATCGTCCAGCATTCGGCGTTTACGGAGCTGCAAGAATTTTCGATCAATGCAGAAAATTCAACCGACTTGCCAAAAAAAACCGGCAAAAAAAACGAAAAAAAAATCAAGAGCATTTTCTTTCAAATACAAAGTTTTTTTTGTTAAAAAAAAAATAAAAATTTACTTTTCTACATTTTTCCGATTTTTTTGTGTTAACTCGGATTTTTTTTTACATTTTTTTTGCAAAAAAATTCGGAGAAATAATTCTTTCGCATTTTTACAAAAAAATGTGTGTAACAAAAAAACCGTTTGTTTTTTGAAAAAAATGCCATTGATTATTTTGGCTTTTAAAATTGTTTTAAAGAAAAATTTGTTCCTAAATTTTAAATTTTAGACTGATCAAAATTTTTTTAAAGTAAAAAAAAACTCACGCCACGATCTTCCCTCTTCAACGGCACGTAGGCAGTCTTGTACAGCGATGGCGGCATCTGGAGCTCCGGCTTGATCGGTGGAGGCTGCCACCAGCTTCCCTCGCTGTACATCCGGAATCGATCCGTGCGCCAGTTGTTCAGGTCGTCGCCCTGCAGGATCGAGTACATCCGCCAGCGATAGTAAGCGTGGACGTGGAGCTGGATGCTAGACAGAAACCTGAACACAACCCCACGCATATGAAAATTAATCATAAAAAAAAACTTACGCATACTGAGGATTGTGCATCTCTCGATGAACAATTTCAGCCTCAAAAGCGGGTCCTTCACGAACAACGTATTCGATGACGCGATGAATTCGGAAGCGAAGTTCCCTGAAAAATGCGAAGTTCGCATCCGAAGATTCTACTTACGTCAAGGAAAGAAGAAACAGGCCAGCCGTCAGAGTCAAAGCTTTTCTTTGGGGGGGAACAAACAAACCACAGAAGAACCTATGGGTTCTCCTCTCTCTCATCGATTGTCTGGTCTTACCTCTCGGTTGGGATCAGGACATGCACAACAGCGTTTCGTAGCATCTATAGGTGAAACAGATCAGTAAAAAGACAAAATTTCCGTAGATTTAGCTCGATACCCCCGCTTGGTCCGGTCTTGATAGCAGTGTTATCGGATTCGGATCGTTTTTTTCAATTTTTCGAGTTCAAAAACCCAAACACGACAAAAAAACCGTAAAAAAAATAATTTTGGCTTCAAAAGATGCTATTTTTTGTATTTTTGCATCCACAAATTTTTTTTAGAAAATAAAAAAATATGCAACGGTTTTATGAACGAAAAAATTTGGTTTGACAACTCAAAATTTTCGGAGATTTGGTTCGGATTACCCCGAAAAATTTCCAAACCCGACAACACAGCTTTTTAGCAAAAAAAAAACAAAGGAAAAAGAAATAAATCAAGATCAAACCTTTTGGTAGTCCTCGACAAATTCCGGATCATCCGGCATGCGTTTTCGATAATTAGGCGGAGGTCCGTGTTTCTCGGTAAACGCTTTGAGATCCTCAGGACGGGGTTTAGCGTTGAAGGGAAGAGGCGTGATGACGGGAGTCAGCATTTCGCGCAGCGCAGGTGGGACGTAGATCGGGACCGGTGGCATTTCGATCACCTTACCCCAGTTGACACGAATGTCGCTGCCGTTGAATTCGGCGGACTGCATGACGGCCTGGGCACGTTCGGCGTCCTTGCGGGACATGAAAGCCACAAAGGCGAACAGGTACTGCGATCGGTGCTCGCCATTCGACTTTGGGTACCGGATCTTGACTGATGCGAGAGGACCGAAGCTGCCGAATGTTTGGTAGAGGTCTTCCTCGGTTGTCTGAAGCAAAGGACTGCTTAGGACAGTTTTTGGGAAATAAAAGGAAAAAAAACGCAATTCGGGCAAATTTTGAAACTTTTTATGGATTTTTGGTGAAAAATTGCAATTTTTAGGTAAAAGTCTTTTTGGGACAAAAATATCAACTTTTTTAGGGTAAAAAAAATCATTTTTGACAAATTCGTATTTCTTAAAGGTTTTTAATAAAAAAATAATTTTTTCAATAATTTGTACTTTTTTTAACGGTTTTTAAATAAAAAAAAGTTATTTTGTTAAAAAAACACGTTTTCGACAAATCTCCAAACACAAACTCCGAAACATAACTTGCAATACGTTGAACTACCATAAAAACAACTCACAGAAGTCGGAAGATACGAAACATGAAGATTAGTAGTCGACAAGTTATCGCTGAACTCGGAATAGTTGTCATCGAGGTAGGGATTGTAGATCGTAGCCTTGATGCGTCTCGCCTCGTCGTCACGGAGCCCAGACTGCTCAAATTCACGCTCGCGTACATCCAAGCGTTCGCGGCGCATTTCTTGTATCCTAAAGCCATAAAAATCATTAAATTGGCCTAATTTTACGGTTTTTCAGTAAAAAACCCACGATTTGAACTCTTCCTTGAGACTGTCAAGCTGGCTCGTCCTCGGTTTGGCCTGCGGTCGTCCGGGCTTTGGCGGACGCGATGACGAAGAAATCGAAGACGAGTGGTTATTGTGGGACGAAGACGACGAAGATTGATGCGACGACGTAGCCGAAGATTCTGGCTTCCGGAGCTTCTGTGCCGTCTCCGAAACTCGTTTAATCGCTTCCTCGAAAACAACGGCAGGTGGTGAAGCCTCGCGAAAACGCGAGTGGTGATGGTGATGCGAGTTTGAGGACGACGAGTGTGAATTTGAGTCATGTCGACTTCGGTGGCCTAAAATCCCCTCAAATCAGCCAAAATCAATCAAAAACGTCAACTCACTGCTCTCGCTCCTCACAAAAGACACTTTGGTCGGTCGGGTATCGTCAAATGATTTTTCATAATCCACGAGTACTTCGGCGAGTTTTTGCTGTTCTTCCTCCTCCTAAAATGAATTTTAGAATACCCCATCTTTCAAACTAACATTTACTTACTCGTTTTCGTTTGATGCGTTCCATGGTATTGTGCAACCGTCAAAAACAAGGCAAACGCGATGGACAAAAATCGAAAAACCAAAGAAAAAATAGCAAAAACAATGCGTTGAAAAGCGCCGGCATTCAAAGTGAAACGACAACTATCGCAACTTTCGCTTCGAGAGCACGTCAGCTCTGAAAGACGTAAATCTCACAGTTCGAGAAAATTCAAAATGAAAATTTTGTTATGGAAGCCATACAAAACACAGGCGTGCCAGTCACGTTCAAAGCGACAAAACAGACGATCTGGTGAAAAAGCATTCATTCCTGGGTGCGCGCAGTAGGCAGATATTGACATTTTTCTCCTCCAGAACACGCAGACGTAGACGCAGACGTCGAGATGAGTCTCGAAAGGCTGTCTGACGAGGCTTACGTCTCGCTTCCGGTATCGCCGCAGCTGCTGGCTGAATGGCACAATATTTCCTACTCGATTTTTCTGTGGGTTTTGTTTTTATTACTTTTGTTACGGTAATTTGGGTAAGCTTGGTTTGGTTTACGGTTTTTTGATGTTTTTTTGCGATTTCTTGTGTTCAAAACCGTATTTTCCGTGCCTATAGATATTATCTTACGGTATTTGGGAAAGTTGGATGCTTATTACGATTTTTAGGGCTATTACGATGTTTTTTATGCTTTTTGAGCTAAAATTCGTTTTTTTTAAGCTTGATGTTACTTCATTACGGTATTTTGGAAAGTTGGATTGTATTTACCACTTTTGGGGCTACTACGATATTTTTAGTCATTTCGTGTCAAAAATAATTTTTTGAACTTGGTGTTATGTTTTTGTTACTGTGATTATGGTATTTGGGAAATTTGAACTGTATTTCATTTTTTTCGGGTTTTTACGATGCTTTTTGCGTTTTTTGGTTTTTATGATACTTGTTTTGCACTTTTCGCGTTTTTATGATATTTTTTGAGCGAAACATCGTGTTTTTTTATTATGTGTCGGTTTAGGAACCTGATCGAAACCAGGCCTCCAGCCAACACCTTCGTCTGCGTCCCCCATGTGATCACGACCCTTGAATTCTTCGCGCAGGCCGCCAGTCCCATCTGCCGGAGCCACGTGCGTGAGGTCATCTTTCCCGGCAGCCGTTCCCGTCTCCTGCGCACGGGCACGTTTGCCTCGTACCTCAACGAGTGGACCGATGCCATCCGTGCCTCCTCTCGTCCGGGCTCGTTCAACACCGAGCGACGGCTCCTGTACCACACCAAATTCACGAAATCGTTCAGCTTTGACACGTTCAAGACGCTCAAATCCCTCGAAATCGAAACGAGCATCGTCCGCGACGACGGTCGAAAGGCGAATCTCGACTGGCTGCGCAAATCTCTCAAGATGGACGGCCTCCCGGATCGGATCGATCCGATCGAGCTCTGGTCATCCGATCAAACGCCCCAGACCGTCAGCAAGCAAAAGTGCCCGATTTTCATCGCTGCCAGTCACTTTGAAATTGCTGTCAAGTCTAACGTCCTCGACCAGGAACACGTGTACACAACACCTTTCCATTACGTAAGATTTTTTAACTTAAAAGTTGTTTTTTTGAGGGAAAAAAACAATTTCAGCCAAAAACCGGCGCCTGGCAAACCGTGCTCGCGTCCCGACTGTGCCTGACAACCCTCAACCCTTTCGTCGCGACAAAGATCGGAGAAGTAGCACTCATGTTCGCGCTGCCGACGTCGTATGAGAGTCTGGGCGTGTACATCATCGACAACTACGATGCCCTCGACATTCGGGAAGCCAAGGTCATCGAGAAGCTTGTTGAACGGTGCCACGGCGAAGGAGCGGTAGGATTTTTGGGGTCCTGCAATTTTAGGCCATAAAAGTAAAAAAAAAATACTATTTGCAGTTATAAAAAATATTTTTTTAGCCATGATATATTTTTTTTGTATTTTTGGGGCCTATTTTTTTTATAAAAAAACGTTTTTTACGTTCTTTTCTAAAATTCGCATTTCTTCATGAATTTTTTTTCTGTTTTGAGTTTTTTTATGAAAACACTTTTTTACGTTCATTTCAGTGTTTTTAATTTTGTATGACTGTTCTTAGTAATTTTAGGCTGTAAAATTGACAAAAAGCAAAGAAATACAAAAGTAACATTTGATTTATTAAAAAAAAATTTCTGTGCCTATTTTTATGAAAACACGTTTTTTCGTTCCTATTACGTTCATTTTGCAGGAAAAAGTGAGACCAAACGTCAAGGAACTGTACATCCCGCTGTTTTACGATTTCAAAGAGCAATCAACCAACGTCGGGAGCGCGCTGAATTCCGCGGTGCAGAACATGGACCGTCTCTTCCAGCCCGACTCCTTCGGGGACCTGGCGTGCGAGGGCGGTGAGCCATCCACGTCCGCTCGCTGCGCAGGCTCCATCCAGCACTACGACTCACTCGAACTCATGCGGCTTCCTGATCTCGCTAGGTTAGTTGGTTTCATTTTTTGTTTCTGCCTGTTTTGGGTTTTTTTTATAGGCTGATGAATGCATTTTTTATTTTTTTTTATTTTTAGCCCCGTTCCAGCGCCTCCGAAGAGCGATTCCGTGTTCATCGTCGACGAGCCGTTTGCCGTCATTGTGTGGGACCGGGTGCGCAGTGTCTCGCTCTACTTTGGCCGCATCGGGGCCCCTGACGTTCCGCGACTCAGCGAGCAGGATGCCTCCAAAGAGTCGTGCGAGAAGACTTCCCTCAGTAGCTGGCGGTTATCAAGCATACTCAAGAGCAAGCGGGCCGCTAAGGCTGCTGAGGCGAAGCGTCAAAATGAAGTTGCCTGATCCCTGATTGTGCGCGCGAGTCGACTTTCACTTTCAGGTGGGGGGGGGGGGGGCAGGTAGGAGGATGTAGCGGAAGAGAGAGAAAAAAAATTAAGTTCTCGTTGTGTTTGTTTACTCTGCGCCCCCGCGTCAAGTTTTGATTTTCGAGAGGCGCTGCTGGCTGAGGCGTTTTTGCGCTGCTCAGTAGGTAGCACACGCGCAGCGCGCAGCTTAGAAATTCCTGCAAGCCCTCATTTTTGTCCCAAATGGCTGCAATCGATCAATATCGTTCAAATCGCAGTCTTGCGTATACAAATGGCATCTCGCTGAGGTCGCCATCCATGCTCGGGGGTCTTAGCCCGAATTCCGCCAAGCACGGCATCCACACGATCCCCAAGGGCGACTGCGCGGCCTGCGATCAGCCTATCATCGGCCAGGTGAGTTCATCATTTCATTTTTTTGATACCGTTGGATTTTAAATATTTTCAGATCGTAATGGCGATGGGCCGAATGTGGCACCCCGAGCACTACGTCTGCGCCCAGTGCGGCGTCCAACTCGGACAGCAGAACTTTATCGAACGCGCCGGCAAAGCCTACTGCGAGAACGATTACCATGAGATTTTCTCGTCGAGATGCGGTTACTGTAACTCACCGATCAAGGATGTAAGTTTCTTTTTTCGGCATTTTTGGGCTTTTTTACGCGTTTTTTGTCTATTAATGCCTTTGGCGCTTAAAAATTAGGAAAACAACGTTTTGTGCTTTGTGCCATGCTCAAATACTCGTTATTTTTAATTGGATGCCGTCTAGTCGTTTCAAGGATGGCACATGTTTGATTTTTGGTCTTTTTGATCCCTAGGGCGTGGTAAATTCCAAATTGCGTAAAGTACCGTAAAAATAGAGTGCGCACTGCATTTACTGTTCCCGAAGCGAAAATAGTGTTTTTTCGTTGCAAGAAACCGCATCAAATACCATAAACTAGTGTGCGCGCATTGATTGGTCCCAAAACGAAAATTGTGTTTTTCGTTGTGGGAGTGTCCTGCGAGCGCATTTGGCGTTAAATGACATTTTTGATATTTTTTTTCGGTTTTTCAGCGATGCGTGAACGCTCTCGGCAAAACCTTCCACGCGGATCACTTTGTCTGCGTCGAATGCGGCCGTGGCTTTGGATCCGAGGGATTCCACGAGCGAGACGGCCAGCCCTACTGCAAGGCGGACTACTTCCGACTCTTCGCGCCCAAGTGCCAGGGTTGCAAGCAGCCGGTCACCTCCCGTTTCCTGACCGCCCTCGGTCATCCCTGGCATCCTGACTGCTTTGCCTGCGCCGACTGTGGCAAGGGATTCAACGGCAAGGCCTTCCTCCAGATCGACGATGTCCCGCTCTGCGAAGAGCACTACCACGCTCGCCGAGGCTCTGTCTGCGGCGCGTGCCGGGGCCCAATCGTCGGACGATGCGTCGTCGCTCTCGGACAACGCTTTCATCCCGAGCACTTCACCTGCAATACCTGTAACCGCGTGCTGACGGCCAAGAATTTCAAAGAAGCGGCTGGGCATGCTCAGTGCCAGAAGTGCTATGAGAAGGTCAATCCTCCGCTTGTCATCAACCCTTGGTGACGAATTTGACTTTTTTTTCATTTTCCCCACCAACCTCAATTTTTTTTCCTCCGTAAGTAGTGGCAGCCTTTTTTTTCGTTTTCGCTGTTTTGGTTCGTTCCGTGTAGAAATTTTGTTTGTTTCAATTCAATTTTTTGTTCGTGTATCGAGTAAAATTGTCTGGAAATGACAAGACTCGACGACGTGCCTATAAATTGCCCCCATTCTTGTCCACTGACTATTTTTTTTGTTCATTGCTCGTTGGCCAAAAAAAATTTAAAAATAAAAAAAAATAAAGCACGTACGAGCAAGCTCGTTAGCGTTACCGACGCAACTGTTGCACGAGCACTGGTGTATGTATTTACCTATGGCACCGGTGCGAGCGAGCCTTTCTTTTATGCATGCAATTTGAGATGGTTAATTTAAAATATTGCACATATGTATTTTCCATAGTTCGTTCATTTTTTTACGCACTGGTGCTAATTTAAATGCATCCACTAACGAACCTGGCTAATTTTCGCCGTTCAAGCGAACATTGGCACTGGCACTGGTCGCGAATCCTGACTCTGACTATGGTGTTGGTTGGTTGATTCCCCATTTATTTCCGGCCAGCTAGCTGGCCACTCCCTCCTTAACTTGTTGGAATGAGAGCTGAAAACGCATGCACGTCGCTAGCTAGAAGGAGGCTCTCTCTCTTGTTTTTTCTTCGTTCCTCAACCATAAGCAGTAGAAAAAAGAAGAAAAAGACGCGTCACTTCCAGGCAAGAGGTGCCATAGCCAGTCGTCAGTCTCACTTCCGCTCTTCGTGCTTTGTCGTGTTTTTTTAACGCGTTTTGAAATAAATAAATAAATAAATGAAAAAATAATCGATAGGCGCCGGGAATGGGCTCGTCGCCCACCAAAGTCTGTCGCGAAGCCGACAGCAACAGCTGCAGTCACAGCCGTGGCCCAATCCCCATCCCCGTTCCCCCGACACCGGTCCCGATGCCACCGACAACCGCGGAGCTCATCGACGCCGAAGAACTCGCCAAGCACGAGCTATGGGTCGTCATCCACGACGGCGTCTACGACCTATCCAAATTTGTCCACGAGCACCCGGGTGGCGCGCAGGTTATCCGGAGCTCTTCCGGCAAAGATGCGTCCCAGGAATTTGACGACGTCGGACATTCTTCGATTGCCGTTGCCTGGATGGAGGATTACATCGTTGGAAGACTCAAAAAGTGACAAACATAAATTTTTATTTAAAAGAAATTTTCAAAAAAATCAGGTACATACCCCAGATTCCGTCATTCATCTCATCGCCTGTTTTGTTCATTTTTGGCAATTTTTTGTAAATAAATAAAAATAAAAATTCGGGATTCTATATATCTACAAAAGTTGGTTGTTATCCTATATCCCAGGGATACGTGCATATGACTGCTCGCGGGATGTTTGGATATGTCCACCGAGTCCACTTGCATATACGTATATATTTGAATCGATGGACAAGACCACCAGCACAGCCGAAAAGGGAGACAAGTAGCCGGGCAACCGTCCAACGCAACGCGCAAACGGTAACCTTTCGTGCATTTTGCAAGGAAACGCACCTACATAGCTATCGAAAAGCATAGTCATCTATGACCAATTTCCCCGTTTTTGCTCGTGAGCTCGTCTTTTTCAAAAAAATGTCCATTTTTGTGCTTAAAATCATCGCCGATCAGCAAAAGTGTCGCAATCTTCGCTTTTTTACGCCGAAGGTACTTTAGACTGGGCCGAGACCAAAAAACGTGTTTTTGCGCCAAATTACCTGCGGTCTGGCGCACAACACACAAACTAGAGCATTTTGAATGCATTTGTAGACGTAATATTTTTGTGGTGACTCCGCAAAACATAATTATGTTACCTAAACGCGTACGTCCTCGTGGGCCTTTATTGAATTCAGCGGTATAAAAGAGTATCGTATCATTTCTTACGATCCTACGGTCGATGAACGTAACAAAGTTTACGTCAGGCTTACGTTTACTTTTGTTTCACGAGTTACGTCCGAGTTCAACGTGTTGTAGTAAAAATTGGCATTGTGTTCTGTGCGTTGCAGCGCCTCGGCCGGCCCGGTCAAAGAACATGTGCGCACAAAATGAATTGAATCGCGGCGTGATAACAGTGTGATTTGTCAGTTTTACAGATTTTTTTGCCTTTTTCCAATCGATTTTCCACGAAGCACGAAATATAACTTTTTTGTAGGTATAGGCTATCGACGATGACGACGACGGAGACACAGGTATTCACCCTGGACGAGATTTCGAAGCACAACAAGCCGGAGTCGCTATGGATGATACTCGACGACGAGGTCTACGACATCACCAAGTTTGTCGCCGAGCACCCGGGTGGCGAGGAGGTTCTCTACGAGCAGGGAGGCGTCGATGCTACCGACAGCTTCAACGACGTCGGACACTCGGCAGACGCCCGTGAGATGGCCAAGGAGTACCGGATCGGCCGCGTCCACGACGACCAGGCGAGGAACGCACGTGCGCCGACGCTGACCAAGGATTCTGGATCATCGATCGTCGATATCCTGCTAAGTCCGACGTGGACAAACTTCCTCATTCCGGTGGCTATATCCGGCATGGTCTACGTCACGTACAAGGTCCTCCAGCGCGTTGTCGCTATCTAAAATAAAATCAAAAACTGACGAGATTTTTGAATACTTTTTTTCGCTTGTTTTTATAATATTAAACTAACTGAATCTTCGAGATGATTTTTGAGTGATTGACTGATTACTCGTTGATGAGCGAGGTGGTTGTACATGCGGCCGACCTGGGAGGACATTGGGAATACTGTTGAATTTTTCTGGGGGTTCAGATGGCATTTAACCTCGTTGCTGGAAAAATCGGAGTTGTCACCGGTGCCGGCGGTGGCATCGGACGTGCCGTCGCTCAGACACTCGCCAGAAACGGTGCATCGGTGGTCGTCGTGGACGTCCAGGGCGCGGCTGCTCAGGAGACCGTCAAGCTGCTCAAGACCGGTGAGTCGGGCAAAAAATCGGTCCGGCCGTCGCTTTGGCCTATTTTTTGGCGAAAAAAGATTCGTTTTGTTTTGGGGGTCATTTTGGCTAAATTTGATCAAATTCTAAAAACATTTTTGTTCAAAACAATGAAAATGTTGTAAAAATGCCAAAAAAATGTTTCACGGTAAAATTATTTTGAAAAAAATTTTAACACAAAAAAAAATTTAAAGAAATGTTTTTAAAATTTTTTCTCATATCCCAAATTTAAGAAAACCCCCAAGGCCACTTCGCCTCCTTCGCGGCAGACATCTCCAAACGCGACCAAGTCGATGCCGTTCGGGACTTCTTCAGCCAGCAATTCACCGGCCAGGGCCCCAACTTCCTCGTTAACAACGCCGGAATCACGCGGGACGGGTTTCTCCTCAAAATGACGGATGCCAACTTTGATGACGTCATCGCCGTCAACCTCCGCTCGGTCTACCTCCTCGCGCAGACTTTTGCCCGCCTCGCAATCGAGCACAACTCGCCGGCTTCCATCGTCAATATCTCGTCCATCATCGGGAAGACGGGGAACATCGGCCAGACCAACTACGGCGCGTCCAAAGCCGGCGTCATCGGCTTCACAAAATCCGCGGCCCGGGAACTCGCGCGCAACAATATCCGCGTCAACACGGTCCTGCCTGGCTTCACGAGGACCCCGATGACGGATAAGGTGCCGGAAAAAGTCGCGCAGCTGATTTCGAAGAATATTCCGCTCGCACGCTTCGCAGAGCCCGAGGAAATCGCCAATGCCGTGCTATTTCTCGTCTCGGACCTCTCGTCGTACATGACTGGGGCCCAGATCGAGGTCACCGGCGGTCTGGACATGTAGAAGTAGTTGAAAATTATTTTCCAGTATTTTTGATAGTTTTTTTGCAATTTTAACGACACGAAATAAAAAAAATGAACAACGCAGGACCGAAAAGTAATAAAAACATAAAAAAAACGCAAAAATGAACTTAAACCTAAATTAGGTTACCTAATCTGACGTCGATCTCACAGCGAAAAAAAGAAACGTATAAAAAACGGTAAAACCTACCATTTCTACCGTATTTTTGTACGTTACAATTTTTCGCTGTGAGATCGGAAACAAAGTTTGGTTTACGTTCATTTTGACGTTTTTCGACGTTTTAGTCTCTTTTTTTTCAAAAATACAAGTCGTCGATGATTTTCCAACATTTTTGATATTTTTTTGCACTTTATAAAAAATTTGGAATCAACAACAACACCAGACTCACTTCTTGCCCTCAACCATGATGATGTGGTACCCAAACTTGGTCTTGACAGGCGGATCGGTGTAGACGGGCTTGTCGAGACTGCTCTTGGGCAGCGCGAACGCAGCGTCCTGGAATGGACCGACCATGGATCCTCGGGTCATCCATCCCAAATCGCCGCCGGACCTCGCCTTATCCTCGCTGTACGTGGCGGCGACTTCGTTGAACTTGGTACCGGCTTTGAGTTTTTCCAGAGCCTCCAGCGCCTTGGACTGCTTCTCGCAGAGGATGTGCCTCACCTTCACGGCTGTCCCGCCACCCGACTTGGTATCCTTCTTGTCCGAATTGCTCGCATCGCCTCCAGACTTTCCCGCGGGCTTTGCGCCGCCTTTTTTGGCCGTTTTCGGGGGCATCGAAGTCTGAAATTCACCTAGCGAGGTCCTAAACAATAAAAGTCGCTATTCAGATATAAAAATGGACATTTTCCAGTACAACCCGGCATTCTGTATTGTAATCAGTTTTATTCAACGTGTATGATACAAAAATACAAAATTCGAATTTTACGCGATTTTGGATGCGTCTTCGTAGGCGACAGTGATTTCCCTGCCACTGCGGAGGCCTTCTTTGAGTCGCAGATCGACGGAGTAGTCTTTTTCACGTATTTTGAGCAAGACAGCCGTGTAGCCTCGGTAGGCGCCGTTGATGATGAGCATGTCCTTGCCGACTGCTGGAATTACTGTTTCCAGGTGGTTTTGATCGAGTTTGAGGATGTCTGAAAATATGAAGTAAGGAAAGGAACAAAAAAGTTATAAAAACATTGAAAAACGCTAAAATAAATGTAAACCGAACTCTCTTACCGATCTCAGAGCGAAAAAATAGTAACGACCGAAAATACGGTAAAAACTTACGTCTTACCATACTTTTGTATTTACGTTTTAACTTTTCGCTGTGAGATTGGTTTACGTTCGTTTTCCCAGTTTTTTTCGACGTTTTCAGTTTTTTTTAGCGTTTTTTACGCTTTTAGTCTTTTTTTTTCAAAAATTCATACCTCCATCGACGTCCACCTTCGCAGTGTACTTGCCAGTCAGACCAATGACCTGGCCCTTGGCTTTGTAGTATTTACTGCCAAGCTTCTTGGTTACGATCTTGACAACGATACCTTCGGTCAGCCAGTTATCCGTCCGGTTCTTGCGCTCCTTGTACCGTTCTTCATCTTCCATCATTTTCTCCAGCGTCGATTTTTTGGACGAACTCGGCCCAGAAGAAGAATCCGTTGCCGGCCTCTTCGACTTTCGCTCCGAAAAAGCTTTTGACCGCTCGAGCACCGATTTGTCCTCCTCCTGAACCTGTGGGGCCAACGATATGGTGACCTTTTGCTCGGGATCGGTGCGTACGAGATCCCGGTCGACATCGCTTTCGTCGGAATCGCCCGGATCTCGTTCCTTGGCTCTCTGGATCTGGCGTTCGAGGAGTTCGGCTTCGCGCTCTTCAGCGTCTTTTTCTTTTCTCGCCCGGGCCAGAAGTTTGTTTCGGCGAATTTCTTCCTCCTGGTCGATGTACTGAATGTACCAGCCCTTCTCGCCCTGATCGATTTTGCACTTTCCGCTCGAGCCGAGGTACATGACGAATCCGGTGAGCGTGTGCCACACTGTCGAGTTCATGTGCACGTGGCCCTTGTCCTTGATCACATCCTGGTACACTTCGTTGGCCCGCACTCGCTTTGTTCCGTACGTGTGCCGCAGAATCTGAAAAACACGTCAAAACACCAAAAATCACAAAACAACAAAAAAACTCACGCGCATGAAAGAAGACTCAAATTCCTGGCTGAATTCCCTGAGGTAGCTGTTCTGGTTCTCGGCGAAGAGCAGCAGCTGCCTCTGATGGCTCTCGCTCGTCAGATGGCACTTGAAACCGTTTTGATCTCGGCATTGTTTGTTGCACATCTGACAAAACCTGAAATTCAACGCGTGACGATGAAAAAAATAGCTCAAACGCTAAAACTCACCATTTTAGCTTCTGAAGTCCCTTGGACTTTACCTTGTTGGCCAAGGCCTTCGCAGAGCCCTTCTCAGCACGCGGCATGACGACGGAGTTCAAATGACGGTGATATTTCTCAAGTTTGACGTCGACTTCGTTGAAAAGGAAAAAAACGCGTTATTTGTGCGCGCAACGTGCGGACTTTGATCGAGCTGGCGCGCGTAGCAGATCTTCGGTGCACTTTTTTTACGGTAAACTTTTTTTACCTCCACTTCCGAACATTTACGTCAATTTTTTGTGTTCGTCATCAATTTTTTTTATTTCGACTACCTAAACAGCATTTCGAAATACACGATGAACAATTATGAGGTGGAATGTTGAGGTAAAGAGACAAGAGACAAGCATGATATTATCACAGTTCATCTTCACCATGCCCCACTAATGGAGCTCTGGGTTCGTCTCCAGACTCGTTCTGCAAGGGGGGTGACGTTCGTCGATTTTCGGGGTGCACTCCGTTTTCAAAAGACGATGACATGGTGTTTTCAGGGAGTAGTTCTTGCACTTCATTATTTTCTTCGGCTTGATCGTTCGGTGACGTACAGCAGAATCTGCGAAACAGTGTTTTACATTTCTCCACTAGCTGATCGAAATATTTCACGACAAGAAATTCTACAACACCGATTGCCGCTGCCTTTATCCATGACTTGAGAATTTCAAAAATCTGAAAATTATGTTATTTGTTTATTTTGTTTATAAATATTTATAAAATCTGGCATACCGATACACCTAACAGATAATGTAATACGGGGCTAATCAGCGTCATCGCAACACCAATCTTGAATACCTTCTGGACAGCTATCTTCTTCCATTCAGTCGTCCATTCGCTCGTTAACTTCCAATCGACGAAATATTCGATTTCACAGCCGACAACAGCCCCAGCGAAATAGGAGATGCTAAAAATATAAATACACTTTTTCGTATGTGATTATTTTTACAAGAATTGATAAAAAACTCACATTTGTATGAACAAAACGAAGTTGCGCTCCCTGATCTTTCATCTCAGACCAAAAATAATGCTAAATCTACGACAAGCGTTTTCCATTTCAATTTGCAAAGTTTACAGCAATGACCCATTACGATGTTTTTCCAAAATTTACAGCAATAGCGATGTCGGATTCTAAAAATGTTTTTAACCATTAACCAAAATTGGAATAAAAAAAACGGATTTCTTCAGGCACGATTCCTTATTTATTTATTTTTTTATCACCGTTACTCAGTGGTTAGTTATCATTATACCAGATGTTAATAGGCACAAATAATATCCCCGTTAGGGGATTTACGGGGAGGAGATCTTTACGAGGAGTAGAACGGGGAATTTCACGGGGAGCAAATTTTTGTATACGGGAAGTAAGGGATTTTAAAAAAATCAAATAAGACTAAAATAGGCTATTTACAGGGGTTTTTGTTTTTCTTTCAATTTTTGTCATTTTTTTCCAAAACGGCGTAAAAATTTTGAATTAGAACTTATACGGGGAGAGATTTTTTACGGGGAGTGGAACGGGGAATTTCACGGGGAAGAGAAGAATACGGGGAGCTCCCCGCGGGGAATTCCCCGGGGACCCTGCGGGGAACGGGGGGGGACGGGAACCCTAATCCACGTAGGCGTCAAAACACGACTCCTGTCAACTCTTATTCTACGTCATATGTACATTGTTTGCCTTTTGAGTTGTGGAAACTTTTTCATGAACATAATAAGATGTTAGATAAGACCTAAAAAAATCAATCACGCTTCTTTGATAGACCGCGGGAAAGACTTTTGTACTGAAAGTAAGCATTGCGCAATAAGCGACATGCAATCATGGTCGTTTGCCCATTGATTTTTGAGTCATAAGTAAGTATCAGAGATGGCAAAAAAGTGATCTGATGGGTTTTATCGCGTACTTTTCACAACCAATTGGAATGAAGTAATGCATAGTTATAGTGCCAAAGGCAGTAATTACATTTGTTACATATCCTCCGTGATTTGGCCGAGAATTTTGCCGGATTAATCAATTTGATAAATTTTGATAGAGGGCATGGTAAGCGATTTCCCCCGAACGAACAAAACTTGGAATTGAAAAACTTTTCTCAGGAGCAAAATTGTTAGCATCCAGGAAACAGCTAAAGTCGATAAAGATAAAGAATCCAGCTCGCGGCGTCAACCAGCGAACGAACGGTCCTTGATTGGAACACCCAGAAGGGAATAAGGTAAAAGAAACAAGAATGTATAATACAATGAATTACAAAGAATTACAAGGAATGATGACAAATCGGGAGAGAATGTTCTCGAACTGTTTACAGGTCCTCAGGCGCTGCCGGGCGCAACCTGTCGGTTGCCTGCTTCTTTGACTCAATTGAGACCTTGGCGTCATGATGACTCCCGATTTGTAAGCCTACTTGCAGACGCACACGTGTGGCCGCACACCAGGTATGGGTGGACGGGCATGTTCGTTCGTGTTTGTTCAGAAACGAATCAAAAATTTGCTGTTCATGGATTTTTGCAACTTCGATTTTTACAACTTCGATTTTTGCATTTTTTTTCATGACTTCGATTTTTGCAACTAACTTCGATTTTCCCAATATTAAAAAAAATGACGTGAACTGGGCTCTGCAGCAACTGCGGCGTTGCCAGAATTTGCCAGAGGACACGAAAAACACTTTCAAGCGATTTTATCAGCATTATGACAAAAATACGTTATTGTATTTATTTAATTGCAAAAACATAATATATCCTCCGTGATTTGGCCGAGATTAATCCATTAATTTGTACCGTGCTTGGCTCAAACATGTTGGTTCATCCTCAAAATTTTTATGATAAATACCCTTGCATATAGCCTTAGTATTGCCATGTTTCAGACAAATTCGTTCAAAAATGGATTTTTACCTTTTTACGGAAACATAGCCGTCTAAGGGGGATGACCATGTATTTCTTTGCGGAAATATGGGGGCAAATAAAAAATGGTTGTTCATTATGTTTAGCAACTTAAAGGAATTGTTTCAGAACTTAAGACCTAATTTTAGCATCTCGGCGTCGCTCGTGAGACTCATTTTATTTCTTTATTAAATTTTATGATACATGTATACAACTTTAAAACACAATTTTAGGCATTAGACATTGGGATACCCCAGAGCAATCCCGATACGGTTCAGACCCTCGACCAGAGTAGCTTCGTCGTACGAAGAAAATACAATTCTGAACCAGCCCGGATAAGGCATGGTAAGCGATTTTCCCCGAACGAACAAAACTTTGGAGTTGAAAAACTTTTGCTGAAGCCGACTCTCTGCAGCAAAGTTGTTAGCGTCCAGGAAGCAGCTAAAGTCGATGAAGATGAAGAATCCAGCTCGCGGCGTCAACCAGCGAACGTCTTTGCCGGAGACCTTGCGGAGTCGCTCGAGCCAGTCGACGCACTTGTCTCGGAAGCTGCGGAGCCGGGCGTTGGCTTCGGGGAGGAAGACGTCTCTTAGCCAGGCAGTGTCGCCGAGCAGTTCACGTGCGATGAATTCGGAAGGCGCATTGGGGCCCTGGTACATCAGAAATCTCCGTGTCGCTGCCAAAACTTCTGTGTTCGGAGTGTACATGACAGCGGTACGCAAGCCAGGTAGGGAAAAATTCTTGGAAAGACCTGACATCCAAATGAGTTTGCTTCGGTCCAGGGTTGGGTCCTGGTCAAAAATTCGGATGGCGGATTCAAAGGGAGTTTCTTCGATTGGGTCGTAGACTGACAGGTCGTAGATTTCGTCCAGAATGACATAGAGACCGCGCCTGAAAAAAAATGAACACGTGAATGAATTTTGTAAATTAAAAAAAAAATTTTAATTAAAAAAACAATGAAATTAAGTTTGTAAATCTGTAAAAAAAATTATATTCAAATTTGAATTTAAATTTAAATTTAAATGAAAATAAAAATAAAAGTTTAAATTAAAATTGAAGTTTAAATAAAAATTAAAAAAAATTAATTAAATCCAAAAAAAAATTTGTGAATTGAATTTGAAAAGTTTACTTTTTAACAGCCCAATCAATAACAGGTTTCAACTCTCCCAAACTGAAATATCCGCCATCTGGATTTCTCGGATTAACGAGCAGCAGAGCTTTCACGCGTTTTCCCTGGAGGTAAAACTTTTTCACGGCTGCTTCATACCCATCAACGCTCAGACTGATTTCTCCGTTTTTGTCCAAATAGGGCACGGAGCCGATCTCGATGAGACCCCGATCGGAAAAATCATTCGGAAATCGGTGGTAAAAAGGTGCATGCGTGAGCAGAACATCGCCTTCGTCGAAGAGCACCTGGCCCAGCAGGTCGCAGACCATCGTCGTGCCAGCGATAGTCAGGAGCTCCTCAGGCTTGACCGGACGTCTCAGGTTTGGAGCTGTGAATCCGTTTATTAAATCTGCGAACACGCGTTTTGTTTCCGGTGTTCCACCGGGCGTTGTGTAATAGTGAAGCTCGGTGATGTCGAATTTGGACCAATTTATGGCGTTGAATTTTTCTTTTATGAGTTCAAAACTCAGAATATTGTCGGCGGATGAGAAATCGATGTGGCCCTGAATGGGGATGAAAATTATGTAAAATGATGGCAAAATTACGATTAAACGGATTTTTTTTGTTCGCGAACAAACACTATCGTTCGTTCGTTCAAAATTTTGTTCGAAAAGTCGACAAATGCGTACATTTTTGACCGTGTTTGTTTTGAAAAATGAAAAAACAACGTGAAAATTATTTTTAATATTCGTGCAACAATTTTAGTTTTTTTATTTTTTTAAACTAATTTTTTACAATAAATTTTTTTTTTATTTTAATTTTGTGCAAATTAATTTTAATCGCAAAAAAACGAAAACGTTCGCCCAACCAATTTTCACAACTTACACTGTAGTTTTTCTCCTTGTCGAATGGATCGGCAGCTTTGAGCGCGTTGATGTCGCTGATGCCGTGCTGAATCATGAGGCCTCGTTTGCATCTTTCTGAGAGAATGTCACCTGTCTGGGTGACCAGGTGGAGTGTTTCTTCTCGCAGAATGGGGCTCTGCAGGGCCGTGAGAATGTTTGAGAGATGGAACATTGTTTTTTAGCACCAGGAAAGTTAGTACAGTTTTAAAACTTTGGGAGACGTTTTGGTGGGGTTTCTGAATATCAGGCTGATTATTTAAGGATATACTCTGCAAAAAATGGAAAAATGGAACTATTCGCGTCAAGCTGATCCAATGTCATCAGTTCTGTCACGGAAAATTCCCCCGACACGCAAAGAATGAAAAAAGGATAAATACCAGGGACTCAGGGGTGGTGCTTCGGCGCAATAAAATAATAAATACTAGAGAAAATGATGGAACTGTTGTTGTTTTTGCAAAACAAAACAAGCAAGCAGGAAAGAAAAACGGGGAAAGGCATAGTTTATACTAGCACAGTTATTGCTCGGAATAGCCCGTGATCACGGCCGTGATTCAACGTGTGAGCAAACAAACAAACGCCCTCCCTCGACGACGACAACGACCGATCTTATACCAGTGATCATCGAACAATCATGGCAGGCAATCCCCGAGACAACGCATGAGCATGAGCACGCGACCGCAAAAGTTGCATCATCGCCGATTGGCCCGGAGGGGTCGGTCCACATGATCAACAGCTGAGAAGGGAAAATAAAGAAACATGCTTTTTGGCTGCTAGACTGACTGACTAATTCGTCGCCTAGCAAGTGTGATGACTTTGCTGTTCACTTTTTTACCTGACACAGGAACGAAAACATTTTTGCTTTACTTTTTTGAGAGATTAATGGGACTGAAACCAAATTATAGCCTCAAGCAGGGTCTAAAACAGGCCGAAAACTTACTAATGTTGAGAAAAAAAATTTCACGGTTGTTTTTAATTTTAAGATTAAAGATAAACTCATTCGGAAAAAAAAACACGGTTGAAAGCGTAAAAAATTAATAAAAAAATTACAAAAAAATTTTTAGCTTGCATTTTGTATTTAAAATTTTTTAAATAAAAAAATGGTGTTTAAAATTTAACATATATGTGCCTAAATAGGCCAAAACGACTCCAAAAATAGGCTCAGCCCGTTTTAGTCCTAATTAGTCACAAAATGAAAAGAGCACTTTATTAGCATTCCAAAATTTACACAACACGTCCCAAAAGAGCCAAGGAAATACGATCGAGGCCTGTTTTGATGTCTTCGAGTTGTCGGCACGAGAAAACAATTCTAAACCATCCCGGCACGGCATTTGTCAGCATGGCTCCTCGAACAATCAGTACTTTGTGGTCGATTAAGCGTTGCTGAAGTTCCTGTTCGCCATCGAATGTCAACGATGTTAGGAACTGAAAAAAAAACAATTTTTGAAAAACACTTCAAAAACAAACAAACTCACAACTCGGAAATTAATCATGACAAAAAACCCAGCTCTGGGGGTAATCCAAGCTACGTTTTTCTTCGAAGCAATTTTTAGCCTCTGAAGCCAGTCAACCGTAAAATCCCGGGCTGCCTTCAACCTCGAAAGATTGATTGGGAGATAGATTTCTCGGATCCATTTTTGGTCAGTGATGAACTCCCGAGCGATAAATTCGACCACGCTAGCCGGTCCCTGGAGCATTAAAAATCGCCGGGTTGCATCCAAAACTTCGACATTTGGCGTGTACATTACAGCAGTTCTTAGCCCAGGCAACGAAAAGTTTTTTGACAGCCCCGAAGTCCAGATAATTTTGTTTCGATCCAAAGTGGGGTCCGCGTCGAACAGGCGGAGCGCCGATTCAAAAGGGGCCCCATCGATTGGATCGTAGATCGCGAGGTCGTAGATCTCGTCTAGGATCACGTAGAGGCCGTGTCTGGAAAAATATGTTTGTTAGAGTGACGTTATATTTTTCTGTGGAGATGTTACTCTTTAACCGCCCAGTTGATAAGTGGTTTTAATTCTTGTAGAGTGAAGTATCCGCCGTCTGGATTTCGGGGGTTCACGATGAGCAGGGCTTTCACTTTTTTGTTCTAAATTTTTAATATTATATTTTGAACTCCAATGAAATTTTTTTTAAGTTTAAAATTTTAAAATTAAAAAAAAATTATTTTTAAAATTTAAAAATAATTAAAATTTGAAAATTAAAAAAAAGTACAATTTAAAAATTTGAAATTATTTAAAAAATACTAAAAACTAAAAAAAATACTAATTTTAATCTTAATAGAATAACAAAAAATTTTAAAAGAAATTAAAAAATGATAAAAAATTTAAGAAAAATATACAAATAAAAAAAACTATAAAAAAAAATAAAAAAATAGTTTTTTTTGTTTGTATTATTTTTGATTTTTTAAAAGGTGTTTTGTGTGTTATTTTTTTGCTCCCATCAAAGCTAAAAACTGTGACAAAATATTTTTCTAATTTTTAGCTTTGACCAAAAAATGCCACAAATTTTTCATTTAAAGCCAAACCATTTTTTTTGTCGTAATTTACCTGTTTAACAGATTCCAGACGCTTTGCCTCAAAATCCTCAACATTCAAAACCACGTCATCCTTGTCTGCAACAATAATCGGCACATCCACAATGTCAATCAAATTTCGGTCCGAAAAATCATTCGGAAACCTGTGGTAATAGGGCGAATGCGCCAGGAGAACGTCACCCTCGTCGAAGAGCACCTGCCCCAGCAGGTCAAAAACCATAGTCGTGCCCGCAATAATCGCAAGTTCCTCAGGCTTGACCGGTGTTTTGAGATTAGGCACGGAAAAATCGTTGATAAGATCTGCAAATGCCTGCAGCGTTTCCGGTCGTCCGCCAGGGATGATGTAGTACAGCAGCTGCTGCTCCACAAATTTGAAAGGATCGATTGAACGGTATTTTTCGAGGATAACGTCTTCGGTCAGGACATTATCGGCACACGAAAGACGGACGAAACCAGTTGGATTATTTTTGGCGTCATACGGATCACTGTAGTACGTGTTGTTGAGGTATTTGCCTTCGTTGGCAATCTGGAGGCCTCTGAGGCAGCGTGAAGACAGGCCAACGGACATGACGCTTTGATCGACGAACAAAAGTGTGACAGGAGCCGACTGAGAGTGAAATGTGGTATATTGCGCGCTGTGTCGTCGGCGGACAGGGAATAACAATTTGTTCTGTGATTTTGTTATCACTTGGTGTGCTGGGGAGACGAGAAAAGGACACCCCACCCACCCCGTCCACTTCTGATAAAAATGTTCATGTATGATACATTTTTCACTTTCGTTTACGTCATGTATGGAACAACACAGGTGACCCCAATGTACAAAAAAAATTTTATCATCAATTTTTTTTAACTTTATCATCAATTTTTTTATTTTTATAAAATAAATACAAAATACAGAAATTCAGAAAAAAAAATATTCTAATCATTTCTTCGTCGCTTTCTTCGTTGGTGCCACATTTTTCTTGCCGGATCTGTTCGAGATGACCTCTTCGACGTCCGAACCAAAATCGACGACTTCATGCTGTTCTTGCCACGTGACCTTCGGATTCGGGCCCAAATCGACCGGGGCATCATTTTCGAGTGCGTGATGCTAAAAATGTACGGGAAATATTATACAATTTTTGAAAAACAAAAAATTAGAAAATTAAAAAAAAATTATTTTTAATTTAAAAATTTTCCAAAAAAAAAACAAAAAATAAATAATTGTTGTTCAACTCACCGACTGAGGTTCTTCGTACTTCTCGACAACCAGATGTCCCTTGTGAACAAAGAGATCGGGTAAAATTTCACTTGCAATGAAATCTGGATTGGAAGGAGTGCGTCTCACCTCGTCTTTCTTCTTTTTCTTCCTTAATTCTCTGATCGTTCGCAAGTCTACACCACCGTTCTTCAACATGCAAATAACTGCCCCGATGAGTACGACAAGAATGATGAACGCAAATATACAAACATACAGTAATGTGTCGTTATTTGACCTGAAAAAAAGGGTAGTTGTGTTCGTGTTCGTTCGAGTTCGTACGCGAACAAATTCAATTTTTTGCGTTCGTCTTCGATCAAGAACAGATTTGCTTTGTTCGTGTTCGTTCGCGAACAAAGATAAATTTTTCGAACAGATAAAACGAACAAAAATTAAGGTAAAATCAGATTAATGGTGCCGAAATTGATGTTATTTTTCCAAAAATGACAAATAGTGTCCATTGGGAAAAATGTCATCGAAAACGTGAAAACGCATATTTAGTACCAAAGTTTATGTTTTTTTTCCCAGTATGGACAAATTTTCGTACAAAATAAGAAAAATATCCATTTTGTTGTTCGTTCGCATTTGTTCGCGAACAAGTTAAAAATGTTCGCGTTTGTTCGTGAATAAAAAACGAACACGCACAGTGTTGTCGGTTCCGGTTCGGTTCTTGTTCCAAACCGGAACCAACAAAACTGTCACCAAATTTACCAGTTGATAAACGATTTTTAACGTACGATTCCCATTCATAAGGATACTCGGTGAAGTAAGAGCGTTCTAGCGTGGAAAGTTCCTTCGGCAACACTGTCGTCGTGTTCGTTTTTGGCTCTGTGGAATTAGCTTGAAACAGCGAAGTCGTGCCTGCACCATGCGGTTGCGTTGTGAGTTCTCCTCCAATTTTCGGTTCCAATTGGATACTAAAAAAAAAGTTGGGTCACCGAATTCAATTGATAAACGTTTTTAAACGTACGTAGCGTCCCCCTCGGAGAGATGACCGCCATTCACGGTCGGCAACGCTGCCTGGTTCGTTTGCCCTCTCCAGGCCGGCTTTGTTGAATCTTGGGCCGACGAAGCCGGGTTTTCAACTTCATCATAAACCCGCATTCCGGCGACGAGTGTTGAAGGCGAACCGGAATTGAAACGCTTGATCCCTTCTACTGACTTGTAACAGTTTTTTGGCGTTCTATTTTTGTTTTCTGAACAAATTTACATTTTAATGCAAATTTTCTGGTATAAAAATGCAAATTTATACTTTTTTTTTCATGTGTAGCAGAGATGGCAGATCAGATCATTTGCTCATGATCTGATCTGGATTATCTGCGATCTGATCTGATCTGATCTATGAGAACTGATCTGATCTGAAAAGTGATCTGATCTTACTGAATTCATTCATAACCGTTTTGAATAAATTTGTAACCAAAAAATTTATTAATTCAAAGGGTCAAAAAATTATAAATACTCGGCAGTGAACGGAAATGACAAAAAACAAGATAAATTGCCGTAAATCTTTATTATCTTTTGAACCTGATTCTTTCGTTTCTTAAAAATATTGCGTACACGTTGCTCCAAATCAGCAGCGGTCAAAAATACTACAAAAAAATTATCAAAATATTCATCAAAAAAATTCTTATCAAAAAATGCTCGTGAATGCCAAAATTTTTCAAAAAAAAATTGTAAAAAGATACAAAATTAGCAAAATGCGCTGTTTTTGTACGCCATTTTCTTTTTTTTATATTTAAATGATCCAAAAATTTTTGTAAGAAATTTTTACATTTGTGCCACAAAAAAATTTTTTTTTTAGAAATTTTTACGTTTTTGTAATTTTTTCATTTTTTAAATACATTCTTGCAAAATTTTTTTGTTTTTATTTTTTACATTTTGTAAAAATATTTTTTCCAAAAATGTATTTGAACATGCAAATTTTTCAGTGATCAACCCCCAAAAAATCCAAAAGCAGGTAAACTCCTCCAAAATAAATAAATTCCAATTATTATGATAACCGAGATTATCCACATACAAAAACATTAACAAACGCAAAAAAAACATGTTCCGCAACAAAGGCCTAGCCCTTGAGAGCCTGGAGCGCCTCCTGAATATGAGAAAGCTCGGTGGTGAGCCCTTCGAGTCGTTCCTTGTGGTTGGTCCTGACGCCGAGTGGCACCTTCTCTTCGTAGTCGGGCGCCGAAAGCGTCGTCTGCAACTGGGCGATCTGTGCTTCCAGCTTGGCAGCCTTGTCGCCGAGTTTGGCGGTCTCCTTGTCGACGTCGATGACTCCCTTGAGCGCGATCGAGACCGTGCACTTCGGCGAGACAGTCAACTTCGCGCAGCCCTGCGGAATCGAAGCCGATTCTTCGGGGGCAAGAAGAGCGACGTTTTCGGCGGATGCCAGGGTGCTGATGAGCCCCGTGAGCGATCTCAGCTCAGGTTGGTCGCGTGTTGGCAGAGTCACGAACACTGAAAAAAATGATAAAAAAACGCCGCATAAAATTCGGCCGGACGCAAAAACCGGAATAAAACAATGCAGATTATTTAAAAAAAAATTAAAAATTAAAAAAAATAAAAGGTTGGTTTACAGATGTTTTCATGTCAAATTCATGAATTTTTTTTTAGTAAACGTAAATTATTTAGCATTTTTTCGTTTTTAACAAAAAATAGTTTTTTTACATTAAAAAAATACGGAAAACATTTTTAAAAAATTACAAAAAAATATATAAAAATGTAGGTGGCCGAAAATAAAAAAATTCGGTCGGACGCAAAAAAAACGGAATAAAAAAATGCAGGATATTTTTTAATCAAATAAAAAATTTAAAAAAAATGAATTCTTATATTTAGTAAACGTAAAAATTATTTTTTTGCCTTTTTTTCCGTTTTCAAAAAAAAATAGTTTTTTTTTACATTTAAAAATAGGGTAAAAATTTAAAAAATGACAAAAATATAAAAATTTAGGCGGCCGAAAATAAAAAAAAATTCGTCCGGCCGCAAAAACGGAATAAAAAACACAGGTTATTTTTTCAATTAAATAATAAAAATTAATTTTTTCCATTTAGAAAACGTAGAAAATTTTTTTTTTGCCTTTTTCAAAAAACGCCAAACTCACAGTCAGACTTGACCTTCGGTCCAAGATCGTAATCCGAGCGAAGCGATCGAACACGACGCACAACATTCATGGCAAGTTCGATGCGTTTCTCCAGGTCAGTGTCACGGAAAGGAAGCGACTCAACTTCTGGGTACGTCGAAATCGTCACACTGACCGCGCTTTCAGTCGGGCGCTTAGGCAGACGCTGCCAGAGTTCTTCCGTGATAAACGGCATGAAAGGCGACAGCAATCGGAGCATCGTATCCACAGCAAGATACAGCACCTCCCGGACAGCCTGCGTGGGCCCGGCCTCCTTCGCCTGAAGAACCGGCTTCGTGGATTCCAAATAAACGTCGCAGAAATCGTAGAGCCAGAAATTGAAGATTGCCGTCGTCGCCTGCTGGAAGTTGTACTGAGCGATGCTGTTGTCCGTTTCCTCGACCGTATACGCGAGTCGAGAGAGAATCCATCGATCGACGTCCGATTCAACGCCGGTCAGGACAAAGGCCGGGCCGGGAGCAAAGTCGGAGCCGAGTTGCATGAGTGTGAAGCGCGTCGCCTGCCAGATTTTGTTGCAGAAGAAGCGGTAGCCCTGGACGCGGAGGACGTCGAGGTTGATGTCGCGGCCCTGACCGGTGTAGGCCATGAGGGCGAAGCGAAGAGCGTCCGTGCCGCACTCGGGGATGCCGTTGGGGTAGTCCCTGGTCTGACCGGCTTTGGCGATCGTTAGTTCCCTAAAAAACACAGAAATAACCACAGAATTCGTTGAGTCAACTCCGGAATTTTTTTATTTGTTTTTTTTTTCAATTTCAAGGTTTTCAACGGGCCAATTTTGTTTCCTGGTATAAAAAATAGCAAAAAAATTTTTTAAGAAATAAAAAATTCATAAAAAAACAAAATATGATAAAAAAAAGGCTCATGAAAACCAAAAAAGTAAAAAAGACTAAAAAATTAAAAACGTGCATTTTTGTGCAATTTTTTGATTTTTATAAAATTCAGCAAAAATGTATTTTTTTTGACACAATGTGGTTCTTTTTACGCCCGAGTTCGGCCACAAAAAAAATGCCTGAGCCGTTTTCGGAGCCTTGTTCAAGTTACAAATTCAGTAATTTTTGACAAAAAATACGAAACAATTCGCCAAATAAAAAAATACCGTTGTAAATTTTTTAGCGTCCCTTCAAAATTTTGGGCTCAATCGAATCCCGATTCGGAGCAGTCAAAAACCCAAATCAAACTCACTTGGGATCCAAATTTCCATTTTCAAGCTGCTTGTTGAGTTCGGCGAGTGTGCATCCCCGGATGACGTCCAGAGGATCAATGATGTTGCCGAGAGACTTGCTCATCTTGCGCCCATGCGCATCGCGGACGAGAGCGTGGAGGTACACCTCGTTGAAGGGCAACTCACCGGTCAGCTCCTGTGACATGAAAACCATTCTCGCGACCCAGAAAAAGAGAATGTCGTGTCCGGTTTCGAGGAGATGTCCGGGAAAGAAGTTTTTGAGGTCACTCGTCTTGTCCGGCCATCCCATGATCGAAAATGGCCACATTCCAGACGAAAACCACGTGTCCAACACGTCTTCATCTGAAAATACGGATTTTGAGTTCAAATAGCCCCAAAATGGTTCTGCTTACCCCAGTGAAGCGAAATCTTCTCCTTGCCAACGTTGAATCTCTTGGCGGCCTTCTCGAGAGCCTCGTCTTCAGTTCGCGCCGAGACCCAGTAATTATTGTCTGCGGAGTTGCCTTTGGGCACGCTCGGGTCGTTGACTGTGATGAAGTAAGCTGGGATACGGTGGCCCCACCAGAGTTGACGGGAAATGCACCAGTCGCTGAAAAAATAAAAAAACTCAAAAAAACGATATAAAATAAATAAAAGATTTAAAAGTAATTTAAAAAAAATAAAAAAACATTCAAAATTTATTTTAATTTTTAAATAAATGTAAAAAAAATTTTTAATTTTTAAAAAAAGTTAATTTTTTAAATTAAAAAATCTGCCAAAAAATTGAAAAAACAATTAAAATTAGCAAAAAATAAATAAAATTAAACAAAAAAAACATTCATTAAAATTTTACAAAATTCAGAAGAAAAATTTTTATTTCAGATAAAAAACATTTATTTAGAAAATTTAGAAAATCAATAAAATTATTTTAAAAAAAATTTTTAGGAATAAAAATACAAAACATGTACTAAAAAAGCCTACCGAATGTTCTCAAGCCAATGATTCCACGTACCAACGTGGAAATCAGGGATGAGCTTCAGATCGCCGTTGCGAACAGCATCAATAGCGCGTCTGGCCATTTCCTGGCAATTCACGTACCACTGGGCCTTGATAATCGGCTCAATGATGTCCTTGGACCGGCTACAAATCGGGACGATCATCGCGTTGTCCTGGATATCCCGGAAGAGTCCCTTCTCCTTCAGAGCCTCCAGAACGCGTTTACGAGCTTCAAAACGCTTGAGTCCAGAAAAAGTGCCGCAGTTGTCTTCGAGGTTGCCATCGTCGTCGAGGATGTTGATCAACGGGAGCTGATGCCTGACACCCACCTGGTAATCGTTGTGATCGTGAGCAGGCGTGATTTTGACACAACCGGTACCAAAGTCTTTTTCGACAAAATCGTCGGCGATGATTGGGAGGCGTCGGTCGAGGAAGGGATGGGTGCAGTAGCGGCCCACGAGGTGCTGGTAGCGCTCGTCCTCGGGGTGGACTGCGACGGCGACATCGCCGAGCATCGTCTCGATACGGGTCGTGGCGACGACGATTTCCTCGTCGCTGTCTTCGATGGGGTAGGCGAAAGAGACGAGGACGCCGAATTCGACCTTTTCGTTGTATCCGGGGACCGGGAGCAGCGTGCGTCCAGAAATTTCCTTTTTGTCGACTTCAATGTCCGAAATCGCAGATCGGAGGGCACAGGACCAGTTGACAAGGCGCGTGCTACGGTAGATGACGCCGGATTCGTGCATTCGGATGAATGCTTCGGTGACCGCGCGCATTATTTTCTGAAAAACAAAAACAAATTGTCCCGGGTTTTTTAGTCTATAAAAAACACAATTTTGGCAAAAAAATATTTTTAGGAAAAAAAAACAAAAATTTTGGCAAAAAAATATTTTTTGGGCTACAAAACTACATTTTAGCAAAAAAACGGTTTTTTTAGGCTAAAAAAGCAAAAAATTTTGCAAAAAAATATTTTTTAGGCTAAAAAACTAAATTTTAGCAAAAACAGATTTTTTTTTAATTTAAAACAAAATTTTAAATTTTTTAAATTTTTTAAGCCAAAAAGAACTCACCGGATCCATCATAAAAACAGCGCGATTCCAATCCACAGAAGACCCCATCTTCCGGAGTTGATCGTAAATGACGTGTCCCTTCTCGTCCTTCCACTTCCACACTTCCTGGATGAACTTTTCACGCCCAAGATCGTGCCGAGTGAGTCCGCGTTCCCGTTGGAGTTTCTTCTCCACGACGACCTGGGTTGCGATGCCGGCATGATCGCATCCAGGGTTGAAGAGCACGGTTTTACCCTTCATTCGGTGATACCGAATGACCGTATCCTCGACCGACGTGGCGAGGGCATGTCCGAGGTGGAGGGTGCCGGTGACGTTCGGTGGGGGGATGGCAACGATGAAGGAGCCTTTGGGGTTGGGTTTACTGTAAAAATCAACAAAATGCCGTAAAATAACAAAGATATCGTAAAAAACAAAAATTTCTGTAAAAATAATAACAATGAAAAATAAACACAAAAAATAGCTTTCTGTAAAAATGCCGTAATAAAAACCTTAAAAAGTACAGTAATAAACCAAAAAACTGTCAAAAGAAATGACAATTTTTCTTTCGAAAATATAAAAAAAATATTGTAAAATAATGTATTTAAAAAAAACAAAAAAACCAATTTTTGAAAAAAATCGTAAAAACAAAAAAATAGTTTTGTAAAAAGTACCATAATAAAAACGTTAGAAGTACCGTAATAAAAAATCGTAAAAAGTCATTTTTTGAAAAAAAAATATCGTAAAAAACACGATTTGTTCAAAACTAACCTCAAATCATGGAGTTTCTCAGGCCGAAAAAGTCCTTCCTGCTCCCACCATTCGTACCAGGCAGCCTCGACGTACTTTGGGCTGTACGCGGTCGGCAGCTCGCTCGTGACATCCTTCTTCTCTCCGGGCTGCGTCGGAGCGGTGTACTCGGTGATGGCGACCGGCTTTGCGTCCTTCTTCTTGGCCTAAAAAATGTACCCAGATCAATAAAACACACATCAGCAAAAAAAGCAAAGCTCACCGCCTTGGGTTGCTTGGCATCGGCAGCCTTCTGCTGCTCGAGTTTCTTTTGTTTCTCCTGGAATTTCGCAAGTTTCTCCGCCTTTGCAGCCTCCTTGCGGAGCTGCGCAGCCGACTTTGGCTTTTTCTCGTCACCTGGCTCGCCGGAAGTCATCCTGAAAAGTGATAGAAATCGGAATTGATGGTTTAGAGCGAACAAAAGACAGATTACAACGCTACGTAAAAAGTTGATCGAGGTAAAAATGTGGACGTGAACGCCGGACCGTTGGCAACGAGTCTCACAACGCCAAAACACGTTGCATCAAATTTGTTGTCGGATTCGATCGTAAACTTTTTCTTCTGCCATCTTTTTTGTCCAAAATTTGTCGAAATGGCGGTAACGGATAACACGCCACTTTTTCTGGCTCACTGCAAGATGATTCGAACGCGTCAGAAGGCTTTGCAGTCCAGGGAAAAACACGGTTTGTTTTTTGTTTGACGGTTTTTATGATTCAACCTCAAAAAATGTTTTCTTTTCTTCAGACGGCCCGGAACCCATACCCCCGGCACCCACGGAGCGACTATCCAAGGCGAAGCTTGCAGAAAATTCGCCCAACTTTCGCCTTCTCGCCTCGCAGGCCCGGGACGTCGTCCGGAACGTTTCCGAGCTGAAGGAACTCGTTCTGACGAAACGAAAGGACTTTGTCCTCGCCTGTGGCCAGGCCGACTTTTCCAATTTTTCGGTTTATAAGAATTCGATGACGCAGAGTGATCAGGATCAATTCAACTGTGATACTGGTGAGTTTTCGTTGCGAGAGTCGGCTATTACGGTTTTTTTGGTCGTTACGATACTTTTTCAGACACCGCAGCGAAGCAGTGCAGCAGGCTGATTTCTTCCCTTCGACAAAGCGTTGAGGCCGACAAAAGCCTGCGCGAGGACGAACTCAAGCACCTCAAGGTCGTGATTCAGCTTCTGACAGTCTACTTGAAGGACGTGACTTCTGTCATCGCTCAATTACGGTCAGTTTTCTTTTTTTATATTTTCTGTATTTTTAGGCCCAATCTTTCAGTCAAATTTACCTAAAAAAGACCCAGCGTCTGCAACAGGTATGCCGACTCGCCAACCTGGTGGACACCCATCGATCCCGACTCTCCGCTGTCAAAGCCGAGGAAGAAGCTGCCGAACGACGGATTCAGGAACGCACCGAGCTTTACTCTATGAAATCCGAGATTTCGCTGTACAACAAGGAAGCTGCTGCTGCTGAACGGGTGGATACGGTCAAGGCTATTTTTGAGGAGGAAGGGCTGAGGAAGAGGAAAGTCAAGAGCGAACCGCTGGACCATCACGGGATCGAACTCGTCATTGGACCTGAACCCGAAGGCCCTGGGCCCGAATTGAGCGAGCACGAACAGGCGCAGTTGATGGAGGAGAACGAGAAGCTCTACCACCGGCTGGCTTCGACAAACAGTGAGATTCAGAAGATCGAGGGGCAGATGACTGAGATTCGACGGCTTCAGGACACTTTTACCGAAAAGGTTGGTTTTTACGATCATTTTTTTTCGATTTGAGAATTTTTTTTGATAACTTTTTTCGTTGAGAGAAAATTTTTTTATTACTTTTTTCGTTGCGAGAAATATTTTCGATTACTGTTTTCGTTGTGAGAAAATATTTTGAACAGTTTTTTCGCTGCGAAAACATTTTTTGATCACTTTTTTTGTTGTAAGAAAATTTTTCGGTTATTTTTTTCGTTGCGAGAAAATTTGTGTACATTTGAACGTTTTTTTTAATTTTTTAAACGTTTTTTTTACATTTAAAAAATTTCTAACACTAGCGCCCCATTTTCCGATACAAAAAGTTAGTATTTATTATACACCATTTCAGGTGTTGGAACAAGAACAAGAAATCCAAGAGATCCATGTCAAGACAATGCACACCATCGACAACCTCGAAGCCGCAAACGACTTCATCAGACAAGCAATCCAGAACAGCGCGAGTCGACGGGTTATCATGCTGTTCTGTCTGGTTGTGCTGACGTTTACGCTGCTCTTCCTCGACTGGTACAACGCTTGACGATCACCCGATGTAAATACATAATACATACCCAAAAAAAGAAAGAAACGATAAAGGCCAAACAGGTACGGTACGCTGCATCACCTGGCGTCTATCGCTCGACGAGGTGGGCATAGGGGCCGAATTGGTCTGCGATCTGCTCGCTGGACATGTCAGAGATGTAAGACGAGTTGTTCCGGAAGTACTTTTCGATCTCGTTCCTGAGCATTTTGTCGAGCAGCGACCGTTCGTCGGATTGGTTTGTCGCGGACATGCCGGGACCGCCTCGGAAGACAGCTGCTGGCTGGTAGGAGTCCATCGCCTTCCGGATCAGGCGGAGGTTGGGGAAGACAACGCTTTCCATCGGCTCGTTGCCGAGGTGGGTGAGGACGTTGACTGCGCCGTAGACGGCGGGCAAGTAGGGGTGAGGATTGGTGATGACGTCACACAGGATGCGGATGACTTTGTATTTTAGGTTTTCGGATTTGTAACTCCTGAAAAATTTTTTGTAAAAATTTTTGGTAGCGAAAAAAATACATTTTGGAGCCTTGGTTCGGGCCTTCGACCAAAAAACGGGTCGCATTGTGCCAAAAAAATTTGGGTTAAATTTTATAAAAATTCGAAAACAGCCTTACAAAAAACACAATTTGCTTATTTTGCTCCTTTTTGAATTTTTGAAATATTTTTAACAATTGTTTTGGGGTGCTCAATATCGGAATTTTGCGCAAAATAAAAAAAAACGAAAACTGCGTTTTTAATTTTTTTTTGCTTATTTAGCATTTAAAAAAATTTTTGCTTTCATTAGCATTATTTTTTTCAAATCAATTTTTTTGATTTGAATTTTGAAAAAAAAATTGATGATTTACATTTTTTGCACAAAAAAAGCCCAACGAAAAATCGCCCTGTTAAGAAAAAAGTAAAAAACTGACCTGCAAACATTGCAAAGCAACTTTGCAGCCGAAACCCTCAGCCTGATCCACGTTTCCCTCATTGAGGGGTCTGCGACTTTCGTGTCGGACACCCGGGTAACGATACACGACAGAATAGCCGGAATGATGTCGAACAGGTGTTTCTCCAGATTGATATTCGGATTAGCCACCAGGGCATTGATAGCAGCTATCAGGTAGATGAGCATGCTGACATTCTCGTGCGCAATGTTGACCTTGATGCCCTCGGTGATGGTCGTCGAAAAGCGACCCACGAGCGTCTGGAGTCCAGGATCGCTGTGGAGGCAGTAGATAGCCTCGTTGCGCTTGGTTTTGTCGTTGCCGACGATTGTCTCGATGATGTCCTTGAAGAAGACCTGCTGCTCGAGGGAAACGGTATGCGTCGAGGTTGTCTTCATCGTGAAATCCTCGACCCGTGGCACCTTTTTGCCGGCTTCCTTCAGCAGGAGGGACTTTGCTCCGGGTTCCGGAATGCTGGGCAGGTCGATGGATTCATCGACGACGACGTCGGGGACGGGGTTTTCGGGGATTCTGGGTTGCACGCCATCGATGACGAGCCAGTGGGGTCGGACGATGATATCCGCGTTCACGGGAAGGGGTTTGTGTTCGAGGATCGAGCTGATTTCAACCACGTTGTCCGGTTTGGAGTTGAAACCAAATGGAGTGTAGAAGGGGAGTTTGATCATGTCCTGCAAGATGGATGACGTGTTTTAGGCCACCATTATAAAAAAAAACATTTTAGCCCAAAAAAAAAGAAAAAAAACGGTTTTTTTCAATTTTTATTCTTAGAAATCTGTAAGTCCTTATTTTTCAATTTTTAGGCCCGAAAAAATGTAAAAACATATTTTTTCCGATTTTAGGATTAAAAACTGTAAACACTGCTTTTTCATTTTTCAGAATCAAAAAACTGTAAAAATCTCTTTTTTACCTAAAAAATGGAAAACCACATTTTTTTTAGACCCAAAAGTGTAAAAATCACATAAGGCCTAAAAAATGTTCCATTTTTTTGCTCAAAAAAATTATAAAACTAACTTTTTTATACTTTTTTGGGGAAAACGATGTTTACATGTTTTTGTCCAAAAAAACCCTAAAAGAGGGCCTACAAATTTAAAACCGACACAAATGCTTTTTCTGTCCCCGAAAAATCCAGAAGTCACACAAAGGAACTCACCTCAACCCCCAAACCTTCGATAGCACCCCGGATATCGTCGGTATCGAGAACCGCCTTGCAGCAAGCCATCCGAAAGTTACCAGCCGTGTCGGTAATCCTCTCGAGGAAGAAATTGAGCATGTTGGTCATGGCAACGGCCGCATTGTCGTCAATGTTTCTGTTTCGCGCGGAAAACTGCAATCCAGAAACCTTAAAAGCCTCACTGTGATACAAAAAGCTCAAAAACTCACGTAGGTTGTTACATAATCGATCACGAAGTAATCTGCAGTGGCCGACAGCTGCATGGTGAGTTGGCTTCCGTCAAATGGAGTCATGGCGAACGATCTTTGTCACTTCAGGTGGAAAAAACTGTAAAAAACTCCATAAAATCTCAAAAACTCAAATTTTCGTCGTAAGATATACATACGGATTGTTAACCGTATTCCCAGTTGTTTTGGGATCACAACTTCAATAACCACACACCGTATACCAATTTAGTGCGTCAAAAGACGACAGAATAAATAACAAAGACAGTCAAATAAATCATGAAGGAAAAACAAGTCCAAAAACAAAAACGAACAAAAAACGGGAAGAAAACACCTGATCACCTGGTTCCACCTTATTTTTTCTTGCGTTCGTCGAGGGCCTGTTCGTAGAGGTTGACAATGTCTTTTTCGAGGAGTTCAGGCACGACGTGGTCGTCTTCGGTGATATAGCTTCCGACGGACTTGGAAATCGAGTAGCGACCGTAATCGCTGTTCTGCTGATACGAAGCGATGAGGGTGTAACGATCATCCGCGCGCTTGAGTTCGGAAGACCAATTCCAGTAGCGATCCTTCTTGTTGACCTTCTCGACGCCCTGGTAGAAGGTATTGCCCTCGACGTACCAGATATAAAACTGGAGGACGACCATCAGGAGAAAGTAGATGCCAGCGCACGAGGCAAGGACCCATTTAGACCCCGGGAAAGGGTGGATGTAGTCGTAAGCGATGGCAATGCCGGAGAAAACGACGGCAATAAAGGACAACAGGAGACGACCATCAGTCAGGGAATGGCGTTCTTTTATCGGCAGTTTGTCGTTTATTACCTAAAAAAACAATAAAAACAAGCCTAATCCAGTCCAATCAAATCGAGTCAATCCAAAAACCAACCTTTTTGACGATATCGTCAATGGCATACTTGACAGCGACGGCATCCCACTTGGCAACGCGATACTTCTCCTGCAAAAAACAAAAAAATCACTATCCTTCAGGATTCACAGGTACACTTACGCTGTTTTCGTTCTCATTCACCTCAGCAGCAGCCATATCTAAAACGTTACAACCAGAATCCGAAAAGGATTATACAACGACAAGAGAGGAAAGACAGGACAGCTAAATACTAGGATACGTGGACTTAGAAAAACAACATTCAAATTAGCGCCAAAAACTTCCAGCCCCTTTTTTCGCTTGAAGACCGCTGTGAAAACACGACGCGTTGTACGAAAAGCTGTGCAAATCGATCGCTTGCTACTGTGCGTCCGTGTTCCGTTGTTTACAACAGAAAAAAGTGACGCACTCTCTCATTCGTTTGCGTTTGTCTCGCAGCAGCCGGTTGTTTGTCTGTCACTTCCTTGCAGTTTGCTGGCCTACACTCGTTCTTTCTCTTGCGTTTATTCATTTTACCACCCTTCAACGTTCGCTGTTTGGCTGCTTGTTGGTTTTCGTCTTCTTCTTCATTCATTAGTATTCGTTTATCTACACCTTTTTATTATTGTTGCCGTGTGAGTCAGTTTTCCGACCGTTTTGTTAAATTTTTTACCAGTGACGCCGTCTCTGCTTCATCGTGTTTTTTCAAACGCTCGCAATTCATTCTGGTGGTTGTTTCAAAGTTGAGAGAATCGTGAATCACGTGGCGCCGATCTTTTCCTGTCTCAGTCTGTTAGCAATGGGATTCTTCTTCCTCAATGAATATCATCATGCAATCATGCATGTTGGGCTTCGTTCGTCGATGAAGGAAAGCATGCTCCCGTTTTGCGGGGAACGCATCATTTTTCAGTTTTGGGGAAGTTAGCGTTTGCGTAGGCCTGAACCAGATGTCGTAAACATATCGGCTAATGGACGTCTAGTATGAGAGCACGGAACGTTCTTGACGTTTTCATCGGACCACACATGAAGTCAGTCGCCTAACTTGCTTGTGAAGTGTCCGCTTGAGTCAACGGCACTGACGTCCGTCTACCCCGAAAGCGAAATGCGCTGTGAAATGCCGAGGCCGGCTTGTCGATCAAAAAACGAATGGTTCGCATTTTTAGGACTTCTGAAATAATGGACAAGGTTGCTATGGCTCTTGGTGAGTTTTTTTGGCTTTTTTCTTTCGAAAGTTTTTTACATCACATGTTTTGTTTTTCAGATGATGTTATCAAGGCTGATAAGAAGCCCCGCGGTGGACCCAAAGGCAAAGGACGCAAGAACAACGCTGGCAAGAAGGTAACTTTGCTTTTATTTTGTCCATCACAATTTTTACTGTGGTGATTTGTTTTCAGGGCGCAAACAAGCCCAAAGCAGCTGCCGCGAAAGCGAAAGCTCAGCCTTCGACCGCAAAGCTTGTTCAAAAGCTGGTCAAGAAAGCTCTTGCTCAGAATGGCGTTACGTCCCCTGCCCGTCCCCGAAACAACCGCACCAAGCCGAAGCCTGGACCTTCCCGTGGTACCATCGTCAGGAAAGTTGTGCGCAAGATCGTAAGTTACTTTTTTCTTTGTTTTTTGGATGTTTTATTGATTGCATTTTTTCCAGGTGACTACTCCATCCGGTGGTCGTCGCAACCTCGGTATCAGTCAACGATCGCGCGTGATTCGTCGTCGCCCGGTAACTCAGTCTCCCCAAACGTAAGTTGACAAACAAAAATGCACCCAGCTTCCGGAATAACCAGTTTTTTTTGCTTTTTCAGTGTGGTTCGCGAGATTCGTTACGTTCAAGCCCCTCAGCCTCGCCGGCGTGTACTGACTCAGCAGCCGCGCGTGATCTACCAACAAGCCCCGGCTCCTCGTCGTCAACTTCAGCAGCGACCCGTTCGACGGGTTGTCTACGTCGATGCTCCCCAACAGAGCCGTGGCGGTCGCCGAAACGATCCTTTCTACGAACCACAAAACTTCCTCCAACGCGTGCCGTCGAACCGGTACTGAGTGATCGTTTGGTCCTGACTTTGCGATCCATGCCCGACGGACGTATTGGGAGCCAGTTCTACCGAACCCTCTACGTCGATTCCTGATCTATTTTGCCTCCTTTTTCAATCAATCTTTTGTATCGTATACTTGGAGTAATAATTCGTTTATTATCATGCTTTTGAATGTCCGACTTCCTTTTGTTCATTGATGATGTATATAAAATTACTGCGGTAATGGTTTGGATTGGATTTCGGGAACAGCTGTTGTGGGGGGGCGTATGAGGTTTCGGTGTGTTATAAACTGCAGAAAATATTGCAATCGATCGTAATCTTTTGAACAAAGAACATTTGGAAACGTTTGATCTAAATTTGCATAAAAAACAGAGTTGTTTCAAAGAGCGCGAGAAATTTTTAAAATGAGCTGAAAACGATCCTCAGATTACAGCGGTCATATATATTAGGCTCTGAGCAAGCACAATATTATCAGCACGCGTATGTACAAGCGGAAGAGCACTACTCCGACCACTTTGCCATCCGTGGTCAAAGAAGAAGGCGTCACGGACACTGTTTTACCACCAAAACGTGAACGAACTCAATGCTGAGGCTTTTATGACCAAGAAAATCCGTTGATCCGTTGCTTGCCAAGTTGCATACCATTCTGCCGTTGACCTTCGACATGTGCCAAGATCTTGACTTTTAATTTATTTTGTGTTGTGATATGTTGTTACAAATATAAACGATGATTAATATTGTAAGCTTGAAATATGTATGTGTGCATCAACAGAAAAGGTGCGCTTCAGGTGGTGTTTGCTTGCAAAAAGGCCTAAATTTTACGAACGCATATATGTATGTAAAACAAACAATATGGGCAATGGGGGTTAAACCCCTGCATCTGCTTTGCTTTGTGCGTTCAACAATCGATCCTAATCGAGTTGTCCATTCTTCGTTAATTGTCATAATTTATTCAAATACCGCGCCAGCAGGCCCCCCTGTAAGGCATTTTCACACATCCCGCGAACATGGGTGCCATAAATGGAAGAGCAAAACTTTCCTGGCGTCTGTTCGATAGGTAGGTGGAGTCACCTGTACCTGCTTATTGCCTGCTCGTCATCGCATTGTTGCTTGCCACTTTGAAAAAAGTACTTTTCGTAGCTATACGCATTATTTACCGTTCAAAAATGTCGTCCAACAGGAAGCGTGTTTCTTCACCGGTTAAGAACATGCAACTTTCCAAGCGCGCTCGTCTGTCTCACCTCCCCGCAATTCCCCGACCCGTATGCAAAGCGCCATTCGACGTAGACCTCGAGGGCTTTGACTACGGTTTCAGCCGAAACCTGGTCCGAGTTGCCCCCTGGTTGGTGCTTCATAAGATCAAAGAAACCCAGCCTCTGGACCACCTCGTCAAGCTGCAACGGGGGTATATTGTCGAGGAAGTAAACTTCTACCCCCCGGTCGATGAAGATCTGACCCCCAATTTCTCTATCCGGCATGATCTCAATCTGTCGGCAGAGTTTTTGGCTGACCACGCAGAAGAAATCTTTCCCCAGTCAATTACGATATGCCGTGTAAAAACCGGGTTCTATCAAATCGGAAAGTTGATGCGAAACTGGTCTCCGGTGAACGTGTACATTCAGAGCTGCGAATTCACCGCCGATGAACTTGCCCAGGTCATTCCACCGAAAGGTGTCAAATACCTGGGCATTTCAAACTGTGTGGTCGACAAAGAATTTGATTTCGCGGCTGTGGCAGGTTTGATGGCTAACGCCTCAAAGTTATTGTGAGCTTAAATTTTGCGCTAAATAATTTGAAAAATATAAAACACATTGAAATTATTACATATACGATTTTTTATACTTTTATGTTTTTAAATAATTTAATAACTTTTTTTTTAAATTAATAATAATTTTGAAAAAAAATAAGTTTAAAAAATAACTAAAAAATAATTTTAATATTTGTAATTTTTTTAATTTTTTTGATAATCAATAATAATTATTAATAATTTTTTAACCAAAAAATAGTTTTTTCAATACATTTTTTTCAGATTAAACTGCCGATCCATGAACATGTCCCTTCATAACCTGCGGGCTCTGTTCAACGAAGTCGACACCGTGGACCGGCCATCAGATCCTCCGCGATACATCTGCATCGACCACGTCGACACCAAAATAGATGCCAAAGCTTTTTACGCGATGTTCCCTGTGAGTTTTAAAAAACAAAAGGTTCAAATTTGTACGACAAGAAAATTTTAGTCAAATTGTCCGCCGCAAAGCATCATCCGGCTCAATTACTACGGCACACAGGCAGACGAGCGACGGACGAAGTTGGAAGAGGAGGGCAACAACTTCACGGATATGCCAGAACCTCCGATCGCCAAAAAAAACTACACGTTCAACTTAAATGAATTCAAAGTGGTTTACTCAGGAAAAACTCGTTATCCAAAACCTGAGTTGTGCTACGCTGACTAATTTTTTGCAATAAATTTTGTTTTTCATGTCGGAAAATTGCAACAAGCAAGAAAAAACCATAAAAAATGGTAAAACAACTGCGCACTAATTTATACAGTTTGGTGAAGCGAAAAAAATGGAGAGCCAAAAATACTGGTAGTTTCGATCATAAACACTATGTTGTGATCGAAACATCAAAAATCTCCAAGCAATATGCGGTCTTTCTTTTCGCAAGGGACTGAATTTGTGACTCAAAATTCACATTTTTATGTGTGAGCCATGTTTGCTCATTGCTCGCTCTTGCTCAACTCACGAACGTGAGCAGAGCAAGAGCAGAGGATCTGTGAATAAAAGAGCGCGAGCGGAGGGAGCGCGAAAATTTTAGGAACTCAAAGACCATGAGCAGAGCGAACACGTAAAATTGATTTGCGCAAAGAGCGCGAGCAGAGCGAGCGCTGAAAATTGCCGAATTGAACAACTCTGATAAAAAAAAACATAAAATGGTTTCTGGATGAGTTACGCTTGCCGAATATCGCGTTTTTGCTGTTTTTGACGATTTTTGGCACGTTATGGCTAAAAAAAACTACGAAATTTCCAAAGCCAGGGTAAACATTGATCAACGAGATTTTTGATAAAGAATTCGGGGAAAATAAAAATATAGTGCCATCACCTTGAAAAATGCCGAAACAAATGTTGCCAGTTTGAAACTTTTTTAAACACGATTTTCGGCATTTTTTAATGTGATAACTCAATAATTTTATATTTTTCTCGGATTTCCCATCAAAAATCCCGTCGATCAATATCTACCCCGGCTTTGGAAATGCAGTAGTTTTTTAGTTACAACGTCCCAAAAATTATCAAAAATGCCGAAAATACGATTTCCGGCAAGCGCAACTCTGCCAGGCCATCCATATTTAGATGAATTTTGCGATAAAAATGTTTCGTGCTGATGGAATTAGCATAGCATATACTTACTGACTATTTAACGATGTTGCGACCCCAAAATAAACAGTCTTTTATCTGCTTCCGACGTCGCTTATCGCTCGCCCATCAGTTTGGTGACGAGAGTGGGATTCGAACCCCCGCCTCCGAAGAGACTGGTGCAGACGCCGTCAAACCCCACCACTCTCCCCGAGGCAACCCCCCCCGCCAACCCCTGTCGCAGCCAGCCCGTCACACATGACGAGGCTCGGCAACGTCATACATGGACGACCGATCCGGCAACCGAAGGCAATCCTTCGGTTCGATCCGAACGACCCATCAACTTACCTCGTGACCCCCATACTCATCAACAACGATACAAAATTGGACAGCATCCGGCCACACAGGAACGCCTACGATGCTTACCTCAAACTTCTGCACATGATGGCAAGCGGCAAGCCACATGGAAACTCCCGCAACATCTTCATCCAGCTTCACAACTTCTTTGTGCACACGTGCTTTCATAGTACCTTTTGACGAAATAAATTTTCGCAAGGACGTAAAATGCCCCCGTGAATAGTTTCAATGAACTTCATATATCTGGTAACATGATAAATTGATGATTACATAACAATGTACAAACAAAAATTTACTATGTACTGGGTACATAGACTGTGCTTGCGGTGCGACAGCCGCATTTCACAGTGAGCTGCGGTAGGCGACAAACTCAGGACGGGAGTGGATTTCTGCCCGTTCCTGTGCAAGGGTGGGAAAGACGATCCACGAGATCTGGGCTACCTGATCGAGGAAGTCGATGACTTCGATGACAACCAGGTCGACGAATGTCAGCTTTCTTCCCAGAGGCCGTCCCCTGCGCTGAGCCCGTTTCAGCAAAAGTTCGACGTGCTCGACCGCGTTGAACAAACTCGTATCCGTGACGTCTGTCTTGGCCTTTTCGACCAGGATCCTCTCCAATTCGACGTGCAGGGCCCGGGTTGTGTCGTAAACTTCAGCCCAGTACCTCGCGTCTTCAGGGGACACTCCGAAGAGTTCATCCGACGTCATGGCATTTCTGGTGTTGGCCAGGCGATGGAGAGACGTGAAATACGAGTTGCACAGTCTCTGCGACTCCTGCCTAACAATGTACGCCGAAACAACGAGATGTAGCCCGCAAGAAGCAGTTATCGTCATGTCCAGCGGACACGGCTTGGCCGGAGAAGCGTCCAAAAGACATCCTTCCTCGCTCAAAGTCTGCCTGGTCGCGTCCAATTGCAAGCAAAGCGAGTTGAACGCGTTCTGGACAATCTTATCCGCGTGTGGACACACCATAGTCGGTCCTCTGTCATCCACGACTTCAACAAATCCATCGGCTGTTGAAAGCCCACCAGGACCCGTTGAAGTGTCTCTCGACGGAGGTCGTCCACCGCCGACAGTGGAAAGTTGCCCTGGGTGCATGATGAGAGGCGTAGGAACAACAGCGGTACCGTAACCAGCGCCCAAGATACCATCAAGGGTGCCAAACATGTTTGACTGGTGGGATTGGAGTCCGAGACGTCCGGGATTCTGTAGGAGGCCTGTTGAGAAATTGTTGGGGTTGAAAGAGTTGTCGATGCCGACCGGGGGCGGGCCAGAGAGGTTGCGAAGCAGGATGTCGATTGTCATCTGGCCTGCGTCTTCTGGTTGCTGCTGAAAAAAAATCGAATAATCGTGGGAGAAAACAAAACAAAAAAAACGCATTTTTTAGAAAAAAAAATACGTTTTTTTTTCGATTTTTAGGAGTTTTAGGAAAATTTTCGTTGAAAAACCTATCAATTCACTTTTTTTCGTTGCGAGACATTTCTAATACTTTTGAAAACGATCATGGTGAAAGAAAAGCAAAAAACAATTTTTTTTTGATTTTGTACGTAAATTTTCGTTGTGGGACCTTTCAAAAAATTTTTCGCTTTGAGACATTCGAAATCGTTTTTTTTGTTCTTTTGAACGGTATTTTTCAGTTTTTTGTCCTTTTTTTACAAAAAGAAACTCACATGAAACAATCCACCAGACGGAATACTGTTGAGCAATCCGGTAGGCGGCATCGGCGACATGCAATTTTCAAAACCCAGATTCGACATCAAATAGAGATCTTGGTTTTTGTTGGCAGTGGGATCGCTGACGTGCTGGGTCGGATGAGCCCAAGAAGTAGTCGGTTCGGATGCCTGGGGCGGTTGCAGGACCTGAGAATAAATATGCGAGATCTCCAGCAACGATGGCATTTCGGTCGACGTCAGCGTCGGCACCTGGATTCCGCTGGAACTCGCCACTGGATTCAGAAAATATCCGAGGGCATCACTGGACGACTGCTGCTGCTGGGACGAGGACAGAGGCTGCAGCATGGGAGAGAGAGCGTCTGACTCTACGTCTACCTTCAGTTCGTAGTCGTCTACGTCAGCATCGTCGACGATGGATACAGAAACGGGGTCTGGGAGACGGATGATGTCGACAATCGATTCTTCCGACGAAGGAGCACCCAACTCGGATGGAACCGGAATAGTGGGTTTCGGGGAATGAGCAGACGAATGCGAAGACCGACTTCGGGTTCGGGTTTCGGCACGCCGTCGTCGTGTGCCTTCCCGCTCGCGTTCGAGTCGAAGTTGTCGCTGCTCGGCTGTTTCTTCCGTCCGGCGACGAGCTGCGTACTGGCGACCCTTCTCGAGGCGCTGGGCCTTCTGATCGTCGGTTTCGCGGCGAAAAGTCGTCGCTTTGAGGTAGAGACCGGGCTCGTTGTCGTCGACGACGGCGATCGTAATGCACATCGGATCGTCGGAAGCGTCGATCTGAGCGATCCGGTAGCCGGGGTGTTGGAGGAGGTGCTTGATTTCCTTGTCTTCGCTGAAGATTTTTATCGCGTCGGCCGCGTTGTCCTGAAAATGTTGAATTTAGGATAAAAACACGAAAAAAATAACATTTAGGCAAAAAAATAAAAAATAGAAATTTAGGTTTCAAAAAATTGTAAATTTAGGCCAACTCTGACCAAATGCACTGGAAAAATCAGCTAAACGCTGTGAAAAACCTCAAAAATATCGTAAAGCATAAAATTTCGGAATTTTCATGTTTACAAAAAAATCAAAAAAAAATCGTAAACACGAACAAAATAAAAGGTAGTACAATTAAACAATCAACAATGACGTGTAAAAAATTGTAGAACGCGAAATTTAGGCTAAAATAACAGAATTCGGGCAAAAAAAATTTTACGAAAATTTTTTTAAAACAATTTTTCAATGCAAAAAAACACAAGTGTGACAGTCTGGAAAAGTATCGTAAAACATAATGTATAAACAATTTTGGCAAAAAACAGAAATTTAAGAATTCTTACTAAATGCACCGAAAAAATCAACAAAAACGTAAACAAAATGTCCAAAAATATCGTAAAACCAAAAAAAAACCCACCACAGTGCCGCGGCGCCTGATCGCCGTCCGAATCCTGTTCATTTCGAGTCGATAATTCTTCCTGCTCTCATCCTCCTCCTGCCTCCGCCGCTTTGCCCGCTCCCGATCCGTAGCAAGCCGGAGCGCGCGCTGCTCGTCGGTTTCCTTGCACCGGCGCTCGGCCTGCGCGATGCGGCACTTCTCGCGCCGGGATTTCCGGACATCGTCGCTCTCCAGCTTCCTCCGTTCACGAGCTCGGAGCTTATCCCGCTCGCGCTTCATCGCCCGGCGATCTAGCGACGCTCCCGGGCTCAGGGATGAAGAGGAGGCGACATTTTGTCGATCAGAATCATCTATAATCCAATCTCAGTGGTCAAATGTCCGTCAGATAATTCAACTTACCCGAAGAAGTAGAATCCAGTGGCATAGAATCACGCACGGAAGGCGATTGGCTGACAAATGAAATGGCAAATCATTGAAAGAGAGATTTTGGCATGTGACTCACAAAAGTTGACGCATCTTGAACCCAATCAACGTCGACGATGTTTTTATTCGTGCCAGGAGTCGTGTACGCGTTGTTTTACGCATTTTGACATTTTTTGACGCTTTTTCGCAGCTGCTAGCCCATTTTTTATCCCTGCGGCGTGTCGTGTATTTTTATCTGTCGGGTTTTTTTGTTATTTGCCAAATGGTTGGTGGCCAAATCGACATGGAATTATTTTCAGGCATGCCACAGGCAGCATCGGTGCCGCAGTCGCCTGCGAAGAAGCGCATCGCTTTTGATGCCAAAACGACATTCGAGGAAATGATCAAGATTTCGTCCGACAAGTCTACCGGCCTCGCTGCCATCGAAACTCTCATGCAATGCCTGAAGCAGAGTCAATGTGGGTTTTTGGGTTTTGTAGAGATTTTTTGGGGCGTTTCGATAGGTTTTATGCTTTTTTGCATCCAAGTATTTGTTTTTAACTGTGTAGGGCATAGTTTTTATTCCTTTTGGTTTATTTTAACGCCACCAGATTCTTTTCAGCCCAAACAGTCATCGGCCTGACCGCGGAGCTCCACGAAGCCAGGGACTCGATGCTGGCCACGGATTACAGCTCCGTCTCCCTAACGAGTGCCTCCGAGCTCTTTTTCCGCTTCATATCCTTGGTTCACCAGGAAACGGATCATCAAGACATGGAGGTCGTCAAGAGGGAATTCTTGACCCGAGGAAAGACATTTGTCGAGCGCATTCGGCGGTCTCGGTCTTTCATCGCTGAATCTTTCAGACCCTTCATTCGGGGCAATTTTGTGAGTTTTTTACAGAGAACATTAAAAATTTTTTTTTTTAAATTAGCTTTTACGATCAGAAGTTTTTACCGTAAAATGTAGTTACATGAGGCACGATCTGACAGAGTTACGCTTGCCTGAACTCGTGTTTTTGACGATTTATGACATTTTGTAGCACAAAAATGCGGCATTTCCAAAGCCAGGGTACACATTGATCGACGTGATTTTTGATGGAGAATCCGAGAAAAATACAAAGATTTAGGGTATCACCTTAAAAAATGCCGAAACAAATGTTGCCGTTGTGACACTTTTTTAAATATGATTTTGGGCATTTTTCAAGGTGATTACCCTATATTTTTATATTTTTCTCGAGTTCTCTATCAAAAATTACCTCAATCAATATGTTCTCCAGCTTTGGAAATGCCGTAGTTTTTTTAGCTCCAACGTGCCAAAAATTGGCAAAAACACGATTTCTGGCATTACGCTTGCAAGCGTAACTCTGGCAGATCATTTTCAGGCTCGAAAGGTTTTTTTTGAAAAATTTCAAAATTGTTCTATGATCAAATCGCACCTCGTTTATTTGCCAACCCGTTTTCAGAAAGTCCTAATGCACTCCTACAGCAAGGTAGCCCTAGGCGCGCTGCTCGACGCCCGAGACCGAGGCCTAAACTTCCACGTCTACATCACCGAAAGCCAACCCGACAATTCAGGTCGTCTGATGTACGAAAAACTGCAGGAGAGCCACATCGCGACAACCCTCATCCTGGACTCTGCCGTGGGCTACATCATGGAGCAGATCGATATCGTGATCTTCGGCGCCGAAGGCGTCATGGAGACGGGTGGCATCATCAACAAGATCGGATCGCTGAGCATCGCCATCTGCGCGAAAGCCATGAACAAGCCGGTCTACGTCATGGCCGAGAGCATCAAATTCGTCAAGGAATACCCCCTTAATCAGGCTGATATCCCTGACGAATTCAAGTATCGCTACAGTACCCGACAATCGCATGACGACCTCGAACACGAACACCCCCTCATCGACTACACCCCACCCCAGTACATCAACCTTCTCATCACCGATCTCGGTATCTTTACGCCCGCTGCCGTTGGCGATGAACTCATCAAGCTCTACACCTGAGGCTTCTGGTTGGACCGGCGTGGAGGGGTGATGGGTTTTTGTTACTTTTTTTCGGGGTACTTAAATAATATTAACTAATAAATGGTGGGTTATCGATGAAAATGAGAGACTATTGGACGCAGTTTTTGTCTGATTACGATATCTGAATGGGAAGAATGTAGGAAAAACGATACGCGTCGAAAAATGATCGTAAAATACGATCGAAAAGTACGGAACCTGAAGTTGGAAAATCTCAACACGAAAAATAAGTTGTTACTGGAAACGATCAAAAATTTTTACGAATACGATTTTCAAAGCAAGAGTACAGTACTTGAAAACAGTCGTGGTGGGATTTTTTTTAAGGGAGAAAATAAATTTCGTTGTGTGACCTTTCAATTCTTTTTTTTCTCGTTACGGTACATTTCAAATCGTATCTTTTATCGAAGAATTACCGCAAATTACGATCGAAAAGTACGGAACCCTGAACTTGAAAAATCCCGACACGAAATATAAGATGTTATCGAAAACGATCAAAAATACGATTTTCAAAGCAGAAGTACAGTATTTTGAGTATCAAGTTTCGCAAAGAAAACAGTTTTCAGACAAGTAATGAAGCAGGAATCCCCCGAACAACCTCCCCATTCCACCAAACAATCACCCGTCACTCCCCGATCCAAGCGCCAGCGCCAATCCGCAGAACAAGCCAAAAAGCGGATCAAACTCGAATACGATTCACCGGACAAAAATCACGGCGGCGACTTCGAGCACGCATGCGAGATTCACGGCTGCGAGAATCGCACCTGCTTTTCCTGCGACCCAGGTCCGCCCGCTGGTGGCGAGTTTTTTCACCTCACGAGTCTCGAACACGTCTGTACAGTCTGTTACGAGAATCTAATCAGAATGTGGGTTCCCGAACCGGCGAAAATGATCGTAACTGACTGTTTTCTTTTTTCAGAGGTCGCCCACTTTTTGACCGATACACTCAATGGAAACGGGACTGGCTGGAAGTTTCGCGCTGCGCGCCAAATGTCCGCGTCTTCGCCAACGACCAACTTCTGCCGTTCTACGCGAATTGCCTGGCCTGTGGCCGATTTCGGAGGCTTCCCGCGGGAAAAGATATGACTCCAGCTTTCCTGGATGATTTTTGCTGTGAATCCTGTGACGAGCCTGAATCGACGGCCGTGGTCGCGGCTCGGGAGTTGTCATTCATAGGCACGGCCTCTGCGGTGCCGTTGCTGATTGCCTCACCTGCTGTGCATTACCTGAGGGAGGATTACTTTCTCGACGAGATCGGCGTCTCCCCGCTGAGAGCTCATTTTGAGGTTTCCGGATGCAAAACCGGGCATTTTATGTCACCGTTCAACATTCCTTCCGCGCAGTCAATGGCATTTTGTGTTCGCCCGGATGTTATGGATTTCGACGAGGTCCAGGCTTTTCCGGAGTACGGTGTGGAAGCCGCGCCATTTTTGGCTATGAGGAATTTGGTCGTCGCGCTTTGGAATTTGGATCCTTTCGTTCGTTTTTGCTTATTTTACAAAAAAATGTGTCTAGGGCATTTTTGGAAATTCTTCATGAAATTTTTCTAAAAAGAAGATTTTACTATGAAAAATTGTTACCGTAAAATTCACCTGCTTGAGGCCTGATTTGGCAAAGTTACGATTGTCAGAAATCACTTTTTTGCCATTTTTGACGATTTTTTGGCATTTTGTGGCTAAAAAACTTCGGCATTACCAAAGCCAGGAGTACGCATTGATCGACGTGATTTTTGACGGAGAATCCGAAAAAAATATAAAAATTTTGGGTTGACCTTAAAAAATGCCGAAAATCGTATTTAAAAAAGTGTCACAAAGGCAACATTTGTTTCGGCATTTTTTAAGGTGGTACCCCTAAATTTTTATATTTTCTCGGATTCTCCATCAAAAGTTACGTCGATCAATATCTACCCTGGCTTTGGAAATGCCGTAGTTTTTTAGCTACAACGTGCCAAAAATCGTCAAAAATGGCAAAAAAGCGATTTTAGGCGAGCGTAATTCTGCCAGATCATGTCTCAGGCAGGTAAATTTTACGGTAAAAACTTTTCATAGTAAAATCTTCTTTTTGGCAAAATTTCATGAACGGTTTCCAAAATTTCCCTGACACCTTTTTTTGTTAGAAGTGGAAATTTATTTCGGCGGTTTTCAGAAGCGCCTAACCTTCGACCGCTGCCTACGATCACTCATCTGCCGAGGCGTCGTCCGCGTTTGGTATTCAGTCCAACTCCGACGAGTTTTCGACTTCCTCGAGCTCAAATCGGTCATCAACAACGGCCTCGTCCCTTTTCTACCCGCCGACCAACGATTGCTCCGTCGCCTCGCCCCCTCATTTTTCGAGAATCCTGCCCTCACCGCTTCCCCCTCAAAAAAGTCTCCCCGCGGCCCCCAAAAACAGCCCTCAGTCATCGTCATCGGTGCCGGAATCAGCGGCCTGGGCGTCGCACGACAACTCACGGCCTTCGGTGCCAAAGTGACGATTTTTGAAGCAAAACAACGAATCGGGGGTCGGCTGGAGGATGACTGGAGCCTGGGTGTCGCGGTGGGACTCGGAGCACAGCTCATCACGGGCATCGTCAACAATCCCGTCGTGCTCATGTGCGAGCAGCGAGGCGTCCCACTCAAGCCGCTCCGGGACGCGTGCCCTCTCGTCGATTCGTGCATCGGAAGACTCGTCAACTCGGCCGCCGATCGATTGACCGACGAGCATTTCAATTCCATCCTCGATGCCATCGGACAGTGGAAGAGTGTCTCGAAGAACGGGGACATCAGTTTGATGGGTGAGTCTGTTTTTTTTGTTGTTGTACGTTCATTCAGAAGAAATATGTCGGGGAACATTTTTTAAATTTTACCCCAAAAGTGTTTTTTTCTATGAGAAATTTTTACAGTGAAAATTTGAAAAAATTACGCTTGCCGAAAATCGCATTTCTGCCATTTTTGACAATTTTTGGCACGTTGTAACTAAAAAAACTACGTCATTTAAAAAAAAATTGATCGACGTGATTTTTGATGGAGAATCCAAGAAAAATATAAAAATATAGGGTTGCCACCTTAAAAAATGCCAAAACAAATGTTATCATTGTGATCCGTTTTCAAATGCGATTTTCGGCATTTTGTAAGGTGGTAACCGAATATTTTTATATTTTTTCGGATTCTCTATCAAAAATCCCGTCGATCACTTTGTACTTTGACTTTGCAGACGCCGTTGTTTTTTCGTCACAACGTTCCAAAAATCGTCAAAAATGTCCGTTAGATTGTTTTCTGCAAAATTTCATGACAAATTCCCCAAAATGTTTCCTGACAGCTTCCCTGTCAGGAGGCAAAAAACACGTACGCTGTCCTGTTTGCAGCCCGTAATTTGTCCTTTGCTGATGTTTTTTTTCTGATTGTCTCGTCATTCCCCGTTTTTGTTTTACGTTTACGACCATAGCGCTCTAAACAAACGCGTATTTGTTTGTCTAACCTGCGTAAAAGCCACTGATTTGAACGTTTTCCGGATTAGTGCACGCAGTTCACGCAATTTTGTTCTGCAAGAAAATAACGGATTAAAATTCGTTTTTTTTCTTAAAAATAGTCCCTCTTTCTCAAATTTTATTATTTCTTTTTTTTATTTTTCAGAGCAAATCGCGCTGGTGCACGAAAAGCTGCTCTCGGTCGTCGATTTTCGCTGGACAAAAGAGCACGAGCGTCTTTTCCAGTGGCAGATTGGGAATGTCGAATTCTCGTGCGGCAGTCGTCTCACCGATGTCTCTGCCCGAAACTGGGACCAGAACGAGTCCATCGGTCAATTTGCGGGTGAACATGCGCTCCTGACCGAGGGCAGCTCCGATCTGACTTCGAGCCTCGCAGATGGTCTGGACGTTCGTTGCGCCGCTCCCGTGCACTCCATCGACTCTTCTGACCCCAAAAGAGTCGTCGTCACTCTCGAAAACGGAAAACGACATCTCGCAGATCGGGTCGTCGTCGCCGTGCCCCTCGCTGCACTCCATCGTCGACTGATTACCTTCGTCCCCGAACTCCCGGATTCCAAAACCCGGGCGCTGGCAAACATCGGCGCGGGTCTCATCGAGAAAGTCGCAGTTCGATTTCCCCGACGCTTCTGGGCGGGTATCGTCTGTCCCGACGGCACTCTGGATTACTTCGGCAACGTTCCAAAATCCCAGACCGAGCGTGGGTGCTTCAACATGTTCTACGACTTCTCCACTCCCCCGACCGCCAAACGACAGCAGTACGTGCTCATGTCCTACGTCTGCGGCGACTCTGTCAACATGGTGAACCAAAAAAGCGACGCGGAGGTCGTCGATTGCTTTGTCGAGGCTCTCCAAGAACTTTTCCCCGAGGAAAAGATCCCCGCGCCCACAGGCGCTGTCGTTACCCACTGGGGCCGCGACGTGCACATTGGCATGTCGTACAGCTACCTCAAGGTCGGAGGCACGGGCGAGGACTATGATGAACTCGCGAAATCGATTGATGACAGGGTTTTCTTCTGTGGAGAGAGCACGAATCGCTTCTTTCCACAGACCATGACCGGCGCCTACGTGTCGGCTCTCCGGGAAGCCGGAAAGGTGGCGGCGTCCTTCGTGGGGGCGGGAACTAATTGATCCTGGGTGGAGCGGGATTTTTTGTTTTGTTTATTTTTGACTTATTAATTTTTTGAATTCGAAATGAATTCCTTTTCGTTCTCTTTACCGCCGCGCGAGATCTCAAACACTATTGTACGGCACTTTTGCTCTCTCACAAAATGTATGTACGTAGATGCATACCACGGCGTTAAATAAATTTGTCAGACGTGAAGTTGGAGGGGGAGATTGATGAGGAAATGGATGAGTGCCATGACCATTTTTATTCGTGCCGAGAAAAAAAGTTTTTTTTTGGAAATTCTTCGTGAATTTATGCAAAAAAGTAGCTTTCATGGTGAAGAATTTTTACTGTAAAATGTAGCTGCCCGAGACAGTAATTGGCATAGTTATACCTGCCGGAAATTGTGTTTTTGACGATTTTTGGGGACGTTGTATCTAAAAAACTTCGGCGTTTCCAAAACCAGGATACATACTGATCGATATGGTTTTTGATAGAAAATCGCAGAAAAATATAAAAATATAGGGCTATCACCTTAAAAAATGCCGAAAATCGTATTTAAAAAAGTGTCACGACGGCAACATTTGTTTCGGCATTTTTTAAGGTGATTCCCCTAAATTTTTGTATTTTTATCAGATTCTCCATTAAAAATCACGTCGATAAATGAGTACCTTGGCTTTGGAAATGCCGTAGTTTTTTAGTTACAATGTGCCAAAAATGATCAAAATTGGCAAAAACACAATTTACGACAATTGCCTCTGTCAGGTGACTTTCAGGGTAAAAACTTTTCATCGCAAAAACAATCTATTAACAAAATGTTATTTCCCCCTTCCTAAGGCTGGAATCAAAATTACCATTTTTATGCAAAAATAATTTTGCCAATCTATCTGTAAATTTTCTACTCACAGCCCTATTTTGGCCCATTTCGTTTTGATGTGAGACAAAAACATGGGAAACTTCCAGGATAAAATGGCACCAAGAATCCACGTTCTCCGTCCCCACGTCATGAACTACGCCTGGGGCCGCCCAGCAGCCACCAGCGCGGTGGCTCGTCTCGCCGGTGTCTCCGCCACCGGCGGCAATGATGACGGCAAGAAGTATGCCGAACTCTGGATGGGCACTCACCCCAACGGTCCGGGTTTCCTGATCGCCGAGGGTGTCCCCCTCGCCGACTACATCGCCGCCCATCCCGATGCCCTGGGTCCCCACGAAGGCGGTAGCATCCCGTTTCTCTTCAAGGTGCTCAGCGTCGCGAAGGCTCTCAGCGTCCAGAGCCACCCAACCAAGGAACTTGCCGCTCAGCTGCGTGCCCGGGATCCGAAAAACTACCCGGACGCGAACCACAAACCGGAAATGGCACTGGCCCTGAGCGAGTTTGAGGTTCTCTGTGGCTTCCGACCGGCGAAGCAAATCGTGGAAAATCTCAGGGCTTTTCCCGAGACGGCTCAGATTCTGCCGGAGGACGTTGTGGCTCCTTTGGTGGCTGCCGGAGACAACGACGCGGCGACGAGGACCGCGCTTCGGGCTCTGTTCACCCGACTCATGGAGACCCCAGCCGAGAAAGTCGAATCCGCCCTGGCATCTTTGACCGCACGTTTGTCATCCAAGACCACCCGCAGCGATCTGGAATCCCTCCTTCTCCGTCTGAGGTCTCAGTACCCCGACAAGGACGTCGGAGTGCTCTCACCGCTCCTGCTCAACCACATTCGTCTCCGTCCGGGACAAAGCGTGTTCCTCGGTCCCAACGAACCTCACGCGTACCTTGATGGCGGTAAGCAAGCTTTCCGTGTGTACAATTTTTTTGTTAATCGAGTTTGTACCCCACCACAGAGTGCATAGAGGCCATGGCGTGCTCGGACAACACCATCCGCGCCGGTCTGACACCCAAGTTCAAAGACGTGCCCACGCTGGTTTCGACGCTCACCTACAGCACCGCTGGCCCAACCTACCTGACGCCAAAACAGGTAATTCCCGGCGTCGAGGAGTACCGCCCACCTGTCCCGGAATTTGCGGTTCAAAAAATCACGGTAATTATTTTCGGGAAAGAAATTCATTCATAAAAGTAAATCAACGCTGTTTCCGTTTCAGTCCGGAGCAACAACGCTGCCAGACGTACACGCGAGCTCAATCGTCATCGTCATTACCGGCTCAGCCTCGGTGGGTGGCCTTGCGGCCAAGGCCGGCAGCGTGCTCTTCGTCGAAGCCGCGGCAGGCCCCGCTCCCGTCAACTCGACTTCGGCTGACTTTCTCGCGTTCAGGGCTTTTTCTCAATCCACGTGAATTGCAACTACCGCGCGTTCCGTTAATTTGTAGTTATGGCATGTGCCGTTGTCGATGCCAATGCCGATGGCAACGGTGGTGCCAGGAAACAAACTTGCCGCTTTTCAAGAGACAGCTATGGATTGTGCGTACCTGCGCAACACACGGCCTGTTGTACCTGCCCTTCCTCTTTCCTCCGTACTCGTTCAATTTCGTATTCGTATTCGTTTCTCTCCTCCTCTGCGTTACCTTTTAAGTAAGCCCCGTGTACCGTGTACTTCTTATAATTCACACTCCGGAGCCGGAGAAATGTGCATGCAAGAGTAAAGCTAGTTAGACACAGTTGGCAACCAACTCGACTTTGTTGAAGCGAAAAAAAATAAAACAGCACCTAGACTTATAAGCCTGCCGAATGCTAAACACCTACAATTTGTTTACCCAAAAATTGGTCAAAAATAGTAACATTTGTTGACGTCGAAGAAGCCGAGCTGGAGGCCAAAGTGATGACTCGAGCCCTGCGGGTCCCGAGGGGATGGATTCACGCCTGATGTGAGCACGGAGCAAATATGTAAATATAATAACTTGCGACCTGTTGACCTCTTAGTTGGGCGCTGGAGGCACACCGGTGGGAGGAGGCACGAGACGCCGTCGTCCACCTCGCGGTAACCTGACAATGCCGGCCCCGTACACACGCCAGGCTCACGCGAGTACTCGTCGCCTGAGCAACGCGTGAGCCTGTCTGCGCAGTTGCGCGCGCGCGCCGTCAGTCAAACCTGTAACCAACCGACGACATGGGCAGCAGCTGCTCAGCGTGTCTTCGAGTAATTCTTGAAGCTGAGTCTGACGTCAAAATCAATGGTACGTTCATTTGAATAATTCTTCGCTGAGCTAAGCTATGCCAGGTGTCTTTTTCTTTGTAATGTACTTCCACTTCGAAGACCACAACATTTTTTCAGTAATTGAACCCACAACCGTTATCAACGATGCTCCGTCCATATCCGTGCCTCCAGCACCGGCCAAACAGGCGCCGCCGGGAAGTGCGCCGGCGGGACCGCGATTAGCGGTCCCGGTCTCGTACAACATGGTCAACGCCCGTCTATGACACCCACGTCCACCCCTCCAACGCACCGGCATCGCTTTGAGTATACATTCCTGTCAGATATGCGATTTTTTACGCATTACACGTAAACATTGAGAGATTGAAAGCGAAGTTACTCGAGGAATTCGTAGTTGTTGGTCAGCTGCTTGATGAGTTGCGCGTGCTTGTGGGCGTAGACGAGGGATCCCAGGATGGGGCGGAACGCGGTCAGCACATTCTCGACGCCAGGTGCACGCGAGGACTTCAAGGCCGCAGGCGCGAGTACCGTGGCACGGGGATCTAAAAATCATACCCCAATGAGTGCCCTGTCAACAGGAAACTCACTCCGGACTGGCTTGGTGAGGTCGATGGCGTTGTAGCGCTCATACTGCATCGGATAGATGAACATGGGCGAAGGTGTGAAGCTGACGGTCGGATCGAATTCCAGATCAGCGTCAGCGAGGTACGCCTGACCGGTGAATGCACGGCAATCACAGACATTACGGTGCCCGCGGGGGGTTTTCACTTTCTTGGGCTTCTTCTTGCTGCTCGAGGTGATTGTGCTGGTAGCAGTGTCCGGACCGTGGGTGAGATCGGATAGAGCATCGCCGTCGGACGTGCGAGTGTAACTCGTGACTGTTTTCGTTGTCGTGATTGTTACCGATGATGTCGGCGAAGTGCCGATCGGCGACAAAGGTACGGCTTTTTTGGAATCGGCCGCGTTGGATCCGGCAGGGAACGGAGCGGTTTGAGAAATTTCCTTCACAGACTTGACTTTGACCGGAGAGGTTAAAGTAGAACTGGTGACAGCCGTTTCACTGCTCGTCGGAGTGACTTTCGTTTCAATGTTTTTCGAAGTGACTTTCGTTTCAACAGTTTTCGAAGTGACTTTCGTTTCACTTTTTTTCGAAGCCTTAGCGCTGGCTTTCGAAGAAGCAGCCGAAGCGCTGACCTTCGGAGCACTAGCTTTCGGAGCCGGCGTCGCCTTCGCCGAAGCTACAGAAGAAGTGGACGAAGTCCGGGTCGAAAGCGGGCAACCATAAAGATGATGGTCACCGCGTTCATGAATCGAAGCAGTCGATGAAGATCGGGTCGACAGTGGACAGCCAGGAAGGTGGTTGTTGCCGCGTTGATGGGCCGAAGAAGCAGACGCAGACCTGGTCGAAAGCGGACAGCCGGGAAGGTGATCGTTGCCGCGTCGATGAGCCGATGAAGCAGACGCAGACCTGGTCGAAAGCGGACAGCCCGGAAGGTGACGTGACCGAGGCAGGGCAGACCTTCGCCGACGCGAACAGGGACGCGAACGCGACGCCTCGCGACCATAGATGTAGTACACGATGATGGCGAAAGCCGCGGCAACACCCAGAGAGATGACAGCCGTAGTTCGACTCTTCGGTGGATCGACCATTTTTTCGTAGCTCTAGACGCCTACGGTGAAGACTTTCGTGCGTCTTGCCGATTCAACGATTCTTCAACACAACTACTTTTGTCTGCATCGGTGAACTTCGGGACGCATAGAGTTTACGTCTATGCTAATTACAATCAACACTGGGAAACGAATGAGTTGTTTCTTCGTGAATAGAATGGACTGGCAAAAAAATCAATCTTTTGTAATTTGAAGAAAAAAACGAATAACAATTGTCTGACCTATAAAATATGCATTTTAATTTCAAGATGAACGCAGGTCGCAGGGTCTGACCACCTGGGTGTCGGGTTATTTCCCTCTTTCACTTGTCCATGAATTCTAAAAAAAAATTTCAATTCCAGATGAATTCCCTATGTTGTCCGTCAACTTGACTGGACCCCACCATCTCTTCTGGTGGATCCTTAAACGTCTTTTGCAAAAAAATAGCTATACTTGTTTTTTACGACCGACCAGGAGAAGCTATTTCTCTCGCTTACGCGTGTATGCACGTGTTCTGGATCGTTGATAGTCGTCTTTACGAGGACATTCCAGTACGTCAAACAAAACGCTTTCGTTGCCGTAGAAAAACATTTTGAAAAAGAAAAGTTTATCGCTTTTAGGGCGGTGTGGAAATTCGCTAATGGACCAGACCAGACGCTGGACGTTTGCTTGCAGGAGGCCCTTCCCTGACGCATGCTTGGTAAACGTGTTGTTGCTCCACAACTGCGCTCACAAACAACAAAAAAAGGCGACTGTCATTCATCTGTGTCTTGTTCTGCTTCTGCGAAGGCATGGAAGTCACTGAGTCACGGAATGCTACCAATTAAGTCGGCACCGAGGAAGTCCGTCCGCGGAGTGGGGTCCGATCGCTTCAGTCAGTCTTACTTTTTTTCGTAGTTGTGAGCGAACGACCACCAGCAGTCGATGAAACGACTGCATGCATGCGTGGCGCGGTCTGGATTCCGATTATCTTCAGCTCAAGTGTCAATTTGTGGGCCATTAAGTGGGCAGAGTAAGTCGAGAGTTTTCATTTTCCTCAAAAACATCGGGGGAAGTCCGAGCCTGCAGGCGACCGCTGCTCTGCCTGCACTTGCAATCGTCACTTACTCACTAGCGTTGGCCATCTGATGAGAAGGATGGTCCACCCCTTTTGTTTGTTTGTTGCTCGCGGTAAACACCTTTGCAACCTTCGTGCGCAGTTTGATTTAATTTGTTTCTCTCCAGTTTGCTTGATCAAGTTTTGTTTCTGTCGTTCGTAAAAAATTTCATGCTCGCGTAACCGCTAGCTAGCCTGCTATGCTTTTTTGCACCCCATCATAAGTCGGCCTCGACCGGGGAAAACCGGCAATTTTCACATTTTCACGCAAGGTCAATTGCAATTGCCGTTGCTACCATCGAGATTGGAGAGATTGAGGTAATTCTGAGAATTTCTTCTATGTATTGTCGAGGCTGTAAAATTCTTTTTTTTGTTGTTCCAAAATGCGTGGGAACGCATGCATTGTTTACGATCGTGGGTCCATTGACAATAACACGATGAGAGGCAACTCGTCTTCCGGGACAATAGCTATCATGTCAGAGGAGCTCCGATACGATCGATCGACCGTCGTCGTCAAAGTTCTCTCCAGAAAACTTTGTATGCATCTAATTTTTATGCTCCGAGCCACACCTTCACCTTCTTCCCCCCGCGACATAATGCCTTGCCCGTAAAGAATGTCAGAAAACGATAAAGCAGCACCTTTGTTTATCCGGTGTGCACGTTAGTCGTTTTAACAACCCTGGGGTGGATCAAGGTGATCGGCAGCAGCCTTTGAGATTCTCCTATCCTCTCTCCTTGCCCCTTGCGATCATCAGGATTTGTTTATCCAATACGAAAGGTGAGGGAGAAGGAGGGAAGTGAAATCCATCGTGTCGCGTTGCGCGCGGACTCCCCAAGTTGGTTCTGGTCCGGTCCTCCTCGTTGCATCCATCCATCGTCTGATGAGTGGTCAATCGGAAGCGTTTCAATTGGTCATTTAAACGGTTTAATGCAATCCGGGCACCCGATTAGTGCAGATTACGAACCGGAAGCTGTGTACCCACAATGCAAAAAAATTGTTGACGAAGCGAAGCTTCTTCGCTCCCGGGAGTTTCAAGTGCACTGTTTTGATACTACGCGCACCTTCGAAGTCTGAGCTGTCACTATTTTGTTGCTCCGTCTCGGATAAAAAAACGAAGACAGCGAATTTTTGGACTCTAAGAGGCGCATAATTGTGACGTCTCAAAGCCCTGAGGTGATGACGGGTTATTGTTTTGCTTATACATAAACGACAGTTGCTATCCCGATCCCGACCGTGTGAAACTGACCGTCCCGGGAAACCGAAGAGGTCTGAATTAGGCGCGCCAGGCGTTCGATACAGCCACGGACTCACTTAGCCTTCGGCTGTATCGAACCGTTAGCTAGTTAGTTAGCAAGCAAACGGGGTTCGATGTACTTGTGAAGGACTTGGCTTGCAGTTTGACGTGTCTTTTGTTGAGAAACATCGCCACTTATTCGGGATTTAGTGTACTCAATAATGAATGTTGTAGTTCTTCTCGCTGCATTAACCGACTATTGACCCTTGTTTTGTACATCACAATGGAGTTTGGTAGAGTTCAAGTGCCGTTGCTTCATGTTCCCTCCTTTTTTTTCTGTTTTGCAAACGGACAGAGGTCTAACTAATCCCGTTTTGAAGAAAAAAAGCAGGTTAGCTTGCGAGCACCTCCGTTTTGGAATAGAAACCTGAGCGCGGTTCATTCATGCTGAAACCGTCTCTGATCCCGAATTCCGAACCTGGAGCATGACATTGTCGCCTGCCTTTCTTTTGTTATATACTCCCGGCTGTCCTGTCAAGTCCTGGCGACGACTGCGCGAACCAGCCAGCTTGATAATCTAGATGGCTTACTCCCGACCAATGTAATAATAACTGTCCATCGTTTATTATTACATTATCGAGAGTGAAAGCCATGGCATGGCGCAGCGGCCCTAGCGACCAGCTGGCAGGAGACAGGAACGAGCTAACACCCATTTACTATTATTTGTTTGTTTGTTTTGCACCATGTACCGCGAACATTTCGGGTGGGTGAGTGGACAGCGGTCACGCCTTTTCCTTCCTTTCCTGTCTCCCCCGCGTGACCAAAAATGAAATAAAAATACATTTGGCGGGTAGCCGCAAAAATTTCCAGCCGGCATCTTCTTTTTTCTTCCCTTATCCTTCCACAGCCGTGAAACACCTTGTCTCCTTCCTAGACAACGACCAACGACGACGTCGACGTAAGCCGTGTAAGTGCACTCATTCCATCTTGGTGGTTGGTGGCAGTCGTTACTAACAGATTCCTCTCCTCTTTCATGCATGCGCATGCACTTTCGCTCGCTCACGGCTGCTCCAAATAATGGGTACGTGCCCATTTTCGTCAGGTCTTTTTCTTCGCCTCATACTTTTTTTGAGGTGGTCATTAGACGACGCAATAAGCGTAATTAATAACTACTACCTTGCAGTAGCTCCTGGGCGCTGCGCAGGAGGAAAGTGAAGTGATTGCGGAGCCCTAATCACCGTCCAGCGACCGTCCGAGGAGGTGGAGGGGAAGTTAGTTTTTTTTTCTTCGATTTGATGGCGGCTAACCCCATTCATTGCGCTCCCATCAGATCGATCGACGAGTCGATACGCGCAACAAGACGGGGGAAAACGTCGATGCGATGCAATTAGCCCTCGGCCAGGCCAGCAACAATCTTTGCGGTAGACTCAATTGTCTCTGCAGGAGGAAATCATAACTAACCGTCATCGGCCTTTCCTCCCACGACTGACAAAACGCGCGTAATCAATGTTCGCACGGGGAAAAGAGACATTGAAGGTGTCGCTCCGAAAAAATCGGGAGGCATTAGGGAAGCCGCTTCAATCCCGGCTTTGACCTAGTCGCCAGGAGCCGAGCCGGAGTCGGGAGTCGGGAATTTTGCAGCGTCTGATCACACCTAACCAGTTTTTTTCTTCTCCTGCATGTTTTGTTTTAATTCCGTTTTTGATGACATTGTGGCTGCTTGACAGAATTCGCGAGATTTTCATTTAATGTAGTACCTCACATTAAAAAGCGAGGAAAAGTTGATCGATCGATCAATGGTCGGGGTCGTTGGAGGTATTTAGTCTTTTGCCTTCTTCCAAGACGATGAAGACGAAGAAGGTGGCGCGGTCGTTCATCGTTCATCGTCGTGGTAGTGCACGTCTAACAACTCGACGGCCAAATCCCCCGATTACATTTGAATCAGCCGGAAATGAGTTACCATGACGATGTGATGCGAAGTGAATGCATTCGGAGGAGCGTGTCCCATGTTTGTTGCCGTATTCGTATTCGTGTTCGTGTTCGTTTTCGTTTCCATTCATCGTGTGTTCTTCGTTCGATTTGCCTTTCTTTCTCCTGTTTCCGATGCCACCAAATTGGGAGCAAGCGAAACAAACAACCGCGCAGGCCAGGTGCCGCGAATTTGTCACCACTTGAAGAGTAAATATAATCCATCCAAAAACCCGTTCTGTTTGGCACCCTGTTTGCTTTTTTTTGTGATCGAAACGAAACGAAACGCAAACACCAAATACACCCCTCAAATTATCCAAACTTGTAACAAACATCCAGACACATTTCGACAAAAAAAAACACATTTGAACGCGATTTCAATACAAATTCAATCGGCGCCCACGTGAAACAATTGGCGCGATTGTTTTACGTTCGTTCACCCGGTTTGCTCCGGTGCGCGTTGATGCGCGAACAAGTCAGGCCAGCGTGAAGAAAGCGGTGGCGGCCGCGGCGTTGCGCAGGGGCCAGGGGAGGGGTACTCGGATTTGCTGCTGCTGCTGCTGCAAGCAAGTCGCAAGCTTGCACGAGACAGCTGGCTGGCCAAGAAGGAGGGGGGGGGGTACTCGTCAGTAGCGCTCGCGGTTTATTTGTTCGCTTGTTTTGACAACAAATGGACGGCGTCGATGATGACGACCCCGTCGATAGCGAAAAATGGGTTCAAGTTCCATCCCTACCGCTAGCTACCGCGGACGATCGTTTTTAGTAGAGCTGCTTTTATACTTCCTCAAAAGCTTAAAAAAAGTTTTGACCTTTAAAAAAACGGGAAATTCGTAAATTTGGACCTTTGAAATGCATTTTTTCAAAAAATTGAAACCTAAAAATCCAAAAACATTTTTTAGGCCATTTGCGCTTCCGAAATTGTATACTTTTTATCGCTTTCCATCTTCAAAACCAAAATTTCTTTAAAAAACCAATTTTCGCCAAAATAAGCCTCCCTGTTTATTTCATTTTCCAAACCCTGCTCCCTAAACACTGTCTTATCGCGATTGAAAATCACAGTCTTTCTGAAAAGCCCTTCGTTCGTTCGTGCCGCGCCAATTTATAATTGTTTGAAACGCTCAAAATATATAACTCACATTTAAGAGCCACTCTGCGAGCAGATTTATTTCCGACTACACAGCCATTTTACACTTTCCGATGTTTTGTGCCAAAGTTGTAGGCACCTATAGGGAGGTTCCAAATTTCCATACCAAAATTTTTTTAGATGCCGGATTCTGGAGTTTCGGCTTCTGCAATTTTTGACGTCAAATTTTCAAACTGTTTCAAAAATTCTGATTTTTGGTATACAGGGGTATCTTGGCACGAGAAATCGACTGGTGTATTTAGTTTTCTCAAAAAACATCTGACTTTTTTGAAAAAATGTGATTTCTGGTTTTTCCGCCCGTTTTTGTCCGTTGCTTGGCTCCAGCATCCGTATATTACCCGGCGAAGTGGTTTTCGCAGGCTAATCTTGTAGCTTGGTTTCTGCTCTATCGGGAAAAGTGAAAGAAAAAATATATTAGCTCCATCAATTTTCGTTTCGAATTTTTTTATGACGCCAACTCGATCTAAAATGGTTGAAAAAGCGCACAGATCTTCCCCGCTTTGTGTGCGCGCAACGTGCGAGCGCGCGCCGTGCTGCAGCGCATGCGTTTCGCACGCGTAATCTCTCTTTTTTCGCTTGTTTTTGATCGAGTTGGCGCTATAAAAAAATTCAAAACAAAAATTGATGGAGCTAACATATTTTTTCTTTCACTTTTCCCGATAGAGCAGAAACCAAGCTACAAGATTAGCCTGCGAAAACCACTTCGCCGGGTAATATACGGATGCTGGAGCCAAGCAACGGACAAAAACGGGCGGAAAAACCAGAAATCACATTTTTTCAAAAAAGTCAGATGTTTTTTGAGAAAACTAAATACACCAGTCGATTTCTCGTGCCAAGATACCCCTGTATACCAAAAATCAGAATTTTTGAAACAGTTTGAAAATTTGACGTCAAAAATTGCAGAAGCCGAAACTCCAGAATCCGGCATCTAAAAAAATTTTGGTATGGAAATTTGGAACCTCCCTATAGGTGCCTACAACTTTGGCACAAAACATCGGAAAGTGTAAAATGCCTGTGTAGCGCCCTCCACCTTATAAATAAATCGGCTCGCAGAGTACCTCTTAAATATTTATTTTCAGGGAAGTCCCAGCCGATGTCTATCGATTCAGGACGACCCGTCACCTCGGGACAACCGTCGTCAGCCAACACGCCGCCACCACCACACTACCTGACGTATCGTCGGCGACAAAAGAGGCTACTCGGTTCTGGATGCCAGTATGTTGGATGGCTCAGGGTGAAAGGTACGGTAAAAAAAATTTCGGGACGAAAGAAATTGACTCTGTGTTTGTTTGTTTGTTACCGTTTCTGTTGTTACACTTCAATGTTACAAATCGTGTCGAAAACACGGTGGTGGTTTTGAGGCGAAAGCTTTTGATTGTTGGCGTTTACGGTATTTTCATGTTTTTTTTTTACTTTTCGTCGTTTTTTTTTTGCTTTTTTGAATTTTGTGCATTAGTTTTTGATCTGTTTTACTTCCCAAACAGTTGTATCGTAACTTTCTGTAGTTTTCGCAAAAAATTCAGACTTTTGACCAAAAAACAAAAAAACAGTGTCATTTTTTTCTGTTTTTGCAGAAACGAGCGTAGACGGCGCGCCCTCATCCGACTGGCGGCGTGGATTCTGCGTTCTCCGGCCCGATGAGTGCTCGCTGGTGTGCTACACCTCCGAGGAAACCGCCGGTCTCCGCCAGACCGGTCTCCGGACCATCCGCCTTGACCCCCAACCCCAGCCTCCGGCCGGTCCTCCTCCCCTGCCCCCCAAGCCGACGACCTTCTCCGTATCACTGGCTACCAATCCCTACTCCACGCTCCCGTGCCGTCCGAGTAGTCTGCAGAAGAAAAAATCCCGCAAACTCCTGCCTGGTTTGTCTGCGACCCTCGATCGCGTGGCCAGCCGTATGAATACCAATTACCTTGTCCGGAGTGCCACAATTGGACGTAAACAGCCTCCGGATTCCCTTTCCGATGATTTTTTCATCCTGGAAGATGCTCGTTCATCGGCGAAGGGGTCGAGTCGATCGCTCAAGTCCCTGGTTTATCAGCCACCCACGACGCCTTCGCCTTCGACCGCCGGTTCAGAGTACAATACCCTGAGGCCTATTCGAGGTTGGTTTTTGTGAAATTGGGGAATTTTTGGTTTGTATCCAGATTATGCGTTTGTATTTATTTTTAAAAACCGTTTGTTGCGGGGCCCGTGGCTAATCAGATTATGTGCAATAAGTCTATTTTTATTGTTTTTGGGGTAATCTTGTTGATTTTCTCTTATTTTTAAAGGTCACCTTTCTCCTTCGTTCTAAATTATATCTTGGACAAGTTGAAATACGTTATTCATGTTCTCTAGTCTCACCACGAAAGTGATACCCATCCGAATTCAATAATCCCAAAGACAAAAAATTCTGTATAAATTTCTTCCGCGTTCCTAGCTACAATTTTTTTCTCCAACAAAATTTTTTCTCCTTTTTTTCTCTGTGTAGTCTGGATGAGTGGGTCTTGAGGATCAAGCGGGCGATTTTTCCGTAAGCCGTCTTTTGTCTCACCTGGACTCTTCCGAATCGAGGTGGTGGTGGTTTGTGTATTATTTGCTACTCTTTCTCTCCTTTTTCTTTTCTATTCTTTTCTTTTCCCGCAAGAAAAGGACGAGCGACGAACAAACACTTTTTCCAGTTGTTAACTAATTTTTTTTTATCGTTTTGCGCACCCTCTCCTTCGGTGGTCTGTCTTGCCTGGTCTTCATTTACTCCTCCTCCCACTTTTAAAAGCAAGAAGAAGCCGGCCGCCGCGTCAACCGACCGAGGAAGCCAGCCTTCTTTGGCTGGGACTCCTGGAACGAACTTCTTTGGCTGGAACTGTGGATATTTATTATTATTTTTTTACTTTTCTCATAATCGTCGGTTAGGATGAGTCAAACGCTAAATCCCAACCTAATTGTCATCCGGCACCGAGGCCCGCCTACAGGTGGCTACGTGCCACCTACCAGGAGATTTTCCCGGTCCTGCGATCACCTTGACGCGTTCATCGGCGACGATTCTTCGACATCACCTGCCCGGATTAATCGGAGGCATGTCCCGCGTCAGCACTACGCTACCCACGTTATTCAACGGCCCCAGACCGGTGCCATCGCTTCTCCGATGACTTTTCGACATCTCATGGCCAACGCTTCGAAGGCAAAACTGAGGCAAATGCCAAAGCTGCCATCGGGCGTTACGGTCATTCCCGTTCGATCGAATAATCAAATTCAAAGCCAATTCCAAAATCAGGCGAATTACGGTGGGTTTTGATCAACAAAAAAAATTTGAGCAGGAACAGGTTGTTTTCATTGAATTACATACATACGTTCACAGTTTTTTTCTGTTTTACGATAGTTTCTGTTTGTATTTTTTTTGACGAGACAATTTTTTATGGTCTTTCATTGTTCAGAAAACTTCTCGATGGCTTGTTTCTTTCAAGTGCTACTACTGGACTAATTCAATTCTCACATTGGACAATTTTTGGGGCTTTCTTCTTCTCTTCATTTTCTTGTTCATTGTCAAACCAGCAATTATCCCACTTGTTCGGGCCGCTTGAACTCTTGACAACTTTGCGGGATTGGATTTTGACGAGAACGAGACAAAATATATGTAACATACATAGAAATCCGTTTGTTAGCTGCTGGCTTCTTTTTTTGGATCTGGTTATTTTTCCCATTTTCATAGAGAGCAGAGAGAAAACTTGAAGGACTCCTCGTTTCTCTGTCTTACAGCCAATGAGTTTGTATGTTTAATGACTCGATCACCGGGGACGATGAAAAAAAAAGAAGAATGAATGGTGTTGTTGATGTTGCAAAAATTGATGGAAAGGCATCTTCATCGGACGGCCACGGCCGAGGCGTCGTGTGGCTTTTTTATGCGTGAGACAATGAAACCGACGATGACCTTCACCTTCTCAGGCTAATTTTAATTTTTACACGATTGGAGTTTGTTTAAACACATTTCAAGGTAAATGATACACCAATCTGACTGTGCAGGGCAGAAGAAAAGTGTGACTCTTCTGGGTTTAGTACCCCCCAAATTCCCGTGCAATTGAGGGCGGCGGCGGTGGTGGCGATGTCATAAACGGGCAAACCACCGGCATAAAAAAAGTACAGTACAGGTCATTATAAAAGCCTCCCATTTTTCGGGGCATCTTACCATATAGCTTCGATCAACCGACAAAAAAATTTTTTTTCTCGAACAAAAAAATTAAAAAATATTTTTTTTCATCGCAAAAAAAATTTGAAACCATTTTTTTGCTAAAAAATTCAAAATTATTTTTTTTCGCAAAAAAAAATTATACAAACATTTCTTTCTTCCGAAAAAAAATTGAACAGTTTTTTTTTGCTAAAAAATTCAAAATTATTTTTTTTCGCTAAAAAAATTCAAAATTATTTTTTTTGCAAAAAATTGACACAAACATTTTTTTCTTCCGAAAAAAATTTTAACTCTTTTTTTCTTCGTAAAAAAAATTGAACAGATTTTGTTTGCAAATAAAATTGATACGAAAATTTTTTTCTTCCAAAAAAAAAATTGTTGACTGATTTGATTCATTCGTTCGTTCGTTCGTTTCCCTCGGAAAGGCAGGCAGGTGTCTTCAATTGTTATCTGCCTCTCACTTTGTTGATAGACGGCAGAAGCGATGATGTTTTGTTTGCACTGCAAACCATACCATGTTTTCTGTCTTCTAACGGCGTCCGAAATTCTCTATTCCATTCGCAAGCATTTGTAGTCTGCCTGCCTGCCATCGGGCTTAACGACACCTGAAGATGCACGCACCTGGAGAAAGTCTGCAATGCATGCTGCGTGTGGACACTTTTGATTACGGTTGGTCATGGTATAATGAGCATCAAACAGGTTTGAAGGTGACACGCGTGTTGGTTGGTTGGTTGCAGCAGGGATCAAAGATGCATGCATTCATGCGCCTTTCGACTTTTTTTCAAGGATTATAGGGGGCTGGGGTTGTAATGGGAATGTGAACTCTGCGGGTGTCAATTCGATCTCGAAGTTTGTTTCGGTTTGAAATTTGTTTTCCCAGCGTAGAAAAATTGTTTTTTTTGATTTTTTGTGTATCTTTGCGCCTGAATTTATTTTCCAGATTTACGACGCTCATTTGCCAGGTCTTGACTGGAATTTCCAAAAAAATCCCCTCAGGGACAATTGGCCATAAAGAGACGATAATTCGTGGTCGTATCGTAAAACGACACATGTTTTAACATGTTTTAAGGCGAAGGTTGTCTATCACACGTTCCGCCACGGATGCCGCGCCGCCTGCGCCTTGGATAGATACAAAAGAAGTCGAGTCGACTCGCGAAAGAACATGACAGCCCAATAATTGCAACAATGTAAGGAACGGCCGTGGCGGAGGCCGGAGAGAGGGGATATATAGATACAAAAACGAAAATGATCCGTATCGCTGATGTGAGCGCAACAACCCATGTAAATACTTACTATTTATGTCTGTGACATGACTGCCACCGGCTGGTGCCTGTTGGTTGTGCCCTTGTGGCCCCCTCTCTCGGCTGTGGTGTCATCGTGGCCATCTGCGCTGCGCGCATCCATGACACTACACTGTCGCTTACGATTTTTATGCCACCCAGTTAGTTGGTTAGTTGAATTCTTCGTCGACAGCTGTTTGCAATTTTCCATTCTACTATTTATTTTTTGCGCTCTTTTTTCAATATACATAGTTTGATTCACATTTGGTTAGTTAGATGGATGTGATTGTTGTTATGCGATGCAACATTCAACTTTGCCCACTTGCACTTCCGCGCTCAGTTTCTTTGTCTAATTTAATAATGTTTCATTAGGATTTTCCAAAAAGATAGCTTTTACTATGAAAATTTTTTTCTGTAAAATTTAACTGCATAAGGCATGATCTGGCAGAGTTACGCTTGCTGTAAATCGCATTTTTGCCATTTTTGACGATTTTTGGCACGTTTTAGCTAAAAAAAACGATGGAATTTCCAAAAACTTGGGTTCATATTGATCGACGTGATTTTTGATAGAAAATCCGAAAAAATATAAAAATACAGGATTATCACTGAAAAATGCCAAAACAAATGTTGTCATTATGATTCTTTTTTAAATGCGATTTTTGGCATTTTTAAAGTGATGATTCTATATTTTTATACGTTTCTCGGATTCTCCAACAAAAATCACGTCGATCAAGGTGTAACCCGACTTTGGAATTGCCATAGTTTTTTTTCAGCTTCAACGTGCCAAAAATCGTCAAAAACGGCAAAAACTTGATTTTTGACAAGCGCAACTCTGCCAGATCATGCCTCAGGCAGGTAAATTTTACGGTAAAGACTTTTCATCGTAAAATTTACTTTTCGGCAAAATTTCATGATTTTTCTAAATATTGCCTGATCCTTTTGTCCGGTAGGTCCCCGAAATCGACCCCGACTCCGACCTAGATTCTCGACCCAAGGCAAGCCACCTCATCCTCCTCCTCCTCTGATGTCTTCATCGTGCGATGGATGCGATGACGCAGCCCCGCTCGTGACCGTTTGTCATCGTTCGTTCCCTCCGAGCTCAGGGCGTCTGCGTCTGGAGACAACCCTCCGATGTCATCGCTGCTGCTGCCGCTGCTGCGTACCGCATTCATCCCTGCAAACTTTGATCAAATAAGGCAGGCGCTGGCGCGGGCGCGGGTGCTGTCGAACGATGACAACTGTCAAAAACGTGGCCTCTTGGGCGGAATGGGGAAAATGAAATGCTTTTAGCCTTCCGCGCTAAAACGAAAACGACAAACGACATTTTTTAACCATAAACACTCGCTCAGAGGCTCTTTGATTTCTGTTAAAGGCGAACATGACAACTTAGAGCACCCTAATTTCCTAAATATTTTTTTTTCACGCATCACCGTAAAATTGGCGTTGATTCTGATTTTTTTCTGTTTTGTTTTAACGGATTATCCGCACTCGCGCAGAGCAGATTCTGAGAGATAGTGGCAGCGTGTTTTGCGCCATAGGGCGACAACGGTTACTCAATCTCACCACCTGTGGGCTGTAGGCTGCCAAATCAACCGGTTTTTGTTTTTCACCACGCCGGCCACGCCCTGTGGTTTTCGAAGGTTTTTGCTTCGAGTGTTGAGGGGTTCTTGCTTGCCACCCCTCCCATACATACATCCCGTTGCGCGCCCATACTTTCAACCCCTGACGGCCCATTTAGGCACTTTACACGTCCAGGAAGGGTATTATTAGCCTCGATTTGCTTGGCCATTCACTGGCACGCTGGAATGCATTTTTTCATTTTTTTTACCGCCTTGGCCATTCAAGTTTGTTTGTTTTCTCCTCCTCCAGCTTCTAAATAATATTTTTTGTCTGCTTTTGAATTGCCTTTTTTTTATTATTTTATTTCTTGACAGCTCAATTGAATGCTTCAGAGGCGCCGGTGAGCATGAGCAAGCGTCCGCGTGGCGTGGCTTCTTTTTGCTTCGCATGGCTGGTCTTGGTGTATATTTATTAAATAAATCAGGATGCTTTCTCGTGCCTCACAATCACAGACAGAAACAGATGCTGTGTTTTTAGAAAATTGTGGTTGTGGTTGACGATGGAGATCATAAACTTTGATGCAGTCGAATTGCTGCCTTCTAGATTTTCGTCTGTCAGAGGTAAGTTTTCTAAATACATAAAATTCATTCCTGCAAGCAAGCTTGTCTCTCTTTTTTTGCTACAAAAAAAACTGGGCGCAAACTTATTGTTAGCCGCCCTTTTTTGCAAGGGCATGCAAAAAAAATTGAGTTCTGACTCATTTTCCCATCACCATCGCCGCCATCGTTGTCGGAAGGCAATTTAGGGTAATGGTCTTGAAAATGGCTTTGTCTTCGTTCTTCGACCGTTCTGTTTTGTTCTGTTCTATTTTTTTTTGGATTTACGACAAGTGGATGATAATCTTGCGAGGCAGGCTTTTTTCTCTCTTTTTTCTTGGTGGCTGAAATTTCCTGCTTCTCGCTGAATAGCGTTGATTCACCGATTCCGATTCACCTTGCATTCATTCTCATTGCCCTGGTTTTGTCTTCGGGGGTTGTGGTGGGCTCCCGGGCGGGCGATGATGCATCCGCATCCATCCTCCCGAGGCGAGGCGGTGGCTCGAGGTCAAATTCTTCTGCTTGACCCCCCTGCTGATGTGCAAAATAATAGTAGCCGGAAATTGCGGTGATCAAAAACTCCTGCGGTGTTTTTTTTTCTGATGATGTGGGGGATGATCTTAAAAATCAGGGGTCGAACAAAATTTTTTGGTTCGCGAACGAACACGAACATTTTGAAAACTATTTTTAGCAATAAAGTTTACGAATACGTTTTTGGCTAATTCCGACCGTAAATTTTGAAAGAAACAATTCGGGTCCCGAAGCGCAAATCGCATTTTCGTTGCCAGAAATCATGTAGCGGGAAAAACTGAATTTGAAAATTCGAAACAGAAAAAAACTGAATTTTTTGCGCGAATATGACCATTTGGCAATTTTGCTTAAAAAAAGACGAACGCGAACATTTTTGACCGTGTTTGCGAACGAACACGTTTGGACGAAAATTTTTCAACCTGGTTTGAGGGTCTTGAAACGAAAATCTAATTTTCGTTGTAAAAGAACATGAAGCGGGAAATATTGAATTTGAACGATTTGTTGATCAACTTTTGCCTATTATTGATTCTTGATCCCCTTTGAACTAAACAAACACCAAAATATTGTAGTAATCTTCGTTTCAAATTGACTCGAGGTCCTTTTTTTGGAGAAATGAATGGGAAAACATGTTGTAAAACAGTGTTCCCTCCTGTGTAGGCATAACGTTCATTCTGAATTTCTGAATCAACTGGTCAGACAAGTTGGGGGGTTGTTATTGCGTACCATTACCATTACCATCAACATCGCCTACCTATTGCCTGTTGCCTCTCTGGTTCGATCACCACCGTCGACTGACTGTGAAGGGGGTATTGTCACCTCCTCGGAGTCCTCAACCCTCAACGAACACGCCGCCGCCGCCACACGCTCGCCCTTGAGTGGGTCCTTCGAGGTCTTTCTCGCCCCCTCCCCCCCTCGTTACTTCCCTTCCAGCCTCGACGGGGTTTGATTTGATTGTCCCGACCGTTCCTGGGCCCAATCGATCATCACCCGGGGGTGGTGGTGATTTTTCTGATCGCGCAGCACTTTTTCCTTTTTTTCGGACAAGACAATAGAACAACAAAATCTCGAGTCAAAGTTTGCTGATGTGAGTAACATAAGCCTGAGTCAGGAAGAGTAATCCCCTCTAAAATCCCCTGTTTTACGGGATTGCACTGTTTTTTTTCTGTTTTTTGCGCAATTTACGTGGGGGACGATTGGATGGTCGCGCAACAACCAGCCAACCAACCCGGTGGCGGCAGCAGCGGCTGTATCGAATCCTGCAGGATGCAGAGGTGAATGAATGAGAGAATGAATAGTTCGTCGTCGATCCATCCATCCATCCGAACGACGTAGACGTAGACTGTCGAAGGGGGGGTTTTTTTTCATCCGGCGAAGGCGAAGGTGGAAGGTGGTACACGCGTGCGTATACACGCCACGCATGCGAGGAGTGCGAGTGCGATGGTGCCCGCCTCTGTGAAAGTTTCTCTCTCCCCCCCCTCCCTCCACCTCACCGGTTTAGGCGTGCTGCGTTGCGTTCGTTGTGTTTCGCCTTCTCACGTTTTTCAACCCCCTTTGGCTGTTTGACAAGCAATTCTGTGGTCGTCTCGTCGACTGATCTCGCGTGTGAGGAGAGGTGTTCGTCCAAATCAAACCGCCCCCTACATAACTCAAAAACTGAAACTGACTGTTCGACCGACGATGAAAATGAATATCCGAGTGCTCTAACCTCTCTGGAATCATGATTTCGTAACAATTTGTCATCCGCGCAACCCCGCCAGATTTTGTTATACCCTCCAACAACGATGAAGTGTCCATCCTGGTTGCTGAGAATCTGGAACTTTGTCGTCTTCTGTATCCGCTTTGTCTTCTGCTGCGGACGAAAGCGTACCCGTCGACGACGGCACTTTGTTGCGCCGAGGAGCAAGGTGATCCACCTGCCTCCTGCCAAGTGGCCCGGCTGCAACCACGATGCCGAGAGTCTCCTGGGTCCTGAGTTTTCGCCGAGTGTTCGTCGGCTCGCCCGACGACTCACCTTTGCCTCCCGGCAGAGGACGGCGGTCATCGCATCCATAGACTCGGGCGAGGAAAGCGATGATGACATGTCAGGTAAACACGACCTTCCTTTGGGGTTTGCGCTTTTTGCCATTTCACGGAGCTCGAAAGCTGCAATTTCTATTTTTTGTGTTTAAGAGAGATAATTGATAGATACGTGTCTTTTGACGTCGATAACCGACGCGAACGAACAACGAACTAAATACTTTTTTTCCGAATTCCCCTGAAGGCTGTAGTGGGAATTTTGCTAGGTCAACCACTATTTGTTTGAAGGACAATCAGATTTTTTTCTTCGTTGTCGTTATTTACACTCAATTAACGATCTAACTATGCTATGCGTTTTCTGTTTTCTGTTTTTACCCAAAAAGATTCAAGTGCGAACAAGTTTTTTTTCTTCTGGGGTCTCGTTGGGTTTTGCAACGTCTCCTGCTACCTGGCAATTTGTTAAACTGAACAAACTTCAGGTGCGCAGGCGCAGGAAGTCGTAATTATCTATAAAAAGTCCTGACGCAACAACAGTAGCAATTCTTACCAGGGTAAATGTCAAAATTTTTCTCTGACATGATTCTGATTCTGATTTTCTTCCTGCCCCGGGGGAAAACCTGTTTTAAACCCGTCAGAGTTCGTTCGTTCGTTCGTTCATTGCCCTCTCTTTCATGAGAGCATGCACCGCCGCTCTCATGATGGGAAGGAAGCACAAGCAGCAAAAGACCTGGCGCGCTGTTATCAATTTCACGATCGATGTGATGTGATAGTGATGGTGGCGGTGGTGGTCGAGGAAAAATGACGAAGGATGAAAAGCGCATGGATGACGCATCGCAGGCGCTCGGTGCTTCGAAGAACGCATTTGAGATAAAAAAAATTGAAAAAAATAGAACTAGCAGCACTTTTCCACGGCCTTCGTTTGTTCCGAGGCCCGCTGCAGGTGATTCACTGCTTCCGAGCTCGTTCCAGCAGTGAACTGCGCTGGACCGGTGGCCTTGTGTCTGTCTGTCTCTTTTTGTTTCCTGGATGGGAAAAAATAATTGCACAAACTGGAAATGAACCACAAATTTCAATTCGACCTCATTTGATCATTTGAGTACAAAATTATTGGTTATGGATATGGACAGGTGAATTTTTACGATTCCTGGGTTCCCGGAATGCGAATGTGACGTGACCAGGACAGGTAGAATGTGTCATCGTCCGTCTTCTCACTCTGCATCGCTGAGTACGTACCCTCTAATTAATTGCCACTTACTTACCTTACCTGTCGTCTTTCGCCTTTTTTCTTATCACGGCACAAAATCGGAAATCGCTATTGCTGTTGCTGTTACGTCGATTTCTGTCACGCTCTTCTTCTTCTTCCTTTTTTTTTGACGGGGTTGCCTACCCCTGCCGCAATCGACTTGGTCTTATCTTGAATGAACTGAACCTGAGCCACCTCTTTCACGGCCGCGGACTTTGCCTTTCTTCTTGCTGCTCTGGTCAGCGTAGCGGTTGGCCGGCCACTGACCAGCCAACGTTGTTAGATAACAACGTTGTAGTCGCAGGTTATTTATTTATTTATTTGGAAGTGATTACTTTAAAACGAGTTGTAGGATGAGGATGTTTCCTTGCAGTAAAAAAAATTGCCGGAGGCAATCAAAACTTTTTGAAAAATGGCTTTAATGGTTAATGATAATTTGATTTACATTTATTTGTTCGATGTGGTGCTGGGACTTGTCTGAGGTGAGGTGACGGCTGATGACCACTCAATGAGATGAGATAACCGTCCACAGTACCACTTTTGACCACTTTTACACCCTTGATTGTGAATTTCGTTGTACCTTAGTTTTTACTGATTGGCGAGATCCCCGATTTTTTTGCAAAAAAAGGAAAACATCGGTGGACCCGGGCCTGGGTCGATGAACTTTTGTTCATCTCCCTCTTACATCATCCCCGATCTGTTTACCGCTGCTGTTGTTGCTGCTGACGATGATGGTGAGGATGATGATGATGTGGGATGATGTGAGTGACCACCACCATCCTTAGAAAACAGAGGGGGGTCTCTTAACACGTGTTTTCCTCCGCTGGGTCGAATGAATCGAGTGATTGGATTACTTTAGTTCTGTGCAAGTGAGTGAACCCCAACCCCAGACCCGAGCGAGACCCAGACCACCATCACCATCACCGCCGCCGCCGCCGGTCAAGCGAGCGAGAGAAGAGGCTAGCCGACATCCACCCACTTCCACTCGTCTTTTCGTTGATTCGTTGGTTTGTTCTCCTGCGCGAGGTTGAGTGATACAAACGCCACCGCCACCAACCACCACCGCCGCCACAGAGAAGCAAAAGCTGCTAACCTGTTCTGCTAATCTCGTTTGCATTCGATTATTCGTTTGTTCGTCGACCTACAAAGACTTACTTACCTACCCGAGATCATTACCCGGTCGACGGTCATTGAGGAGACACGAAAGCCACGTCTGGGCTCTGTCTACCACCTTCATTCATTCGTTGTTGGTTGTCGTCTGGCTGTTTTCTTTACAGCGTCCGCAACTTGTTGCTTTTGTTTTTTCCGGTCGGTCGAAGAATGTCTCGAATCATGCCTTCCTGGCACTTTAGTAACTTCTCTCTCAACGTTATTCCTGAGGAACATGCCTATCCTCCATTTGGTACAGTTACAGTCTTTTTTTTGGGGGTTCTGGGTTTTCTGAAATGGATTTTTGGGTTTTCAAACTACTAAAAAAATTTTTAATCAATTTTTTTTTTATAGAAAATGCCTTCAACGAGTCCTTCGACGAAGCCAGCGCGGCTGCGTGCCGTCGCCAGGAGTGGTTCAACCAGAGCAGTAGCAGCGGGGCGAGGCTTATCCACCCGCCTCCTCGGAGACACGCCAGCACCCACGACCTGGTCTTGGCGTCATCGCTGGGAGTCTATCAGCCGGTAAGGGACTTTTCGGAGGGCAGGAAGTATTTAAAATTTATTTAAAACAACGACGGAGGATGGAGGACTAATTTGTCGCTGTTGCTTTCTTAGTTAGGTTTGAAAGAAAGATGCAATTTCACTTTCTAGCTTGCTGGTTGTTAGTTAAGTGGGTGTTTTTTTTGATGAGTGTTTTTTTGTTTCTGAAGATTTTTGGGGTCTAGGGGGGGTTCAATTTTGTTCCAAGGATTTCTCCCGGGCTCAGTTCTGAAAAAAGATATCCACTAACCAACCGGGATTATTTCAGGACGAAGTCGAGGCCGCTGCACCCCACCAGCGACTTGCAAGCTTCCTAACTCGGCCTTTCCGTACAAATCCGCTGAAAAGAACCAAAAGCGTCTCCAAACTTGATCGAAATGCGTGAGTTTAACTTTTTAACTTTCCCCACCAGATAAACGTCCTTGGTTTCCTCCTTCCTTGCCTGGATGACAGCGCGCGCTTGAACCCCAAAAATGAAGGAAAGATGGGTGACAAATTACCCCTCCACTCTCCTGGGGGTCACAGCTCCTCCACAGCTTCGACGACGACTGATGTGAGATGTCCCCGGTCCCCGGTTTGGCGACAGACGGCCGAGATGGGATGGGGTGTTTTTTTACAGTCGGCAGGCAGCTGGCTGGAAAACTGCGCGTCAAAGCCAACAAAACTGCGCGTACGTACATACAACATATATGGCGAGGTCGGGTCACTACCCAGCTTGAGCTCAAGGACCACCCGTCTGGCGGCTGACTTTAAAGCGCAAACCCGCTTTGCTTTTCCTTTTACCCTTTTTTGGACGATCACAGCCCAAAAAAAAGCTCAATTTGTTGTTACGTCAGCTCAGCTGATCCAATGATGGATGGTGTCATACTCCGTCCGTGACCCGGTGGTGTATCCTTTAACTTCCTCGTTTTTTTGAGTTTTTGACCGACGGATTTGGGGTCTAATCTAATCCTCTTTACTTTACGTAGATTGCGGAAAAAACGTAGATTGATGAATTTCTTTTGTGAATTTGGGTGGATCCACTTTGTTAAAAAAAAATAATTTTTTTTGCAAACGCAGACTTTTCGCGGAGCGAGCATACGCTGGAACGAGGGAACGAACGTCCAACAGGTGGGAGGATGGGATGGCGATGCATGCGCCCCTGCAGATGAGGCTTTGTCCTTGCCTCGTCTCGCCTTCCGTCTCTCCCCCTCCCTCCCTCCTTCTTTCATCCATCGGGGTCAGAAGAACGAGTGACAGGTCATCGATCTGCCCTCTGCCCATTTTTCTGCAAACACAGTGTTTTTTTTTATTCATCCAACTAAATATTCAGCGGACCTTTTGTCTGGAGAGCAGCCTGAAGATGCATCCATCCATCCATCGATCTTCAGGCCTTAAGTTTTGCTGACTTTTTCGAGCACCTGCACCATAGTTATGGACGACGACGTCGGTTTTTAGGAAGCCGCTGCGTTTAAACGGCTTCCGGGATGAATAGGATTTTTGTTTCATGTCCCGCGTGATTTTTTTGTGATTTTCTTTGTTGTTACTTGTCTCCGAGCAGGTGGTCAGTCAATCAACGGCTTTGTTTGATTTGAATGAATCAGAAAGCGGAATTCGTTTCGTTCGTTGATGACGTCGCAGATGCTCCTGCTGCTCGGCTGGGCATGGTGTTAAAAAAAAAGTTGCATAGTATCACAGTTCTTTGTCGAGGCTCAATTTTGTAGATTCATCTTTCCGAGGACGTCGGTCGCGGAGCGGTGCCTCTTTTGTCTTTGTCCTCTTTTGCGTATGTAGATCGTTTCTTGTTTCTTGTTTCTTGACGACTGTTGCCGGTCTGCGCCCAACGTCCCGTTTTTTTTTAGGCTGAAATAGATCCATGTTTCAGTTTTTTTTGCTCACTTTTTTTTCTGTCAATTTTTTTTGCACTCGAATAAAAATTGACAGTTGTTCAGCGAGCCGTCGTCGATGGTTTTTTTCGTTTTGAGCACGTTTAACTAAGCAGGTAGATATGCCTAGGAGGGCTACTCGTTAGCCAAGCCGATAGGTAAGTACGTATCGATGATTATTGCGCGAGAACGACACGGGTACCGCTGCTTGAACACCAACTCATCAGCTACGAGTGGTAGGTGATGGTTGGTGGTTTAAGTGGTTGTCGACAACGCAATACTCAATATTTCAATGTTTTAACCGGAAATCGAAGAGAAAGGAAGTATCGGTGTTCGTTGTTCGTTTTTCGTTATCTTGCTCCGGCTCACATCAGAGGAACAAACTTGCAGAGAGCCCACCACCCGCCCTAGGGACTAATTGTTGGTTTTTCACGGAGCGAAACAAGACAACGTAGTCGACGCGCAATTTACCTGACGCCTCTCGTCTTATGTTAGGTTCTTAACGACTCGGACTCAGACGCCAAAGATGCGCCTACACCTGGTCATGATCAGGTGAACAGGGACAGTATCATCGTTGTCGATGTTAGTGTCTTTGTCTGCCTTCCTGTGTTTTTTGTAAATCGAAGCCAGGGCCGGCCTCGGAATTATTTCCCAGGCCCCAGGGAAATAATTCCATGAATTGACTGCTGCCTGCGCCTGCACGGACGCCAGCACAACAATCAACCACGTCGACATAATCATCGTGCCCCCATGAGCGCCGTATTACCTGTTTTTGCCCGGTGATCCTGCGTAATGACTGGGATGGCTGCCAGCCAGCCAGCACCAGCCACAACAGCCGGTGGTGGTGGTGTCTGGCAGGTTATCGGCCGGCGTGTTTGCGGTGGCTTAATTTGCAAATTTTTATGGTTTATGGCGTTTTTTTTGCGACACATAGATTTCTCTTTGATGCTGTACATATAATTATGTATTTTATCACATCACCTCGCACCTGCCCCTGCTCCTGCTCCTGACCCAGACAGCTGCGTATTTCTATTCGATCTGAAGCCAGGCGTTGTTTGTTGATTTCACTAGGCTACAGACGTCAGAAAAAAGTCTGTGGGAGTTGGTCGTCGTAATTCGTAATTCAATAACGGTCATAAAAAAACGCGTTTATTTTTTTTATTAATTTTTTTGTGAATCGTAGTTTGTGAAACATACTTTGTTTAAATATTTGCCTCAAAAAAAGAAGCCCCGAGGCGAGGACCGGGGAGGTCATTCACGTAGCGTAACCGCTAGCCGCTAGAAAAATAGTCGAGCTTGTATAGATGTTGTTTGTCGAGGTAGATATTTATTTATTTGTCATTGCATCCATTCATCGCGCGAGATGTCAGTCAGCTAGCCTAGCTAGAAAGGTGGACGATGGACATTGGCCAGGCCGGACACCACGTTACATAGTACGTTGGCGTTGGTCTGGTCGATGTTCGTCTTCGTCTTCGTCTTCGTCGGACTGACCTCTCAATATTTTTTTGTTTTCTGCTTTCTGCCGACTCAGTCAGCGTGCGTGCGTGCGTGCGCTCTGCCCTGTTTGGGGCTTCCAAGTTGATTGCGGCGACGGGCAACGGTGGCAGCGGCAATAGTCGATCGTCAGTCATCATCGATCAATTCCATTTTTATTCTCTCACCTAACGTATGAAAACCTGAAACCTGATGTTTGTTTTGTTTTCCAAGCCCCTCTGCGCAGGACAGTGAAATGTGAAATGTGAAATGTTTTTGCGTAATTCACAGCAGTCAATTGAATTGAAATCCATCCCAGATAAGGATTACCGTTGAGCTTATCCGACGAGACAAAACAAACGAACGAACGAGCGTAGCGCGCACCCTACCCTGCCCCTAGGGCACTTTCGATCAGGATCACAATCACCACCCCGGTTTACGTGAGTGAACTCCGTCCGGCTGCGGCGGCGGAGGAACGGGAACGGCGTAGATTTGACGCGAAATTAGTCGCTTTGGCGAGATATTTCCTTGATCAATGCAACACGCCTCCTCTCCTTCCTTTTTTCTATCTCTCGGATTGCATTACGATACATACGTACATAATATTATTTTTGTTATCCCGTTAATTTTTTTTTTCTTTTTCTGTCGCGAAACAGTAAACGAAACAGAAAGTAGTTTGGTTTAATTGGTTTTCGCCGATTTGTTACGCGTTCACTGACTGACCTATTTGTTGTACTACTCGTTACTCATATTTTGCCTCTTTTCTCACGATCCAGCCAGCCATCATGCCACCAAACAACAATTCAAGGCCGATGCCTGTGATCGTCGACAACATCCTCGTGCCACCACCACCACCATCGTCGGCGGCGGCGGCGGCGGCGGCATCAGCGACACCGGCTTCTTCGTCGTCGTCGTCGTCGTCGCTTTCGCCGTCGACAACAGCTCCGTCGTCGACGGCTTCGTCGTCGAGGGCATCTTCGCCCTCACCGGTCACGTATCGTTCTGCCAAGTTTCGACCCGCTCTCGTTCGTGGAAGTCGGGTTTTTCGAATCAAGCGTCGCATGGTTGAATCCTGCGTGTTAGTTGTGGTTTTTTTCTGAAGTTACAGGCGTTACAGGCTAAAATTTTCATTTACAAAAAAAATTTTATGAAAATTTTAGTATTTTGAGGCGCTAAAAAATTTTTTTTGAAAAACAAATTGGTATTTGGCGCGGTAAAAAATTTTTGAGGAAACTTTGAGGTTTTGGGGACGCGAAATTTTTTTTTCAGGCAAAAAATTGAGATGTTGGGAACACTAAAAACGTTTTTAGTAAAAAAATTGTGATTCTGAAAACGCTAAAAATCAATTTTTGGAAAAATCTTAAATTTGAAAAAGTTAAAAAGAATTTCAGAAAAAATTTGAAGTTTGATGTTTTGCTTAAAATTTGATTTTTTTGAGAAAATTTGAAGTTTGAGAACGTAAAAAACGTTTGTCGAAAAAAATTGAGATTTCGAGAACGCTAAAATAAATTTTTTTTTGTAAAAATTTGACCTTCATTTTTTGCTAAAATTTTTTTTTAGAAAATTTGAAGTTTGGGGAATGCAAAAAATTAATTTTTTGGAAAAATTTGAAAATATAAACGTCCAAAACGCGGAAGAGCCTGGGAATGAACGCCCAGGAGGATCTGTCAACGCCCCCAAGGTTTTTTACGTCCCAGGTGCCATCCTGCCCTTGGGTGCTGGGAAACAAAGCTCTCCCGCTGCGCTCGCGCCTGCAAGCAATCGTCGACCCCCTCCCCCGCGCCGGCGCTGTCATCCAGGCACTACTAGCACATCTTTTTTCCCCACATTCTGCGCAGACTAAACTTGACTTGCATTGTTGCCTTTCTTTTTCAGTCCTGATCTCAATCAATCACAAGAAAACCTCTACTACGGCACTTCCGGTGTCGTAAAAACATCGTCTGTCTTCTACGATCCCCGAAATTCACGAATTACCGTGAGTGCTCATCCCTCGATCGTAGCTTCTTCGTCGCCGTCTTCGTCGTCACCGACGACGTCTTCGTTCACTGCTGCTGCTGTCCCGGGGGACAGGAAGGCTTTTTTGAGGTCCTCTCGGTCGCATGAAAGTCTCCTAAGCAGCACGGGGACTAATCACTACGCTGCTCCGTCGACGACCCACGCCCACGATCTTGGTACGTTTTTTTGCTAGCATTTTTTTATTGGTTTAGCTAAATTTTAAAATTTTAGGTAATAATTTTTTTTTATCAAAAAAACATTTTTTTTACAAAAATTAATTTTTTGTTCAAAATTTGAACGTCTGGAGAACGCAGAAAATTTTTTAGGAAAAAAATTTAGGATTGATGGACGCAAATTTTTTTTGGAGAAATTAATAGATAAAATATAATTTTTTTATTGAAAATTTTTTTAGGAATTTTTGATGTTTTTGAAACGCAGGAAAATTTTTTATGTGGGACGCAAAATTTTTTTTTTTGGAAAAATTAAGATTTGGGTGACGCAATTTTTTTGTTGAGGAAAAATAAAAATAATACATTTTTTTAGCTTCACCCAACACGGTGTTACATCCCGTGCATCCATCGGTACTGAACGTACCGAACTGCTTCAAGGTGGCCAATACGTACTACGCGTGCAGCTCGGCTCAGGAATACGCTCGGTGGATTGAAAAGTGAGTTTTTGAATTTGAATTTGAATTTGAATTTCAAATTTTTTTTCTCTAATGTATTTATTTATTTATTTGTCCGCGGGTCTTTTCCTGTCCTGTGATGTCGATTCGGCTCGGCGGGGATTTGCATGTTTGCGTGTTGCTCTCTTCATGGTAGCCTCCGTCGTCGCCTACGATCGACGTCAATTCGTGATCATCAGGCGCCCCAACTTTCCAACGTTCGCATTAGTATTCCATAAATTGATGCTGCTGGATCGTTTCGTTCGTTTGTTCGTTCCTCCTCTCTTTGATGTGATCCCCTTCTTGCTCCGCTTCTGTCATGCAACGCAACGGAATATGGTTGGTGGGTTTTTGCGACAACCGACGACGACGATGATACGCGGACGATTTTTGCAGCGACAGTCAGTCAAGTCAGCAAAGCGTATTACTTTAGTAATAATCGTCGGAACCGTATTATCAGTGTCCTCCGAGTCTGAGCGCGCGCTGCGGCTGCGGCTGTGGGTGATGATGATCTTTTCCCGGGGAAAGTGCTACCGATTTTGACTGCGGCTCCCATTCCAATTCCCTGCGATTAGCATTTTTTATCAAATCACATCAACACGACCAACTGGCGGTTGTGTATGATAGTAAATATTTATATATAATATTTTTCTCACATCAGCTACCAATTTCCATTCATTCAATTTTTATGCCGGTGGCGGTGACGGCAGCGGCGGCAGAGGTGTTTGTTTGTTTGTGGTTGTTGTTATCGCGGCTGCAACTGCTGGCTGTCGAGTCTGTGCATGGTTTTACAACTTCCAGGAAGCTCTGCTCTAGTATTTGCAACAGATGTGCCATCGTGCCATGTGCCTTCCTCCCCCCCCCCCGATCTCCTCGATTTACGATTTGGCCAATGAGAATTGATTGGACTCATTTAGTTTCATTTTGTTTTCCCTTCCGCAGACGCAGTTCCACCACTCGACGACATCGGTACCGACGATGATGATCGGCGTAGCGTACCAGACGTCGACGTTGTAGATAAATAATTGAGTCCATGCGGACGGCATACATGTGTATCCTGATGGGGTGGTTTTGGTTCATTTCATTTCCTCCGCCGCCGCGCTCGTAGCTAGCTCATTAGACTGACCGGACCGGACCGGGGTGACCGCTGCCATACAAGGACCATGGTCCACGCAGTGTTTCATTTGTTCGCCGTTCGCTGACATGAATCAAAAGTCGAACGAACCAGTCATGGCAGGAAATGGCGCGCGCGTTCATTCCACATTCAGTTCCGTTCCCAGTGAACTTGCCTGAACGCCGTCGTTTTTTTTCTTATGTTAGTGACGGTTGCGCAGAGCGACAGCCGTTTGCTTATTTTTTTTGTTTTTGTGCCATGGCACCCCATTCCATCGCAGCAGCATTCTTCGGCGATTGATTGATGGCGGCGTATTTTTTGACTGTCTGCGAGTCTTTTTTACTATTTTTTGTTCACAGACTGTTTTTTTATTCTAAATCGCGCGGCTGGACTCAGAAATCTGGGATTGGATCGTTTTTGCTTTCACATAAGCAAAACTATCGCCCAGCCTACCCCATTCCTTCTTATATACATCCGGGTTTGAAACTTTTTTACCCTTCGTCGAAAACTTATTTGATCGTTTGTATCGTCGAAATCGCCAGATGACAGTTGAAACGAAATCCACAGGGGATCTTTTTGAATTTGAATTTCATATCGTCATTTTGTGTTAGTTAGTACATATTTTGCTACCTGACTGACTGCATGTTGAATTTTCACATCAGTCAGTCAGTCGGTCGACCTGACTAAAGGTGCGTGTTTTTGTGCGTCGATCGATGATGGTGATGATGCCAACGCCTTTCCTTGCTTGATCGGCGCAACATTCACTCACCCAGTCAATCGGTGGTCAGTCAGTCAATTATGAATTTGGAGTGAATTTGTTCCAATTTTATGTGGCGCCCGGTCACACCTGTAGAGTACCACCTGTCTTCTTTTCTGTAGGCGCGCGTGAATGATTGAAGGAAGGAAGAAGGCAGTGAGCGTGTCGAAATGACTTTATATAACCTGGAAGACATTTTGACGGGAGCTTTGCTTTGCTTCGTTTTCTTCTCCCGTTATCCTTGTGGCGTAGCGCTATTTTGATCTATCTCATCATCCGGAAAGGCCGTTCTGGATTGGATTGGATTGACTGAGCTGAATGATGAATAATAATATTTAATTACAAATGTTTAGTTCAGTCTTCAAGATGGACCAGGGAGGGCTCTTTGTCTATTTTTAGTCGACGAGCGGTAGTCAGAGTCACCTGGAGTTTTTTGGTCGGTGGCTGGTAGTCTCCATCGACCAGGTAACAGACATCGCTTGTTTTTCCATGAAAGATGAAATTTGAGGGTTTCGCGCAACCCATCTTTTCTCTCCCCTCTGCCTCACCTGGAATCAATCCCCTCCTTCTTTTTTTTGGACTCGCACTCACCGACTCACCAGTAGTAGGACATCTCGTGAGAAATAAACTCGAGTCGTTTTTGGGGAGGATGATGTTTGTATAGGTGAACCACCCCCCTCTTCGGCTTTTATTGCTTTTCGCTTGCTTTTTCAATGACTTTTATTTTATTTTATTTTATTTTATTTTTCTCTTCGTAGCAACGTTTCTGATGTTGATGCTTCGGGTGAAATTGAGGCGCGTGTGGGGATTGTTTGTTCTTTCTTTCTCGCAGCCCACACGCAGAAATAAATACAGCACCTTATCAAGCACTTGCTGGCTGGTAGAGACTGACCGTTAGCTGGTTGGTGTGTCTAAAAACAGCAGTTCCAGGCTAGATGGGATAGGATACGATGCGCAACACCGGGCCAAAATAGAGGAAGTCAATCTGCCAACCAGCTGGCACCCATAATCGTAGAACCCGCGCGTTAGGGGGATTTGATGTGACTCCTCGCTGCGCAAATGACCCTCCACGACCGACCCCTGCTTGCTTGCATCCAATCCAGGCGGCCTTGTTATGCCCAAAAAACCCCCAAAAATCGCAGGATGAAGGCGGAAGGGATTTATCCTGCCGGCTCTTTGATTGCCCATTTCGAGGAGGTAGGACGGCCGCGGCGGCGGTGCAGCGCAGTTATCGTCGATGTACATAGATACATAGCTCCCACTTATGTATGTATTTCTCTGATGTGAGGAGCGCGAGCGCAGGTAGGGTGTATTTTTGTTTTTGCACCCGGGAGGAAAAGGGAGAGGAGAAGAGGCTTTGTTTACGTCGTCCCTGAGCCACCCAAGGCCACCCCTCCACCTCGTCGTATTGCGGTTGGTGCTGTCTGACCATCCAACAGACCACAACCACCTGGTCAAACTCATGTCACTCGCAAATTCACGGTTTTTGCTATGGAATATGATTGTTTTGGCCTCATTGCAAAAACAATGTTCGAGCGCACGCACAAATTACATACGCCATCCTCGGTGGTCTGGTTGTCGATCGTCCTCCTCCGATTGCGCTCATTTTGTTGTTCTGTTTCTCTGGGCCTGCCCCTGGCCGCGGCCGCGGACGAGGAGACGAAACGAAACCCTCTCCTCCTTTTTCTGGGGTCCGTGACCTCATTGATCATGATTACTTCTTTTCTAAAAATAAATAAATATCTTTTTTTATTTCCCTTCCTTTCCTCTGTCTCCGAGGGTGTCGTAAAATTCGCTGCGTGCTCATCTCTGCAATTTTCGGAGTCTTTGAGACGCTGTTGACGCCTGCCTGCCTGCTTTCACGCGGCCGCGTGCGAGTCGGATTAGGTTGGCGCTTGCAGCCACCGAAGCGAACGATTAATTCGCTCCAGCCCCTATGAGCAACTTGAGTTTAGTTTTTCTGGAGTGGGTGGGGTGTATTTCGCTGGGCTTGACTTTCACTCCCTTTTCTGGATGCATTGGGGCCCTGGGCGGATGGGATGCATCCCCGGTTGCCTGAGGAAGTGTGTATGGGGTGGCGATGACCGCTAAGTGGATTACCTTGTTCCTTACTTGGCTTGGTTGTCTTTGGAAGACAACCAAGCCTGTTGTGTGCTAATAATTGCTGGGCTCCTTTTTATGCGGATTCGAAGACGGCGGACAGGCGGAGCGTTTGCAGACAGACAATGAGGACCACTCGGCCGCCGCGGCGGCATTCTGACGTCTTTTTTCGTGCTTTTGTTCGTTCCTTCGTTCACCGGTGTTGTTGGGGGCTTCCATGTTGGTTTTTGTTTGACTTATGACAGATTGTTGAAAAAATAATTGCAATGGTGGACACGATTGACTCGTTTTTTTTTTGCGTTGAATTTTACGAACTAAATTTTTTTTTCTCAGTTGACAACTTTTTTCAAGTTTTTTATTTTTTCAGCGTCCGTCGGGTAACAATGCCAGATCGAGACAAAAAGCGACGAACCGAGTACAGCATCGAGATATGGATCCTCGAAGCCAAGGGAATCCCGACGAAGCGCAAGTACTTCTGCGAGCTTTGCCTCGGAAAGACTCTCTACGCGAGGACGAGTGGAAAGCCCAAGGAGAATGATATCTGCTTCTGGGGTGAACACTACTTATTTGAGTGAGTTTCATCGAAAAAAATATTTTTTCATCATTTTGTGACAAATTAGATTACACTGTCCCATTTCAGTGATATCCCAGCGATCAAAGACATCTGCGTGAACCTCTACCGCGACCCGGATCCAAAAAAGAAGAAAGAGCGATCGTCTCTCGTCGGATACGTTCAAATCGACATTGAGAAGCTCATCGCGAGACAACCTGTCGAAGACTGGTGAGTTTCTAACTCCACTTGATAATTTAAAAATGGCCTAAATGGGATTTCCGGGTGTTTTGTTATTCCACAAAAAAAATAAGCAGGAAAAAAATTTCAAGCGCCAAACAAGAAATTATTTAAGAAATTAGCCGATCATTGTTAAACCGGATCTTTTACGCAATTTGCATCCAAAATCAGTGCGTAATGTGTTTTCGTACAACAAACAACCAACAAAATGATCAGAGTGGTTTTTTTTTCTGGGGACCAATCGGGCGTCGTCTTTGTCAGAATCTTGACCACGTGGGGGCACCTGTTTTTGATTTGATTATCGGTCTGGGCTGGCAAATTTGATAATCGGTGGTCGCGTCTGGTAAGTGGTTCGTTGTTCGTTGTTCCGCGGGCGGGGGGGGGGGACCACATTCGGCCTGGCGCCGTCACAAAAGACGGAAGCGCGAAATTACATAAATAAAATTTTCAAAGGTTGGGGAGAGGTGAAAAGTTTGTCAGCAGATTGCCGGCACCTGTGCCTATTATCTTTCTGCTTCCGGTTCCGGTTGACTCTATGATCTGAGTTTTCACATCATATTTTGTTAATTTAGTTTCAGTCTGGTTCAGTGACACGTTCTGGAGTTAATATAATTTTTTTTTTCAAATTTTCCGGATGCTTAAAAAACATTTTTTGACACTTTCAAGTTGCAAAAAAAAAATTCTGTTGCTCTTTTTTTTGTCAAGAACCCTTACATAGGAGCGTTTTGTTCATTTCACGCTTTTTGGAGACCTTGCACGGCCGTTGACCATGAATGGCGGCGTCCGACGGTCGACGGCTGCTGCTCCTTTTCAATTTTTGGTGTTCCCTGATTGAAGTGCATTAGCGCGGAGATCGTCGGAGACTCGTCGACTGACTTGTGTGAGCGGGACCCTCCGGCATGATTTGATTTTGTCTTGGTCGTCGGTCGGTAGCCGTCTGCCAGCCTGCGGTTGTAGTGGTTCCTCGGGATTTGTGATTTGAAAAATGAGTTTTGTGTCATGGTTATTTTATGAATTTAAATTCATATTTATAATGGTCACATTAGACACCAGACACGGGCAAACAAGTTGTTCTCACACCTTTTTTTCTGGTTTTTGCGAGAGAAAAAAAAATATTTTTTCGATGCTGGCTTCCGTTTGTCTCGTCGGAGAATCGTGAAGCGTGGCACTACCGTTGTTTTATGTATATTTCTATTCTACGGTCGGGGCATCTTTGATCTTGATGGCCCTGTGGCCGCCTCGTTAAACCTAACCAAACTGCCACCGGATGTCGTTACAAGGCGGGTTTTTTTTTTATTGTCCACCGGCAACAACGGGCACTTTTTGACTGTTGATTTTGGTTAACGACTCTCTTGGACCATTTGCTGATTTGATTTGATTTGATTTGTGGCTTGTACCGACCGACCGTACCAGCAACAAATGGGGGCGAACAAAAAAAACGGAATGCACATTCATAGTTCAGTCGTCACTTTTTTTCTTTGGAGTCAGGTGCCTCGTCTCGCCTCGACTGACTCCCTCCGTCGCGGGATATGTATTTATCCCTCGTCCCTCTTTTATCCAAAAACGGGAAAGGAAAGACCTCGGCATGATCTGGTCATCAATTGATTTACGATTTAAATATTTATTTACGACTTGGATTTGTTTATTCAGATGAGGCACGGGTAGGCGCAGGCGCAGACGCAGACGCCATCAGCAATTTACTCGGGTTCGGAGGCAGATGACTGACCTGGGGATGACTGCCACTGCCTTCCTAGATGGTGTACCCTCCCTCCCTCCATCCTCCCCTGACGGAAGGAAGGGACGAAACGACAACGACACAACCGGAGGAGATTAGGGATTACGAGGTTTTGGGTCGACGCGCGCAGGCAAACGATTGAAAACGATCAAGTTGAGGTCGATTCGCGGTTGTTGTCGGCGGGCGGCATCTTTTCGAACTTGGCTCATCATTTTTCTGCACTTGGATTGAATCCGGTTCAATGCTCAGAGTTTGTTTCCGCGCGTGTTTGGACACTGAAAACTTGATTTGTTCGGTTTACAAAGTCAAAAGTTTCTTCATTTTGCGAAACAAAGTGAGAAACTTTTTTGTTTGTGTTATCACGTGGCGTCTGGACATCATTTGAAGTCCTTTTTAGCGCACGTTTTTGTCGCACACGTTCCGTATAATTCCGCGCGTTTTACCCCAGAAAAATTCCCATTTGTTCGTTCAGAACCCGCGATGCGCAGACACCGGAAGGTGACAGCAGTCGACATCCCATCGACCGCATGCTGTCCTGGGCACTTCCTAGAAGAGCGCAGAGAGGCCGAGGAGGCCAGGAACCAGCGGGCCAGGGCTGCAAAAAATATTCGGCGATCTGTGAGCGTTGCCGCCGGTGCCGTTGCAGAAGTCCGATATCGGCAGAAGCGACCGAGTGATTCCGAGCGGGCGGCCGCGGATTTCACAGGCTCAGGTGCGGGTGCAGGTACGCGTCTAGCCAGGCGGAAATCCGTTGGCAAGAGTTTATCTCGTCTTTTGGGTGTTTCACTGAAAATGGATAAGAATTGCATCAAGTTTGACTCGGTTTTTGGGCATTACGGGCGGTGAGTTATAAAATATATAAAATGTGGGATAAAAATAAAATAAAATCTGGATGACAAATCCTTTTTCACAGCGGAGCGCGGGAGATTGAGATTACGTTTATCTCTTCTCTTTCAGGTACAAGGTGACAACCGGCACCGAAGTCACCGTCCGCGATCGCCTATCTCTCGGATCTCGCAACAATAACGACCCTCCCGCCGTCCGAATCAAGGCTCGCTTCCAGGCTGTCGACATCTTACCCCTCAGCTCGTACGCCAAGCTTGAGGACTTCATCAGCATCCACTACCTCCCGCTCTGCCAGCGCCTAGAACCCCTGCTCGGCGTCAAGGCAAAGGAAGATTTTGCCACCATTCTTGTGCGTATTCTGCACAAAAGACAACTTGTCAAGAATTTCCTACGCGATCTCATCATGGCCGAGGTTGCGGGCCTTGGTAGGTTTTTTTTTCAACTTTGAGAAAAATTTACTTCAATTCTGGACTATTTTTTGAAACAAAAATGGCCGATTTTTTTTTCAAAAAATTTGGAACTATTCAAAAAAATTTTTTGAAAATACGGACCGATTCGAAAAATTTTTTTTTATTGAAAATGAACAAAAAAACGCATGAACGTAGGCAAGTTCAAAATTTATGAATTTTGAAAAAGAAATACTCAAAATTGAGAAAAAAGTGAGTTTTACCACAAAAAAAGGTTTATTTTCTTCAAAAGAGTCGCGAATTTTCGAAATCCATTTTTTGAATAAAAATCAGCAAATCACAGTTTTTTTACTTTTTCTCACCTGGCTCACCTGTAATTTTTTTCCTTTTTTTCAGACAACGAACATCTCATGTTCCGCGGCAACAGTCTGGCTACAAAAGCTATGGAGGCTTATATGAAGCTCGTCGCCACGGAGTACCTTAAGGCGACCCTCAAAGACTACGTCAAAGACCTGCTCACCAGTCAGGCGGATTTCGAAGTCGATCCCACCAAGCTGGCAAATAGCAAGATCCTGGAGGAAAACAGACGCAGCCTGATGGAATACGCCCAAGCTGCGTGGATCCGCATCCGCAGCAGGGCTCACCTGTTCCCGGTCGAGCTGCGAGAAGTTTTCAAAACGCTCCGAGACAGATTCGAAGAAGCAGGACAGTCGAAACTGGCGGATAACTTGATTTCTTCATCCATCTTCCTGCGCTTTCTGTGTCCGGCGATTCTGTCGCCGAGTCTCTTTGACCTCGCTGACGAATACCCAACTGGAGTGGCCGCCAGGAATTTGACTCTCATCGCGAAAACCCTCCAAACCCTGGCCAACTTTACAAAATTTGGTGGAAAAGAATCGTATATGGAGTTTATGAACGAATTCATCACCCGGGAATGGAACAATATGCACTCATTCCTCATTCATATTTCCAAGTCAAACGGCGGAGGCACAAATCCACCTGTGGCAGGTGATCTCATCAGCGTCGATGCGGGCAAACAACTTTCCCTGCTTCACGCCTACCTGGAGGATGTCTGGACCAACGAAGTTCACGAACAAGTCGCGTCTGAAGACGAAAACCTCGCGGGTCTCGCAGCGATTCTTCGAGAAATCCGGTTCGAGTATAACAGATCGTCGGCGACCCCGACCCCGACGACGGGCTCCAGCCAGCACACCATCAGCTCGCCTTCTGAGTATGAAAACAACAATTCGAGAGCTGTGTCGTCGAGGCATTCCCTGGCCTCTATGAGCGCTAATACTCCAAATGGCCCACAGCGGATGATGGCAAACGGTGGATCGACGACAACGACGACGACCGGGGCGGCGACGAATCTTCACACCTCGGATGACTACGTCATGCAATCAGCTGTAGGCGATAAGTTGTCACTGCTCAATGCGGGATACCACGTTCAGCAGACGAGGTCGAGGATGGCGGCAACGCCGGCTGCGGGTGGTCGCCGGTCGATCCAGCCCCATCCCAATTTGGGGGTCGCGGCGTTGTCACCGGTCATGCAACAACAACAACAGCATCAACAACAACGACCGGCGACTCACCACTACGAAGACAGTGTGTATGCCATCGGTGGATCGGGATCGGCCACTCCGGGGTCCAGATCCTCGGGTTATACGACTCCAAGATGCACAAATCCCATCCCGACCCGGGAATACCAAGAATGGCCGGTGTACGACGACCGACAACCCCATCGCCAGCAGATTGTTTCGGGGAGGGCGTCGTCCCCGGATCACGTCTACGACCACGTCCCATTCCGCCCGGCGCCCCTGAGCGCGAGGACAACAGGTGCACGACCGATCAAGGCGGCTTCTGAGCTCCTCATCGACAGCGAATCCGACGGAGAATCGTCCTTCGACGCGCAGCAACAAAAACGAGTCAGACGCCCGAAAAAGAGATCAGAATCCATGGTACCTGGAAATCCAGCGATATCCCTCATCTCCCGACCACCCCCGCCATCGAGTGGATACCAGTCGCAGAATGGCACTTCCTCGACCAGCAGCAGTCCCGTTGATTCGGCTGCGATTATCCTGGATCTCGCGCAGGCAGGTCCTGTGCAGCCGAGAGCGCTCACGATCGCGAATCCTCGGTACTGTCCGCCGGCGACGTCGTCAGGGTCCAGCGCGAGTTCATCTCCCCCGACTTGCTTCGGAAAAGCGTCTTCGTCGTCGACTGCATCGTCGGCGGCCTATGACCCCACGGATATCCATCACCTGGTCTCGAGACGCGCGACTTCACCACCGCTGTACCACAACTACCATGCCAGCAGCTCGGGAATCGATTCTGCGACCGCGACAATGCGTACGACGTCGTCAGAATCGTCTGCGAGCAGTGGATTCGACGGTCATCACCCGAATCCGAGGATGACGACAAAAACCGCGCTCAACCACACTGCGTCCGCGCCGAAACCGACAGTCGTATCCATCGTCAACGACGATGAAGACGATGGCGCGTATCGTTTCCTGTTGATGGAACGCGAAATACAACGCGAAATGCAACGCCTAAGGCAGGAAAACGAAGCTGTGAAGCAGGAAAATGTACTCCTAAAACAACAGCTCGCAGCCAAGCCAACGGTCGCGAGTCCACCGTGCTAGTCTCGACTCGATGCTCTTTCCCGTGTGTGCCTTCTCGACTGACGACTGACAGGCAAAATCGAATTTCGTCGGGCGTGATCGATCCTTCACAGAAAAAAAACCGCTTGCACCTCCTCTTCTCTTACCCAATTGATGATCGCCTCCACTCGCCGTGCGTGTTGCTTTCTTTCTCTGACGACTCCGAGTCATAATGATCCAAGATGTATACATAGTTGCGATTAATTATTGGCGCCTTGATGAAAATGCAATAAAGTTTTTCGTTTCATGGCTGCAAAATGGATTTTCAAGTTGGTCTCGCCACGAAAGTTGACGAGGCTTGCGGGCGCGCAAATGTGGAAAAAGTGTTCGATGAACGTAATTTTGATACCGTAACCGATTTTGTTTTGTTTTTTTTCGTTTCCAAAAAAACAACAGTTTTATCAGACTTTTTTGAATTGGTCCCGCCACGAAAGTTGACAAAGCTTGCGGGCATGCACGTAATTTTTCTATCGTAATGGAGTTTTTGTCTTTTTTCCGTTCACAAAAAACTACAATTTTTTCATGCTTTTTTAAATTGGTCCCGCCACGAAAGTTGCAATCGCGTTGAACGTAATCTTTATCGTCTTTAGTTTTTTTCCGCTCCCAAAAAACATTTTTTTTTCTGACATTTTTGTACGATACCGTAACTGAGTTTTCGTTCGCAAAAAAAAAACAGTTTTCTGTTCCCATCGACGTTTTCAATGACCTCAAGAATGCTTGCAAATCGTAGTCTATGAACTCTGATGTACGGTCAAAAACTATTTAGTTAGGACGTTGACAATCGTTTTGCAATTGTCTTCTGGCTCCCACGTTACGTCGGACGTACGTAAGCAGGTCTTTAATTTCGTTTTATTAAATACATAAATATAATATCGTACATGTAACACAATTACGGGGTACCAGGAGTGCTGCAACGCACGTTTTTATTTATTTACTTACGTGGAACGACGAGTCTGACCATTTGAATGAGCGTGTCAAGACCAGGGACCAGCGAGACGTCTTCGGCATCGTTGCCCCAGATACGTGCCCAGAAGGAATGAATGTACCATTCAACGAGCTCCGAATAGCTTTCATGGAGGTTTTCGTTTTCAATGACGTTAAAGCAGCTCGCGAGGACGTTGTCGACGATGACGTTGCCATTCTCCGTGAGTGGAGCGTAGATGCCTTCTTCCACGACGTGGTCGATCTTGGCGATGCGTCGCTCAACGAGGGACTGCGTAGAGGCGTCGTGGACAAAGAGGCAGTTATCGGTCGTGATTTCTTCCGCGTAGACTCTGTCGGACATGGCAAAGTCAGCAGTTACCTGTTTGCCGACGGCTGAAAAAAAATAAAAAAAATGTTAGGTCACGTTTGGCATAAATTTGTGTAGAAACTCACATTGGCAGTCTCCGCGGTAGATGTAGTGCTGCTTGGTGAGCTTGATAGTGCTTCCGTCCTCGGTTTGGATTCTGACGAACTCCGCTTTCGTAGAAATCATTCTGTGAAGCCAGGTGCGAACGCGGGAGTACCCAACCAGGTGATCCCCAGCCGACAGCACCCAGTCGCCAACTTCGAGCTGGTCCATGCGCTTTGTAGCCCCCGAAGGCAGGGTAACAATCGAATCTTTCGCGAAGCAGAAATAAGATCCTCCTCCGCCGCCGGCAACCGGGTAGTAGTTTCCCTCAGGCACCCACTGCCATTCATATTCGACGACCGGCACCTGGGCAGGCTCAGCGGGGGCTGCGGGGGGTCCTGCGTAGGACGGGGGAGCCGCGTACTCCGTCTGGGGAGGGGGAGGGGGGACGTACTGGCTGACGCCGTGCTGCACGACCGGGGGCTGCAGGGATTCTGAATTGTTCGCGGGGCCTGATTCGACGGGAGTAGCTCCTTCGTGGACCTCATCTTCGGGGAAGGGGCCTTCGATGCCTTGCTGCGTGTACTGGGGCAGAGAGACGTCTTTGGTAGCTGATGCGTAGGCTTTCTTGTCGGATTTCTGGTGCTTGCCGTTCTTCTTTTTCGGCGTGAGGCGCTTGATGACGTCTTCGAAGACAGAATCGTCGACGGTTACCGAGAATTCACCTGGGTAGGGCAGGCAGGGGAGGCGGCGGATTGAGACGTCGTAGGATACTCTGAAGTAATATGATACGTTTTTAAGCGTCAAAAATGCGAATTTTTGTTTCTAATGTTTTAGAGGCCGAAAAAAATTTTTAGCTTCGGAGCGGGTTTCGGGTATTCGAAAAAATAGGGTTTCGGTTCCAGTTTCCAAAAAAAAGGATTTCGGTTCCGTTTGCGGTTCCGGGTACCCAAAAAATTTTAAGAACCGATAATTCTGTTTCTAAAATTTTTCTGGAGCCAAAAACAAAAATCAACTTACGATCCATTTTCGCCGGTTTGCTTAACGATATCGCTGATGTAGTCAAAAGCAAATTGGCGCCCGTCGTGGAAGACTTCACCCCCGACGACAATCTGGCCCTGAGCGACGACAGCAACTCCACGATCTTCGGAAAGGCTGAGTGCATCGTACTCGCAGCAACGGACGACCAGAGGCAGCGAACGGTTGACAAAAGGCCCGAGGCCACCGATCCACTGATTCTCACTTGGGCACTGTTCGGATTCAAACGTCGACGCGCATTTCTGAAAAAAAAAATTGTATTCAATCCCCAAATGTTTGTCCAATTTTGTCCAAAATATACTTACAGCAGTCTGAGCATGGAAATTCGGAGCGTCAGCCGGAGAAGTAATCTTCGGCACGGAATCCGAGCTTTGACGTCGCATGAAGCCATCTGATTTCTTGTTTTTACGGTAGAAAGAAGCGGTCTTGCCGGCGGGCTGGCCTTCGATTGTCCAGCCGAAACACGATGGTCTGGCGCATCCGAGGACGGGCTGGCCGTTGGGGAGGGCCTCGAAGCTGAAGGGCACGGAAGATTCCCCGCAGAAGCTGCCGAAGACGACAGATGGCACGAGGGCGAGCGCCAGGACGATCATTGAAAACGAAGACGAAGACGGAGACAACCACGGTGACGCAACCATCTCTACCGGAATAGATTCGCTGATATTGACTCTCCAGCTGCGGTTCTCGAATCGTTATTGAATCGGCGGGAGTGACCCAGATCCGCAAAGTTGGTTGGGTGCGCGAAAATTCATCCCTGGATAATTCGCTTTTGCTTTCGTCTCCGGTTGTTGCTCTACTAAAAAAAAGAAGAGCGGGAGGATCGTTGCGCAAAGCAAAGCAAAGCGAATCTCGGGAAACCATTGCCGAGGGCTGCCAGCATGTGTGTCAGGCAGGCAGACAAACATGCTGCATGCTGCACGATGATCGCAACAAGTGCACTTTACGGGGGAGGAAAAAATCAGAAAATGATTGCGCGGAGTCGATGACGATGACGGGAGTCGGGATCTTTCATTCTTTCACTTTTCACGTGCTCTCTTATCTGTTTATCGGTTTAGTCGAAAGTTCAGTTTGAGAAAAGAACGACGTTAACTGGATTTTCCATTGGCACCTAATAAAAAAAAAATCACATCATTTGACCTGAAAAAATTGTTTTTTTTAAGAAAACCTGCTTTTGAGAAAGCAAAGGACGTGTGGTCCGCATTGTTCGTCAGAAGCGTGACAAGTTTAGTTCAAGCTACGTACAACAAAAAAATTGAGTCAAGCTGCTCGCTCGAATACTCGATCCACAGAATTTCGAGCCGAACCTAAAACATTACCCAAAATGCAATAAAAAATTTTTTGTTATGGAAATTGGTGTAAAAAATATTTATTATTTGCAAACACTGAACAGAAAAAATAAATTTAAAAAAATCGTAACAATGTTTTACGTTTTTGTAAGAATTTCTCGCAAAAAAACGTAAAAAAAATATATTGCAAACAATTTTTTTGTGTTCTGCTGAAAATTTCGAGCACTCGAATAAGAAATTGTGGGAATAACAACTCTGATGCAGAATTTTTTTCCTATTTTTTTTTGCTTTGGATTCCGAATATTTGTTCTCTGAAAAAATGCAAACAAGTGTTAATTTCAAATTATGGAATCTCGGTCGCCTTTAGCGTCAAAACAGGATGTCGTTGACAGATGTCCAAGTCAGACCTGAGTCGAAAAAGATTACGGTGCTTTTCAAAATCCTAGTTTTTGTCACCAAGCCTGCCGTTCCCTAACGTAGCGTTGAGAAACCTATTTTCAATCGGTCACTGACGACATCTCGAAGATCATTAATTTTCCCATGTTTTGTTTCCAAATCAGTTCAGAGTATGTCAGAGTACACGTTGTTCCAAAAAAACGACTACATCAGGATTTCCCACGCTCGTCAATCACAAATAGCATATGTATTGTAATGTTGTACGAGATAGAGTACATAAAAAAAATAAAATGAAATGAAACCAGGATTTCCAGTTTAAGCACCCCTCATATAAAATTCGTATCATTTGACCTGAAAAGAATCTTTTTCGTGACGGAAAAATAAATTAGCACCCGCTCTTGGGAATTCAAATGACGTGAGGTTGGTCAGTCAAAAGCGTGACGAGAACACAAACAGGTTTGCTTCAAGCTATGATACATACAACCAACGGAAATCAAACGGAACAACAATTTTATTTTCGATCCGGAATTCGTTTTTTTTCCACATTAATTTGAAGTTGCCGTAGGCAAACAAACGAGAATTGTTTCACGTTTGTTTTACGGTGTTTCACGTTCTCACGTTTTCACGTTTTCATTGTTTTTGGGGTCAATATCATTATCGTTGGTTGTTTTTGTCAAAACAGGATGCTTCTGGCAGCTGTCCAAGTCAGCCCGTCGACGAGGGGTACGGTGTCTGTCACGAGACCTGGTCTTGGTCCTGGACCCATTGTGGTGCTTATTGAGCACCGGCCGAAGCCTCCGGATCAGTCGAGCTTCGAGTCGACGCATCACTTTTTCCTGAAACAATTCATCATGCATTAAAAATAATTTTCCAGGTGCTACATGCACGTGAATGAGCCAGGTGCACCTGGCCTGCAGGCTTCCTTGTCCCAGCCTGGCGCAAAGAGCAAGTTGTCCGTCGGCAACCCAATCCAATCCAACCCAGCAAGCGTGCCCTATTAACTTTTTCCTTTTCCCTCGCCCCTCCTCCGGCCCTCGGACGTGAGAGAATCGAAGCCAGGCAGTGTCAGAATGTTTCCTCACAGGCGCGAAGGTCCGTGGGAAAGTGCCGGACTGTGAGAAGGCCTTTGATTCTTGCTTTTAGTGACATTTTCTATATTTTGTAGTCAGTTTACTTCTTTCCCCGACCCTTTACTTTATCCTGGTCCCTTGCAAAAAATTTTTTATAGGACAGGTGAACCCTCCATTTCCCCCCTCACCTGGACACTCACCTGGCCAGGATGCGTCGCATAATCAAGGCTCACCGTAGCGCTATGTCCAGCTTTAAGGCACTTCTGAAGCGACGAACGGGTCCTGAAAAAAATGCTTCACATCACTTTTACCCTTCCAAACTTTTTTTTCAAACCAATGGCGTCATTTTTAGTTTTTTTCCGAAAATCGTCTGATGTACTTTTTTTTCGAGATTCGAAAAAAAAGTACACTTTCTTTGTGCCATGGCACTCTGTCTCGTCGAACAAAGTGCTCGTTTTTTCTTATAAAAATAGAAGCATGGCGTTACGGTGATTCAATTACCGCCAGGCGCAAGTTGGATTCAAAAAATGAATAAAACGCGACGCACCTGTTGATTACGTTACGAAAAAAATGTTAACTTTATTCTGAAGTCATTTTGTGCTAATATCTAATTTAAAAAAAACGTGAATTCAATTTCCTTAACAGAAGAATTATGTGTCGCCACCTCAGTTAAATAGAAGTGTAGTTGCCGGTGGCAAAGGCAAAAGTTGTTCTTGGTATTCAACTATTTTCAAACTCTATTTAGTTAAAATTGGCAACTGAGAAACACTATTGAAAAAAATTGGCTGTTCTTACAAAAAATAAATTTTTTACAAAAATATACGAATTTCTTACAAAAAAAAGAAATTTTTACGAAAATGTAAAATTTTTTTACAAAAACTGAAATTTCTTACAAAAAAGAAATTCATACAAAATCCGTGATTTTTTTACAAAATGTAAGAATTTTTTTTGAAAAAAATAAAGTTCTTACAAAGTGTAAAAATTTTTTACAAACAAAAAAAATTAAAAAAAAAAATTTTTTTTTAAATTAAATTCATACAAAAGTGTAAGAATATTTTACAAAAAAATGTAAAAATTGCTTACAAAAAACGAAAAAATGTTTTCCAACACATTTTTTTCAGAACCCCCGTAAAATTAATTTCTCATTTCGAACCTCGCATGCTGGCGCATCCGCGTGACGAGTCTTTGCACAGTCGATCCAACGTAGACGCACTCAAGGCACGTGTGACAGTACACCGAGTAAACCCCGCTCTTCCCGGCATCCTCGGGGGTCATTTCCAGGTGATAATGTTCAGCGTTAGTTTGTCGCCGGTCAGGGATGGTCAGTGACGGAGCCCATGGCCTGAGGCTAAACGCCCGTCGGCTCACGTAGCGCAGCATAGCTTGTTCAGGTGGTCCAGGTGAACGCCATTTTTTATTCCGAGCACTGATGCAAATTTTACTATTTGTTTATTTTTCTTTTCTGTAGGTAAAAAAAAACAGATTTCTAAAATATATTTTGTTCAAAAAAACAGATCTTTAAAATATTTTGTAGGTAAAAAACAGATCTCTAAAATATTTTGTCCAAAAAACAAAAATTAATTTCAGTTTTTTTTTCCAAAAAAGCAAAAAAAAAATATCTTTGAGTGATATCGGATTCCTTCGAGCAGACAAACCTTGCTAATGATGTGTTCGTATTCATCCGAGCGTGGCAGGAATGGCACCAAACGCCAAAACTCAGTACTGTGTACTGTGTGTTTTTTGTTATCCCTCAAAATGCAATTTGGATTCTTCCAGCCGTGTTAATCAGGCTTTGCGCCGTGCCAAATACCACGTTTATCCGGAAGAGATGCGCGTTGTCCTCCTCCCTCTCTTTGTTTTGTCTCGGTGAATTTTTTTTTTTTTTGCAAAATGACGTGCACTTACTTTGGTCGGGTTTGGTTGGTGGAGGAGAGAGTGCTTTGCTTTGATTCCGGCATTCATAAGTCGTCTGCCTGAGCGGCGCCGGTGAAAGGGTGAAAGCTCAGCACAAGTCAAGCGTAGATGACCCCTTCGACCTCCCTGGAGGGGACCTGGGAGTTAACTGAGGGGGTCAAAAACACCTTCCTTGGGGGGCTGTTAGCGTAAGATGACGTGATGGTATGTATGTATCTACAAATATTTTTGGCAAAAGCCCACGTGTCCCTGGAGGGTCATAGAAGGATCCTGGATAGTAGTACAACTGCGGGACAATCTTACAATCTTCGTCTTTAATCTGTGGCTTCTTTGAGCGACCAAAGCGCCCGTGACCGCGGTCGCGACCGTCTAAAGGGCTGCTAAACCCAAAAAAGTACTACTATTAAGTAATTTTGTTTATTGAAATGGCGTCAACGTGGAAAACGTCTCCCGTGCATGCCGAATACAAAAATTATTTTTATCCTTCTTAAATCGGAATTAGATAATATCGAAAAATTTCATCTCTGACTGTTATATTTGTCTTTTCATCACTTTCAAGTCATATCCTCGTTTGGGAAGGATCAAAAAACCTAAAAAAGTGAAAATGAACAAAAATATCCCAAGAAACTCAACTTTTTCGAATTTGAGCTGTTTCTCATCATCTAAATTTTAAAAAAACCCATCTATTTAGAGAACCTCTTTCTCAATGGGTTGACAAACATTAGTTGAAAAACACACGAGTTTGGCACCCCCGATCTAATCTCGCGTGTTTTGTTCATTTTTCCCAGAGGCTATTTTTGAACGAACATTTTTAATTGTTTTTTTTTCACGTTATTATCTATCGTTGACATTTTTTTCAAACAACTTTGTTGGTCTGTATGTGACGTGTTCAAAGTCCAAAAAAATTATTCCGTGTTGTTTTTAAAAAAAATCTTAAAATAATTTAAAATGCCGGGTTTTCTTTAAAAACGACCAAAAAGCACAAATCAACCTGAACAGAGTCCAAAATCTGCGTCATTGGTGATAATCAAAATGGAAGTCATCCATTTGGGGTCCTGGAACATTTTTTTTCATTTTTGAGGGACACAAGCACACTTTTCTTTTTTTTCTTTCTTCCTCGTCTTGCAAAGGTACATAATCTGTCATGCAAGTCTTGCACGATGTCGTTGGGCTTAACTTGCCCTATAGACCCTGTTCCTGTTCCTTTTCCTTTTCCCGTTCCCGTCGGATACAATTCATTCATGTTTTGTATGACATTTCCTGTCAACATACGTATTTAGTAATGTTGACAAGACAAAAAAAAATCCGAGTCATCAGTACGTACCCCAAGCTCCGGCTGGGATACTGTAGCATTCAACCCGGACTCGACTTATCTTATGTTAGATGGCATGGACACGCACGCGCGTTTGCAGTCATTTATGTGTATTTGCAAATGACGCGGGACTACTTTTGCAAATTCAGTCTGTGCACAGACGACGCAAATAAAATTTGGATAAAGGATCTTGGGAACCAATTTTGCGCCCGCCAAATGTGTTAGGACCACAGTACCCTACATAACTCCCCCCGAGTCCAAATGCATAGTAAGCTTTTACGTGTCACGAACATAAATATAAGTGCATAAATTGATAACCAGTCACCTGAGTGAACCCCTCCGGAAAAAACAATGCAAAAATGGTTACACACCTGGTTAGGTATTCTGAGCAGCTTCGAGAATTACGTCAGAGCAAGCGCGAAAAAAACTTCTGTTTATTTACATATTTTATTTGAAATTTCACAAATTCTCAAATTCGCAGTTTTGTTTTTTTTGTCTTTTTTTTCGAAATGCCTTGGGTGTTTGCCGTGTTTTCGTAAACTTGGGGAGTATACTTTAGTTAAATATTATTTTCAAAATACATGCATGCATTTTGAGTGGGTGCAAGTTCAGGCAATCGCTTTCCCCTTTTATTGACCTTTTTTTTGGCGGATCTGGAGCACCGAGAAGGTCGTAAATGGCGCCATTCGGACCGTGTCGTTATGTAGTATAGTTTCAACGAGGCTGGGGGGGGGGGCTAATTGCGATTCGCGCCACCGAATAACCACCACCATGACCAAGGGGTGCCTATTTTCACCACCTTTACGGATGCAAAAAATATCTCTGTCTCCAAAAAAAATTAATTCTAATTAAAATTTATGAATTAGTGTAATTAGATATGACTGGATGACACCTTTTTTCAATACTATTACACATTCCCTATTTGCTTAACCTGATAATTTATGTATTTATTTGTCTTTGCCGGATTACTGGAGTTATCCAAAGTTCACGCAACCCCGTGCCAAGTCTGTTTGTTTCATCCAAATCCTAAATATCCATTCAGACAGAAAAAAGCCTGTGTTCTGATCCCCTCCAGGCAAATACGTATACCTTTCCTCCGTCTTTGACGCACGAAGCAATTTAATCAAAAGTGTCGGTCGCTGATAATGTCAAGGTGGACAAAAATAAATTGTAAACCCAAGGATTTTATGGAAAATTGATTAATTAGAACAAAAGCCAAAAAAAGTCGGTTCTGGCCTTTGTTCTCTTGCTGATAAACACACGCGTGCCCCGCCATATATGGGACGCGTCCCCCGCGGCGCTTCCGATGATGATGCCAGGTCCAACTTCACTCCTCTTTTTTCTTCAAGACAAAACATGCCAGAAGGGTGTAATTGCGCGGTTTCCGTTCGGAACTCGAGTCGAGTCGGGTTTGATGCCTACGTGCAGGCTTCCATCTCCCGTGGACGCAATGGAATCTGATTCTAAATTATTTTTTTTTGTTGAAAGCTTCCGACAAGTCTAAATCCTAATCCGGCTCATTGTTCACAATTGTGTAATAATTCACGTTTATAAACAAGCTAAGTTCGAGTACTCACTCGATCATCATAATTTTTTTTCAAGTCTGTTTACCAGACACCACCGTCATGTCATGTCAGCCGAATTTTTGATACATTACCCCAATTAACGCCTTTGCACCCCCCGGGCACCCCAAAACCAGCCGTCCATCTATTCAGAAAAAAAAGAGGTGCCATGCCCTATAATTCATTCCTCACATCAGTAATCTGTTTTTGGAAACAAACCCACTCGGCAGTCCATTGTTTTCTTTTTTTTTCTTTTCATTTTCCTTCTCCACCCTCGCGTACAGACAAACTCCGGAGGGACTGCTGGACTGCAGTCTCCTGCTGGCACGTGCGCCAAAGACCTTTGACTCACCCCACCGGAGCAATTGAAATTGTATGTAGTCAACTAAGTAAGCCGGATGAAGCCAAGTACTATTTATTATATTTATTGTATAATACTTCCTATTCCTTTTTCCTCCCCCACTATGTTTTGTTTTTTTTTGTCTGGTGTGTTTGTACACACTTATCAGGTGTTGTCTTATACCTTTGAGCCCTACCCTGACCTTTCAATCTCGTGGATGTTCCACCGACTGCCTTTTAAGGCAAAAAAAAGCGTTACACGTGCCGGTGTGCCGGTGAATGCCTCCCCGGATGCGCATTCGTGTGCGTGCACATCGATGGAAGCATCCTTTAGCCTACTGTAATGCCCGTAAAAGTCAGAAATTTTTCCGGAAGCTTTGAATACTTTTTTTTTTGCAATCAAATGCAAACCAAAAATTTTACAAAATTTATGTTTATTCAAAAAATCAACAAATCAAACCCTCGATTCAATTATTTTTCAATTTTCCGAGGGAGCGTGATGTAATACAAGATCTGATCAGTATCAATCAGTTTACATTTTCAATACATTTTTTTGTGCGTGGGCTGCTCCAGCGCAAGAGGGAGTGTTCGGATCCTGAGTCTGCTTACAAGAACATCATGAATCTTCTGTTTTTGCACTTGAGGCCTCCCTTCCAAAAAAAGTATAAAACTCCATGTAACGCAAGTTTACGACCGTCTCATTCACCAAAATGGAATCATGCATTGTACATTGTTTCGCGTCACTTTGAAAAGTTCAGAGGCAACAAAAAGCTCGTAAAAAATATTTTTCCATTGTTCTCTGTCGACTTGTTGAGCCATTTGCGTGTTGCCGTGCGTGCCAAACTGACCTGGTGCCTCAAAGTAGAAATTGTACATAAACAGTACACAATTGTTTCTTTTTCTTCACACGCTCTGTTTTTTGTTCTCTTTGTTCTACGAAATGAATGAATTAATTGCTCATAGGTGTTTGTTTGTGTTTGCCTTCGTTTTCTTCAATGCCTGAAATTCAGGTTTTCAAATCCTTTTTTTTTGTTAAATAGAAACAACCTAAAATTAAATACATACTTATGTATTTGCGAAAAGTCAAATTTTGGGGAAGAATGAATTTTTGCGGTGGTGGGCGACTTGCCGGTTGGCGTGAACCGGAAAGATTGGAATCTAGATAAATGCCTGGAGAGAAAGAGAAAATAGAAAGTTTTTCGGGTGCGACGACCGACGCAACACTCGCCGGAGGGCGTATTCTGCTGCGACGACGAAGGCGAAGGCGAAAACGAAGACGAAGACGCAAAGCAAAAAAAATAGGATCCCCTAGCCCCCGGCACGCCACGCACACTTTACATCTCTCTCGCGCGCCCTTTTACCTGGAGAAGGAGGAGCAGGGGTGTCCTGGATTTAGAAAAAGGGAGAGGAGCTTGCTACTTACTAACCAAATGGGATAAATGAATGGAAATGACTGACTTGTTGCGCTGCTGCCGCCGCGGGCAGGAGACTCCTCTCCTCGGGTGTGCGTGATCTTTATTTTTTTTTTAAATTGTTTCGTGCCCGTAGCTTCCATAAAATCCTACCTGTCTCCTTTGCAGTCCACATCCACGCACCATGGTCGTCGCTTCGTCACAGACATTGGCTCTCGTCCTCATCCTTGGCGTATCGACAGCGCTGGCACAAAACAACGCAGATCCTCCCTGTGGTACCCCAGAATCCGACTATGCACCCTGCGTGTCACGTGAACGCGCAGATGGCCTCTTCCGTCACTGCTGCCAGCAATACGCTCCCGAAGGCTGCCAGGATCTCTGTACGTACGAGAGTGACGAAGTTACCGCGCGCAATACCCTCCTCAACGCAGTCAAGACCGGTCAGTGTGAACTCAAGCACGTTAGCACTATTCTCTACTGTGCGAGTCAGAACCAGGTTTGTTGCCTGCCATCACCCTTTTCCCTGATTTCAAAATTTTCCTTTCAGGACAACCGAAAGTGCTGCGGCCATCTCGGTCTCGCCGATCCCCAGCTCGGTGTCGGCAACCGATGCTTGCGCTTCTGCGATCCCGCGGGCGAGGGTATCTCATCCATTTCGCGTCAAGACGTCACCTGCCTCTTCAACTGGAACGTCATCGCCTACTGCTCGCATTCCGGCATCAAGCTGGAGTAAGGAGCCTTCGTGCACCTTTTCTTCTGCTAGGAAAACCGCGCGCGCCGTGTCCTCCTGCTGTGCCAAACACAACCTCCCCCGAGTCCTTCTGTCTAAATCCTCCTCCTCCTCCTCCTTTTCTGTTTTTTATTGTCACTTTAATTATGATTATAATTATCACGTACGACTGTTGAAACGATACCATAAACTGTTAATAAGGGTCAATCCAACTCGTAAATAATTACCGTTCTTCGTTGCCCATTGATTAAGATTTAACATTTGAGATTTGAGATTTGAGTTTTTGTCTTCTGTCATTAAATTTGTTGTATGATATATGATAACATGTTGCAATTGTGTTTCTTTGTTTCAAAGATGAAAGCCATAATTTAAATATTTTCACTATCTTGACAATTATAACGACAAAAAAAAACCGGATAGTCAGTCAATCTGTTGCAGAATGCGCTGCGCAATCGGTGAAAATGAGCTTTGATGGGATTTCGGATATTGCACACAGCACCACACGCTAGTGGGTCACGGCGGTCGACGGATGACGGATCACGGATGACAATGAACAGTGACGCCATTCATCTCACCCGAAAAAAGAAAAAACCATTCGAAAAAATAATTAGCTACAAACCCAGAAAAATTTTAGATCCTACAGTAGAAACCCTATCACTACCGTACTTTTTTAAAAAAAAAAAAATGCGCATGTCTAGTTTATGATACATGGTTCTAAATTTATCCAAAAAATTGGCAAAGGTTCAAAAAGTGCATCAAAATAAAATACTTGCAAAGTCATGAAAAACAATATCGCTTGCACGCACTTGAAAAGTCATGCAAGTTTTTATGGTATTCCATTTTTGGTTCGGGCGACGTCTAAAAAAATTTTACAGGTTTTAATTATTCTTTGGCGTTGTTTTTTTACGTGTTGTCAGAATTGTAAAAATTTGAAAATTCAGAAATCACTGTCTATCGAAATTAAAAAAAAATTTTTAGAAAATGACTTCAAAAATTTATTTGATTATCCATCCCCTTCCAGTTTCTGCAAAAATGCCACAACAGCATAATCCCCTGATCTCTGTGTTAGAAAATAATTAACAGAATCCGGGAACCCAGTGGACGGTTTTTTACTACGCAAACAACATCCTGTTGCATCGAAAAACGGTTTCGGCAAGCTAATTTTCATAAAAAGTGAAAACGAAAAATTTAAAGTCAAGCAACATTTAAAAAATTGTGAAGCCCTTGAAGCTAATAAAATAAAATAATTTTTTGCGTGAACTGCGTCATAACTAACTAAGCAATCCAAAAAGGATTAAAGTGAATCTGACGTAACAGGTATGCCATCCTAAGAAAAGTAGGTATGCATCGTCGTCACCGGAACAAAAGCGCATCAAGACTAACTCAAGACCCATGACTGACTATTATATACATTAACAATGAAGAATTACAATTCATACATCATTTACACATACAAAAAAAGTACATAATCCAGAAATTTGCAATCCTATGCAAATTTGTTGGGAAAAGGTAAATCTAGAGACAAAACATTGTTACGAGTCATTTGAAGGAATCAAGCGTTTCTATTCCGGTTCGCCTTCAACGCTCGTCGCCGGAATGAATTCCATGGTGATATCGTCACTTCTGCCGTTGGCTGCTGCACGAGCGGTGGCTAATTTTGGTGCGATACAGCGCGATGCTCCGGATTTCAAAAACCCGGCGGATGTTGAAGACTATGGCGACGGCGAATCAGAACATGATGTAAGTTTTGTTTATACGCGGAATTCGCGGAAAACAGTGTTGTCAGATATCCAAAAATTCGGATTACCCGTTCCAAAAACCTAAAAAAATTTGGGGTACCCGTCCAAAAAAACTAAAATTACAAGACATCCCAAAAAAACCAAAATTTGGATATCCAATTCAAAAAATAAATTTTTTTTAATAAAAATTCGTAATTTTAGTAAAAAATGTGTTTGAATTCGTAAGTATTTTTGGGTTTTTATCCGAAACCCACCCGACCCAAATCCAAATTTGGAATAAACCAATATGTATAAATCAGAAAAATTTTAGGTATTACGTGAATCACGAAAATCACGCGGTCTTTTTGATAAGCCAAAAGACAAACCGATTTCTCATGGTCCAATTTCTTCTTCCAAACGGCCTACTTCTTTCACGTTTGAAAGCAGTCTGCCCACGAAAGATCCAAACGCGAATAATCTATTGGAAAGTTCAACGGATATGTTGTCGACAACGGAACTGACTGAGGAACCAAAAACGGAGCCGACGTATACTCAACCGACATTGAATCCTCGGACTCTACCGAAAATTGCACCACAAAAAATTCCGACTAAGGTAACAACTAATAAACCGGATGATCTTCCAACTTGGAAAATGGATTCGCCTGACGATCTAGAAGAGTATGTTTTTCGAACAAATTCTGTGTCCCAACAGCTTTTTATAGATATTTATATTTTTTTTTAAATCAGTGATTATCAAAAAATTCTGAGCTTTTTTTAGGTACTCGGATGACAACACGTTACTGTACATCGTTATTGCCACGGTCGTGATTTTTGGGATCCTCTGTCTGGCAATGTTGTTCGTATTCAACCTTTATCGAAACAAGTGGGATGACGATGGAGATATGCCATCCAAAAGAAAGCGAAGGAAGAGAAAGAAGAAGAAGAAGAAGAAGGCGCCGAGACGCACTCCTGCCAATCCAGATTTCGTTGCAAGTGAAATTGGACCCGATCAATTTGTTCACAAGGGAACTCTTGTCGTCGAGAAGTACGAGGAACCTCAGTCGGTGAGTTAACAACGTTTTTCAAGAATTCAAAAAAATTTTTTTTTTTAAATTCAAAAAATAATTTATTTTTTGTTTTTCAAAAATTTAAAAATTATTTATTTTTTGCTTTTCAAAAATTTTTAAATTATTTTTTTTTTTCAAAAATTCAGACAAAACTTATTTATTTTTTGTTTTTTAAAAATTGTATTTCCCGTACATTTTAGCACCACGCACTCGAAAATGAATCTCAAGTCGATTTGGGCCCGGATGCGAAGGTCACGTGGCAAGACCAGCATGAAGTCGTCGATTTTGGCTCGGAAGTCGAACAGGTCATCTCGAACAGGTCAATTCGAGACGCAATCAAAAAGAACAAGAGCCTGAGCCAGAGCCTGAGCCAGCATAGTTTGGCGCCGAAGAGTCAAGGCGAGAGCAAAAAAGACGTGCTGAGCAAGAGCAGCAAGAGCAAGAAAGACGAGCTGAACAAGAGCAGCAAGAGCAAGAAAGACGTGCTGAACAAGAGCAGCAAGAGCAAGAAGGAAGCGCTGAACAAGAGCAGCGATAGCAAGAAATCAAACACGCCGGAATAAAGCTGTTTTTGAATACATGTGCTGATAAAAATTTATTTTTGTGGACTCTGGGGAAAATTTTACCAAAAAAATTAACGATGAGTGACTACACGGTGAAAGGCTACCATCCCGTGTGGCTGGGTGACATCATGATGGGCAGGTACTACATCCTGCGCAAGCTGGGTTGGGGCCACTTTGCCACCGTCTGGCTGGCCTACGACAACCGGGCCAAGAACTACGCCGCGATCAAGGTCTCCAAGTCGGACGAGGTCTATCGCGAGGCCGCCATCGACGAGCTCCAGATCCTGCGGGCGTTCCAGGAAGGCGATCAGTCGCATCCGGGCGCCGAGAGGATCGTTCGCCTGCTCAACCACTTTGACGTCTATGGCATCGAGAAGGTGCATAGCTGCTTTGCCCTCGAAGTCCTCGGCGACAACCTTCTGATCAAGGATAGGCGAATAGCCGTTTTTTTGTTCTCGAATGAACACGAACATTTTGTTAAATTTGTTCGAGAAATCGAACGAACGCGAACATTTTTGTCAGTGTTCGTTAACGAACACGAACGAACAACGAACAGATTTTTAGCATATTTTATACAAAATTTTGTCCAAATTGGGCATAAAAACGTAAACTTCGGTAATATGCGTTTTCACGTTTTTGGGGTCAGTTTTCCTACACTTTTTATTGCCGAAGGCAATTGACACTATTTGCCATTTTTGAAAAATAACATCAATTTCGGCACCATTAAACTGATTTTACCTAAATTTTTGTTTGTTTTATCCGTTCGTGTTCGCGAACAAACTCGAACGAACACGAACGTTCGCCTGCTTCTGACCAGCGTTCGTTTGTCCGCGTTTTCAGCAAACAAGCAACTTCTCATTTTTAATTGTTTAAAATCATTTTACACAAGAAAACAACCAAAATCCCCTACTTCGGCAGCGACAAAGTATTGGATCCGTGGCGCAACCGTCTCTGCCAGTAGCAGCAGCCTTCGACGCGCGGATCCAGAGGACCCCCCGGGAGCAGCGTTCGGCGTTCGTCGCCTTCGGGGAGCGCGTTGATGAGAGCCTCGAACGCGGGTCCCCGCCACTCGTGCATCTCCTCGAACGTGGATTGGGTCTCGGCGAGAAAAGCCTTGTGGCGATCGAGCAGAACCGGCAGATCCTCCTTTGCGGCGGTGATAGCGTCGACGTGCCGTCCCGTGAGTTCCTCGTGCATGTCCCTGGGCATCTTCGTATCGAGATCCATCGGTTGGGGTGGGCATTGACGTCGGATGAGAGCTTCGATCTCGGCTTCTTCTTCGGGGCTCAGCTTGGTCTCTTCGTACTCGATCTGAGCGGCTTTCTTGGGTGGCAGCCAGAATGCTCGCTTTCTGTAGAGCTCGGCCCGGGTCGGCCAGGGCTTTTCGTTCGCTGCTCGGATCTTGTTCAGCTCTTCGTTCACTTTTTTGGATACTTCCCGAGCTGAAAATTAAAACAAATGCTTATGTTGAATTTATAATTTTTTTAATAAAACTTTAATATTTTTAAAACTCACTCTCCCGGAGCATGTCATGGAGAAAATTCTTGTTGCTGAGGATCTCGTCATCTGTAAAACCTGGCAGATCGTCGAGCCGTCTGCCAATGTCGCCGGCATCGTGGTTCTTGCCGAGGTCAGCGATGGTTTCAAAAAACGTTTTTCTGGGTAACGGCATCGCCTGTAAATTAACGAAAATCAGCACAACAAAAATCGAAAATTTAGTACTGCAAAAATATCGAAAATTTAGATAACCGACACGAAAACCTGAAATTTTGGGTACCCGGTTTTTGTACCCGAGTTTTTAGTCAAAAAAAAACAGTTTTTTACCGCAATTTTTGCGTTTAAAAAAATCAGAATTTTTGCGAAACAAAATTTTGTACTTTTTCACTTTTTAGGTAAAAAAATTTCTGGAAAAAAATTTTTTGGAATTAAAAACTTGAATTTTCGAGTGCCCGACCAAGGAATAAAATTAGACCGGCCTAAAAAATTATGAAAAAATTTTTTTTCTGAAGAATTCTGTCTAATTTAACCAAAATAACCCTAAAACAAAACAAAAATTTTTTTCTGGCCGGTTTAGCTTCGATTTTAAAATTCAAGTCAAAAGATACGCAAAAATCGCGCCGTTAAAACGGCCATCATCCGACGTCAAAAATTTCGCAGATCAATTTTAACACCAACAAAACAGCAAATATGTATACAATAAACACCAGTATTCACTTCTTGAGCCGAGCCGAGCGCCTGAGGGTCATTGAAGTCGTCGAAGCCGCTCCCTGACGACGAAGCTGCTCTTCGCGGCGCTCAATCTGTTCAATGTCTTCATAATCGAGATCTTCATCCGTCGACGAATCCGTTGTCGCAAGTCGCCGTCCTGCAAAAAAATTCTGGGTAAAAAAAATCTCAAAAAATCAGAAATCCTACTTTTAGGCCTTGGTTTGGTTTTTGGAGTGTTGGATTCAGAAGGCCGGATCGCAGCCGTCTTCTCTACCCCCGTCAGGTGCCGAGGCACGGTAGCCGGAGCGTTGTACGCCCGTTGACGGATGCTGGCCAGGCGGGAGGCAGTCGAGGGCGCCGCCTCGGAGGTGGTCGGGAGGGCGCTGATCGAAGAAGGCTCCGTTTCGATTTGTGCAAATTCCCGCATAAAATCCGCCATGTTGTCCAGAGGGTTGACTACGTTCGACGGAATGCCCAGTTCTTCGCGCAGCGATTCTCTCATGGTGTGGGCGCGTTCCATCAACTGAAAATACGTGAAAAAGGCAAAAAAAGAGTCAATTTGACTTACATCAAGTTCCTTGGCCGACAAAACGCCATTCAGACGACTGAAATCGGTGATGTTGAAGCCGGATTCTTGGACAGGCTGATTGATGAGATTCGTCGCAAGTTGGGGGTTGTACTAAAAATTAAATACATTTTTTTTGGATTTTACATGTATAAAAACTGTCAAAAACGCCCAAATTTTTTCTTTCAATTAAAATAAAAAAAATATTGACAATTGAAAATCGTTTTTAAAATAAAAATTGATATTTGTGTCGGCGAAAATTTTTTTTCGTTAAAAATGGCAAAAACTCGAAATCCGGCAATCGTAATTTTGTTTTTTAGATTTTCATGATGTTACATTTTAGGTAAAAACTTTTCATCGTAAAAACTACCTATTTTTCAAAATTTCATAATGCATTCCCAAAATGTTTCCAGACAGAAAGTAATCTTTCTGAATCCCCGGCAAACAAACACAAACCTCCTCATCAAACTTGACTATAATAAACGCCTTGAGCGTAATCAGGCGATGGAGGCAGTAGAGCGCCTGGTATTCGTTGTCGCGGATCAACTCTTCCATCATGGTTGGCATCAGCTCCGAGTGCTCGAGTGAGAGTTTGATCAGAACGATGCTGTCATCAGATTGGGCGAAAAAAAAGACAAACAGCAGATAAACTGCAAATGCGCGTTCCTGAACCATTTTTCGAGTTTTCATAAAACAAAAAAAAATATATAAAACCAACGAGATTATTCTTGGCAAGGGAATTGGCGACGAGACGCTTGTTCTGGACTGCAGGTGACCGTTTCTCGAATGGAAACATGTACTGGGCAATTGTTTGAAAAAAGCCTTCTAGCAGCTGAAAACACAAAAATAACAGCAAGCGGGTGTAAAATGTCGGGTAAAAGCCAAAACACCCACCTCAACTTCGATTTCCTTGGAAACGCGACCGACAAAGATGGTGTAAAACTCGTCATCGTTAAAGCATCGCAGAAAGTGGGCAAACGTCGGTGGACCAGATGAAAATGCGCTGAACAGATCCCGCACGTCTTCGGCAACGGCGTGATCCAATTCCAACTCAAATTTCTGGACATCTTCCATGGTGAAGACCGGACAAAAAGTTCAAGAACCCAGAAGATTTGCAAATGCTGAAAACGCAAAAGCAAGAAAGAACAAAAACGTCAAACTGGGAACACTATGCGCGCATTGTGTTCTCTGTCGTTTTTTTTGGGAGTAACGTAACTTTTACGGTATTTTGGTGAGCGAAAGACGCCGTACTTTCTGGTGGATAACAAAATAACTTCTGCCAGTGCAAAAATGGAAAAAATATCTTCGAATTCTTTTCTGTTTGCCAAAAAATTTTTAAGCCCGATACCAATCCCTGAAAATCACGGCACGGAAACCGTCGACTCCCCCCTCCGTAAAATACGATAACCACACAAAATTGGCAACGAAGCATTTTAAACACAATTAAACAAAAAATTACTTATTTCCCTAAAATGGACAAATGATATCAAATGCTGGCTGATAAATGATGAAAAAGTAAAAAAAATGGGAAATGATACGATCGGCTGAGAAAAGTGGAAACGATAACGATCAGAAGAAATCAACGACCACGATGGCTTCTGGTGACTGCGGGAGTGTGAGGACGGGGAATTCTGATAAGCAAGGGGTTCCTGTGACGGGTACCGGCAGACGACGGAATCCGACGGCCACCAGCGTTGCGCTTCTGAATTCTGCCATTGACTACCTTCGACGACGGCAGCCGCTGGCGACGAGCCTTTCGCTTCGGAGTCTCACTGGCAACGTTGGATGGCGGCTGATTATCAGTGCCATTATTCGGAAGCAGGCCATTCGCAGCATTAGGCAATGACTTACAATAAAGAAGAGGTCTGCGTTTCGGGATCGTGATGTACGCGACGTTCGACGACGGGTGTTGCTGAGGATTGCGCTTCGGAGTTTCCGAAACCATGTCATCGGTATCGTTGGATGACGGAACTTGCTCACGAGGAGCGGTGGACGGCTGAATTCCGCCGGAAGTAGAAATTGGCGACGGCTTGCGCTGACGACGAATTTTGCGTCTCGGAACATTCGTCGACGGCGGCTGCTGATTATGATGGTCGTGATCCGGATTCTCGCCGCTGGTAATCTGATCAAGAGGTTCCTGCTCCGGATTCTGCTGCTGATTGAGTTCAGATGTTTCCGAAGCCAAGTCATTGGTAACAGTCGACGCCATCATCCGCTGAAGAAGACTGCGCTTCTGAATCCTGTCATAAGTAAGTCTAGACGGTGCCGCCCGACGACGAAGAGAGTTGCGCCTCGGGACATTGGACGACGGCAGCCGCTGACGACGAGCTTTGCGCTTCGGAGCCTCGGCACTGGTAACGTTGGGCGACGACATTTGCTGATCAGCAGGGTCGTGAATATCGAGCTCAGGATTTTCCGAAACCAAACCATTGGTATGCTCAGTATCCAGAATTCCTTCATTCGTGGCATCCGACGACGGCACCTGCTGGGAATCGGCTTCGTCCGACAATGCTTTGCCTGAAAAAATTTCAACTCCAAATAATAATACAAAAAAAACAGTAAACGTACGTTTCTTCGTACGAGATCGTTTGAGACGCGTATGCTCGGGATACTCGCCACTGGTAACGTTTAAAGAAAGCGGCTGCTGATTGTGAGGGTTGTGTTCAGGATTTCCCAAAGCAAAGTCATGGGCATCGTTGGACGACGGAACTTGCTCACGAGGAGCGGTAGACGGTTGAATGTTGCCGGAAGTAGAAATCGGCGACGGCTTCCGTTGATGACGAATTTTGCGCCTCGGAACATTCGTCGGGGGCATCTGCTGATCATGATGGTCGTGATCCGGATTCTCGCCACTGGTAACATTCGTTAACGGCTGATCAGAAGGTTCCTGCTCCAGATTCTGCGTCTGCTGCTGATTGAGTTCAGATGTTTCCGAAGCCAAGTCATTGGTAACAGTCGACGCCATCATCCGCTGAAGAAGACTGCGCTTCTGAATCCTGTCATAGGTTAGCCTCGACGGCGGCATCCGGCGACGAAGAGAGTTGCGCCTCGGAACATTCGACGACGGCAGCCGCCGACGACGAACGTTGCGCTTCGGAGCCTCGGCACTGGTAACGTTGGACGGCGGCGCCTGCTGAGAATCGAACTCAGGATTTTCCGAAACCAATCCATCGGTATCGTTGGAGGACGGAGCCTGCTGAGTATCCAAAATTCCTTCATTCGTGGCATCCGACGACGGCACCTGCTGGGAATTGGCATCGTCCGACGCTGTTTTGCCTTAAAAAATTGACTCAAAACAAATGCAAATAAAAGCGGTAAACGTACGTTTGGCACGGGTAAGTTTGAGGCGCGTGTCCCATTCCGAGTCATCGAACAGCGTAGAATGCTTTTTCTCACGTCCGGAACGTCGAACTTCACCTGGCGGCGGCACTTGACCACGACGACGACGTTTCTTCACTTTCTGTGCAGGAGCTGAAAAAATATGGTACTGGACTTCGCATTTTTCATCGTCTTACCCGGTGTTTGAGGTCTGGGAGAAATCGGGTCAGCAACGTCGTTTTCGTGATCAATCGGAAGATCAACGACGTCCGGGATAGGCATCGCATCAGGAAACTCGTCGTCGTGCAGAACTGGAATCATGGAGGATTCGCGTGTATCGACGTCGCGTACGTCTTCGTGCAAAACAGGTATCATTGGTGAGTCTGGGGCTTCGACATCACCGTTGATTTCTGGTGCTTCGTCGAAAGCCTCATCGTCAGTTGTGTCATCAACGATTTCCAGCGACCTCTCCCTCGCTTCTGCAAAAACACGTCAACGAGCAGGTTCAAAAAAATGGCTCAATTTGCTCAAAAATATCACAAAAAACATAAAAATGTAACTTTTTGATAAATACATACCGATTCTATAGGTGAATGTAGACGGGTGAAGGCACTTTAGAGTCTGGTTCGACATGAATTCCATCGGTCGCCAATCAGCCTAAAAAACAGCTGTTTAGCCCGGAAACAAAATACAACAAGTGGATAAACTCACGTCGACATCCACGATCGGGTCGAGAATGTTGGAGGGCATGACATCGGTGTTCATCATTTCAAGCGCATGCTGATACTAAAATATTTAAAATAACGATTGAAACCATTTCAAAAGCAACTAAAAAACAAACTTACTTCGGTATTGAAAACCATTAACATGCAAGGACCAAGCGCATTGATCACCCTGGTAAAAAGACATTTTACAGGAAAATGTATAAAATTAATTAGGGTTTGGCAGAGGAGCCGGCACTGAGAATAAAGGCCATTCATAGGAGCCACCGCTGCGTCGAAGAGCATCCAGGATCGAATTATGCACGCGACACTCGGCTGGTTCTTAAAATAAGTAGACATCAGTTCTGATTTATCACAATCCAACAAAGCAGTTCTGTTGAGCAAATGAACACGGTAAAAATTCCACAAGTCGTCGTCGGAGAAACCGTATGCATTCAATCTGCTTTCTGCAAAAAAAAAACAAAAAAAAAAGTAAAAAATTGTTGAAAAACGCAAAAAATAACTTACTGGGTCGTTTTTCGTAGTACTGGATGAAACATGGTTTACCCAATTTCTTTTGAGCCTAAAATAAAATAATTCTAAAAAGAAAACAAATGATAAAAACATACGCAGTAACCGGCAACATCGTTCAGCAGACGAAAAACCCTGGTAACGCCAACGATCACGTAAAACCGCAACACTCGCATTTCATTGTTGTTGACCAACAGATCAGCCGCGGTTTGCAGATGTGTCCTAATACTATTCAACTCGCCAAGACTGCGAGCATCAGTATCCACAAAATGTATTTGTTCTTTGATGAATTCCTCAATAACCGAAACGGGATCATTGAAATGAAATTCCAGAATTATTTCACTAGCAAGCTGAGAAACGCCTATATGGTGGCGCTTATCCATGAATTTTAGGCACTCAACCAAATCCTCATCTGGACAGTTATTGACAGAATATAGAGCCATGGCTGATACAACACCAACAACAACAGCCAAAACGGCACCAAACTCACGAAAGCGAGCGCGAGGGTGCTCGTTTTGATATCGCGAGCGCGCAAGTGCAAGGAGAAAAAAGTCCGTTCGGAACCAAACGTGATGCCCGCCACCGAACAATAGACTGCGTGCGCACTTTTGTCGGTCAGTCTAACTTTGATTACGGTATTTCAATCAAAGTAACTCTTGTTACGGTTTTTTGGCGCTTTTACGATATTTTTTAGGCCTTTTGTGTTTTCAATAGTGTTTTTCAAACTTGTGCTGTTGTGTGATGTTTTTCATACTTCGTTTACAGTATAAACGATTGTTCTTACGATTTTTGCATGTTTTACGATTTTTTGACTCTTGTTTTTGATAAAAAAATTATTCTTTTTTGAATTTGTAAAATTTCTGTGGTGCTTTAGGCATACGTTTACCTCCTATATATTAGATACTTTTGCGTGAGAACGGCACGGCACAATGCATACATGCTATTTCGGCATTTGCATACCTGCCATTTTGGCATGCATGTGTAGATGCGCCATGCGCCCTTCTCGTCAATTACGGTGATACGACGAGCCGTGTTTGGAGTCAAACGAAACAGCACGATCTGCGGTTTGAAGTAGCACCACAACTGCATCAGCTGACCGGATAACGAGATGGCGCCATGCGGTTGTTGTGCCAAGAAACGCGTTTCTACGGCTCCCGTACCCCTTCGTCGGACTGGTAGGAGATTGTTTTTTTTGACTCATAAAAACCCAGTTTTTTGATTTATTTTGTAGCATCAATTATATCAGGTCAACAAAACAGGAAGGTGACGAAGCCGGGTGGCGTGGTCAAGAAAGCCCCCCCAGGTAGCGCACCCATCAGGCCCAGAGGACCGGCAGCAGGCAGCAGGCCGAACTCTGGTTCTGTCCCCCTAAAACCCGGTGCCAAGCCAATTACTGACAAAAAGCAGCCTCCAGAGAAAAAGAAGGCTACGACGCCGAAATCTTCGGAGAAGTCTTCGAAATCAGCTGAGAAATTAAGCTCAAACACTCCCAAGCAATCTCCGACTTCCAGTAATGCCTCGACCCCCAGTAACCCTCCGACACCCAGAAAGAATGTTCCAAAGCATCCGCCCACCCGGGAATACCTAAATGCGTTGCGCGAGGGCCGTCCCTATCAGTCAGTGAACGTAACCGTCCTCGATCGGGATAATGGCATGCTCGAGCGCCGACTCGCCGCCGTGTCCATTTATCCCGCGGATCAGGAGCCTCCCAAACCCATTCTTCCCCTTCGATCGAACAGCTCAGGTCAATACAACGAGTCTCCAATTTCCATTCAAAAATCAAATTCGTTAACGGGTCTAAACTCAAAACAGCGCCAGGAACGCAGTGAGCGCCAGGCCCAGGCCCGATCCAAGGAAGACGTTCGGGCAGCCGCTGAACTCACGCTGGAGTCCCTCCACGAATGTCAAACCGTCCTCGGCAGTTTGCAGGTCTTGGCTGGAAATAATCTGCTTACCAGCGTCCGGCCATTTTTCAATGATCTCGAAACCGCGATCACTGATCTCGAGAACTACGTCAACACTAATTGAGTGCTTTGTTGCGTGAGATAAAGATTTTACTCGGGGTCATTCGATGTGATTCACGATTGTACGGCTCCGTGAGCATGCATGAATAACATGAATTTCGGGTCGGTAGCATTTTCTAGGAATAATAGACTCAGACATACTGAACCCGGAACGAGCGAACGAACATGCGCTCGACATATGTCACCGCCGCAGCCGACGCTACCGCGACAATCGGGGGCAGCAGGTGAGGGGCGTGCAATGCATTTGCGCCTCAAAGCGCAAATTAATACCTCAAATCGATTGCTGCTCGTCGGCAACAATGGCGTTGGCGGCGGCGACAACGACGACGACGGCGGCGGCGCCGGTCGAGATCCATCCTTGACAACGGCTGGTCGGCTGGCTGACGTGTCCTCCTTCCTTCCTTCTCATCGTTGTTGCGGGGGAAGGAAGCGGAAAGCTCAGTCCAGTCTGTCGCCGCAGCCTTCCTTCTTTCCCAGCGCCAAGCCAGCCGCAGCTTTTTGCAAAATAATGTTTCTTGCTGTTGTTGCGTTACTTATTTACGTTCGCATTCGTTTTCGTATTCGCGCGCGTTATTTTGTCCCCCTCGTTCAATCATTTTTCGCGCCCAATCTTGCTTTTTTTACCCTGCCCACCCCACTTGCCCCGGATTTTTGCTCGGAAAAGAGAAAAGAAAATATAAGAGTAGGGAAAAAAAACAAAACAGGTGACCGTGTGCTTTGCTCTCGTCATCATCGCCTTCACCTTCGTCAGTCGTAGTACATATTTTTTGTTCCCCGTGCACACTATGTCACAAACTTTTTTTTTTAATGAGCTGTGAGCGAAGAACCAAAAGAATAATTTTTCCACGACATATCGACTATTTTTTGTGTTTCATTCCTCCTGTGCAGTCCGCTTGTTCGTCGTGAACGTAAACGTGAACTGCGAACGAACTGCAAACCGTGTAGCAACTGACTGACGGATTACCCGGCAACCAACAACCAACGCGCGTCGGGATAACGCAAGGCCAGTCAATCGAGCGACCTCAAAAATAAATATAAAACTCTCCGGTCACTTTTTTTTTCAAGCGTGCGCGCATTTTTTTGCATTCCTGTCGTCTCGACGCGATAATCAAACGCTCTTTTTTTTGCGCGTTCAACCGAGTGAAAAAAGGCCCGTGGGCCCTGTTGGCACAATTTTTTAACGATCTCTCTGTAGTGCCATCTGGGAAAAAGCCTTGTACAGCCTCGTGTGTTGGTCGTTTCGTGGTGAGCGTCGTCGTCGTCGTCACAGGCGCTGTTATTGATTTTTTACTTTTGTTGAACGCGTTTGTTGCGTTGGTCAGTTTTGGCCTTAGGAGAATTCTAGCTTCCTCTTTTCTTGCCAGGACGATCGATTCTTGTGCACTAGGCTACGTGAAAATTTTGTTTTTTGTTTTTGCTTTTCCTCGTGTTTTTATCCCTCGTTTTCGCGCCGAGTCGAAATGATTCATGTCAGAGACCCTACAACCAACCAACCCGGTTTTGCTGCTTTTTCAGAGACCTTCCGTCGCGTCTTTCTCTCTCCTTTTTCTTTCCTTCCTTCCTTCTCCGTCTCCGACTCCGACTCCTTCCCGCGATTCGATTCGATTCGATTTAACAACTGCTAAACGGGACAGGACTCGCGTGTACGTACGTTGGTTGCATACAGCCAGCCCCAGTTCCCAGTTTTGCCGTGAATGGTCGTCACTGGTTTCCGCGACGGCTACTGTTTCCTGATTTTTATATAAACTGCTCGATCTCCACGTCCTTTTTATTTTTTTTTGTTTGTATTGAACACTTTGTCAGCCGGGAATATTCTAATTCCCGTCAAACAAAAAAAACGTCATTCTGGATGGTCTAGCGCTTTCCCCGGCGACGTCGCAAGACTTCAAAAACAACGACGACGACAAGCGACGACGACTCGCCCTTGATCTGTCGCAGACGCGTACTGATCCTGGCATAATTTTTGCTGATTCGAAAGGAACAGTTCAGATGACCATGTCTAATTCACTCGATCCTCAAAGCGTGAGTTTTGTTTGTTTTGATATTTGTTGTTTTTTTATGTCTTTTTGGACCACTTAGCCTCCTTTTTTTCCTTTGACAAATTTTGTCGCGTCGCGGATTGCTAATTAGGGTAAATTACTAGGATTTCGCGTCCCTGAACTCGTTCTTGTTTCGTTTGCGAGAACGTTTTTTTATTGTTTCTGCGAGAGGGGATTGGTTATGGCGCTGACGAAGGAAAGGATTGTTTCGTTCGTCAGCGCCAGGTGAGAACGAAGGAAACCATGTTTCCATGTTTGTTGCACAAGGTGAACAGAACACTGAACGCGAAGCGAAACGCTACTCAGTATACAAAAAAAAAACATTGGTTGCTCTAAAAGTCCGGTTTTTTGTTGATTTTGGCTCAGAACTACGCAAAATAGTGGTTTTGACACATTTGTGATTAAAGTTTTGGCTTTTTTGGTCTTAACGAATGCCAGGATTCTTTCACCTGTCTTCAAAACCCATTAAAATGATAATTTTTGACTTGCAAAAGGTAAGTCATTAATTTTTTCATGTTTTTTTGATGGGTTTTGAACGTTTTCAAGCGCAAACAGCAGGTTTTATTCGCAAACATAAAAATTCCGTTCAGGACCATTTTTCGTACTTTGAGTACGATGTTTTGAGGAGTATTATTGTTTTTAGGGGCTTTTACGATACTTTCTAGCTTTTTTTGTGAATGTGTACTATTTTTGTGGTGGTTTCGATACTTTCTTTTTACTTTGGTTACCGTAGGTAGACATGGTAAGCATTTACCTCTGTTAGCATTAAAAAAACATTTTTTTTCAGTTTTTTATGCATTTCCTTACAAAAAATCGTAATTTTCAAACCAATGTCGTCTTTTTTCAGGATAGGGATGTCGTATCGGACGCGTCAGACTCGGAAGACTGGGAGCAGGAAACGATGGGTGACTACACGGTGAAAGGCTACCATCCCGTGTGGCTGGGTGACATCATGATGGGCAGGTACTACATCCTGCGCAAGCTGGGTTGGGGCCACTTTGCCACCGTCTGGCTGGCCTACGACAACCGGGCCAAGAACTACGCCGCGATCAAGGTCTCCAAGTCGGACGAGGTCTATCGCGAGGCCGCCATCGACGAGCTCCAGATCCTGCGGGCGTTCCAGGAAGGCGATCAGTCGCATCCGGGCGCCGAGAGGATCGTTCGCCTGCTCAACCACTTTGACGTCTACGGCATCGAGAAGGTGCATAGCTGTTTTGCCTTCGAAGTCCTCGGCGACAACCTTCTCACTGTATACCAGCGTTTTGGCAATCTCAACATTGATTTTGTCCGTGTTGTCAGCAAACAGCTCCTCGAGGGCCTCGCGTTCATTCACGACTGCCAGATCATCCACACCGACATCAAGCCGGAGAACGTGGTCATCTGCGCGGATGACGGTCACATTCATCGGCTCGCAGTCGATGCCTTCAAGTACCACGGCACCGATAACAATATCCGCAAGCCACGATCCATGGTCGCGAACTGTCCTGAAGAATATAGGAAACTGGTGAGTTTTTTGACTGCTAACGAGAATTTTCGTGGTAAAACCAACAACATTTACAGTACCTCAGCCAGATTGATCAAAAAACAAAAAAACGGATGCGGCGGCAACGCAAAGACCATCGGGATCGAGTAAAACGGTTTTTGGCCCAAACAGGTGACAATGCAAACGAAGAAAGCATTGATGCATATTATCACCGGTTAAATGACGGCTCCTTTCATGATATTCGGCGTCTTCGCGTCAAAATTGTAGATTTTGGCAATGCTTGTTATACCGTAAGTTTTTTGGGGATAATAGGGATTTTTTGGGTCAATATGGGACCTAAAATGGTTTTTTTGGATATTTGTAGCCTAAAAAGGTTTTTTTGAACGGTTTGCGGCCTAAAAGGGGTTTTATGGATTAATTATGTGCTAAAATTCCGTTTTTGGAAATTTGTGGCCTAAAACCGTTTTTTTAGAAATTGTGGTCTAAAAACAATTTTTTTTAGAATTTGTGGCCTAAAAACTTGTTATCGGTTTTCTAAAAACCGATTTTTTTGATTTTGTGTCTTAAAATGTTTTTTGGAAACAATATGTGTCCTAAAAGTCGATTTCTGGTAGTTTTTTTGCATTTCGTGGAGGTTATGATACTTTTCAGAACCACCACTTCACCGACGACGTCCAGACCCGCGAGTATCGTTCCCCCGAAGTCATCATCGGTACGGGTTACGATACCTCAGCCGACATCTGGTCGTCTGCGTGTCTGCTCTACGAATTGGCCTGTGGCGATTACCTGTTCGACGTTCGGACGCTTGAACCGGAGGGCTTGGATGACGTAGGGCTCAACGACGAGGAAGCTGACTCCCTCCACCTCCAGCTCATGATTGAGGTACTCGGACGGCCACCGCGAAATGTCTTCCTTCATGGCAGACATTACGAGAACCTCTTTGATCAGGTAGGCATCCTGAAAAATTTTTTCTGAGGGTTTGACGTTGGATTTAGGCCCACCGGCTGCGAAGGATCTCGTCTCCGCTCGAGATGACCTCGCTCCACTATCTGCTCAGGTCGTCCCGTGTCCCAGAACATGAAGTAACAGGCTTCACGGAGTTCCTCCTGCCCATGCTCACGTACGACCCCAACGCTCGTTTGACCGCTGAGGAGGCTCTCAATTCGCCCTGGCTCGATCTGAGCCAGGTCTAGCGCGCTAACGCCGGTTTCTTGTCGTGATTGATCAACGACCCTCGCCCAGACGTGATATGCCCCAACCCCCACCCCCACCCCTCTCTTCTAAATCCCTCTCCCTTCCTCCTCCTCAAATTCTAACGCTTCCACACACATCGAGCTTAATTTATCTTGGCCGCCGAGATGAAAAAGCAATTTGATGAGGGAGAAGAGGAACATCATCTGACTGTGTTTATTGAGAATATTGAACTGATAACTAACGTTTTCGCTTGGGTTTGGAATTTTGGGGGGCCGCCAACTCGCGAGCCATAAACTCGCTGCTCGGCGGTTCTTGCTGCCGTTGCTGCGGCCGCGGGGGATAGTCTTCGGCGCAAGCGTGCTCGCAGGACCGTGATATCTGAGAACGCCCGGTTGTCTTAGTACCGGAGACGATTTCTTCAACCTCGGTGCCGATATCGACGACTTCGTGCTTGCTCTGCCAGGTAACCTTCGCGTTGGGATCCTGCTTGCTGAGGGATTTGTTGGCGAGAGCGTGGTGCTGAAAATAATGGCATAAAATGGAATACAAAACGCCGAAATTACAGATTTTTAGGTGAAAAAAAAAAATTCTTGGGCAGAAATTTTCTTCGCGAGACCATCTCCAGTACGGAAATATGCAAAAAACGGTTTTTATGTGAAAAAAACGATTTGATCGGTTTTTTTGGGAATAAATAAATATTTCGACATTTTTCTTCGTAAGACCCAACCCCAGCAAAACTCACATAAGACGGTTCGACGTACTTCTTGATCTTGAGCGTTCCCTTGTGTACAAACTGATCAGGTTCAATATAGCTGGCCGAAAGCGGCCGAGCCGATTTCTGCGTCTTCGAAATGTTGTCATCCGAGTGCTCCGTATTCTGCTGGATCGAAGACAACGTATTGTTGCCGCTTTCCGCAAAATAACTTTCCCTTCCCGTTCGAATAACTGCCCTCGGTGTCGTTGCTGGACTGTTCTTCCTCGACCCCTTTGCAGTCAACGGACTTGTCGGTGATGTCTTTCCGGTTTTCTGGGGCGTGGTTGGTTCCACGGAGCCACCCGTCATCGGAGCACCGGATCCGAGTGGCTCGGCGGACCGCGTTTTGGTCTTTGTGTTGATTTTGCACTTGTTTTTGTTTTTGTTGTATCGTTGCTTTTTGTCATCTTTGGATTCAGAAGACAGATTCGGAAGAGATTGCGTGGGTTCGGTGGTGCAACCCGGACTTGTATCCTTCTGGGGTGTGCGGGGACTTGACTTTCTTTTCCAATTGAATGTTGGAAATTTTCCTTTTCGGCGATAGTAGAAGAAGATACAGAGAACGATCGCTGCTGTCGTCACGAGCAATGTCGAGATCAACAGCGAGAAAAGGATGATGCGGATCCTGCAGCGAAAATTACAGTATTCACACATATAAAAACGCTCAGACTTACGATAATCCTGTTTTTTTCCGACGGGGGTGAGAAGCAGGGTGGCGAAACTCCCATGGGAATTAGAAATAGGGGAATTATCCCATGGGATTCCCATGGGAGTCCCATGGGAGTCCCCGGGGGTATTTATTGGTACGTTTAAAAAAGTACATGTTCATACAAAAAAGATATCCAAAAACACACTTATTTTATTAATGTAATAAAATTAACAATGAAAATAAAATCATTTACCTAATTTGAAAGAAAAAAGCACGCTCCTGCGTAAAATAACGGTGATATTTTAGGCGGGATCGCGCATTTTCAAAATTCCGTGGGGAATTATCCCGTGATAGATGGGAATCCCGGGATAATTCCCGGGATATTTCCCATGGGACTCCCATGGGAATCCCCTCTTCGCCACCCTGGTGAGAAGTGGTAGTCAGTGCTGTCGGGTACCCGACCCGAAACCCGACCCGAACTTGGACCCGACCCGAAATACCCGGAATTTCGGGTCGGGTACCCGAAAGTTTCGGGTCCGGGTCGGGTTTTCGGGTCGGGTACCCGAAAGTTTCGGGTCCGGGTCCGGGTCCGGATCGGGTACCCGAAAATTTCGGGTTCGGGTTGCAAAAAAACAACAAAAATCTAATGAAAGAGAAGCTCCTCACGCAAGACAAGCTCTTTGGTGCGTCTGGACATTAGTTGGCTCAACTAAATTTGGCGTATATCGGCCAAGGTATATGTTCCGTAAGCATAAATTTCGGGTTTTCGGGTCGGGTACCCGAAAGTTTCGGATCCGGATCCGGGTCCGGGTCGGGTACCCGAAAGTTTCGGGTCCGGGTCGGGTTTTCGGGTCGGGTATCCGAAATTTTCGGGTCCGGGTAATTTCTTCGGGTCGGGTACCCGACATTTTCGGGTACCCGACAGCACTGGTGGTAGTCGCGTTTTCGTTCCATGACCCATCGGTGGTGCTGAGAAAAACGTTGCCAATTTTGTTGCTGCTTTTGCCACCCATCTTCGCGAAAATGTGTTTGGCGTAGACGGAAGACGCGTGAGAATTGCCACAATGGCCGTGCCGAATTACGATAGATAAGGATAAGGATGGAGCGATTGATGCTCAACTGATAAAAAAGCTCTTTTTGACTGCGTGCATAAGTTTAATGCAAATTTATGTGAACGAGAATCAGGTTTGCAGTGTGATTACGGTAACTTTCTGCTGCCGACAACTGTAAATATACGGTTTTCATCGTTTCAATGTTCCCGCTCTCGTGGGCACTCGCGAAATATAGGTTTAAAAAATTCCTAATATCACTTTTACCCCAATGGCTTCACCGAATTCCTAATAGAACAACATCTGTGTTTATCGAGGACATTGAACTGATAACTAACGTTTTTGCTTCGACTTTGACTTTGGGGGCGCAGCCAACTCGCGCGCCATAAACTCGCTGCTCGGCGGTTCTTGCTGCCGTTGCTGCGGCCGCGGGGGATAGTCTTCGGCGCAAGCGTGCTCGCAGGACTTTGATATCTGAGAAGGCGGAGTTTTCGTGTTGGAGACAACTTCTTCAACCCCGGTGCCGATATCGACGACTTCGTGCTTGCTTTGCCAAGTAACCTTCGCGTTGGGGACCTGCTGGCTGAGGGATTTGTTGGCGAGGGCGTGGTGCTAAAAATTTTAGCGTAAAATGGACAAAAATACGGTTTTTAGGTAAAAAAAGATTTTATCAGTTTTTTTTGAAAAAATATTTTGACTTTTTTCTTCGTAAGACCCAACTCCGCAAAACTCACATAAGATGGTTCGACGTATTTCATGATCTTGAGCGTTCCCTTGTGTACAAACTGATCAGGTTCAATGTAACTGGCCGAAAGCGGACGTACCGACTTTTGCGTCCTCGCAATCTGGTTCTCCGAGTGCTCGGTTTTCTGCTGGATCGAGGACAACGTATTGTTGGCGTTATTCGCCGAATACCTCTCTTTTGGACTCGTTCGAATAACCGCTCTCGGCGTCGTTGCTGGACTGTTCTTCTTGGACCCCTTCGCAGTCAACGGACTCGTCGAGGATGTCTTTCCGGTTTCCTGCTGGGGCGTGGTCGGTTCCACCGAGCCACCCATCATCGGAGAACCGAATGGCTCGGCGGACTGTTTTTTTGTCTTCGTCTTTGTCTTGATGCTGTCCTTGTTTTTGTTGTGTAGTTGCTGTTTGTCATCTTTGGATTCAGAAGACTGATTCGGAAGGGACTGCGTGGGTTCGGTGGTGCAACACGTGCTGGTATCCTTTTGGGGTGTGCGGGGACTTGACTTTCTTTTCCAATTGAATGTTGGGAATTTTCCTTTTCGGCGGTAGTAGTAGAAGATACAGAGGACGATCGCTGCTGTCGTTACGAGCAATGTCGAGATCAACAGCGAGAAAAGGATGATACGGATCCTGCAGCGAAAATTACAGTACTCAAACATATGAAAACGAGCTCAGACTTACGATAATCCTCGATGGGGGATAGCGGTGGTTTTTACAGTAGCGTTATTCGCCCAGTCTAACAAAGTCTCCCAAGTTAAAAGAGATTTGATAAAGTAATCCTCATCGGGCCCGAGTTCGTACTCCGATGGCATCACCGCCAAAGTGTGGGTTGTTAGGCGTAGACTGGGGACGCGTGAGAATTGCCACAGTGGCAGTGCCGAATTACGATAGATAAGGATAAAAATGGAGCGATTGATGCTCAACTGATCAAAAAAACTTTTTTTGACTGCGTGCGCGTGTTTAACGCAAATTTATGTGTTTGAACGAGAATCAGGCTTGCAGTGCGGTTACGGTAGCTTTCAGCTGCTCCTGAACAGCCGACAACTGTAAACAGACGGTTTTCATCGTTTCAATGTTCCCGCTCTCGAGAGCACTCGCGAAATAGGTCTAAAAAATATCCAATATCGCCTGAACCCAAAAAAAAATATCTCACATCCTGAAAAACATTCCAAATATCCCTGAGCAGGACAAAAGCGCCGTCGATGGGGCTCCGGTCGACGAGCATGTCATGGACGGGAAGGCGGAGGAACTCGACGTGCTTGGTGACCCTTTCGAGGTCTTCTTCGATGTATTCAAAGATCCGTAAACATTGTTTGATATTTTCCAGCACGGAGTATTCCTCATTTTTCGTCACAAACACCCGATCCAGGGCAAGTGCCAGCATCCGGATAAAAACCGGCTTGACCTCCACCCTGACTGCCGGGTCTGCCGGCGACTTTGATTCATCCTCGCCGTCCTGATCTCGAGGAAAGAGGTCCGCTGTCACTTCCGCAACACATTCTTCTAGGTTGCCGCTGACGATCCGCGCGGTGAGTTCAATTGTGTAGTAGAGGGCTCGTCGGAGCCAATCTGTGTTGACGACGCTCCGGGGCGCGGCGTAGAGGATGTCGAGGACCTCGAGAACTGTCAATGTTAGAGACAGGGTCTTGGAAATCTCCGCCGCGGGCGCGGAAGGCTTGAGGAACTTGAGCTGGTACAGACTCATTTCTAGCAGCAGCTGGATTCTCGTCGACGCCGTCTGAAAATTCCAGAAAATAGTCTCTCATTTTTTTTGCCATCAAAGACGTTTTTTGTTCGCGTTCGTTCACAAACAAATTCAAATTTTCTTGCTGACGTTGGTGGACAAAATTTTTATGAATTGTTTTCTTCATGTTTGTTCACGAACAAGGCTAAATTTTTCTGAAAAATAATTTGAACAAAAGCGGTCACAAAATTCGGTTAAATTTAAAAAATGGAGTCAGAAACACAGTTTTTGACAAACAATTGCAAAAAAACGTTGTTTGAAAAGGAAAACATTCCTGGTGGCAAAAAAAAGAATATTTGATGTTCGTTCGTGTTCGTTTACGAAAAAAATGTTCGCGTTTGTTCGATTTTCCCAACAAAATTTTATAAATGTTCGAGTTCGTTCGCGAACAAAGATAAATTTTCCGGACAGATAAAACGAATAAAAATTTAGGTAAAATCAGTTTAATGGTGCCGAAATTGATGTTAATTTTCCAAAAATGGCAAATAGTGTCAATTGCCTTCGGCAATAAAAAGTGTAGAAAAACTGTCACCAAAAACGTGAAAACGCATATTACCGTAGTTTACGTTTTTATGCCTAGTATGAACAAAATTTTGCATAAAATATGCGAAAAATCTGTTCGTTGCTCGTTCGTGATCGTTTGCGAACACTGACAACAATGTTGGCGTTCGTCCGATTTCTCGAATAAAATTAACAAAATGTTCATATAACAAAATGTGCGAACGAAAAAAAAACGACTGTTTACCCCTTCTGAATGCCAACTCACCGGTTCCCGAACAAAAACATGCAACCTAGGCCGCAACAGAGATTCTATAGACTCCACCGTCGACCGCTGATCGCCCAGAGAAATCACCGAATCCCTCCTGGGCCTCTCGGTAGTCCTCGCAGCCCAGTAAGCGTCGCTGAGAGTGTCCGTGATGAAATTCTCAAACCTCTCCGTCTTGTTCTGCCATTTTTCTCGGAGCATAGTTTCCTTGCCCGCCAAAGCGTGAACGCCGAAGAGCAGGAGATCGATCTGGCGTTCAAATGACATTCGCTTTGGCATGACGAGTGTTACGATGTCAATTATGCGTCGGAAGGCTGCGTAAGATTTGCAATAACCGACGTAGTACGATTGATCGAGTTCCGATTTCTCCAAAAGCCGCTCTTCCTGCCGAGAAATAACAAAAACAAACTCTTCCGATTCATCCGGGATTTTTCTTGCGTTGGACCATTGCAAAACGATTTTTGGTTCAGCGAGAATGGCAGCGTCGATGTCAGCGAAGATTTCCTTCTTTGCTTCTTCGCGTTTGGCGATGTCGGTTTCGGTTTCCTTCTTTTCTTCACCTCCGCGCTTTTTTGGAGAGCGTCGTTTCTTTTTCTTTGGTCTCATGAGTTTTGCTTTTGGCGGCGAAGATTCGGCTGAAGCGGGAGGTGGGACAGCGAGAGTGGTGGCTTCGGTTTCTGCGGGTGATTTGGCGAGAAAAGACGCCGGAGCGGTGGCGAAGGCAGAAGGCGAGGCTTCTGGGACCGTCAGCAGCTGGGCGGTCTGTCGAAGCACGAGGATGAATACGCAGCGTCGTTCGTGTACGAAATCCATCATGAAATTTCGGAAAGGTGTTACGTCCTGAAAAATTTTATATTTGAAATCAGGGAAGGGTGAACAGGCTTTTTGGTTTGCGAATAACAGGAATTTTTTATTATTTTGTTTAAAGAATGAAAAACACAATTTTTTCGAATTTTGTTAAAAAAATCAAAAGATTAAATATATTTTTTGAATAAATATATTTAAGAAAAATCTGTTTTCGAACGAACATAAAAAAAACTGCAATTTGTTTGCAAACGAAAACGAACAAACACAAACCGTTTTTTTGTTTATTTTTTTTAATAAATAATTAATTAATTAATAACAATAATAAAAAAAGAACATTTATTTTTTTTAAATTTTATTCGAGGAATTGAATAAACACAAACATTTTGACAGTATTTGCAAATTAGCGTGTACAAACACACAAATTTTTTTTGCAAACGAACAAAAAATTAAAATTTGTTCGCAAATAAGAAAAAAATCATGTAAATGCTGTACCGTTTTTACAGTTTGTGTACAAAATTCTTACAAAATATAAGATCATTACAAAAACGTAACAAATTTACATTTTTTGTAAAAAAAATTACAAAAATTGTAAAAACAGCATTTTGTGTGAACGAACGCTCAAGTTTTCTCATTTTTGTTTGAGAACCTCAAAATCCTAACAAACCTGATTTCTAACAAAATCGACGAGCAGTGTATCATCCACATCTTCTAAAAACAACCTCAAATGCCGGAGGATCCACATCTGACTGGTCTCGTGTTCCTCAACGGCCTCCTGCTCGACAGGCTCCGGTTTCTGCTCGACCTTCTGCTTCTTCTTTGCCGCAGCAACACCCGCGATCTGCGATGCCACGGCATCGGCGCCGGACTTTCTGTGCCGAGGTTTCCCCCGGACAGGCTGTTTGACGGCGGATTCGACTCTGGCAACCGGCTTCGACCGTGTAGGCATCGTCAAATGTCCCCTTTTTCCCCCAAAGCAAGCTTTTGTGAACAATTTTATGGTACAGTAAACAAACTCGGGCAGAAGGAGGGAGATATGCATGGGATAGGCCTGGACCGGAAGCCAGACGGGCAAGGCACTCGAACGGACCACCGTGTTGCCGTCGGGGCTTTCGTTATTATGCAGAACAGAGAAATTTAAAATTAAAAAAAAAGGGGGGCTACACGTACGAAGGAGCAGGACCTCGAGGCCATAACTTGGACGTCCACTTGTTTTGCGTCGATGCAAACTGTTTTTGGGTCAGTGGTTGTTGGAACTTCAGGCGATTCTGCAAAAAAATGGATCATAAACATCAAAAAAACGTAAAATTCAAATTTTCAACAGATTTAAACTTTGTCAAAAACTCACCGCGTAATCCCTGAATTCCTCGTGCTTGCCCTGCCTCATGGCGTGATCCCGGATTCGGTAAAAGACCTGAACGCCGATAACGCAGTTGACAATAAACGAGACAACAGATGCCCCGGCGAGGAGCAAAGTTGTCGGTGTAAAGTCAAAATTGCCGGTGACAAAGTGGACAGCGAAGCAGGTCAGCAGGAGCCCGTTGATGAACGTCGCGATGACGGCAGTCGGCGTGACGATCGCCTGACTGGGAGCGCCGGGATCCGTGACGAGGTGGAGGTGGTCATCTTCGACGTCAAACTCGTCGACCTCCTCGATCGGCGGCTCCGTTGGCCTCAGAGTAGACGATGTGCGCATGGAGCTGACAGGTTTTGGACGCTGAAACAAATAAATTGTGCCCATTTATTAGGTTTTTTTTTCTTTCGAAATAAATTAGTTATGAACACGAAGAACACGATTTTGCGGAAGGGCGGAGCAATGAAAGAATCGCACGGAATCAATCGTGATGATCAGGATCACGTTTCTGCGCAATGTCGAAAGAAATGTGTGTATTTAAAATGGGTTCCGCCGATACATAAATATTTGAGCATTTACCAGAGTCGCAAAACTGAGATCAAAGTGCTACGCGGATTTGTTACAGCTCGGCTTTAAAAATGACAGAAATCCAAGCAAAGGGTTTCAAACATCCATTGCACTGCTTTTTACAGCCGTTTTTGCGTCGTTGCGTCGACCAACATCACGCGAAGCCTGGGAATAAATCGCTGTCACCGGAGCCAGCCGTAAAAGACATGACAAAACGTCAAACATTTTTGCTTTCCGGTTGTCAAAAAAATAAGGCACACGCTTTGTCAAAGGGACAGGTAAGAAAAGGCATTGCATATTTATTACGAAATGCAGCGTCAAACCCCAAAATTTTCAAAACCGCAACCAGAAGAAAAAAATCTCCGCCGATCGTCGGATCATCGTTAAAAATGCGCGGCCGCAGTCGTCGGTCGAGGAAGGCATAAATATTCCCTGCGCAGACGATGCAGCGAGTCAAAAACGATGTACACGGCAACGAAAACGAAAAAGAGGAAGAAGACAGATGGAATGAATTGTTAGATGACACCCGTCGTGAGACATGTATCTTCCCCGTCGTCGTGTGCAAACACGATGCCCCTGAGAAAGCCGTCGTGTCGTCGGCCTTCTTCCAGCTGTTGACTACGATGGCCTTGCTACATACACCTGTCGGGGGAGGATGTCGCTTCATGTCAGGTCAGAGTCAGAGTCCAAGTCCGGGTATCACCCCCTCTACTTTTTCTCTAAATGTTTGCCCAACTACTGAACGGGGCACTCAAAAACCAACTTTGCGCTGTTGTACTATTTTTCGCTCGTTGTCGCTCGAATTTTTATATTTAAAAACACTCGAGTCCCGCCAGGTAGGTAGGTAGATATTTACTACCTCGAAGCGCGCAGGCAAACGAACAACGAACGAACGTCGGTCTCGACCACCAACTTGCAACTTGGGAACATTAGTGCACTCTAGGGAAAGGGTGGGACACCCAACGAGGTCCTCCACAAAGCTCGGGAGATTTATGGAGGGCAGTCAAGCGGACATAAAAAGGATTTAGCCCGGCGGCGGCCTTCCCCAATGAAAACTCAGCTCAGCTCAGCTCGTTAGCCCCGGGTAATGGATACATAGATAGTTTGGACGTGATGCACGCACACGCAATGAATAGTCCGATGGTCAACCAACCCAGAAATGAGTGTTGTGGATCTTTCTCTGGTCCGGAAGCTGCGCGAACAACCAACTCGAGCGAGTGTGCTGGCGTGGCTCCCGGCCCGGCTTTCCCGCGGTTTTTTTCAAATTTTTTTAAACGAGTTTTTTGACCAAAAAAATTTTATCACCGGACGATAAATTTTTTTACAATCTCCAAAAGACACTTGTAGAGAACCCTTTTGACACAGGTAATAAAAAAATTCACAAACAAAACTTTTGTCCGACCTTGAGTAAACTTTTTTGCCTCCCCCAAAGTTGTATTATAGTTTGGGCTTTTCGGGGCTCTAGACCGTTAAAATTGTCGTTTGCTAAACATATTAGCGGTTTTGTCAGAGTGCAAAACTATGTACGATAGCTCAACGGAAGGGAATTATACATATTACCTGGTCCAGGTGTTTTCCCACGCGTAAAGCGTAACAAAAGAGGGTTTTGGGACTCTTGATTACTTGAAAAGTGCACAAAAGGTGTGAAACACGAAACACGAGCTCGGGCGTTGTCTCGCAGGTGAACGAACCAATTAATCCGTCTGTCTCCTACTATCATGTTATGACGCAGAAAGAATGCAAAGGATGTAACCGCTCGAAATTCCGCAATCAACGGAAAAGGAAAAAATACTGATACGGCCGAGGACGCGGCGGTCGTCCGTCTTGGCCGCAGGGTACGCGAATGAAGCATTCATTTCATGAGTCATGAATCACGAAGCAGCCGGCAACAGACCATCCTCAACATTGGGTCTGGTCTGGTCTGGTCGGGCTGCGTGCATGCGCGCCTGTACTGCTTCGTAATCGATCGATTGCGCAAAAAAAAGAGGAAGGAAGGAAGGAGACTGCCAGGAAGAAGAGTCGCGCTATGGCGGCGGTTGATGCACCTGCACCTGCCCCCTCACCTGCGCGGCTGGCTGGCTCACGTTTGCTCGTCGTTTTCCAGAGAACAACAGAAAATGAAAAAAAATCACGCTTGCTCGAAGTCAAGCCTCGAAGGCCTCGGGTCGGAGATCAATCATCTCAGATAAAAAAAATTATTAGTCAGGCGAGGATAAAAAATATTCTTAAAAATTCAAATTCAAATTGTCAGTTTGCGCAGTACCGGGCGCCTAAAAAGCCGGCGGCCTGTCTTTTTTGAGGTTCGGTTCGGTTTGTTCACTCTTTTTTTATGGATGGAAAAATGGATAGACAATTGCATGGCGGGCGCCGACAATCCAACCAACCCCGTCCGTCAGAAATCTGTTTACCATCGACTCCTGCCCCCTCATTTTTCTCCAAAAAAGAGTATAGTAGAGCAGTCGATTCAGAACCTCCAAAACCAACCGCAGCTATTTATTAGCCCTGACATGAGCTCGGGGCCGTGATCGTGGTCGTGGTCGTGGTCTCGTGGTTGCGGGCCACCTGGCCTACACAGCCATCGGCTGGATGTGAGTGGCAAAAAGTCTGGTTGACCAGTTCTTCGACATCAGAGTATTATGTATAGTAATTCGTTTGTTTTACGATGGGGCCGGGCGAACGAACGCGTTCGTTTGTTCTGATGGATGGAAACCACGATGAACGACGACACAACACTCATCGCTGCAGGCATGCATGCAAAGCGAGCGAGCGTGTGCCAACTTGATTACCCCCAATTTTGAAGGTGATTGCTTTGCACTTGTCCTGTACGTTCGGGGCAATCACATTTTATGGAGATTCCTGAATGCTCCAGAAAAGTACATAAACTCATGCGGATCAATTTTTGTTTTAAAAAAAAAACAGCAGGGATACATTATTTACTTTTTTATGCATGAAAAATGAGGTATTAAAATTTAAAGCTTTTGTGGATTCATGTTCAGGTGCGTTTTTTGGTAGATAAAAAACATTTGACAACAATAAAAAATATCTTTGCCATAAAATTAATTTTTTTTTCAAAATTACGATAGCTATTTTTATCGTAATCCTCCGCGTTATCAAAAAATGCAAGGAACAGGTATTTTTTTAACACCACACAGCTTTTTTTCAATTTATCAGTTCAGTTGAACAAACAAACAAAAAACTTATCAGTAGTACATAAAATAATTAAAATTCCAGTTCAAGCATCGTGAAAAAAGCCAGAAATTTTTTTCAAGCAGTTGTCGTGGTTTCTGCCGAACTCGGTGGAAGCGTTGTTTCCGCGGATTCCGACGACGACGAATTCGACGCAGACGACGAATTATTGTTATCCGCGATCGTAATCAACTCCTCCACGACCTGTTCAGTTGACTCGGAAGAACTTGAGCTGGAAGACGAGGACGACGAATACTCTTCGACAGTGACGACCACATTTCCGGAGGAAAAGTTGAAGCCCAACGGCAACGGTGGAAGCGAGAAAATGCACGGTAGCCGACCATTATTGTTCTCACAGGGCGGGATCGTGACATTGACAACGTACGGCAAAACAGAAGTGTTTTGAGCGGTTGTTGGATACGTGGCGATCATCAGCGCCAGAATCGCACCGAAGCCGGCAACACGCAAAAGTTTACCGTACATTTTGATTTGTAATAGTAACTGTGGATTTTGTGTTGTTGTTTTTGTCCTTTTATATGGGCCGGGGGAAAACTGATCCGTTATTGCTCCTGTATTTCTGGGCCCTGGACCGAGGCAAACATGAACTTATCACTCCCGACAGCCTTGCTTGTGTTCTGACTAATCTAAGACGTGAGCAAATACAACTCCGACTTCCGTGTTGGATTCTGACGCTGAGCGTGGGGTTTTCACCGTGGAAAAGAGCAAATATCAGAAACCCTCGCCATTTAAGGCCCACTAAAACCGGAAAGGAAAAAATCGCAAAAACACGTTGTTTACGATCAAAGCGGCCGAAATTGAACCAAATCGGTCGCAAAAGGAGAAAAAATGGAAATGAGTAATAAGAAAAACAAGAAAAATGGAAATAACATTTTTTTTTCGTTTTTTCATTTTTTTACATTTTCGTTTGTTTGTTCGTTTCCATTTATTTTGTACAGGTTCAATAACGACTGTTGTAATACATAGGTGACGGAGGACGCTGGAGAATAACCGGAGGAGCATTGTGTCTCCCAGAAGGTGGGAGTGCGACTCGCTCATCGCGTCCGAGAACGACGATTCTCCTCGACGTCTGCCGGACCGCGTAGCAGATGTAGCAGGCAACAATCGTCGAACACGTCAAAAGTACGATGACAAAGCATGCTACGAAAAGCCACCTGAAAAAAAAATTTGTCGATGTGACTCACCTGGAGGGGGGAAAAACTTTTTTTTTCTTTCAAAAAAACGAACATAAAAAATGAAATGTTAACCGGCAGACAGGCGTAGTTGAGCTTGGCTTCACCGTTGCAGCGGTCTATTCGGAGGCATTCTTGTTGCCGGGTGTTGCAGTACGATACACCTGCAAGCGAATGATGCAAGAAGTTATCCAGGTAAAAAAGGGGGGTCAAGGGTGTCACCGGGCCGAGTTTTTACTAAAGGGAAAATTTAAAAAAAATTATTATTCGTTAAAAAAAATTGAGTAAAAAAACATTATAAAAATTTGCAACGAAAAAAAATTGTTTGTTGAGAAATTGGAAAAAAATAATAAAATAAAAACTCAATATTCAATAATTATTCAAAATGCGAAAGTTTTGGTTTATTTTTTTAAAAACAGTTAAAAATAAATTTTTTAATAAAAATTTCAGGTTTTGAATCCACTCGGGCCGATTGACATCCTTGGGTAGGTATAAAACTCACAAGAATCCAGAGACTCGAAACAATACGAGTCGTGCGTAAAGACAGCCATTTTGCATCGATTGAAGAAGACTGCTGCTCACACACCACTGCCGCCCCGAGCGAAGGGATGCGCCTGATCGAAAACCAAAAACAAAACACGGTAACGCCCAGTCCACCCACCGGGAACCAACCCATGGGTTGTCGCGCAACACTCTTGCGCGAAAAAAAACGCGCAAAGAAATCCACAAAAAAATATGTAAGTGAAATTAAGGATTCAACGACGAAGAAAGTGGTGTTTTTAAATAATTGCAGAAAAGAGATTTTTTTCTTTTTCAGGAAACACATTTGGTGTGTTCTGAATGTGTCGTATCGCAACCGCGATAAACTGAACTTTTTTTTGGAAGTGAAACAGATACACATAAATTAATGAAAAAAGTTTGTGCGAAAGTTGTTTCCAGGTAACAAACTGCCAGCTGACTGATGTGAGTAATTAATTAACGCCGACAGCTTTTAACTAGCTGCTGGCGTTCGTTCGTTCATTCACTCTCGTACGTTCCTAATCGTGTTTACTTATCACCTGTGAAAGATGATGCACGGTACCAAAAAACAATAACCAACAGAAAAAAACAACAAAAATACTAAAATTAATAATAAAAAATGGCGTGATCGGAGAAGTTCAAAATTCCTGATGAAAAAAAATTGTAGCAAAAATGGCAGTTTGATTTCGATTTAGTAATCAGGTAACTCCGTGCCATCTTCCTGAGCAATGTTGTACATGCGAAAACAATCCTCATCCGTGATTTCGCGAACCACGTCCACAAAAGGCGGAAGCTCGAGGTCATCGGTTTTGGTCGTGTGCGTCTCGAGGATGACCAGCGGCCGGCCCCGGGTCGAGGGTGGCAGAGGGTCGACGTAGACATCCAGGTGAAAGTACTGGAAGCCATGCGTGAAGAAGAGTCTCCTCTTGTGCAGCGTGGCACGGGTCTTGTCGTGCATGCCGAGGTAGGCGGTGTACTCGCGCTCGGAGAGGGCACGTCTCGTCTCGACGTGTGCGATTCTCGTCGTCAGCGTGTACGTGTTCTGGCCCTTCTGCGTGCGGCGGCGTCGAAGTCGGACCTGTAGCTTGGGGTTGTCTGTGCGCAGGTAGTCATGACGGACGCGGAACTCTTCGACGCGTTCGCCTTTTGACTCGTCGAATGACCGCACGAGCCACTTCCGGCGCCTGCAAGCCGTCGGCGTGAATGGAAAATTTTACACTTTGTTACTTTTTTTCCGGGAATTCAATTACGAAGTGCAAAAATGGGAATTGAATGCATAACTCAAAAAAAAATTACGTCAAAGTACACTTTTGATCATTTTTTTGGAATTGTATGGACCAAAAGTGCCAGTTGTTTTGTCCCAGCACGAAAAACATGGGGGTCTCAGCACGAAGCATGTTGTGCCGAAACACAAAAAGCAAGTTGTGTCTCACCGCGAAAAACATATTGGGTCTCAGCACGAACAGCGCCTGTTGTTTCTCACAACGAAAAACAAATTTTGTCTCACCATAAAAAATGTGTTGTGTCTTACCACGAAAAACATGTTGTATCTTACCACGAAAAACATGTTGTATCTTACCACGAAAACCATATTTTATCTCCCACAAAAACTAAAAAAAACTTACTTGCTGTTCCGACTGAGCCGATCTCGCGTATCGACGCCCGCCTTCTCACAGACTGCCTGGAGCACTTTCAAAATTTTATCGTCGAACTTGGCACAATCCGAGTTGTCCACAATGTCCACATACGGATGCCCCACCCAGGCCTGAAACGATCCATCTGTGTTCCATTGCAGTCTTCAAAAAATTGACCACCCACATTGCGCGTGAGTGAATCCTGCTTCATGGCCTGCTCAATGTCCTCCGATCGTGCGCCGTTGTTGGCGATGGTATAATACCCCTGGGCGCCGTCAGCCGCAGTGACCATGTGCACGATGTGATGGTATCTATTTTCCCTGCACTCAAAAGGCGTCAGGTGTAGGTCGTTGAGCATGCTATGCCAGTCCTCCTTCGACATATACGCCGACGGATCCATGGCGCCTCGATCGCAGATAACGAGTACATTCTGGTCTCCACGGTGGTGGTCAGCGAAGTGAAAGTAAACATCTTCGATTCGGAGCATCGTTCGAAGGACCTCCTTGTTGAAGCGGTACCTGCCTTCCTCGTCGAGCTCGGCAAACTTGATTCCGCCGCCGAGGAGGATGGTAGCTGCCTCGGGGACTGCGAAGACCTTCCAGCCGAGGTGCTCGAAGAAATCCGCTACCCGGACGAGGGCCGTCGTCTTGCCGCCGCACGGTCCGCCCGTCAGCACCAGTCGATGCACCCGACGCGATTCCGCCTGCAACGTTCCGACGCCGAGTTTTAGAGTTTTAAAAAATCCAAACAAAGTCAGTTTGTCGGCGCCGACGGCATCAAGGCTGGGAAAGTCACTCAAGTCGAAGGAGTCCGAGGAAAGGCTCCGAAATGCAAAATCACTTTCATTCGAGTCTCTTGACCGTGAAAATGAGACCACTATCAGACGCAATGGGGTTTGTGGAAATCGGAATACTTTTGTGGAATTGTTGGAAATTGGAAATTCATTCGAGGCGAGAAGTACCTCAGGTTACGGTCTGCCGTCTGACATTTTTTTGTGTTTTTCCGATTTTTAGTAAAAAAAACGTAAAAATCTGTGCCAGAAGTTTCTTTTTAGGCCAAAACCCGTATTTTTTACACTCTGCGCGAACTTTACCTGTCTCACCTGTCTCGGGGTTATCAGCTGATCGATGACTAACACCACCCGTAGCACAGAACCTCGAATCTATCACACACATAACTTGCCCATAAAAACTGTAATTCAGACTGAAAAGTATCGTAACTTCAAAAAAATTAGAAGAATTGTTTATTTTTGGATCTCGGAACCCAAATTTGCCAAAATCGGTTGCCAAAAGCATTTTACTTAAATTTTTAGACTTCCGGGACCACGAACCCCGCAATCAGCTCCTCCCCTGGGTCGTCTTTCTTCTTCAAGGCCACGCGCGCGTGTACCCTGCCTGCCTCGAGGCACCTGCGCGGGTAGGGTAGGGTCGCTGACTTTTTTGCCCAACAACAGGCTAGACAAAAACTGATGTTGCGCCTGTGCCTGCGCCTTCTCGCCCCTCTCCAGGGTGGTGTCCTTTTCACGGTCGCATCATCGCCGCCGGCTGATAACCTGGGGTAGTAAAACGGTCGATGTTACCTAACCGCATCTCTCTCTCTTTTTTTTGTTCTTGTTCTGCGGGTCGGGTCAGAGGGCAAGTTCCGCGCGGGCGCCTTTGTTTTCAGTCGTTTTTGTCTTTGTCTTACTCGCGTCTTCGTTGCCTGATGTCTCCGAAGGAATGAAAATTAACCTTATTATGAACTTTTACTATTATAAATATTTTTAACAACCCTAAAACTAGGTTTAAAAATTTTTGGTCTCGACACGAATGTCTTCTTTTTGGACTTTTTGGCCTGACTTTGTTTACGATAATTTGTCTGGAACAGGAACAGTCGATTTTCCAGTTCCTAAACTTCCTCGTTTTTTTCGCTGTTTTTGCAAAAAAAATTAAAAGAAAACTAAAAATTCCGTTTTTGCTAAAAATTATTTTTTCAGGTATGCGGGGTCCACTGGCAGGGAGATCCTCGTGGCTCATCGGTTTGCTCGGCGTGAGCGCGGTGCTCGTCTCGCTGGGAGCGGGAGAACTCGCTCGCAAGGTTGTCCACCCGAACGGCGTCAAGGGTAAGTGAAAGTCTTTTCGTGTTCAGGGGGGCTTTGAGGGGCGTCCGGGAGGGGCCTTTAATTCGAATGACCTTTGCGGAGAGAGGTCGACGACTGTCGACAGCCTGGCACGACTCTGTGATCCTCCGTGTCCCAAAAATGTTTTTTCCAGCGATTGCACTAATGTCTAATTTCATCACTCCTCATTTGCAGAATTCACGATCGTCAGGGAAATCAAGAAAAACACTTGTTCGTGTGCATGCACCTGTACGCCTCTTGGACAGGCCACGACCGGGCCGGAACAGTCAGGTGGAGGAGGGTCAACTACGGCTACGACGCCGACGACGTTGGTTGGACTGATCCAGGCGACGGCAGAAGCGGCGGAGGACAGGGAAATTGTACAGACCGTCGCGGCTTCTGCGACGACGGTTGTGGAGCAGACTACGACGACCACAGCGCCGTCCGTGCCGCCGACGAATGCCGAACCAGCGAAAACAACGTCTACCACGCTCCAGACGACCGAAAAAGCATCGGTGACCGCATCTGATGCAACATCAACGACCACAACCCAGGCTACAGCCGCACAAACCACAACTGAACCTTTCAGCGCTGAAGCAATAACCGAAGACTCCGCAGAAGAAGATGACATCACAGAAACCGGTTCTGAAGAAACCGAAGGCATTGTATCTTCGGAAACTGGAACGACAACGACTCCGGCGTCTGAAAACAGCGAATTGGCCAGCACAACGGCATCTGAAGACGATGGGACGACAGTTGAAGCTTCAACGACAGCTGCAACGTCCTCAGAAGCCACAGCAGAATCCTCAACCTCTGCGCAGCCATCGGAAGCTTCCCCGACGACTGCAGAGGCTTCAGAAGTAAGCACTACTCCAGAATCCACGGCCACGACGGAATCAGCCGGTTCAACATCGGAACCCGCATCCGATGAATCCGGGACCACATCTGAGTCTTCAGAAACAGCGACCACTACTGCCGAGCCATCTGCAAGTTCAGAAGTTGTTGGCACCACGACAGAATCCCCCGACGCTTCGACTACTGTAGAATCCACCGGAGAAGTCACACCAACGACTGAACAAACAACAGGAGACGGTTTGACCTCACAATCGGTTACCGAGGAAGCATCAACCTCTGCAGAGCTTTCAGAATCCGCTACAACCCCCGCGGATTCTTCAGAATCGGCATCAACAACTTCACAGCCATCTGAAAGCTCCGAAGCATCACAAACAACTGAGGAAACAGAAACTACGACCTCAGCAAGCTCCGTGACGTCCTCTGAAAAACCTGAGATCGCAGAATCGAAAGAAGAAGAGTCAACGACCGAGGAGGTGGCCGAAACTTCTTCACAAGTCCCGACAACAACTGGTGAACCCGTTGAACAGACTACAACGGCTTCTGAAAAATTGTCGACAACAGTGGAGAGCACTTCTGAAAACCCCGAAACCGGGAAAACGACTCCAGAAACTGGTACGACGGCTGAAAATGTTGCAACGTCAACGGCAGAAGCTACAACAGATGAACCATCATTGACAACTTTAGAAACAGGCTCTGAAGCAACGTCAGCTTCGGAAACTGCAGAAACTACCGCTCAAAGTACTATGGCAAAATCAAAAGCCGGAACAACATCCGCGGAACCCGGAACAACTGCTGAGAGTTCAGAAACTGTTACAACTGTAGAGCCGACGGAAGAAACAACAGTTCCAGTCGGGACCTCCTCAGATGTTACTTCTGAAGCAGAAGCAACGACTGTTGCTTCAGTCACCACGCCAGAAGCTTCCGAAACTGCGGAAACAACAGTTGCGTCATCTGAAAGCGCTACAACTGCTTCTGAAGAGGTGACCACTGCTGCAACTTCTTCTGCGTCTTCGGAGGCAACAGAAGCGGCAAGCACGACGCCAGAAAACATTGCAGCCACCTCTACCGTTGCTCAAGAGGAGGAGACTACTGCCAAGTCTTTTGTGACGGAAGATGAGGTCCAGAGCACGACTGAGGCTTCTAAAGCATCCACGACCGCTGAGGTGACTACAGAATCTGCTTCTGAAGGTCCAGAGGCCATTGAAACCACTGTTCTATCGGCCGAGTCAACTACAACTGCTGAAAGCCCCGTGGAAACCACTGAGGAATCGGGATCGACAACCGGAGCCTTCAAAGTTGAGGGCAGCACTGAAGAATCTTCGCAGGAGCCATCAACGACTCCTGCATCCGCTGAGGAAACTTCCACGTCTTCGGAAACCACATCCGAAGCTTCTGAAGCCGGAACAACGGCTGAAAGTCCTGCAGGAAGCACAACAGCGGTCGATGAACCGTCCGCGTCAACTTCCGCCTTCAAAACCGAGGATGCTGCTCCTGGAGCGGGTACCACGGCTGCCACGCCTTCTGAGCAAGCTACGACTATCGAAGGCAGCAGCACGTCTGCGGAGGAAGTTACCACGGACGAAAAAGGCACGTCTACGAGCGCAGAAAAAGTTTCGACCACACAGGAAGCTGGGGAGAGCAGCGAGGGTACAACGGCGGCTACCAAGACAAAGGATGTTGCCACCAGCGTAGGCACAACTTCCACGCCTTCAAGCGGTGAAGTTACGAAAGAGGAAAGTTCTACCGAACAAAGTATCACAAAAGTGACTGACAGTGAAGTAAGCTCACCTGGCACGACGCCAGAAAAATCCTCCGATGCAGAAGTCGCGTCAACCACCCCTGAGACACCCACAACCGAGCAACCAACCTTGACAAGTGGAAAATCAGCCGTAGAAGTGGAAGACGAAGGCGCGGACGTTGGCACGGACGCGGACGCAGACATTGCGACGACGGAACCTGTCCAGGTGACAACAGAGGCTGCAACACTGCAAACTGAGTCTGAACAACCCTCAACGACCTCCCAGGGTCCATCTGACGAGGTACACGCGAGCTCGACAATCGAGACCACACACGAGCCGCGCACGTCATCACCGGCGGCCGAGCAGGTAACAACGACAACAGCCACAGCCGCGGAAGAAAACAACGTGTCTGCTGTGACCGAGCAGCAGCAAAAAGCCGCGGGCAAAGAAAGCAAAAACGAAGGCGATAACGGGGACCGATCACCTGTGCAAGTTGAGCACACAACGCCAGAGGCGATCGAGACGACCACTCTGACGGAGGATCTCCTCGAAAATGCTACACAGGTGCACCCGGAGCCAGCTGCAGGAACAAATGTCAGCGAAGAGTTCCGGGAGAAGGTCCACAACCTCCTGGACAGGATCCGGGGCGAGTTGGACAAACTGAAGAAACTCAAAAACGCAACTCTGCCTACGACTACCATTTCACCCGAGCAGACGGAACTCGTCGCGAGTTTCAACCGTTCCAGAGAGCAGATGGCCAAGGAAGGAGACGGACAGCTGACGTCTACCGTTGCTCAGGAGGAGGAGGAGACTACTGCCAAGTCTTTTGTGACGGAAGATGAGGTCCAGAGCACGACTGAGGCTTCTGAAGCATCCACGACCGCTGAGGTGACTACAGAATCTGCTTCTGAAGGTCCAGAGGCCATTGAAACCACAGTTTCATCGGCAGAGTCGACTACAACTGCTGAAAGCCCCGTGGAAACCACTGAGGAATCGGGATCGACTACCGGAGCCTTCAAAGTTCAAGGCAGCACTGAAGAATCTTCGCAGGAGCCATCAACGACTCCTGCATCCGCTGAGGAAACTTCCACGTCTTCGGAAACAACATCCGAAGCTCCGGAAGGAGAAGAAACAACACAGCAGCCGACAACAGTTGTAGAAGAATCAGAAGAAGCCTCTGAAACCACGGAAGCTTCTGTAACAACGCCTGAAACAACAGCTACGTCTGCAGAAACCTCTTCGACGACTGCCAAGCCCGTTGAAGAATCATCCCCGACGACTAGCGCTTCTGAAACTACTACGGAAGCTCCAGAAGAACAGCCAACAACTTCCGAGACTCCAGAAGTTGAAGTGACCACGACTTCGGAAGGATTGGAAATCACGTCTTCGACTGAGTCAGCAACGGAGTCTTCTGAAACCCCCTCAGAAGCTGATTCCAGCACGACTGAGGCTTCTGTAACTACCGAACAAACCGAAACCACTCCGGAGCCTTCAGAAACCACGACTGAAGAATCCGGTGCGGAATCCACGACAACTAACGTGCCCGAAGCTCCGGAAGCCGAGGAAGGTTCTTCTGAAAGCACCACAGAATCTCAGTCGTCGTCTACAACCTCGCAACCTGAATTGGAAGCCACAACATCGGCTTCTGAGGTTACCGATGCATCAACGACATCTGAACCAGTGTTAACGTCGACTACGATTCCCGAGGCGGAAGAAGGGGCTTCAACGACGGTAGAAAATGGCGAAGAGACTTCGACTTCGTCGTCGTCGTCGTCGTCATCTGAAGCAACAACAACAGAATCCGAGGCTGCGGATTCCACGACATCAGAGCCTGAATCATCGACAATCACGCTGACTGCTTTGGTAACGGTATTATCGAAGCAAGCAAAGGAAAAGGCGTCCGCGACGAAGAAAACGACGCCTGCTCCCGTTGAAATCACGACTGAAATCTCTGGACGAAGGGCTGGATCATTTGTCGTCGAGGAAGAAGAGCCTTCAACCACTACAGAGGCTCCTGAAGTAACTACCACCGCTGAAACCGGCGTCGAAATTGTCACCGCGGAAGAAGAAAGTTCGACAACCGAAGCAACTGAAGCACCAACAGAATCCGCTGATCCAGTCCGCATCCGACTCGGTGGCCGGAAAACTCAGCCGCCAGTTACAACGCCGGAGGCAACAACCGTTGCGGCACCCGTGCATATCAGATTGGAGCGTCCGACCACAGTTGAAGTTGAAGGTCCTTCGACTACCGAAGAGGTTGTTGAGACGACTGAAGCCACCGAGGCGACCACAACTGAAGTATCCGAGTCAGAAACCACCCCAGTTAGCACCCCGTCATCCACACCTGAGGAAACGGTAGAATCGGTGACAGACACCACCAGCAGCCCCTCAATTCCCGTCCACATCCACCTTCCCGCTCCGACGACAAATCCCACAAAAACCAGCGAAAATATCGATTCTTCAGGCCCAGAGCCGCTTTTCGAGAACCCAAGATTTGGCGGGAAGCTCCGCCCTCTGGGAAAGCCAGTTGGATCCGACAGCGGTAAACCGGCTTCCACGACTTCCGGCCCCGTACCTTTACCTGAAGACGCGGTAAACGGAAAATTCGTAATCTCAGACGAACTTTCCCGACGCCTGGAGCAGGCCCGTCAGCTCCGGGAAGAGCAACGACGACTCCAACAACTCCAACAAACCGGGGCCCCCAGCGGAGACGCTACCGATGCTGCGGAGCGTCAACGGGTCATCGAAGAAAAACTCGCGCGTCTCGCCGAGATGGAACGCTGGCAGCACGAGCTCATCCAGCAATCCCAGCTCCGGGAGCGTCAATTCGCAAACGCGAACAACGCTGACGATTCTACGACGGGGGCGGCCGCGAGATCGCACGAAGACCCGATTCCGATCGACGTCGAGACTTCGACCGCCCCACTGCCCGAGGGAGTACCAAAGCACTGCGCGCCCGTGCTGCGCTTCGTCAAGACGTTCAAGGTCACGGATCCTAAGCAGTGGATTCGCGAGAACTGCGTCTTTCTCAAGCAGCAGTACCCCGACGCCTCTTGCTCCCAGATCGAGCGGCTTCTCACGTCCTGCTTCGTCAGGCCGACGACGACCGAGGACGCCGAAGCGAAATAATCCATTGTTGCTCCGTTCTTTCAGCGACCTCATCCTTTTTGGATTGTCCATAAATTTTTTTCCTTTCTTTGTTTTGATAGATAATAAACAGAATATTACGGTTTTCCGACACTTACTTTCATTTTTGTACCTTTTATATAAGGTTCTATGGTTTTCTTGGCCTTTTTAGCAGCAAGTGTGATGGCTGGCGCTTTTGCATAACTCCAATCACAAAAACTGTCAACAGTTGCCGCCACGCTCGCGCGCCTTCCCATGCCCTGAGCACCTCATCGCGCCTTCACCACTGTTTTCCAGCCATGCAGTGCCAATGCAGCATCGAATGCGGTGTTCCCAAGTATCGTAACGCCTACTGTGCCAAGTCTGGTTACTTTCTTCGTCGTCACAAGATCTCAGTAAGCTCAATCAGCTTTATCAAGTACAGCCTACTTCTTCCCGCTGCCGCGCTACCACAATTTACAGAAATGGACGCGAACCACAACAACGACCAAATTCTCGAAGAGAACGCCGCCGAGTACACGAACTTTGTCGTATACATGGTGTACTTCTTGGACTGGATAGACGCCACGCTCGGTCGACCGTCGTTCACCGCAGCGTTCGCAACGCTTCCGGAGCACGTGAAGTTCGGGATAATAAACATCTATCCCCACGTCCTGCTTCCAGACGACCGTACCATCCAGCCGCCTCCACTCCCTCTTTTCATGCAATTGTGTAAGTCATTCGACCGCAGAAGAGGATAGAAGCCGATGAATTTTTTTGTGCACTTTTTTGTTATTTTTGTAATATGTATATATTTTGTTCATGTTGATTGATTTTATAAATTTTATTCTGAAAATAAGAAGGAAACTAACTTTTGTAGATTTAGCGAACGCACTTTCTCGGTCGTCGGGGACAGGTTGTCCGAAACCAGCAAAGCAGGTCGTCGGCATCGAAGAGCGTGAATAGCTGACTAGAGACGATCGGTGATCAAAGACTTGCTCTTGAATGTGGCGCTATCGAGAACGGTGCATTACACGGTGTGGTCTCTTAGAAGGCTTCTGGCGATCATTGTAGCCACAGAAGATCGCCCCAACGATTGATGCCCGGTAGAAGCATCTTGGTAGATTTCAGACAACAGGATAAATCGGTTATTTGTTTACAGCAATGCAAAAACAAGCGTCATCGCTTGTGCTTTGCCAAAAAGACAAATCAAGAAATAAATTTAAAAAAATAGTGTTTTCTTAATTTTAATTTTTTTCTGTATATAGTCAATTATTTGTTCACAGCAATAAAAAAAACATGTGTAATGGCTGGCGCTTTTCCATAACTCCAATCACAAAAACTGTCAACAGTTGCCGCCATGCTCGCGCGCCTTCCCATGCCCTGAGCACCTCATCGCGCCTTCACCACTGTTTTCCAGCCATGCAGTGCCAATGCAGCATCGAATGCGGTGTTCCCAAGTATCGTAACGCCTACTGTGCCAAGTCTGGTTACTTTCTTCGTCGTCAAGATCTTAGTAAGCTCAATCAACTTTATCAAGTACAGCTTACTTCTTCCCGCCGCCGCGCCACCACATGTTATTGTTATTTTTGGGAATTCCTCCTATTTTTTCTAAATGTGAGCCAAAAGGTGCCGGCCCCTGACATGCCTGATTCGCACCCCAATTTTTTTCATTCTTCTTCACGCCAACCCCTCTCAAAACCGTAAACCAAGTGCCTGATCCAAATCTGCAATAAATGTGTGAAATTTATTCAAATGTTATTGCGAGTAACAAATTTTGGGTATGAAGGGAGTAAGGTCACTTTGAGTGGTATTTAGATATTTGGCACGAGTATAACGAATAAAAATAACAATGAATGAATCATCGGTCGATTTGCCTCGCCTCGCCGCTGGAGACGAATTAGTGTGCGTGCTACGCTACGGAGAAAGACTATCATAGAAATGAATGAATGAGTGCGTAGCATCTATCGACCTCGGCTCCACCTGCACATGCGCAACAGTGCCCTCATCATCACTCATCACTCTTCCGCGATGGTGGCAACGTTGTGCGTGCGTTCGTAGAGCTGTCTATCCGTCGGCTTGATGATCTTCCACTTGGTTTCCGCGGCTGTGAGTGCCCGCTGGGCTTCCTGCTGAGCGCCCACGCGCTGACCGTTGTTGAGCTTCGTGATCGCTACGAGCACTCTGAAGACGTCGCTGGCTATGATCTCGCAGGCGACTTTTTCGTCGCCTTCGATCATGTTCGCGATGGCCATGATGCCACGACGCTGGACTTCGGGGTCTTCGGCCATCGCCATTTCTTTCATGCAATCCGGCCAGGATTTTACCTCGTCGATGATTCTGCGTCCGGCTTCTGGGGTATTTGTGAGCATGGCCAGGGCGCCGGTGGCCGCGAGCTGCAGCCTCGGGCACTCTTCCGCGCAGTAGAGGAACCAACACTTGAGTTTGTCAGTTCCAGGCGCAAGGACGTCTTCATAAAATTCATCGTTGTACATCAAATTGAGCATTGTCTCCGCAGCCGCGGATCTCAAATCATCGTGATCCGTCATGAACCAGTAATCTTCGATCTTCGGGACGGCTTTTTCCTTGAGAATCCTCTTCCTCACGCTGTCAGACGCGCTCGCGAGATTTGTCAGCGTCAGAAGAGCCTCATAATTCGATTTTCCCTCCAAATCGGGGTGCAGCAATTCGACCATCGGCTTGATAACTTCGTAAACTCGTTGACCGGCGAAGGCGATGCTCGGATCAACGCGGGAGCCAAGTTTGGCAAGTGCGTGGGCGGCTTTGATTTTGCCTTCTCCGTCGCAGGATTTGTACAGCGTCAGGAGTAGTTTGGCGCCTCCCTCGGCGATGATCGTTCCCGTGAGGTCGGGAATTGTGCAGAACGCGAACATACACCTGGCGAGGAGCTCCAGCGCGTTTTTGGACTCAGTTTTTGAAACTGCGATACAGGCGGTCACGGATCCGAGACTGACGAGTGCCCGGATGCGTTTTTCGACGAATTCTTCGGTATCCTTGAGGTGAACTTCCGGGACGTGATGTTTCGCAAACTGGGCCAATTTGACGAGTTCTTCATCGACTTTGGGTTTTTCATAGGAATTTGTCATGTTGACATAAATGCTGGCGACTGTGTAGACACAGAGCGATCCGGCAGACTGGGCGAGTGAGACCAGCGCTTTCAGCAGATTTGGATCCGAAACAATCCATTCCTTGACATCCGCATCCAGGGACAGGTAAGACAGTCCCTCACAGGCAAATCGCCTGACATCAATCGAATACTGATCAACAGCATTCAAAAAAGCCCGGCAAGTCTCGGCGAGTCGTAAAACCTCTTCTTCACGCATCATAGCCTTCGACGCGTCGTCGCCACCTGCGGACGCGATCTTGCAGAGACCCATGAGAGCTCGGACCTTCACGCCATGGTCTGACGATTCGTAGAGCTTCCGGAGCACTGGCAAACCCACTTGGAGGAGTTTGGTTGCTCGCTCGTGCTTGGACGCGGTCTGGACGATGAGTTCGGCAGCCAGGGATTGCGAGAGGTGATCGTCGGATGAGGCCATGGAGAGCATGGTTCCGGTAACGTCGTCGTTCGTCACGAGACCCATGCCAATGTCTACCGGGCCTTGGAGCAGGGTGATGAGGAGTGCGGCGAGTTTTACCTTCATGCCACGTTCGCCGGCGTGTGTTAGAATGTGTCTGAACAAAAAATGGGCTTTAGTTTGAGCAAAATTCAAAAAAAATAAGTAAAAAAATTTTTTAAAACTCGAAAAAAATGTAAACAAAATGCCCAAAAAACTAAAAAAAGATCGTTCGAAAAACTCAAAAAAAAATTGTAAAAAAAATCGAAAAAAAACTTGAAAAAAACTAAATAAATCCGTAAAAAACTGTTTAAAAAATTTTAAAAACTCCAAAAAAAGTAAAAAAAATATCGTTCAATTAACTAAAATAAAAGCAAAACAATCATTTTCAAAAACTGTATAAAAAATTATAAAAAACCCAAAAATGTAAAATATTTTTTGAAAAAACTCTAAAAAATGTAAAAAAATCGTTCAAAAACAACAAAAAAAGTGAAAAACGTACCCAAAAAAGCTGTCGACCTTTTCCTTGTAAATGGTCCTTTTCGTGTCGAAAACCATGTCATCGTAAAGCCTGGCAAGGCAGATAGCCACGTGCTGCCGGGTCTCGGCAGATACCGGGTAGTCGCATTGCTCCGGCACCTGCGAAGCGATGTGGAGCAACTTGAGCAGTCCCCGGTCCTCTGTGAACCTCCAACTCCATCCTCTCGGCAGTCCGCCGTCCATGTGCATGAGATTCTTGCAGAACAGATCAATGACCGATTCACGGACCTTTGCGTTGTACTGAGGATCCGTTAGGATATCCTCCAGCTCCAGGATCAGCTTGACGATGCGTTCCTTGTTTCGCTCCGCCACCTCGACATCGGGTTTCTTCTCCTTCGAGCGGTCCATCGCAGCGAGAGCGTTGAAGATCCTCTGAACGATGGAAAACGCATTGTCGACGAAGGACTGGGATTCTGGGCGGATAGCCATCAGACGCGCAATCACGGGAATTGGCACAAAGTCGATGAAGACAAAAGCCCGGGAAGATCGCTTCAGGAGTTCGTCCAGGACACGCAGGATACCGACGGAAAATAAATCGGAAAAGCCTTCTTTGTCCTTAATAATCGGCAAAGACTGTTCGATGAATTTTCCATTCTGCCAGATTTTCTTGGCGCCTTCTTCGGTTTCTCGGGCAAGGACAAGGCAGTTGTTTAGGGCCTAAAAGAGGCATAAATCATCCAAAAGTACAAAAAACGTCGAAAAACAATACAAAAGTACAAAAAAGGCAAAAAAGTACGAAAACAGAAACAAAAATGACGCAAAAACAAAAAGTAACGTAACAACCAAAAACATACCGTAAGCTGTTGTTCCTTATCCGTTTTCGGGTCGAAAGTCAGCCTCATCATTTCCTTCACTTTGTTTTCCGTAGATTGGGCCACTTTGACGCGTTCCTTGTTCTCTTTCATCAGGTGCTCACAGAGCTTCTGAACTTGTCTAAAAATCATTCGGTAACGATACTGTCAACCCAAAAAAAGTCAGTAAACCTACTTGTCTTTAGGCTCCAACCTGAGAGCCTCTTTTGCGTCCTGGAACGCAGCTCCAAATTTCTCTAGCTGCTCCCGAGCCAGGGCACGTCGATAAAGTGCCTTTGAATCGGCTCCATCGAGTTCGAGTACTGAAAAAATATTTTCTGTAAAAATTACGATCAATTTGAAGAAAAATTACCTTGCGTGCAGTCAAATTCCGCACCTTCGTGGTCATCGGTCTTCAGCTTGACCATGGCGCGATTTCTGTACAGCACGATGCGAAGAGGCTTTTCGGGATCGAGTTGGAGGGCCTCGGAGTAGAGCTCGATGGCCCGGGCATTTTCGCCGGCTCGAAAAGCCGCATTTCCGGCGTCTTTGAGGTCTTCTGCGCTCTGCACTTCCGGCATATCGCGCCTAAAAAAATCAATTCAATTCATAAACTTCTACCAAAGACACCAGACAGGAAGAACCGAACGAATGAATTGACTCAGTCAGTCAAGCTAGAAACGAACCGGAAAGCTCGAGAAACATCGCGAAGTTTTGTGTAAACCTCGGCTCTTGGCTAGCCGAGAAGCCAGTCCACCCTCACGATATCCACACATATCTCGCACACAGCCAGTCAGCCCAGGAGGGGAAGAAAAACAAAGAAAGTTACAGCTGCTGTCTGCAGGCAAGGAAAGTTGTACGCGAAGAAGAGACCCAGCAACGATTTGATCTGGTGTAAAAGACGCAGTGCGTGCGCATTTGTACTCTCGTAACGCCTTTTTCTCCGACGTGCACTTCTTTGTCGCGCTCGCCTACATCCCCGGCGTTTTTTACGTTTTTGTCTTGTTTTTTCGTCGTTTTCGTTGCCGTTCGTTGGTTATCCGCTTTACCCCGTGTTGTTCACCTTGTACTCACTGGTTTAGTTATGATCAGTTCATTGCTAGCCTGCTGAAGGAATCCTAAATGTGTCGATTTTATATAATTTTCCTCGTGTTTTTGCGTTCAAGTTTTCACTTATTTTTCTTCAGTTTTTTTCTGGATAAAAGTCGAAGTATTTATACTTTTAGACCCTTTTTATGCTAACAAACCCTGTGAAATAAAACTGTACGAAAAATACCAACAGTAAAATACGATTTTTATAACCTCAAACTTTTTTATATGCGTTTTTCCCCCAGTTTTCCTCCTTTTTGATTGAAAATGCACTTATTTTCGGAAAATGACCGCTGTCCGTTTAGATGAACGGTTGGGTCATTTTAAGCCCCAACTTCCAATCTGCGTTTTATAACCCTCGGGCACTCAAATGCTCCGGGCGATAAAGTGCCTTTCCTTTTATTTGTTTTTGTGCATTACAGTTTAATTTCGGGCAAGTTCCTGTATCTCAAGCTGTTCAGCTTTACGATGAGAAACAAACAACTTTTATTATGCTTTAACGCTGATTAATGTGTAATTTCCTTTTCCGATGTTGTTCGTTCATTAGTTCATTAGTGAGTGTTTTCGCGCGGTTAATTACAAGCAAGATGTGTCTCTTCCGATTGCCATGACATTGTAGCGTGTTTGAAATGACTCTGTCGTGACGTTTGGGAAATTAATCTTATTATGGCGTAATTTTTCCCATTTCTAGTGCTAAGTCCTCTGACCACTCAAAATCGGCAACAATGGCAGATGTCCAGAGTCCCGCTGTGCAAGGTCTTGCCGTCGGCCTCAAGAAGGGTCATACCGTGACTCGCATTGCTCTGAAGCCTCGCCAGGCCTCTGTCAAGGGCCGCATCACGAAGAAGACCCGCATCGTCCGCGAGATCGTTCGTGAAGTCACCGGCTTCTCTCCCTACGAACGCCGCGTCATGGAATTGCTTCGTATCAGGTTTGTATTTTTTTTCTGTTTTACATTTTTATTTTGTAATACAATGCAGCTGTGTTCTTTCTTTCTGACTGTCTGTATTTATTGCATCTGTGACTGACTCATCATCAACCACCTGTTTTTTTTCAGCAAAGACAAGAAGGCTCTCAAGTTCCTCAAGTCTCGTCTCGGACAGCACATCCGTGCCAAGAAGAAGCGCGATGAGATCCAGAACATCATTACCAACCTCCGCAAGCAGCACAAGTAAATTCTTCTGTCTGCCGGCGTGGTGTTGTTTTTCTTCGTTTGGTTATTGTTAAGTAAAAAAAAGTTGTTTGTGCTAACTCTCGAAGGAGAGGAGGGCCGACCGTTTACAGTCAGCCGTCAACAGAACGGTCAGAGGGTGTGTTAGCCCTCGTGTGGGAGCAGCCATGCCCATTCACGACCTGAATGGGTCGGCCGAGTGATTCACACGAAGCGCAGAGAGTTTGTTTTTTGTCGAACAACGGCCGCGGCCGATTGGGGGAGTAAGACGTGAAGCTGGGGCGCTGGCCCAGAGGCCAGCCAGCCAGGGCGGCTAGCAAAGAAGTAGACGACGCTTTTCTGCGCTAATTTATGCGAGGCCGATGGGGAGATGGAATGGGTGGTGGCGGCGGCCTTTTGCCTTTGTGCGGGGTCCTTATAGTCGTCAGTTTGTCCGACGACGGACAACGCAGCACCAGCAGCCGCGAGCAAGGGGGGGGCGATGGATGGATCGATAACCAACAACCGGCAACCAACCCGGCTGCTGTTGTTGTCCGGCATTCAAGCAAATACACGGACAGACAAACAAACGCGCGAGCGAGGGAGGAGGAGGAGAAGGACAGGGCCACTCGCGCACCAGCCAGCCAGCGCGGTGAGTGAGTGGTCAGAACGTCCGTCCCCGGCCTTGGACGACGACGGCACAGCACAGAAAGTGCGGTCCCCGGGTCCGGGCCTTGGTAGGGCACGAGCTTGCAAGCAAAATTGTAGTGGTGGTCGGTCGCTCGCGTCTATATCCCCCCTTCTCTCCCGCGACCGACCAACATTGCCTGGGGCACTCTCACACGACCCGACTCTCTCTTTTCTCTTTCCCTTCTGTCTTGCACACGCGCTTGCTCGGTTGTCCGCTGTCCGCTGCTCGCAGGCAACCATCGCTAAAATACACAGACAAAGTGTACACGCGGCTCGGACTCGCTTACTGCTCCTGCTACTTGCGTACGTACTATTACGTTAACCGAGACACCAGTAGGAGCGAAACAGGAACGAGCACCTGACTATCTACGTTGTATCTTCTTTCCCTGTATCCGTGCATCCGCCAACCTATCCGCGATAATGTTAGTGTACGCGCAACATTCGTGATCGCCTGTTTTGTGAATCGATGCCGTTCCCGCCCGCCTGCCCGCCCGCGCGGTCGATTGTTAATGGTCGTAATTCACGCGTCACCTACAACAACCCACCTGTCAGATGAAAGGCTCTGCAATGGGTGGGAAGGATCCGACGGGCCCACGGCGGCAGTGGTGACGGTGACGGCGGTCGCCGACGATTGCCGATCGGGACTGGACTGCGTGCATGTCATCCATCACGCTGCCGCCGCCGCCGCCGCCCGATCCGGTGACGACCAAGACAGGCAACGCAGAATCGGACCGAACCGTTTGTTCGACCGACTGACTGACTTGTCTTATTGCCTTCCTTCCTTTTTGTCTTGTCCGATGCAATTTATACAAAAAAATCCGTTTATTAATTGTTTTTAACTGCCGATAACGATTTGTAAATGGTAAAACAGTTTTTTTTCGTGAAAGTATCGTAAATATTATTTGTTACTTCCAAATTTGATTTGTATCGTAAAAATCGTTACTCCAAATAACATTTTTTGTGTTCAAGTATCGTAAAAATCGTTACTTCGAATAACATTTGTTTCATTCAAATATCGTAACATTATTCGTTACGTTCGAATAACATTTTTTGTCTGTCTACAAATATCGTTACTCCCGAATAACACTTTTTTTTGTTACTCATTACTTTTTACGATCATTGCTGATTTTCATTGATTTCAAGTTTTTGGGTAATCGTAAACACCGACCGGGTCGTCGTCGTCTTGCTTACGATTGATTCATAACCACATTACGGTGCATTACATGAAATTTTTTCCCCGGTGCCTTTCACGGCGTTGCACCGGCTTTTTCTCCCCCCCCAAAAAAAACCGATTGACCCTGGCAGAGTCGTTTTTCCATTGTTGCAAGTTAGCTCCTGCTTCATTCATCGTCATTGCTGGTGCTGCTGCTTGTATGATGCTGCTGCCATTTTGAGAGGCGCGCTCGCTTTTTTCCGGGTCATTGGCGGGCAGATTGATCCCTTCTTCGCCGTCGTTTGTACGGGGCTTCGTGTTGGTTTTTCTCGCGGTTTTTAACCACCAAGTGTAATTCATTTGCTTGCAAGAAGCTCATTCTTCGTTGCAGGACGGACGGCGTTATTACGATCTAAAAGAACTCAGCTTGGCACCAAGGACACCGTTTCGGGTGGCATGTAACGATCTCCTGGCGCTTTTCTCTTCTCTTCTTTTTTTCTGTGCCTCTTGTGCCACATGCCACATTCGACGATGCGGGAACGATCCCCGCTTCTCAGATTCCTGCTAATTTGCCTCTTTGTGAGTGCCACACTTATCCCAGTCATCAGTTCGGTGAGTATATATTTTTTTCGTGTTTGTTATTTTTCTGGGGTAGTTTTTTTTTGTTTTTAGTACGTGCCACAAAACGTGCGACGCGTGCTGCGCAATAAATGGGCAATAAAAACAAAGTACTTTTTTTTCTTTTTTCTTTTTTTATAAGCCATCAAAAAACGGCGAAAATTGGGCTGATTTATGTACGTATAATGGGTGGATGACGTTTGTTTCCGCGAACCAATTGCGATTTGATTTTTTTGTGCGATTCTGCGCAGGAACATTCGCGGTCTTTTGATGCGCAAAAATTGTAAACGTAATTGCCCAAGCTGGCCGCCGCCACTGCCTTCGCCGTGGTCGTGGTCGTGGTTGGGGTTTCTGCGAACACTTTACGACCCATCATAATTCTGCTTTTACCATCTCTCAGACTCTGATGATGCGCAACAAGTTGTTGGTGCGCAAAGGAACTGACTGACTGCAAGTACCACTTGCCTGGCCGGACGGGACAACAAAAGACAGACGCTCGTTCGCACGAACGAATCTTCCCTGGGGGTCTGGTCTGTCTGACTGCTCAAGTTGGAGCTTGCTGGGTAGAAAACTAAACTGCAACCGCGACAAGCCTTTATTTACTTCCGATAGGCAACAAGCAGCCAAAACGACCCCAGGGCAGTTCAGCTAGCTAGCTGGCTGGCGGATGCATCAAGGGGGCAATTTCCGGCTTTAACTGTGACAAACGACAATCCATTATGCGGATGATCCCTTCTCGCAAATCGAACACGAACGTTCGACACGCTGATGATTGATCGATTACTATTTTTTCTCTTTTTTCAGCAACAACAGAGGTCATCCGGTGTTGCAAGGTCACCGGACACCGAGTTCGAGGGTTCCGGAAATCCGCTTAATCCCGACGACGAAGATGGCGATGTCATCGAGGGCTCCGCCGACGAGGTCGAGGGCTCCGGGCTGCCGCCTGTCGTGACGTCGACCGCTTCGGGTAAGCCGTCGTCGGCGGCGACGTCTACTTCGACATCAACCTCTTCTACGACCACCGGTGGCACCAGACCGTCGGCTACGAACGCCACGAAGCAAATCATCGTCACAGCTACTTCCACGACGCCCAAATCGACGACTACAGAACAGGTTTGTCATTTTCGTTCCGAGACAACGTAGAATACTGTTTTTGGTTATTTTTCGTTTCGGGACAACGAATAATTCTGTTTTTGGTCATTTTCGTTCCGGGACAACTTATAATTCTGTTGTGTTATTTTCGTTTCGGGACAACACAAAATTTTTGTGTTTGGTCATTTTCGCTGTGGGAAAGCACTAAATTTTGTTTTCGCCGCTTTTTGCCCTTTTGGAAGCGTAATTAGGCACTCTGAGCAATTTGTTGTTCACTGGAACGCAGATGAGCAGTGTTCCCTTAGTCACAGCTCGTTTATCGAAAATACGACCGACCATGGTCGCAGAGCGCAGCTTAGTGCCAACATTAGCGCGTACAGGCATGGAATGGCCTTCTTTTGTTCCAAACCAGGCATCCGCATCCGGGTGTTTCGGAGAAAACGAAAAATGGTGAAACATGACAGCACTGTAAATGGGGCTATTCATCGTGGCGATAAATGACTGACTGCAACAACCCCTGCCTTTTTTCCAGCGAAAGCAGACCGTAGCCGTCGACGAAGGCCGGGAACTCGTCTTCGGCAACGCTGAGGACGACGAGGAGGAAGACGACGACGATGAGGACGACTACGATGACGACGACGAAGAGGATGAAGACGACGACGACGCTGCCCCGACCCCGCCATTCAATATCCGGGAACAGCCGCTGCCGACGGCGACGATGCCACCGCTCGAGCCAGAAACAACGACCACGACGACGACGACCTCGAAGGCCACAGCGCCTCCCGTCTTCAGTACCAGGCGTCCGGCGATGACCGCGCCGCCGCCATTTGTGCCATCGGTCAACGACGAAGATTCCGCGGGTGATCCGTTCCAGTTTATGCTGAAACCCGGCGTTCTGGCCGCCATCACCGGTGGTGCCGTCGTTGGCGTACTCCTTGCCATCCTGCTTGTCATGTTCATCGTCTACCGGATACGGAAGAAGGACGAGGGCTCGTACAGCGTCGATGAAAACAACGCAACGCCTCACTACTCGTACGCGTACCAAAAAGCAGCTACCAAGGAGTTCTACGCGTAAGAGTTCTGCGATGTAGGCAATTCAACTTCTCGGAACACCGGTCATACTTTATACTTTTTTTTTACCTTTATTTTGAATTTTCCTCCGAGGTATCACTCACCTCGTCGGGGGGATCTAGCTGAGCCACGCCACCCAGAGTGCACATGTTCGATTCACTCTGGCGAACGTTCAGTCCAGTCCGTTCTCGTTTTCAATACTATTTTTGTTATGTTGACTACTTTTTTGTTTACCCATTCATCCCACCCACCTTGCAACTCTTTCCCTAAAAGTCTTCTCCAATTTTACAGCCAGCTACGCGCGCTATGTATAGTAAATTTTGCCAAAACATCCAATGATGAAAAATGGATCAAAAATAATAAACAAACAAACACATTCGTGGGAAAATAGGGGAAAGGAAAAACGGACGGTGCCGTGGCACCCATAACACATGCATAAGTTACACCTTGTTCTTGAGAAACTGCAGCAGCAGTGGATCCAGCTGCCAGAGGTCGAAGAAGTGCACCTCGTGGTGGCTTTCTACGAATTTCAGAGCGGTGTCCTGAAAGCAAACAAGTCTAGGGGTGTTTTTTTTTGCAGACAACCAAAAACGGAAGTTCTCAGGGGCTCAAAAAACGAAAAAAAAGGGTTTTTGAAAGGGAAACTCACAAAAATAGGCGACAACAGAAGAATAATATTTCCCAGACGCTCGGCTGGGGATTCACTACCACTGAGCGAGTCGTGGAGCTCCCGGCAAATCCGATCCAGCGTGCGTTTCATGACTGGGCGCCCTTCGTCGGAGATGTCGCACATTGCTGAAAAAAAATAAAATAAAAAAAATTTAGGCCAACAAAAAAAATTTTTAAGTCAAAAAACCATCGTCAAAATTTTTTAGGCCAAAAAAATTGAAAGCTGAAAAAACTGTCGTCAAAAAATTTTAGGCCAACAATAATAAAAAAAAACTTACTGCCTTGAAAAGAAACGAAAGCCTTGAGAGCGACAAATTCATCAAAAGTCATTGCCATCCGAATCATTGGCTCCAAAATTATATTAGTCAGGTACTGAAGTAGAGGCCAGTAGATGCGCTTCTTGCTCTCGTGACTGATCTCGCGTTCATCCTCCCAGCCATCGTTGCACTCTTCTCGACGACTCACGTAGCCGCCGTTCTGCATGACAAATTTGTCGGTCTCGCCGATCTGCAGCGTGATATAACAGGGATCGAGTACTGTGTGGTACAATACGCACTTTCGCAGCAAAGCAATCTGGTCATTCATGCTGAGCAGCGAGTAATCCGGCCACGCACGAAGCCATTCGTGAATCAGCAGAATGTGGGTACGAATTGAATTTCGGAATTTTCGGAAACATAGGGGCTTGATGTCTTTGTTTGTAAAAGCCTGAAAATGGGGGAATGCAATGTATCGTAATGACCGTAAATTGGTACGTGCAAGAATCAAAAGTTTCGTGCAAAGACCAGAAAATACGATCCGAATTTATCGTAATTATTATCATACAAACTTTCGTGTTAGGATCCAAAATACGGTTACTTTTTCGTAACTAAAGTTTCGCGTCAGGACCCGAAACTTACAATACTACGCTCCCTTATCATTTCGTGTAAAGACCAGATAAAACGCAGACAATCACATTTTTGATTATGGTCCCATTCTTTTGAGCCCAAAAAACTTCCCCTGCAGCGTTATCTGTTTTTTGTTTATGACCCGGGAAAACACACCGTTCGTAGTGCGCTTGCACCGTATTTTCGTTCTTTGACCTGATAAAATTGCATCATTTTTAACGATTTTCAGGCGGTAAAACTTCCTTTTAGCCTTCTCAAGTAATAAAAATAAATTATAATCAATTAAAAAAAATTCGAAACGGAAGTTCCCACATTCCCACATTTTTTTACGCGACAACAATTTCTGGACTGGATGTTTGATTTTGATTTTTGGCGGTCAAAAAAAAAGGTAAATGCGGTGTGTACCGGGAGCCCCAGTGATCGATTCATTGCAAAATTTTTCATTTGCGCGCCAGACAAATGACATACACAATCTTTGCTGACGCCGAGTAGACTTCCGACAGGTCGCTCACAGAACATAATTCTTCTCCGCTCGGTGATGCGCATTTCTTCGTCGATAAGGAGGCGCAGCGTCGACGCTGTCGGCGTCGACGGCATGGGAGTCGGTGGCGTCGGGAGGGGAGGGGGTATGATGGGGGACGGTCGATCCAGTTCGTCTTCTGAAATCACGGATTCCGTGTTCGACAGAGATTCGACGGAGAGTGGAGCCGAGGCGAATCTCTTATTTCTCTTTAACCCGGATTTTGTGCAGTACGCGCGGGGTTCGGGACCGTCTTTTTTGGGTTGAACGGCTGAAATGGGCAAAATAGGTAAATTTTGGGGTGTGGAAATTTGTAATTTTGTGATGGAACTTACCTGACACCTGCATGCCCATCTGAATGCATTTCGCGAACCTGCAGCACCTACAGTGCTTGGAATTTTTGTAGAAGATCGGGCACAACCCCGAACCTGCTGTTCCGAGACAGCGAAAAGTCTTGCCCAGCGAAACGGTTCGCCGGAAGAAGGCAGCGCACGCAGAACAGCTTTGCGCGTCAAAGTGAAAGCCGGTCGCGTGCGCCGAGCAGATCTTACACTGATACTGCTCCATCGACTGACGCGGATTCTTTCGGATGCTGGAGAGAGAATCTGCGTGTAACATACGCAAAGTCACGGTCACGACGACGTTCGACGAGCCGAGCAACACGTAGTAGTGGCGCGCACAGGTGACGACAACCGCTATCGACCCACCCGTTGTCGTGGCGTGATAAGAAGAATTACCCGGGGCCCCTTTCGTGCACGATGCTATTTCTGCTGCTGCGAACGACCTTCCACTGCGCCTTCGGGCTCCTTTCCCGTGGCTGACTGTGGTTCAAGCGTCAAAACTATATTATGATGCCTTTATAATAGACAAAACAAGAGATAATAGAAAAAAACGCAAAAACAATCCAACATCCAACAATCAAACGAACACCTGCTTGCTCGTCACAAAAGAAGGAAAATACGAGGAAAAGCCAGCTAGTTGATCCGGCAGACTATGCCACGCTTACCTTCAGCGGTCAAAGACACACACAGGGATCATCGTGGTGGGGTGGTAGGTAACGATTAGCGAAGTCGACGGGCTTCGCGTTCAGCTTCGAGGAGGGTGAGGATATCGCCTTCGCGAACGGGACCCTTGACGTTGCGGATGATGGAACGCTTCGTGTCATCGATGAATTCAACGCGAACCTGGGTACACTGACCCTGCGAACCGGTACGGCCGAGAACCTGGGTAACGCGAGCGAGCCTGGGCTTGTCCATGATGCTGGTGGATCTGTCACACTACCTAAAAATGAACAAAATTAAGCTAAATTGTTGTAACAAATCCAATATATAAAAACTGATCAAAAAACAGCCATGCGAGTGTTCAAAAGCGATACAAGACGGTCAAACGGGTCGAAAACTACTCAACAAACATGATGAAAGCTAAATTACAAAAATTTGGAACAAAAATACCTCAAAATAAGGCAGAACAAAGAAAAAACGACGAAAAAGACGCAGACTAACGCAAAAGTAGGAAAAAGCATCCAACGCACAAAAAGCGTTGGCAAAATGTGTCTGTGACGAGCGCGTGCGCATTTCGCGTAAAAATCAAAGGAATCTTTTCAAGACGCGGGAAACTGGGAACTCGGTTGTTTGGTTACTTGTTTACTTGTGAATCTCGTGTCTTGTCTCTGGTTATCAGTTTTACCGGTTGTTTTTCGTCATGACCACGGAGAGCAGCATCCCTGCCGCCGACGCTGCCAAGAAGATTGAAGTCATGAAAAAGATGCTCGTTACGATGCAATCCTGGTTCGACAATGGCAGCTCGTCGATCACGCTTTCCGACGTCGTTGGTGAGTTCGGACTCAATCCTCAGATTGCTGCGAAGTGAGTTTTATGATTTTATGTGCTTGACTGATGGGATCGATTTTTTTTCAGGCTACTCAACTGTTTTTACGAGACCCGGCGAAAGGGTTACGATCTTCATCGGGGGTTCATCGTCGTTCCCGACGGCATCCAGAATGCTGACGAAGTGCCGTGCGGACACGTGATGCGGGAAAGTCGAATGCTGGAAGAGGAAGGAAAGGGAACGGTTTTTGTCGAGAAAAGGCTGTTTTCTGTACACGTTTCTGCACTGGACGTGAGTTTTTTGTTGTTTTTTTTTTATGATGAATTTTTATTTGTTTGTTTTTCAGGATGACGATCTCCTGCCTTCAGCGGCCTTCCGAGGCAGTACGAATGCTGACCTCGACGACATGCCGGTCGAGGAAAAATTCTTGGTCGTGGATTCCAGGGAAAAAGACTCGCTTTCCAAGGAAGCTCAGAAGCGGAAAGACGAAAATCCCGTCAACAAAATGTTCGAGGCCGCGTGCAACCGGGAAAAGTTTGCGTCCCCCAAGGGCAAGAAAAATGTCGAGCCGGTTCGGCCGGCTGAAGAATTTTTCACGCCTTCTCCTTCCAAGTTGGTTTTTACCCCACTTTTATATTTTATTTAGGCAAATTTTTTTTACAGAAAGAAAAAGCCCACCGATACGTCCCCAGCAGCCGGGGCTTCGTCGTCCAACGCTCCGAACACCCACAAGGGCCGCAACCTGATCAGAGAGCTGAAAGACTCCATGGCCGACGTTTTCACCGTTGAAAACGAGAACGAGAACCAAAACGAGCCCGGTAACGCCGGTGCCGTTAATGTTAACGACGACGCTGCTCCTGAACCCCAGCCACCTGCACCAGCAAGGCGGACGTCGCCTCGGAAGAAGCAGAGACAACCGTCGCCTGAATTTATGGATACCAACGACGAGGAAAACGATGACCAGGCCCCGAAGGAAAAGACGGTTACGGTGACTCGCATGGAAAACGTCACCGAAACATACCTCGATGAAGACGGCATGATGGAGACCCGCGTCACCCGAAAACCCGTGGCGCACAAGGAAGTTGTGGTTGAGCCGCCTCCTGCGAAGAAGGCCAAGACCACCGGAACGACGGGCAAAGCCGCGAAGGGCAAAGCGAAGGAGGCCGGCAAAAATCAGGCAAGCATCACTTCCTTCTTCAAAAAGAAGGCTTAATCTCATTTTTACGGTCATTGTTTTTTTTGCAACATGTTACATAAACATTTGTATTACTGATGAGGAGATTTTTGAATTTAAAATGAGTTTGTGAAAACTTTTGTTGTTTAGCTACGTCCAAAGTTTTATTTATTTCCAACTGAAAAAATCTTAAAAAATACATTTCTACCGTAGTCGTTTAATTCGATCCAGTTTGGTTCAGTTTGCGAGAAGTTGTAGAAATAACTGCGACTTTGATTTTGTAACCGGCAGGAATCATGCACTCCGGTAGACGGTAAAACTTGAAGAGCTGTCGTCGCCACATTCTGGTGATTACGAATGGAAGATAGAGACAGGCAATGTACAGATCTTCGCAGAGATCGGTAATGTCGATGAACAAGAGTTTCACAAACCGGTGTTTATTTGCAATTGTGAATCCGAAAAAATGAAATACTGACATGATTGCAAAAATCAGGGTGAGACAGGTAGACTGAATCAGCAGATGGAATTCCACTTTCTTCTGTTTTTCCGATACGTTCAATTTGCCTCGACTTGCCAGTCCCGCCGACAGAGAGCATCCAGCGGCCAGCGAAGAGGCGATGAGGCTCGATGCTATGGCAGAGTAGTTGTAGTAGACATTTGACTCCATGAAGTCCCGTATTCCACAGGGCATGAGCATCCAGTAGCATTTCCAGTACTTGAAAATTGGCGCATAGAGCAAAAAGGGGTATACGATCATGAAAATTAGGTAAACGGAAGCTGTTTTCCTGTTCCATAAAATGTCCAATTTGTTCCACAAAATAATCGCTGAAAATCTGTTGAATGCCAAAGACAGATTCCAAATATGAAAAAAACACAGGATAGTGCCATTGGCCTATGGCCGCTCCCTGACTGACAATGTTGCTTGAAAAATATTGCGTGTAAAAGTCGATCCACGTAGGCGTCTATGTCTTCCGTTTTGCACCACGTAAAATTAAATACGTTGTTTACGAAGTGCAGAACGAGTAAATCAAATAAACAGAAGTAAAAAAATGAGTTTGAAAATAAATTTAATTTATTGCTACCAGATTTAATTTACGCGAGACGTAGCGAAAGCTGATTAACCTTTTTAAAAGGTTCTTGGCTACCTGTCGCGTGCATTAACTTTCATTTTCCCGTCTACACCGTAACCGACATCAGCGGCAACCTTTCCACCTCCAATCCCGAAATCATGGGCGAATCTAAAGGTCCTCAGCAGCAGTCAGAAGACTTGCAAGCCTTCTACTTCGGTGGTTTGACCGAATCCCAATTTTTTACAATTTACGTCGTTGAACTTGGAATTATGACTCTGGAAGTCTTGAACATGATTTTTCTCGGGCTTTTCATTGTATTCCTCCTGCGAAACACCATCCGCAACAAAAATCACATGCGAACTTCTTATTTCGCAATTTTTACCATCGGAAATATTTACTTTTTTACCCAAAAAGCCTTTCTTATGTCCACGCAATATTTTTCAAGCAACATTGTCAGTCAGGGAGCGGCCATAGGCCAATGGCACTATCCTGTGTTTTTTCACATTTGGAATCTGTCTTTGGCTTTCAACAGATTTTCAGCGATTATTTTGTGGAACAAATTGGACATTTTGTGGAACAGGAAAACAGCTTCCGTTTACCTAATTTTCATGATCGTATACCCCTTTTTGCTCTATGCGCCAATTTTCAAGTACTGGAAATGCTACTGGATGCTCGTGCCCTGTGGAATACGGGACTTCATGGAGTCAAATGTCTACTACAACTACTCTGCCATAGCATCGAGCCTAATCGCCTCCTCGCTGGCCGCTGGATGCTGTCTGTCGGCGGGACTGGCAAGTCGAGGCAAATTGAACGTATCGGAAAAACAGAAGAACGTCGAATTCCATCTGCTGATTCAGTCTACCTGTCTCACCCTGATTTTTGCAACCATGTCAGTGTTTCATTTTTTTGGATTCACAATTGCAAATAAACACCGGTTTGTGAAACTCTTGTTCATCGACATTACCGATGTCTGCGAAGATCTGTACATTGCCTGTCTCTATCTTCCATTCGTAATCACCAGAATGTGGCGACGACAGCTCTTCAAGTTTTACCGTCTACCGGAGTGCATGATTCCTGCCGGTTACAAAATCAAAGTCGCAGTTATTTCTACAACTTCTCGCAAACTGAACCAAACTGGATCGAATTAAACGACTACGGTAGAGACGTATACGTTTATAAACACTAAAATATTATTCGTTTAAATAAACTTTGGAATCCTATTTGCCGGGGTCGAATTCAACAGCGCCTGCGCCGCTGTGTAGGATACCAGCAACGACGCCACGGCTGTCGGGCAACTGCCGTCGGCGGAACCTCACATCAGAGATCATGCGACAATGAAAGCGCGATGAAAGATGCCAATTGCAAAAAAATAGCGAGCGTATGCAGCCAAATACGCACAGCGAAAGGAACAAGCCACAGATCAAGGGATACCGTATCTAAACGAAAAAAAGGCCTAAAAAATATGCAACATACCAAAAAATGTAACAACAGTCCAATCGTGTAAAATATCGTAATCAAAGCAAGACAAATGCGTACGCAGCTAACTCTTTCGTTTTGAGACATCGCGCTGTGTTTCGAACAGATTTTTTCTCTCTTTGCGCTTGCGATATCAAAACAAGTGTTTGGTGCCTTGGCTGGCTGTTGTTGTTCTTTCTGTTGTATCAGCCATGGCTTCTCGTGGTTTTTCTATTGTACACAGTTCCGAGGATACCTGGATGATGTGCTTAAACTACATCCGAGCCAACGAAAGCCGTAATCTAACTCCGAATGAGATGGCTGGTGAATTAATTCGTGAATTTCATTTCAATGATCCCGTTCCGACAATTATGTTCTTTGTGCAACAACAGTTTGCTGTTATTGAATATGATTCTAAGAGTTTCGGCGAGTTGTCAAATATTCAAACCGAACTGAGACTCGCTGCTAATCTGCTGGTCAGCAACAATGGAATGCGAGTGTTGCGGTTTCACGTGATCGTTGGCGTTATCAGGATTTTTCGTCTGCTGAACGATCTTGCCGGTTACTGCGTATGTTTTTATCATTTGTTTTCTTTTTAGAGTTCTTATTTTAGTCTGAAAAGGAGCCGAATAAACCATTTTTGACCGAATACTACGAAAAACGACCTAGTAAGTTATTTTATGCTTTTATCATCATTTTTTATGTTTTTTTTTTTTTCTTGCAGAGAGCAAATTGGATGAATACGGTTTCTCGGATGACGACTTGTGGAATTTTTACCGTGCACATTTGCTCTACAGAAATGCTTTGTTGGATTGCACTCGGCCAACAGAACTGCTGTCTACTTACTTCAAGAACAAGACGGAGGTCATGTTCCTTGTTCGATCTTGGATGCATGGCGATGCAGCGGTGGCTCCTGTGGAGGGCCTTAAAACCTACTGCCACTATCTCTGCGATTGTCTTCTCAATTTTTTTTCCTATCCCGTCCAAATCTTTTTTGAAAAGTTTCGTAATGTGCTTTCTTATTGTATTTCTAAGGTTATCGGTACTGAAGTAAGTTTGTTTCTTATTTGTTTTGAAATGGTTTCAATTGTTATTGGATTTTAGTATCAGCATGCGCTTGAAATGATGGACATCGATGTCATGTCTCCCAACATTTTCGATCGGATCGTAGATGTCGACGTGAGTTTACACCCTTTTCGTATTTTTTTCATTGCTTTTTTTTAGAACGGATTGCGGTCGATGGAGTTCATGTCGAACCCGATGTTGAAGCGCCTTGACCGGGATACATCCGTCGGTAGAATCGGTATGTATTTATCAAAAAATACAGATTTATGTTTTTTGGGGTATTTTTGGACAAATTGATTTACTTTTTTTGAACGTGCTTAATGAAGTGTGTTTTAGCAGAAGCGAGAGCGAACATGCCGGAAATCGTTGAGCCTACAACTGACGAAGCACAGAAAATCAACGGTGATGTCGAAACCCGAGACTCACCCATGATTCCAGACGTCGAAACACGCGAATCCTCCATGATTCCAGTTCTGCACGACGACGAGTTTCCTGATGCGATGCCTATCCCGGACGTCGTTGATCTTCCGATTGATCACGAAAACGACGTTGCTGACTCGATTTCTCCCAGACCTCAAACACCGGGTAAGACGATGAAAAATGCGAAGTCCAGTACCATTTTTTTCAGCTCCTGCACAGAAAGTGAAGAAACGTCGTCGTCGTGGTCAAGTGCCGCCGCCAGGTGAAGTTCGACGTTCCGGACGTGAGAAAAAGCATTCTACGCTGTTCGCTGACTCGGAATGGGACACGCGTCTCAAACTTACCCGTGCCAAACGTACGTTTACTGCTTTTATTTGCATTTGTTTTGAGTAAATTTTTTTCAGGCAAAACAGCGTCGGACGATGCCAATTCCCAGCAGGTGCCGTCGTCGGATGCCACGAATGAAGTAATTTTGGATACTCAGCAGGCTCCGTCCTCCAACGATACCGATGGATTGATTTCGGAAAATCCTGAGCTCGATTCTCAGCAGGCTCCGCCATCCTACGTTACCAGTGCCGAGGCCCCGAAGCGCAACGCTCGTCGTCAGCGGCTGCCGTCGTCGAATGTTCCGAGGCGCAACTCTCTTCGTCGCCGGGCGGCACCGTCTAGACTTACTTATGACAGGATTCAGAAGCGCAGTCTTCTTCAGCGGATGATGGCGTCGACTGTTACCAATGACTTGGCTTCGGATTCTCAGCGAGCGGAGAACCCTGAGCAGGAACCTCTTGATCAGATGACCAGTGGCGAGAATCCGGATCACGACCATCATGATCAGCAGCCGCCGTCGTTGAATGGCGAGAATCATCCCGAGCCTACGCGTCAAAAACGTTCTCGTACCAAACGTATGTTTGCTGCTTTTATTTGTATTTGTTTAGAGTTACCTTTTTTAGGCAAAGCAGCGTCGGACGAAGCCGATTCCCAGCATGTGCCGTCGTCGGATGCCACGAATGAAAGTATTCTGGATACTGAGCATACCGATGGATTGGTTTCGGAAAATCCTGAGCTCGATATTCACGACCCTGCTGATCAGCAAATGTCGTCGCCCAACGTTACCAGTGCCGAGGCTCCGAAGCGCAAAGCTTGTCGTCAGCGGCTGCCGTCGTCCAATGTCCCGAGGCGCAATTCTCTTCGTCGTCGGGCGGCACCGTCTAGACTTACTTATGACAGGATTCAGAAGCGCAGTCTTCTTCAGCGGATGATGGCGTCGACTGTTACCAATGATTTGGCTTCGGAAACATCTGAACTCAATCAGCAGCAGGCGCAGAATCCGGAGCAGCAACCTCCTGATCAGATGACCAGTGGCGAGAATTCGGATCACGACCATCATGATCAGCAGCCGCCGTCGACGAATGTTCCGAGACGCAAAATTCGTCGTCAGCGTAAGCCGTCGCCAATTTCTACTTCCGGCGGAATTCAGCCGTCCACCGCTCCTCGTGAGCAAGTTCCGTCGTCCAACGATACCGATGACTTGGCTTCGGAAACTCCGAAGCGCAACCCTCAGCAACACCCGTCGTCGAACGTCGCGTACATCACGATCCCGAAACGCGGACCTCTTCTTTATTTTAAGTCATTGCCCAATGCTGCGAATGGCCTGCTTCCGAATGATGGTACTGATAATCAGCCGCCGTCCAACGTTGCCAGTGAGACTCCGAAGCGGAAGGGTCGTCGCCAGCGGCTGCCGTCGTCGAAGGTTGTCAATGGCAGAATTCAGAAGCGCAACGCTGGTGGCCGTCGGATTCCGTCGTCTGCCGGTAGCCGTCACAGGAACCCCTTGCTTATCAGAATTCCCCGTCCTCACACTCCCGCAGTCACCAGAAGCCATCGTGGTCGTTGATTTCTTCTGATCGTTATCGTTTCCACTTTTCTCAGCCGATCGTATCATTTCCCACTTTTTTTACTTTTTCATCATTGATCAACCAGCATTTGATATCATTTGTCCATTTTAGGGAAATAAGTAATTTTTTGTTTAATTGTGTTTAAAATGCTTCGTTGCCAATTTTGTGTGGTTATCGTATTTTACGGAGGGTGGGGTCGCGAACACGGAAAAAAATGTTGGCGTTTGTTCGATTTCCCAAACAAAATTAACAAAACGTTTTTGGAACTCAAAGTTTATTAGATGACGCGAACTTCTCGCAAACAAAATCAAACGGGATCAAATGAAATCAAAAGTAACGTTTTGTTTCCGTGTGTCTGGATAGCCCCCGGATTGTCTCTATTCTATCGACGGACTTGACAGAAAGTTGTATGGTATTCGATTGACCGGCGGCGGTGGCTACGGATGTCTTGCATCCACACATCGATTTGATTTCCTCTTTTACGGCAGCTTTGATCGAAGGACTCAGAAAATATACTGTAAGCGGTGTAACAACGACAGCTGAGTCTATGATTGCAGTTCGAATTGGGAGCACGTAAGGACCGATGCTGGCGAAACCGTTGACTCGTGTGAGGTGTGACAACAGGTGAATGAGCAGGATGATAACGTTGTGAGCAAACAAAATAAGTGAGATGAAGAAAAGCCGCTTTTCGGTAGTTTTGATGTTTTTTGAATGCTTTTGTGTACGGTAGAGCGTCGCCGCGGTCGCGAAGTTGAGCACAAGTGAAACCAGGGTGCAAACTGTGGCGGATACCGTCATAAAGGTGCTTTTGTGTAAATTTGGAAAATGGACGTATAAATTGTTGACGGTGCAAATTCCTTCTTCCACTGTGCAGTCGAGCACCGTGCCTTCGATGGCGATGTGAAATGTCATGCATGCCGGTAGCAGTGCCGTAAATACCAGAGCATGGATAGTGTGATGTTGCCAAAATATTTCCGTCTGCAGAGGAAATGCCACCAGCGAAAATCTGTTGATAGCAATGAGTACACCGACAAACTGTTGAAAATGAAGACCGTGGAACTGGATATAGAGCAGGAAGGTTGTCAGTACCGGGCAATTGTCGCATACAATTCGAGCGTATTCGACAAAAAATGGCACAAGTGGAAGGCGGAGAACCAGTGTGGTGGTGATGAAGACCACGCAGTCCTTAAAACGGTCCGAATTATTATTTATGTATATAAATAGCATCCAACCGTAAAAGACATGGCAATGATGATGTAGTAGAATGACGATTGAAATACGGTCTTCCGAAATTTCAGGAGAACTTTGACAATAACTGCGTGAAGAACCAAACATGGTAGAGAGTATACGGGAGGTAAAATCACCCGCCAAAATACGGATATCATTTTATGTGCAAAAATAAAAAGGGTAGTTGCCAACTATGTTTTTTTTCTGCACTAATACTTTATTTCACAGTGCCAGTTGATGTTGATGTAAAAAAAAGTATTATAAAAATAATAATCTCACGCACCATTTATTTGTATTTTTTGTATATTCTTATTACTGCATAATAAAGCTTCGGTAATTTAATAGAACACATCAAAAAAAGAAGACAATAACAAAAGCGTACAAAGAAATACAATTCCTTTTCCCGGTATTTTATGACGATAACTGCAATTCCCGAGGGCAGAAAGTTAACGACCAACAAATCTGACTACAGAAAAATATTTAGCTGTCTGCATTTTTACGAATATTATACTTGACGGATGACAGAATAATGTCAAATTTATTAATAGTAATCGACTAAATTAATTTCACGTTTGATTAATTTCACGACGCTGATGTGAGATGCAAAATGACATAAAATTGTTCAACTGTTTTTTTGCTTATGTAAAAGCTAGAAAAACGATATAAGATTTGGCAAAAACACCGGCACAAACTTTCGCAGAGACGTAATAGCAAAAAGTGTGAATCAGAAGACACGTTTCATATCCGCATGTTGTATAGACAACCTTGGTGCCGCCTCTATTTGACTGGTAAACACAGAAGGTGATATCGTACTCGAATGACGGGCAGCGAATGATGCTTGTGTCTTGCTCACCTGAAGCGAGTTTGTCTTTCCTTGAACGGCTGCTCTGATTGAAGGACTCATAAAGTAAACTGTAAGCGGCGTCGCTACGACAGCGGAGTCTATGAGTGCATTTCGAATCGGGAGAACATATGGACTAAAACTGGCAAAGCCATTGACCCGAACAAGGTGTGCCAATAAATGTATAAGCAGGATGATAGCGTTGTGCGCAAACAAAATAAGTGAGATGACAAACAGCCGCTTCTCGGTTGTCTTATTGCCTTTTGATTGTACACGACTACGGTAGAGCATAGCCGCGGTAACGCAGTTGAGCACAAGTGACGTCAGAGTGCAGACTGTGGCGGAGACCGTCATAAAAGTGCTTTTGTGGAATGTGGGAAATCGGATGTATAAATTGTTGACAGTGCACATTCCCACAGAACAATCGAGTTCCGTGCCTTCGATGGCTATGTGAAAAGTCATACAGGCCGGTAGCAAAGCCGTAAACACGAGAACTTTGACCGTGTGGTTGCTCCAAAATCTATTCATTTTCATCGGTGATACCACTATTGAAAATCTATTAACGGCAATGAGGACACCGACAAATTGTTGAAAGTGAAGGCCGTGGAATTGGATGTAAAGCAGAAAAGTTGAGACTGCCGGTAAGTTATCACAAACATAACGAGCGTATTTGACTAGAAATGACACCATTGGGAGGCGAAGAATCAGTGTGGTAGAAATAAAGACTACGCAATCCTAAAATCAGGGTAAATACAAAATTTTAAAATTTTCATTTTAAATCTAATTTAAATTTTTAAAATTAAACATTTTTTATTAATTAAAAAATAAAAAGAATTTTTATTGAAAAAAATTTAAAAAATTCCATAAGGCGCTCACCGTGAAAATCATGGCGATAATAATGTAGTAAAACGACGACTGAAATACTGTCTTCCGAAACTTTAAAATGGCTCTTACAATCGCCACGTGAAGAACCAAGCACGGCAGGGAATATATAGGGGGTAAAATCACCTGCCAATATGCCAAAACCATCTCAAATCGACAAGAATGGTAACACTAAACGTTAACTATATAAATATTTGTTAATAACTGCACTACTGCTTCGTTTTTCTATAAAAATAAACCCGTTAATGCTCACGTAATAAAATAGTAAGAAAAAAGACTGTCATGCAATCATTTATTTATTAACGTAAATGCCACAAGGTCTATAATTGGCAGTAATTGTCTGAAAACGCACAATTTAAACAAAGGCAGATTATAAATACGAAAGAACATGCAAAAAGCTTTCTGGTCCAATTGCACTCATTACGATTGCATTGTACTCTAATACTTTCCTAGGATCATTGAACTCTTTCATTTTCCATCCAATTCGGAGTAGCCTTGACGGATGATGAGTTTTTGCCAAATTGGTCAACTGCAAAAACCATGGGTATGCTGCTTCTCTGTCGCGGCGTGGGATCACCTTTGATGGCAGCCCTGATTGAAGGGCTCAGAAAATACACAGTCAGAGGCGTAACGATGACGGCTGAATCGATGATTGTAGTTCGCATCGGATAGAGAATGGGTATTGAGATCACGTAGAACCGTACAAGGTAGGACATCATGTGGATAAACAAAATTGCCGAATTGTGAGCAAAAACGATGATTGAGAACAGAAATAACCGTTTTTCAGAGGATTTACCTTCAACGTTACGCCATTGTACCTGGTAGAGTTTTGCCGCTGTTGCGCAGTTGAGAGCCAGAGAAGATAGGCTGGAAACGGCGGCTGATATCATCATGAAGCTACTTTTGTGAAAATTTGGAAAATAAAAATAGAGATTGTTGACAATGCATTCTTGATTTGTTCCATCTGGATACCAGCATTGGAGCACGGCTCCTTCGACGGCGATGTGAAAAGTCATGCAAGTTGGAAGCAATGCTGTGAACACGAGCGCTTTGATCGTATGACGGCGCCAGAATTTTTCCATTCTCAGAGGAAAAACAACAAGTGAAAATCTATTAACGGCGATAAGAACACCGACAAATTGTTGAAAATGGAGACCGTGAAATTGAACGTAAAGCAAAAAAGTCGGGATCGTTGGATAGTTGTCGCAAATCCACTGGATATGTTCGACAAAAAACGGCAAAAGTGGAAAACGAAGAATCAGTGTTGTGGCAATAAAAACCACACAGTCCTAAAAACGGTGTAAAATTATAACAGATTTTTATTTCGTTTCCGTAAACTCACAGTAAATGCCATTGCAATGACAATGTAGTAAAAAGACGATTGAAATACAGTTTTCCTAAATTTCAAAATAGCTCTGACTATTGTTACGTGAAGAACCAAGCATGGCAACGAAATTGCTGTCGGTAAAATCACCAGATAGAAAAGTGATGCCATGACTAACTAGCCTCTAGCCGTTTTCTAAGACTAATGTGATGTGTCTTGAAGTCGTGTTTTTTCGCGAAAACGAGACAGAGCATGCTGTTTACCGTGTTAATCAAAAATAACTGCAATAATTGACACCATGGAAACCGTAATCAAACTAGCGCAATAAACATAAAATATACCATATCATTTTGAAAAAGGGGGTTAAGATTTAACTGCGGTTGCACTATTACCGAACAAGCGTCAGAGACCGAGTTATTAATATTTATAACACGATTTATATAATATTATATAAAGACAGTATTCGTTACGTTACCCAAACGATATTAACATTGATGCGCTTCCCCGGTTCGATTATCTCTTCTATACGGTGATACTTACGACTGACAAACAACTTTTATAGCACAATCACAATTACAATATCGGGCACAAAGTGGGCAATAGGGGGTCGAATGGATGTGGGATCCAAGCATGCCAGCCTGATCCTGGAGACCGCTTATATAGTGGTTCCAGGGGGCGTGTCGGCATGATCCGGGTCATCGCGGACAAAGGGACGAGGCGGGGCCGGGCCATCTGATGTAAACAATGACCAGTGCCTCTTTGTCTCGGGCGGCGTGGTGCCGTCCGGTGTCCTCGGGGTCCTCTTTGATACCTGATCGCGGTGGTTTACATCCGCGATGATTGGCGGGTTTAGGACCGGAAAAGTCGGCGACGGTTTATCATAAACCTGTCTCCGATTTGACAAGTGTAAACTATTCCGGTTACGGTATGCGGGATACCGCAAACACTTTACCTGATCAGGTCATGACGAAGACTTACTGAAAAAAACCGGATTTTAGGTGTTTTTTTGAAATCTGCATCATCATCAACTTAGAATTCAAACTCAATGACGCCTTCAAATTTTGTGAATTTTACAATTTACTTTTTTTTACTTGCCAAGCATACAAAGATTATCAAATTTATGCTAAAAAATATATAATAAAATTACGGACTTGAATGACACATTTTGTGCAAACACCATGCTGAGTTTCGCGTTTGCAGTTCTGTAATAATCATGTTATACAAAATACTACTGTAGAACATTTGTTCTCGGCACATATGTCTGCAAGTGATGTTTATGAGCACGACAAAAAACATCAGAGCACAACAGGTACTTCTGCTCATAAAATATATCAATGAATGTTTTTATTGAACGTATAAAAAAAAAAAGAAGTTTTTCTAAATCTAAAAATGGCTTTGACAATTGCCAAATGAAGAACCAAGCACGGCAGCGAGTAAATGCCGGGCAAAATCAATGTCCAAAAATAGGAAATCATGACACAACAAACAAAGGTTGTTTTTCAACAGTACTGACGCACAACTACAGTGCTTGTTGATATCAAATAAATAATTTTTGTTGTCCACAACATGGTAAGCAAAAGGAAAGTAAATTCTCACGAAAAAGTGCATTTCATTTATTTTGTAGAAACGTCACTAAAAGTACAATACATAATTGACAGCAGAGATACAATACATAACTGCTACTGACAAAGGTGATGAAAATAGTTAACCTCGTGCAGATTACCTTTTTACTTCCATTTCGGATTTTAGCAGATGCAAAGGAAATTAAAAGTGCAAAAGTTGCATTCTTTCAACAAATACCGTTTTTTATCAACTTTCCGAGCAATTTTTAGATTAGGATTCCCGTTTGTTATCTGATAACCCCAAATTCGTCGACGGTCGAACGACAGAATGCGAAATAGTGCCCGAGTGAGCAACAACAAATACGGCATTTGCCTTGCCACTCTGCAAAAATTGAGACTTGCCGCCGACTGCAGCTCTTATCGACGGGCTTAGAAAGTATACTGTAAGTGGAGTTACGACAACAGCAGAGTCTATGAGAATTGTTCGAATTGGTATAACCAAAGGACCTAGAAAACCAATGTTGTAGAATTGCACTAATAAGGAAAACAAATGAATCAGCATGATGACAATATTGTGGGCGAAGAGAATAAGTGAGATAAAAAATAATCGCTTCTCGGTTGCTTTGCCGTTTTCTTTTTGCCGTCGGGTTCGGCAGAGTGCCGCCGCTGTTGCGCAGTTGAGCACGAGAGATGACAGACTGCTGACACCGGCTGATATTGTCATGAACGTACTTTTGTGAAAAGTTGGAAAGTGGATATACAAGTTGTTAATGCTGCATTGATCAGAGCATGTGAACGTTGTGCCTTCGATGACGATGTGGAAAGTCATGCACGCCGGGAGCAGTGCCGTGAACACCAGCGCTTTGACCGTGTGATTGGTCCAAAATGTTTCCATTTTTAGAGGAAAGGCCACCAACGAAAATCTGTTGATGGCAATCAGTACACCAACAAATTGTTGAAAATGAAGGCCATGGAACTGTATGTAGAGCAGAAAAGTCGGAACTGCGGGGTAGTTGTCACAGACCCACCGAATGTATTCAATGAAGAACGGCACCAGCGGGAGGCGAAGTATCAGAGTTGTGGCGATGAAGACAACGCAGTCCTAAAATCAATAAAAATGAAATTAAGTTTTCCAGAGCAGAAAACTTACGGTAAATATCATCGCAATCACAATGTAGTAAAACGACGACTGAAATGCCGTCTTTCGGAATCTAACGATGGCTCTGACAATCGCCACGTGCAGAATCAAGCATGGAAGTGAGTAAATGCTGGGTAAAACAACGGTCCATATAAAATAAGTCATGACAAAAAACAGCTTATTTGTCGAGAATGCTTCCGCACTACTGCAGTGTTTTTTAATAACATAAACTTTGGTATACTGTAAATAATATGAATACATATTATTTCTTTGTACCCAACAACATGGCAAGAAAACGTATAGGCAATTCTCACGCCAAGTTGCATTTCATATGTTTCATGCAAACGTCAGATACAATAAAGCTTCGTAATTGGCAACAAATGATGTTTGCAAAGCAGATGCAGGAAGTCTTTTTAACGTTTTGCAAATAACACTGCTGCAGCGACTTTTGTACTTCTATTTTGGATTTTTGTGATTTTTGTGCTTCAAAGTGAGGAAAACACAAAAAGGAAAGTAGATTTCGTCCAATAAATACTGTTTTTCTTCGCGTAACAAATTAATTTCTGGATTAAGGATCACGTTTTGAGCGACGGGTGAACGGCAGAACGTGAAACAGTACCAGACTGACCAGCGACAAATATGGCAGGTGTTTTGCTTCCGTGCGAAAAAAATGTTTTTCCGCTAACTGCAGCTCTGATTGAGGGACTTAGGAAGTAAACAGTAAGAGGAGTCACGACAACTGCAGAATCAATAAGAGCAGTTCTCGAAATAGTGACGTAAGGGCCGAAGACGGCAATACCGTGGACTCGTGCAAAGTGCGAAAACAGATGAATCAGCAGGATGACGACGTTGTGAGCAAACAAAATAAGGGAAATAAAGAACATCCGCTTCTCGATAGCTTTGCCGCCTTTAACGTGCCATCGGTACAACGTCACTGCTGTTGCAAAATTGAACACGAACGAAGATAGTGTTGAAACCAGACAGGATATTGTCAAGAACGTAGCCTTGTGCCACGTGGGAAATCGGACGTATAAGTTGTTGACACTACAGAGGCCCTCTACTATTGCACATTCGAGTTCCGTGCCTTCGATTGCAATGTGAAATGTCATGCATGCTGGGAGCAGTGCTGCGAACACCAGCGCCTTGATCGTGTGCGCGTCCCAAAATCTTTCCATGCTCATAGGAAATGCCACCAGCGTAAATCTGTTGATGGCGATAAGAACACCAACAAACTGTTGAAAATGAAGACCATGGAATTGAATATATAGCAAAAAAGTTGATACTGTGGGGTAGTTTTCGCAGACCCATCGAATGTATTTTACAAAGAATGACACCATTGGGAAGCGGAGTATCAGTGTTGTGGTGATGAAAACTACGCAGTCCTGAAAATAAATACTTATAATTTATTTATTTCATAATAACTGGGATCTCACCGTAAAAGACATGGCAATTATAATGTAGTAAAACGAAGACTGAAATACAGTTTTCCGAAATCTAAAGATGGCCTTGACAATGGCCACGTGAAAAACCAGACACGGCAGCGAATACATAGTTGGCAGAATTACCAACCAGAAAAGAGAAGGCATTTCAGTTTATTGGTGACTTTCAAAACGTATTTACGTTTCGTTTTCCAAGATTTGTATATCTGTTTGTTGACAGAATTTCTTTATGTTAACAACATCATAACAGACAATATTCCACAAGGGTAATATGTTTCATAAAACCAGATATGTTAATGGAATTAATTTTAAATTAACGCTTGAAACACCTCACATCAGTGACTGATAAAGACACGATGCATCCAAGCAAGAATGAAAATAAACAAAAATAAAGTTTCTGATGTCAGTTGAATAAGATTCTCACGATCGAGGGCTCATTACTGTAAGCATGTCGTACTTTGCTTTAAAGCTTTTTTATATATATATAACTATAGTGTGACACAATACACTGACGATGCAAATGACTTTCAGTCTCTTTGTAGATTACTTCCTTACTTCTTGTTTAGTATGATATTCAGTAATCTCTGTGCTCCGGAACAGGAAAACCAAAAAAAAGAATGTTGCTATACAAAACCAAGCTCTTTAAAAAAAACTTTTTTCAAGCAATTATTCGATTAAGGCTTTCGCTTGATTTCTGCAGGCTCTGCCCACCTTGAATTAGGCGACGGACAAATAGCAGAACGTGAGGTAGTACCTGACTGACCAGCCCTAAATACGGCCTGCGTTTTGCCTTCTTTCGTAGGTTTTCCCGCGACTGCAGTCCTGATCGAAGGACTCAGAAAATAAATAGTGAGTGGCGTCACGACAACGGCAGAATCGAGGAGTGCAGTCCGAATTGGGATAACATAAGGACTAAAGGTGACAATACCGTAAACTCGAGCAAAGTGCGATAACAAGTGAATGAGCAAGATGACGACGTTGTGAGCGAACAAAATAAGTGAAATAAAAAACATCCGTTTCTCGGTTGCCTTGCTGCCTTTTATATGCCATCGGTAGAGCGCCACCGCAGTCGCGCAGTTCAGCATAGACGAAAGCAAAGTAGATACCGCACAGGATATTGTCAAAAATGTGGCCTTGTGCCAAGTGGGAAATCGGATGTATAAATTGTTAATGCTGCAGTAACCATCTACTAAAGAGCATTCAAACTCCGTGCCCTCAATTGCAATGTGAAATGCCATACACGCTGGGAGCAGTGCCGTGAACACCAGCGCTTTGACCGTGTGCGCGTCCCAAAATATTTCCATGCTCAGAGGAAATGCCACCAGCGTAAATCTGTTGATAGCTATCAGCACGCCGACGAACTGTTGAAAATGAAGGTCGTGAAACTGGATGTAGAGCAGAAAAGTTGAGACAGTCGGGTAGTTGTCACACATCCACCGGGCATATTCGACAAAAAATGGCACCAGCGGGAGACGAAGAACCAGTGTTGTAGTGATGAAAACTACGCAGTCCTAAAAATAATTACTTGTGATTTATTTCATTCAATACATATAAATGGGATCCCACCGTAAAAGACATGGCAATGATAATGTAGTAAAATGATGACTGAAATACCGTTTTCTTAAATCTAAAGATGGCTCTTACTATTGCCGCATGGAGAATCAGGCACGGTAGCGAGCAGGGTTCTCAACGGGCCGGGTCGGCCCGGGCTGGCCCGGGCCGGGCCGGTATTTTCCACGGCCCGGGCCGGGCCGATTGGTTTTGTTGGCCGGCCCGGGCCAAAACGGGCCGGAAAATAATTAAAAAAAATGCATATTTTACGCAAAATTTATGAAAAATTTTATGAAAAAGTAAAAACCGCGAAGAATGCAAAGAAATGCACGCAGAATGCGGACCTGGCACCGTTCCTTTGGGCTAATCTGGAAGCAAAAGGTAAATGGCGGGTACCGTAATTTTGTCGTCAGTTCATAAGAGCACTAGTAATTGAGCGGAAAATGAATCTGTGCAACGATGAGGAAGTGCTTCTGCCACCTTCGGGTTTGTTGTTGTTTTTTAACGGTTTTTCGACGATAAAATTTATTTACAAAACTAGGTACTATTAAGGCGGGCCGGCCCGGGCTGGCCCGGGCCTCAATTTTGCAAGCCCGGCCCGGCCCGGGCCGAAAAAAAACAGGCCCGTTGAGAACCCTGGTAGCGAGTATGCTATTGGAAAAAATACCACACAAAAGAGTAAATTCATTTTTATGTTTGACCCCACAAATCAAGTGCTTTTGCTCTGTTAGCATATATATTAATCTGGTATACAGAATCGCTTTTAGATGTCAAAAACATACAAAAGCCAAAAGTCAAGGTAGTTCCCATGCGCAAAATTATTATATAATTTCTCATCAGAAGTCAATTCAAGCTAAAAAAGGTTCCTTTCAACAATTTCAATTGCCGATTACTGTATACATCTTATCTTATACAACATCTTATAACGTAACATGTAATACCAAACATGCACACTGTCAAATTAATTTCCTCGACAGAACTTTTTACATTGTTCAACATTTATAATAGCTGAGAACTTCATTGCACATTTATTCATTAATCGATAAAGCAATGTCAAGTTTAATTTAAAAACAATGGTAACATAATCACTGGAAGTTATTGTTAGTGAGAAGGGAGAGCTTAAATTCATCAGATGAACATGCGATAGTGACGCGTGATGTGATGCCGAGCAACAAAGTTCTGGGGGCCGACTTCGGGGCCTGCCAGTCCCTTTTCATCGACATTCTTGACCGTAGCGTAGGCCAGCATGTATTTGCCGGCGATTTCAACCTTGCAGGCCAAATCTCCCCGGAAGTGGATCTTCTGGGCAAAATCCTCGAAAGAAGCGATGGTCTCAAAGGAAGTATTGAATCGTTCTTCCGCCTTTGATTGAAGGAACGACGCGATCAGGTTGATGTTGCAAGCGTGGAAGCGCGGTCGGGCTTCGAGCTCGGTGTAGGCATCGACAATGAGGTCGTTGAGGTTCTTGTTGCAGCAGACATATCCCGTGGGATTGTGGAAGCAGGTCGGGAGCGGGAGAGCCTGTCGGGGCGGGTAGTAGTACTTTGTGGCCTTGGAATCGGCAGCTGCGGGCGCGGCAGGGGGAGCACGCGGGCTTGCCGGGCGGATGCTCTGAATTGAATAAATCAGGATTTATGAAATCCCCGGATCAACCCCATCAAATAAAAATTCTCACAGGTCTCGGAGGTCCCGGCGGTCGTCGAACGGATCCCCTCGGAGGAACGGGCCGCTGAACCTGCTGGAAATTCCGAGAATTTCCACTCTCGCCTTGAATCTGATTTGGATACGGTCCCCCGGGGTACGGTGGATTGTACGGTGCATTGTACGGCGCAGCAAAGGTTGAATCATAACCGGCCTGTCGCCTGCTTCGCGCGTTTTCCAGCGTCGAATAAGATCCGTCGTTTAGTTGAAACTGGTACTCACGAATCGGGAAGGAATCTGAAATTAACCACAAATTGCGACTCACTTTGTGGTTGTGGTTTGCTGACTTTTTTTTCAGTGTAATGAATGTTAAAAAAATAAGCAGGTTTACGAGCAAACGAGCAAACGACCAAATCCTATCCCGTGATACTACTATTTTAGTATATACGTCACTTTTATTTCAGACGCCACTTGATGCAACTGGTCAGGCACTAATCAGGCGTGAAGCGTGTGGCGTTAATTAAGGCGCATCGCAACAGAGATTTTCCCGCAAACTGGACATTACGTGAAATTGGCCGAAAAAACCCATGCATTTGATTTCATTTAAATCATCCTCGATGACTCTTTTTTGTCGAAAAACAACTTTTTATGGTTAAATCAAAAAAATTACTAAAAAATTTTGAAGTATTTAGTAAAAAAATTAAAATCATGTGTTTTAGGATAATTTTTGTACTCGTAAGCTAAATTTTAAACCTAAATATATATTTTATGATACTAAAGTAGTCAAAAAAAGCTTTGAACGTGAATTTTTTGTAAAATAAAATTTTTGTTTGATTCGAATCATTTTTTTTTGATTTTTTCAATCGATTTTGAATCCAAATCAAAACAACAACCCAAGTTTGATCAGAAATTTTCGTTCCAGTCAAAACCCAGATTTAAGTCCACTTTATACCCCCCCCCCCCGATTGGAACAATTTGGCCCTCAAAGTGGGGCGCAAACAGGTGTAAAAACCCCTTGGACACCACCTACCTTGAATTGCCACTTTGAAAAATGCCGCGAGGCATACGATAGCCGCTACGATCGGTAACGACACCTTGCGGGCCATTGTGCCCTAAAAAAAGAGTCAAATTCTCTATAAAATATCCAACAAATCAAAAAATTTTCGAAGATACAGGAAAGAGACAGGAGACGTATGTAGATGGGCTTCGAAACAGGATTTGCTCCCTGGTCAACGACTGTGATCCCAGGGAGCATCAGCATTTTATAACGACGCCGGCCGACGAGGACAACAGCCAACGTCTCCGCCTTGCGGGACATCATCCTGTCACTGACATTGTCATTGCTGCTTCAGTTAGATCCAATTAACCATGCGTTCTCCTGCTTTGTCACATCTGTGATTGTGATTTTGATTGTGATTGTGGAAAAAAAAAGAAAAGCCGTCTGCGCGCATCACCTCTTTCAATTCTTGACGCGCTCATGTTCATGTCTTTTTTTTATCCATATACATACAAGTGCCCATCTCTGCTGCGTCTTTTCTAATTGACATCGACAATGGCCGTCCGATATGATTGAAAATCAAATGAATCCTTAACCGAGGTAAGAACACACTGATCACCACAAAAAAAAACACAATCATCAAGCAAATAAAAAAAAAGAAATGCAATTTACAATTTGAAGAACATTCTGGAAGCGTCCCGTCATCATGCCCACCGTATTCATGGCAACTGTAAATTTACAATCCATCCGCCGGCCGTCCCAAAAAGGAAGAGACAAAGCAAAAACATCCAAGTCACTTTTTTGTTTGTCTTCGTCGACGCGTGCGTGCGCACTCTTGGTGTTCTTTTTTCCCGTCGGAAGCCGCGTAAGTTCGTGCAACGTCAGCATAACCCCTTGCTTCTTGCAAACTTCGCTCTGCTCTTCCACCTGCCTAACACGTTGCCTAGCTTCATTCGTGTGCAATTTGTTCGCAAGGTCTGATTGAAAAACCTTACTCCATCGATTGCGCGTGTGTGTTGTTTTTTACCTGCACGGCCGTGTTACGAAGGATCGTTTCAGGAGAGGATGCGGCGCGAGCTATCACGACTCGTTTCAATTTACCTTTTTTGTTCGTCCATTTCTTTGGGTGAGTATCATTTTTTTTCGTATACGTCAAAACGTGATTATTTGTATGTTTTAGCGTTAACGGATACGGCAGCGGATGTTTCGCGTCATCTCGAGCTTGGCAAAAAGTTTTTGTCGCAGGGCCAGTTTGCGGACGCGCTCAGCCACTATCATGCCGCTATCGAACTCGATCCGACCAACTATCAGACGTATTTCCGTCGCGCGACTGTTTTGCTTGCCAGCGGGAAGGTGAAGGCTGCTCTGCCGGATCTCGATAAGGTCGTCGAGCTTAAGCCTGACTTTACTGCCGTAAGTCGTTTTTCTTCTTTCTTTTGTTTATCACTCCGCCCGCATTCCTACATTTTGAAACAAACGTGTTTTTATTTAGGCTCTGGTGCAGCGCGGTAATCTTCTCCTGAAACAGGGCAAATTTGAACAAGCCCTCGAGGACTTCAATCAGGCGTTAAAGGCCGAGCCCACGAATTCTGAAATCAAGGAAAAGAAGGCGCTCATCGCGCAGCTCCGTGAGTTGGCCGAGGAGGGAAGCGACCTGTTTGAAAACGGCCAATACGACCAGGCGGAGGCTCTGCTCAACCAGGTAATCGAGCACTGCCAGTGGGATCCGGACCTTCATCGGCGACGCGCGAGTTGCCGGAAAGCTCGCGGTGACATTCAAAACGCGATCGCCGATATCCGGGCCATCTCCAAACTCGTTCCCGATTCCACCGAGGCTTACCTGGAAGTCGCGCAGATGTATTACTCCATCGGGGATATCCAAAACGCGCTGGGACAGGTTCGCGAGTGTCTGAAGCTCAATCCCGACCATAAGGACTGCTTCCCATTCTACAAGCGAGCCAAGAAGCTCCAAAAGATGCGGGACACGCTCGAAGAAGCCGCGGGTGCAAAACAGTGGATAAAGTGTCTGGAAAAGGGTGATCAGATTCTCAAGTTTGAGACTGAGGTTGACAACGTGCAGATCGACGTGTTCAGGGTTACGTGCAAGTGCAACATGCATGCGGGTCACATTTCGGATGCCCTCAACCAGTGCACCGAGGTTCTCAAATACGGTGACCCCAATGACGCCGATGTGCTCTGCGACCGTGCTGAAGTATACATCGAGGCTGAGGAGTTTGAAAAAGGTAAGCAAAACGTTAAAAATGAAGTTTTATGATTTTTTTTAAATCAGGTTTTTCGCGCTCCTTGAAACTTCCCTCTAGGACCTGCTAATTTCGCTCTGAGACCTGTTTTGAACGTTTTTTCCCCATAAGACCTGTTCTTGACACGATTATTTTGGTTTCAGCCGTGGAGGATTACCAAGCAGCCGTCAACGCACACGAAGGTCACCGCCGTGCAAAGGAAGGCCTACATCGGGCCCAAAAACTGCTGAAACAATCGCAGAAGAAAGATTACTACAAAATCCTCGGCGTACGCCGAAACGCGAACAAGCGCGAGATCATGAAAGCCTACCGTAAGCTTGCCCAACAATGGCATCCTGACAACTTCCAGGACGACGATGAGAAGAAGAAGGCACAGGACAAATTTATTGACATTGCTTCCGCAAAAGATGTTCTCACGGATCCCGAAAAGCGACAGCGCTTTGACCAGGGCGATGACCCACTCGATCCCCACGCCCAGGGCGGCGGACATCCCTTCCAGCAGGGCTTCAATCCCTTCGGTGGCGGGCAGAACTTCCACTTCGGGGGCGATAGCGCGTACTCGTTCAAGTTCAACTTCTGAGGCAGATTTTTCTGTTCCTCGTTCGATCTATAGCCACCCCTTTTATCGGGTTTTTTGCAGGCTTCGTCTTCATCGTCGGACCTGGCCAGATTAATTTTTATCGTTGCAATTATATTTGTTGCCTTACTAATTTATTGATAATAAATCGAAGTGACAAATTGAGTTTTTGGTTTTTTACCGGTTGTTTGCCGGAGAGTACCTAAAAATGGGATAAAATCGAAAAAAAATGTTGGTATTGAAAAGAAATTTTTTGTTTTTTTTCGAAATTCTGGATTTTTGGAGTTGAGATTGGTATTATGCCGCAGATTATCTAAAACGGGGATTCGATTGGTAAAATTGAAAAAAGATTGGTCTTGAAACGAAATTGTATTTCGACTGCATTTTTTGAAATTTTAGTAATTTTTTGGGATTTTTTACATTTTTTGGTGCTTGAATTTTTGCCTGAACTGTTTTTCTGACCTACGAAGTCTTCAGATGACTCAGCGATCCGAAACCGAGCTCGGCGCCAAGCTGGACCGCTGCTTTGCGGATTCGCTACTCAAGATCGCCGGCGGCATTGCCATCGGTGTCGTGACGTCTGTTGCCATCTTCAAGGGCAAGACTTTCCCCATCTGGCTCGGCACTGGCATCGGTGAGTAAATTGTTTTTTTTGCCGCAGCACACCAAACAGGTTGAAACGAACGAGAGAACGAGAATTATTAATCCACGGCACGAAACCAAGTTGGTTGACGCTGGACGTGTTAATGTAATTAGGGGCGGCGGCGGCGTGAACGGGCACGCGCCAGCCTGCCTGCCGCCTGTCATTCTCTGCCAACCCCTGCATGTTTTGTGATAATGTGTTCCTGGTTGTTACAGGCATCGGCCAGGGCTGGTCCAACTGCCGACACGACCTCCAGGCGCCATTCCTGCTCCACGGCAAAAAGGTGCCCGTCGGCGCAGACACGGCCGGCAAGCCAGCCTACGCCATCCAGGTCGCGCAACCGACACCTCAGTAGCACTGATGACGGCTCCATTCTCATCCACAGAAGAATTTTCCGATTGATTAGGTTTCCCGCTTGTTTTTGTTTTTTTTTTCGCTTCTCTCTTCCCGATTGTCGCGCCCAGTCGAGTTGAGCCGTGACTTGCGTGGCGGCGTGAGAAGTCAGCCGACGGTCGGTCGTCCACAGATAAAAAGAGGTGGGAGACGACGACTTGTTGGCTTGGAATTTATTTATTTGGAGGGAGGGGGGTGCATGCGAAATGACTGGCGAGATGCCTAATCTCGCGTTGCCGACGGCACCGTTCCCGATTACGCGTGCGCGTCGAATGAATTGAATTGGACAGAGCAGAGAGTCGAGAGGCTCTCGACTTGACTCGGGAGACTGGCTGTCCGTGACGGAGTGGAGTGCCATCTGATGTGAGTGGCTTGCCTTTGACCAAGCTTCCGATTTTATTTTTACACCCCACCCAAAAAGTAAACTAGACATGTTTCTTGTTTCTATCAAAACCGAGGTATCGGAAATATAATGATGTTCGCTGCTTTTCGATTTTAAATATAAATAATTTTTGAATAACATTAGCGCGCTCGATGCCGCTGCGGCATGCTTTCCCAATTGCCTGTTCACCGGTTTCTATGTACGTACGACTCTAAAAAATCCTTATCGTGTCCCATAAAAATAAACAAAAAAATTCCATGCGTGCCTTGAAATCCTGCAAAAGAGGATATCCCAATTTCCCAAATCACCCCAAAGATCTGACGGCTCGGCTTATCTCTACACTTTTTTTTGGAATGGGTAGAAAATCTTCTGGGCTCCGTCGAAGGTGCCTGGAAGACAAGACAAGACACGAGGTGCTTAGCCCAGGTCTTTGCCGTGCTTAAATGTCCGCTGGTTGCAATTAAATTAACTTGAAACGCCGCCGGCGCCGCCATTGCCACCGCTGGAGCTCTAAACATTTTTTTGCACGCCAAGGCGACACGGCACGTGTTGTACGTGGTGCGCCCGCAACGCAAAGGCAAAAAGAAGTGCAAGTGTCCTCCCGCAGCTTTGTGCACGCTAGTAGCGCCTCTTTGACGACTTTACGACCCTCTTTCCCAGGGTTGGCCGGAGTTTGACATGAGTTTCGGTTGACTTATGCATTTTGATGTTGTGCGCGACCGTCGATGTCGGCGTCGACGATGCCGTTGCACCCTATCGGGTACGGCATCATCACCGTCAACGACGACGACAGAAACAAGAAGGATCCTCGAGGACAGCTGTGCGCGCACGCTTTCGTATACGAGACCTTTGCGGCACAGGTGGTGGTCGTCGCCGCCCCTGCCCTGTCCTGTCCTGTGCCTCGAGGACAGCCGATATCCCCGGGCTGCAGTCTCGACTGCGGCGGCGGAGCGTGGCTAGCGGTCATCCATCAGAACTCGCGCCCAGGTGCCGATGAGCTGTCTGCTTGTTGACACACCGAGTTAATTGCCCCCAATCATTAACTGACTGCAACAATTTTATATATGTACCTACCTGTTTTCAGGTGACTACACTCTCCCTCCCCCCCCTGATCCCCACGCATGTCGCCGTCTTGACGCATGCTCGTAGCCTTCCTCGTCGTCGTCGCCGGCGTCGTGTCGTCGCTGGCCGGCGGCTTCGACGACGCCGTCTGTCCAGAAGGCTGTCTCTGCGATGATTCTCACACGGTAAATCATTTTTTTTAAATTTTTTTTGCTCACCTGAGTCCCAAAATTAAAAAAGAAATTTTTCAGCTCTTCTGCAACGACGTCCCCATCCAGAGGGTACCTGTACAATGGCCAACCCACTTCCGAAAAATCATCCTGCGCAATACATCTCTGACCGCCCTGCACAAAAGCGCATTTCGCAAGTTCCACAGCCTCGAAGAGCTTCAAATCGAGGACAACGGCATTCTCGGACACATTGAGAAATACGCTTTCAAGGGTCTCCACAAACTCAGGTGAGTGCCCTTCTTCGAACGATGTACATGCACTTTCAATGATTACAGGCAGCTCTCGGTCGAGAGAAATACTAAGCTCCGAGAAATCGTCAAATCCGCTTTTTCGGGTATCTCCAACGAAAATCTCCTCAAAATCCGGCTTGTCGGCAACGGCATCTCGGTAGTGAGGTCGCATGCATTCAAGTAGGTCTCCCAGATGTTTTAAAATGCATGTCTGCTTGTTTTTGTCCGGAGAGGGTTTTATGGCTTTGTTGGAAGTCTTTTTTTTTTGTTGTTGCGGGAAGCACCTCGGATACGAAAAAAAAACAAGTCTCGGGAGCTGCAGCCGGGCCCGAGGACTTTAACACAATTTCCCAGTGTGTGCCGCAGCCGTTGTGCGGTTTTTACGACACTCACAGGTGTCTTCTGTTCGGGAGAGAATTCACGGAGAGAGACAATTTTTTGTGACACAAAAAATTTGCCCTGCACGCACGAAAAACTCGTATACTTAAATATGTACGCGATTGTTAACACGACTCATTTTGCTCGTCGAACAAGCTATTTAGCAAGTTTGCTCCAACGGACGGACCGAGCGTGACAGTTGTCGACCCGGGCTGAGTTATGTGCCTCTCGCCACGCCGCGCTGACTGACCGGTGTCTTCTTCGGGGGCTCATATTTCATCTTCGATCATCTCTACGGCCTTTTTTTTTTCAGAAATCTCAACAACATCCGCGAGCTGAGCATCGACGACAGATGCGTTCGCTTTGAACGCCACTCGCTGGGTGCCGTGTCAAAACTGGACTTTTTGACGCTCCGTGGCGTGTGTTCGCTTGAAGCCGGCACGTTTGAGAATACAACCCGTATCCACAGCCTTCGCATCGAAGACTCAACGTTCAATTTGTCTAGCAATGTCTTCGACGGCCTGTCGCACGTCAACCAGGTAAGCAGGGCCGGCTGGGAGGATGAAAAATGTCCTCGCAACTCGTCGGTGTTGCCGACAGTTTTTTTTATCTTGTCAAAACATTTATTTAGTGACAGGGGACAAATTTTGGTTTCTTGCAGAGTTTTTAAACCAGCCAAAATTGTTTGAACCGCTCAACTCGAAAATCTTAAATTCGAATTTTTAGTTTATTTTTAAAACTTTTTTTACTTTTTTTTGAACCAGAAAACAGGTTTTTTAATAGCGAGAGCGGTACAAAAAATGCAAAAATGCGAATCGTTTTTTTAAATCAGAAAAATTTGCACAACAATCCAACAAAATCCAAAATTTTTTGAATTTTTTAAATCCAACAAAAACCAAAAAAAAATTTTTTGTATGAAAAATACTGTGTCAAAAATGTTAATAATCTTTTAATTTTACTAAACAGTAAAAAAATTTGATGCAATAACATAAAAATTTAAAAATTACACTTTTAATAAAAAAAATTACCTTTATTTTTTTTCGGCCGAATTTTACATTTTTTTTCAACACCGATTTTTCCCTAATTCCTCACCCCTTTTCCAGATCCTGATGCAAGGCAACCGAATAGACAAAATAGACACCGGAGCATTCGCGGGCAGCTCAACCGTCGGATCTCTGCAACTCCAGACCAACAAAATCGGTGCCATCGAGCCTCGGGCGTTCGACGGCACCGAGAATCTCGGAACGGTCACTCTGACTCAAAACACGATCAACTCGCCTCTCGAGTCGGCAGAATGCATCGCGAGCGAAGCGCAGAACTTTGTCTTCAGCGACAACACCGTGTACTGCAGCTGCCCGCTCCGATGGGTCAAGGACTACCCCGATCGCTCCGTGCTCAAGGAAAACTTCTGCGGCCGGGAGGAGGCGTTTCGGGCTTTGCTGTATTTTGAGCCCCGGGGCTGTCCGACCCCGGCTCCGTCTTCGTCCCCGAAATCGCCGGCATCGAATGCGATGACGACGACTTTGGCGACGACTCGTCGACTTCAGGAACCTGCCAAGCGGGTATTAAACGCCGCGTTCTCCCCGACCATGTCCATGTCACTTACTGCCAACATCCTCGTTTTCTTCCTCATCGGTGGATTCGGATTCGGATTCTAATCCGCCTCCGCTGCCATCATTCTTTCTGGGTCACTCGTGTTTTTCTTTGTTTTTTGAATTATCAGGTCATCAGGATTCGAATTTCTATGCAAATTATCAACAACCGTAATAAAATGCTGAAAACTAAAAACACATCTGCGCAAGAAAAGTCCTCAGTTTCTCAGTCAGTCAGTTGTTGGCACACCGCGGTGCGCCGGCCAGCCTGAAGGATGATACAAACCATCTTCTTCGCGTGCCTCGTGCTCTGCGCGTTCTGCGTGGGTGCGTTTACGCAGAGATACTTCCAGGTGATACACGACGAGGAGGCTGACATCATCGCTGTAAGCCAAAAACGCAATCACCAACACCATACTGAAAACAAAACTGCACGTAAGTGTAATTTTCTTACATTTTTTTTTGTTGAAAACTCGTACAAAAGTGTAAGATTTTTTTACAAAAAAATGGAATTTTTACAAAAACAAGAATTCCTTATAAAATTTTTTTTTACAAAAAATAAAATTCTTACAAAAAAGGAATTTTCATAAAAGCGTACGAATTTCTTATAAAAATTTTAATTTTTGCAAAAATGTTAGAATTTTTTACAAAAAAAAAGAATTTTTGTAAAAAAGTAAAAATTTCTTACAAAAAAAAAGAAGTAAAATGCAAAATCTAAGAAATTCGTTTACACAAAATGTAAGAATTTATTTTAAAAAGAAAATTTCCTACAAAAACGTACGAATTCCGTACAGAATTTTTTTTACAAAATTTTGAATTTCTCACAAAAATGAAATTTTTACAAAAATGCAAGAATTTTTTACAAAAAATGGAATTTTCACAAAAACGTACAAATTTTTTGCAAGAAATATTATTTTTACAAAAAACGCAAGACTTTTTTTCACAAAAAAATGTAAGACTTTTTTTTTCAGTGCCCCGACGCAGTCGCCAAAAAATGCCAAAAATGGACGACGCCGGAGATTGTCCGGCATTCACTGCCCTCCCAAAAACTGAAATCTTCGTCTGTACCGCGAGTCAGTGCGGCGCGATCGACGATGACACCCATACTGCTATGCAGATCGAACTTTGACCACCTCCCACCCATCCAACCTGCGCCAGTCGTATTCGTGCTCGTGCTCACATTTTACACGTTATTTCGCGATTACGTCCACCGTTGGACAATGTTTGAATGATAAATAACACACACACACCAAGAAATCCAGTCATCAGATCAGAACAGACAGTTGGTGCTCGTGCTCCTGCTCATGCTCGTGATCACCGGCTTGCTTACAGAACACGGAGACGCCGAGGGCCGTAGAGGAGGATGTAGGCAATGTGCCAGTCACCGCCGCCGGAGAGTCGAAGGACGTCGTCTTCGGAGACGGGCTGGACTTCGTCGTCGTTGCACATGACCCAGCCGTTGTCCTTCGTCCGGGCCCAGCCGACGTAGTGTCCCGAGTTGCTGCTGCGGCCCTTGTGCGTGATGATGCCCTGGAGCTCGTAGAATCCGCTGTTGTTGGAGCCCGGGTCGTCTTCGAAGCTGAACGGCGCGAAGGGCTTGTCCTTGAGCGGATCTTTTTCGCCCGAAATCTTAGCCTGGGCCATGATGTCGACCATTTTGTCGTCGAATTCCTTGAAACGAGCGCGCATTGGGGCGAGTTTTTCCTTGAGAGCCGGCGTGCAAAGCTGGAGCACGTCCAGGATGACCGGGAATTTGACGTCCTTCAGAATCTTCGCACTGATGTTCTTATTCTCCTTGTAGAAGAATCGGACCTCGCAGATCGAAAGATAAGCTGGGAGCCGAGAAATGAGGGTGGTCTTTTCGAAAATCGCATCACGACCCAACTTTGGGCTGTTCTTCGTGACGTGCTCCGAGGTTTTTCCAATGCCCAGCTGGAGATATTTCACCTCAGACGTCAAAAAGCAGCTCAGCTCGTGAAAGTGCTCTTCAGAAGTCTGAACCTCAGATTCGTCCTCTGTGTTCTTGAGGACGACTTCGTGGGTGCCGCTCATGAATTGCTTGAAGCTGACGTCGCTGGAGAGCTTCAGCTGGTCGAAGAGCGCCTGCAGGATGAGTGTGAAGCACTCGTTCGCGTCCTGCTGCTCGCTCATGCCGCGCTCGTCTTTCGAGGCGAATTGGGGGAAGACGGATCGCAACAACTGAAAAAAAACGGCCTTTAAAGGCCCAAAACAAGCGAAAATCAATGCATTGTTTTGGTAAAACTAAAAAAAAAATCGGCATACCTTTTTTTTAAATCTAAAGTTTTATATACTAAAAAGAAGGTCAAAATGTGAATTTAACGGTTTCCATAGCAAAACGTTCGGGAGAAAAATTTTAACTTTCGTGACCATTTTTTGGAGTTTTCGGATATAAAAACCCCAAAATTTTCAGAAAATCGACTCAAAAACCCGAAATTTCAAATTCCGGTCAAATACGGTTAAAAAACCAACCTGAACAAAGATACTCGGGGTCACAGCCTTGTTGTCGGACCTGGCCATGATGCTGAAGAGCGTCTTGACACCTGCCGTCACCTTGACTTCGTTGGTGATAACCGGCGGAGGTGCATAGTTGTCGCAGGCTTCTTGCAACTCGTTGATAGTCTAAAAAACCATTTTTGGAGTTAAAAACTGTTTATGGCCTAAAAACAAAAAAAAAACCCAGAAAAACGAAAAACTCACTCGAAGAACCTGCAAAGTCGCATTGAGGTAGCACGTGTTGCCGAGATTGGTCAGTCCAGCCGGAAGCAAAAGCTTGGACTCGCTGGGATCACTGGCGTCTTCGTTCTGCAACGCAGCGATGGTTTCGGCAGACGGCTGGGTCGGAATTTCGCCGATCGTGCCGAGGAGCATGAGCAGATCGCCTTCGTTGAGCTTGATATTGCCCCAGTCTTCGTCGGGTAGCGTCTTGCCCTAAAAACGAGCCAAACGATGTAATCCTAACTGCCAGAGGGGAAACCCACCTTGTAGACCACCTTCTGGCGGGAAGGAACGACGCCGGTCAACTCAAATAGCTGACTCTTGAAAATCAGAGGCTCCATATCGAGGTCAGCATTGACCTCGTATCGCTCGCGTCCCCATTTAACGCTCACCTTCGGCATCCTGGGATTGTAAAACAGACGGGAGTGCAAAGCCAAGACCGAGTGAATAATAAAAAAAAGGATGACAATTCTTTTGGGCGCAGCGGAGGGACAAATGCGTGTCGGGAACACCGAGTGCCTGTTGACAGTGCAAATTCCCTTGGGCGAGGAACACTTTGTACGCATAATCGGGGATTTTATGCTGCGCTCCAGAGATTTGTTTATTATCCCCGGCACTTGAATCGAATCATGAAGAACAAGTGCACTGTTATCTGGTCCAGGTGTAAGAGCATTTTCGAGAATCTCGCGCTTGAAGAATGGATTTTTCGTCGACATGATTTCGAGAAGGGCGGCGAAGTTTTGCTTCTGTGGAGGTGAGTTTTTCGCGTTTTTTTAACTCTTTCGAAAGCTTCTGTGGTCAGCAACAGACCGGCAGCCGTCATCGGGCGCCACCAGAATCAGTACGTCGAGGTAAACGTGCCTCTGGCGCTGGAGCAGGGCATAGACGTCGCCAGAAGGCACAGCGGCGGTGGAGCGGTCTTTCACGGACTCGGAAACCTCAATCTCTCTCTCATGACGACCCACGCCAATCACAATCGGGCTGCTAACCTGAGATGGATCACCCATGCTCTTAACGTCACTTTTGGGACGAGGGTGGGTTATTGGGCTTTTTTTGCAATTTTTGTATCGCTAGAATCATTTTTTGCATTGTTTTTAAGTTATTGAGCTTTTTTTGGCATTTTTAACCGCCAGAATCATTTTTGCTCTGTTTTTGACTGATCCAGATTTTTTATGACATTTTTAACCGCCAGAATAATTTTTGATCTATTTTTCATGTTTTTTCAGCTGATCCCGACAAAACGCGACGACATTGTTTTCTCCGACGAACGAAAAGTCAGCGGTACGGCAGCCCGCATTGCCCGTAACCGTGCGTATCACCACCTGACGCTACTCGTCGACGAAGATCTCAGCATGCTGCGCCAAGTGCTCCGCTCCCCTCTGGCACCCCGGATCGAGACAAACGCGACGCAGAGCGTCCGCGCGAAAGGCGTCGGCTGTCTGGGACAGGCAGTTCCCGGAATCGGCGTCGGAGAAGTCCAGCAACTCCTTATCCAGGCTTTTATTTCCCAGTTCAAGGAACTCGAGTACGACGAAGTCGAATCCATTTCCGAAGTCACTCATCCTGGAATCGGGGAAGCTCTCGCCGAGCTGAGATCATTCGAATGGCTGCAGGGCAAGTCGCCACGCTTCACTCTCGACAAGGATCTTGTTGTGACGAAAGGCATCGTGACAGCGTCTGCTTCGAGGCCAGAAATTGTAGGTGCGCCTTTTTCCCACGAATTGGCACTGCCGGGACCGGATTCGAGTGCCGAGGCGACTGCGTGAAAAGTGATTGCGGGAAGAATAAAGTTTTATCGAAATTGTGGAATGCACAAAAAAATATGGAACGAGGGAGCAAAATCGGGGCTTGAAAATGTTGTAAAAATCATTCAAAAAACCATTTTAAAAAATTGGTTTAAAAAAATTATCGTAGAAGCGGATAAAAATTTTTGAGTCCAAAAATGTTCAATGTAACCAAATCGTGCTTTTTTTGAATTTTCATAATTTTTTTTACAAAAAAAAAAAACTTTTTTGACATCATTTTTTTGAACAAAAATTATGTATTATTTTTTACATAAAAAACAAAAAAAAATTTTTTTTATAAAAAAAATCAAAAAAATAGAATTTTTTTTTTCATAAAAACAAAAAATAGAAATTGTTTTTCATCTGAACCCAAATTCTGACTTTTTGGATCGGGTACCCGAAAATTTCAAGTTCGGGTATTCGAAAACCCAAAAAATAGTCACGAATCTAATTTTCTTTCCAAAAACCTTTTCTAGTCCAAAAAAGTTTTTCAATTGACTTCTCAAGTGCAACTCTTGCTCCAGCCATGGTATATAAAATTTCGGAATTTAGAGTGTACCTAAAATTTCAGTTTTTGGGTCTGATACCTAAATTTTTTAGGTCCGAGTTTTTTTTTAAGGCACTGATCGCAAAATGATAGATAGGCTAAAGTTCACCAAAATGTGTTTTCGTGACCTTGGCCTGCGGGCCGATCGGTAGAGCAGTCGATTGCGTCCAGGCCATGACTCCGCCTTGTTTACGCCGATCGGCCGGCAGCCCCTGAGGCGCCACCTGCCGGCCGTTGGGCTGCCGGTGATCCAACCCAACTCGACTCAGTGCAACTCTTGCTCCAGCCATGGTGCACCTCGTCGTCTGCCTCGCAGCTCTCCTCGCCGTCGCCTCGGCCGGCGTGCCATCCCTGCACTCTGCGGCCGTCAAGGGCCACCTCCTCTGCGGCAACAAAAACGTCGATGATGCCTACGTTCGTCTTCTGCGGGTCCCACTTGAGGGCAAAAAAGTCAAAGATGCCGACAGTGAGTTTTTTTTATAAATTTTTTTATTTAAAAAAAATAAAAAAAAGGATTTTTTGCTTTTATAAAATTAGATTTTTTGTGCCGTTTCAGTCCTCAAAGAAACCCTCGACCAGCGCCAGACCAGCGGCGGCGGCCTCTTCGACGTCACCGGCAACACCAACGGCCGAGCGCTCAACGAGACCTCGATCACTCCGGCCATTGCTATTTATCACAAATGCGACCTAAAGGCTGACTCGGTGAGTTGGTTGCTCGTAAACAACGTTTCTCGTATACGAAAGGGGATGATTAATTTCCAGTCCACCGTGATCGGGGCTCGGACGACCGGCCTGTTTCCGGGCACCTGTGGGCTTGGAAAATCTCATAACAAATTTAAATTTTATTTAAAAGTGCATGTGTCCATCTAACTGCCTGTTTTTTAGGTATAAAATCGAAAAAATGGGTCTAAAAAATTCTAAAATGGCCAACAAATAAAAAAAATCACGTGTTTTAGGATATTTTTTGTTAATATTTTTAAAGGTTACTTGAAAGTAAAATTTAAAAAAAAACGTCAAACTTTATTTTTTGATGTCAAAGTAATCAAAAAAATGTTTGAAATACTTTTAAAACAAATTTATTGTAAAACAAAAAAAAATATCGAAAAAACCAAAGTTTGGCCACTTCAAAAAATTTGGAAACTTCAAAAAAATCCGTATCTTTTTGTAGAAAGTCTGGCGCCGCGTGCTGATCAAGGCCCCCCAAAAAGTCGTCAGTCCCGTCCGTATTCCCCGCACGACGCACGACATCGGCACGCTCAACCTCGAGATCACGTTCCCCGGCGAAGTCACCGACAAGGAATTCACGCCCGATGCCAAGCCCCTCGTCGCCGCTGACAGCACTGCCCAGCCATCCGCCGCTTCCGCCTCCGCCAAGCCCCCGGCAGCCACCGTCGCGAGCCCTGGCCCCGCCTCCACGACCCCCAAGGCAGTTGCCTGGGTCGCTGAATAGATAAATAAAATAAATAGATCCATCCAGTCAAACAAAAATCAAATTTTATATAATGTAAAATGAAAAAAATCTGAATAAACCGACATCTGAGAAAAGCGGGGTCTTGCAACTAGATTATGACAAAAAAAACCGTAATTGAGAGGGCTCAAAAAAATGCACTCGTTTGCCGAAGGACGGGCGACAGGCAGGGAGAGCACCGGACGGGAGTGGACAAGAATGCATGGATTCGTGGACGGATAAGGCAGAAATGCTGAAATTTTTTGGGTGGGGTCATTCGGTCTTGCGCACCTTCTGGCGTCTGTTGCAGAACCAGACACGGACAACCTGAAAAAAAAAACAGGTTGAAAGCACGTTCGAAGTCGTTCGTGAACAAATTCAAAATTTATTGTTTATGTTCGTTCAAAAACAACAAAATTTTACAAATTATTAAATATACGTTGTTCGTGTTCGTTTACGAACATTTCTAAATTTTTCAGAAAAATAAAACGAACAAAATAGGCCCCCAATTTTGGGTATACATTTAAAAACTGGTGTTATTTGATAGAAAAAAAAACACAAAAAAGTGTAGGAAAACGTAAAAAAAACAGATTGTGTTCGTTCGTTCGCGAACGTGAACAAAGTATTCATGTTCGTTCGTTCGTATATATGAAAAGAAAAAAAAAAAAAAAAAAAAAAAAAAAAAAAACCAACAAAACTCACATCGTTATCCAATCCGAGGCTATCAGCGATCTCCTGAATCTGGCTGTAATCTGGTCTTGGATTTCTTACAAAAAACGCGTCGAGAGCGGTTTTCTGCATCGCATCCAGGTTGGTCCGCTTCCGGCGCTTTTTGAGGGGCGGCACAATCTTTGCGTTGAGCCTCGACGCTTGCACAGGTTGCAGCCGAAGCTCGGGACTCGTCGAGCCGCTCGCCTGTAACGTAACGGGCTTTGTTATTCACTGATGCGTTTATTTATGATATTTCCCATCCACCCATCCCAGGGAGTGTTTCAAAAAAAAGATGGACATTTTATCGGGGGTGGGTAAGTTGGAGTGAATTTTGACACAGACTCTCAGCGACCGGCCAGGGGAGGGGAGCGCATGGAAAACGGACGGACACTCATGCGACCGACTTGCGACCGACGCAAGCATAAAATAAGCACAGGGTCCCCCCTGTGGAATTCTACACAAAAACCGATTCAAAAATACATAATAGATTAAAAAAATTCATTTTTTACCAAATTGTGCAAAAAAAAACATAATTCAATTTTTAGTATTTTTTTAAGATAATTATCAAACATGTAACGTAACGGGCTTTGTTATTCACTGATGCGTTTATTTATGATATTTCCCATCCACCCATCCCAGGGAGTGTTTCAAAAAAAAGATGGACATTTTATCGCCAGACACACACACACACACACGCACAAAGGACAGACAGACAAGAGAGTCGTCAGTCTAAAAAGCATCAAAAAAGCCATCGCCACCGCCGCCACCGCCATCGCCGGCGTCAAAGAGGACCCAATCTGTGAGTTCGTCTGCGACGAGGTGGGTGGCCTCCGGGTTGTTCCAGAGAGCCTCGTTCCACGCCGACGATCCAGCATCGTCGTCCGTGGCCTCGAGTCTCTCTGCGTTGTTAAACGCCCATTCCGGGCCTTTGTAGCGCCAGGTGAGACCCGCGTTGTAAGAGTGCGGATTCCAGAGATCACAATTCCAGAAACTTTTTGGATCCTCTTCGCTCATTTCTGTGAGACTCGGTCGCTCCTGGCAATTCCAGTGAAAAGTGTTCCACAATGCGTGGTGTTGGTCGTCCAGGGCGGCTTCGACGCCTGGGTAGAGGTCTGTATCAAGATCCAGTTCATCCGAACAGATTCCCGCTAGCGTCGGGGCCGGGACCGTTTCAGATGATGGCAGATCGCGGGTCGAAGTTTCCTCAGCGGAGTTTGCCTCCACCTTTCCACCGGCAACGGTCACGGCACTTCCAGGCCTGACCCGCCGATGGATGGGGTTCGCAAAATCCGCGAGGATCCTCCTAGCGTACTGGGCCACGTCCAAGTCGTCCCAGCCCCTTGTTTTAGTTTTGGACCTCCCCCGTCGACCGCCGCCAAAAAATCGTCCAAAAACACTCGCCGACCGTTTTTTGCGTGACCCTACGAGTTCGGAAGGAGCGATCGAGCTCGCGTCATCGATAAAAGGAAGTTTCTGAATCCGCACTGCAAACGGGGTCTCAAAAGACTCAGAAGTCTCGGAATGGGTTTCTGAGGCCTCGGGGAGGTCATTCAGAGCATTCAGAGACCGAGAAGCATCTGGGGTGGGAAAAGGGGATAAAAGCGCACGGACCTGTCCGCTGCCGTCGGCAAAGGCAGGAGGCGACGAATCACAGAGGAGAAGGTCTGTCGGCACGACTCCGCGCTCCACAGCCTTCTCCACCTCGTCGAGCCACTCTTCTAGGAGCGGCCGAAGTTTGCACATATTCTTGAACGAGAGATTCAACGCTTCGAAGCGTGAAATGGTCGTTTGCGAGAAATCCGCGCCGTAACGACGACCCAAGGCCATTCCGACGTCTCCCTGAGTGAATCCTGAAAAAAAAAAACAGATGCTCAAAATCGCAAAAAATATCTCAAATACCCCAAAAAACCCACCGTGTTTGTTCCTGAGCAATTTAAAATTCTTGACAAAAGACTGGAGCTCTTCAGCGTCGTAGTTGCCTTCGAGGATGGTTCCATCGGCAGCCTGGAGGGTCGCCTTCGTCTCGCATCGACCGGGCTCTTTTCGCTTGCGTTGGAGAACCTCGACGCCATTTGAGTAGCCCGGAGAATCTGAAGACCCGTTGGCGTCGTTCAGGATGCGTTGAAAGCGCTCCGGCAGGCAGGCTTCCATTTTGACGCCATTTTTGCCATTGGCAGGAAAAACTACGCTCCCGCTTTTCTGGATAGGCAGCACGGGAGAGGAGGTAGTCGTTGGTGGCGGATGCACAGTCATGAACGACGTGAGCTCGTCACCGCCTGAAAAAATACGAAAAAATATTGTTGTTTTTTTTGTGGCCTTAAAAATCATTGATCCGGAGTTTGAATCGAGTTGACAGGAAAATAGGTTTTATGGGACTCGAAAAAAGGTATCAGCGTAGCCTTCAATAAAAATTGTCTACTAATCGAAAAATTTAAGTTTAAAAAAAAGTGTTCATGCGCTGCTGACAAATATGGGAAATTCTCAGCAGGTGACGCGCAAATGATTCTGTTTTTTTGTACGACCGCAAGTAACGTAAGACAGTCATTCAGGCGGTGCAAGAAAAAATTTCTCCTCCAAAATAGGCAAAAGCAAACACTCAAAAACGAAATGGAAACTAAAATATAAATATGTACGTTTCAGGCTCGCATTCTGAATGAGTCCTCGCATTCATACATTACGATACAAAACACGCCGCCACCAACCGGGTGAATGGCTGACGTAGTATGTATGATCGTAATAATCCGCAAATCAAGCTCCTAAATAGAGGGCGATAAGTGGTGCACCAAAGTGAAAATAAACGATTTTGCACCGATGATGACGCAGATAGGCCCCCGGGTTTGACGGCCAAATGCCGTCAAAATACCCTACCCGACGCGGCCGACGGGGGAGAGCTCAATTTCTGTCTTTGAAGACACATAAATACCGCTGGTGCGCGATTGGAGTGCGATCAACATTTTTTCGCGCATAGGCAGGCATGCCGCTGCCCCTCACGACTGACTGATCGATGAATCGAACAAACAAACAAAACGCCGCATGCGCCACCGCAACCATCATCCACCTGCAGACTACTAAGTAGATACATACGTACGCGTTCCGTAAATATGCATTCAGTGACCGAAAATCCAAATAAATTGAAAATTCATAGACGGGATCAAACGCACCTTATTAAAACGAACACAACAAACAGGGCAGAACAGAACAGAACAAAATAACTTATTTAGAGGAAAATATTTAGAGACCAGCCCTGGAAAAAAAAACACAAAACAAAGGCCGCGTGTAACCTTGTGGGTTTGTTTCCCTTTACAACCCATCAAGGTGGCTATAAAAAAGCTTCATTATCGTTTTTTGCCGAAAAAAAAGAACCATACCCTTCATAAAAGACAAGACAAGTAAAAAAAAAGCGGCGTGCAAAAAAGAAAAAAAAAGAAATTTCAAATTTCAAACGTCCACAAAATTTTTTTTTATGAAAAAAACCAACCTTCAAACTGCTTGAGCTGCTGGAAAATGCCATCAGATGAACCGACCAGAGACTGGATCAGAACTTCTGGAAGCACGCTGCTGAACGAAGTCGTCGGCGTGACATCTGAGAGACTCAGGGATGAAGAGCTGTGAAGGCCGCTATCGTTGCTCGCGACCGAGGACACAGAAGTCGAGCTCTCCGTCAGTGCGAGCGTCTGAAACTTTGCACATAAAATGTTTGTGTTTTTTGGGGCGGACAGGGTAAAAAAAAACTCACGGAATCAACGCACTTCCTCGGCTGACCCTTGCGACGTCGAGATGACGACGAGAGGGGAGTCGACGAGGCTGCTTCCATGGCATACCCTGCATGAGCGGCGTCCTGGCACGTCATGCACGGGCGGGGAAAAGGCACTGGAGTTGTTCGCAGGCACGGACACGAGTTTTCTCGCGCAGGCCAGGCGTGGGAGCACTGGGAATTCGTCGGGACTGGAAACGATCGATTTGATAAAATTTGATACACAATATGTTTTAAAAAAAATCGAGACATTTACACCTACGTGGACATCATTTGTGCCTCCTAACATCTGGTCTAATGATAACTAACCACTGAGTAATGGTGAAATAAATAAAAATAAATAAATAAATGTTTTAAAATTGACCAGAAACACGGCTTGATGACAAATTCCGCGTGGGTATATGTATTTCAGAGTCGCTAATAGCAATCTCGAATCCCCCGGGAGACAAAAAATTAAATCAAAGTTGTCTGGACAAAAAATTCGGCATAAAAAATTTCAAAAAACAGACGAAAATAATTATAAAATTACTCAGTCGAGTTCAAAATACCAGAAACACGACTTGATGACAAATTCCGTGTGGGTAAATTTCAGAGCTGCTAATAGCAATCTCAGATCCCAGGGGGGCAAAAAAATTGAATCAACACTGTCTGGACAAAAAAGTTGGCATTACAACCCAAAAAAATCCCCCAGAAAAAAAAGACGGAAATAATCACAGTCACGCCCCTCAACAGGACCAAAATAAAAATTATGTATTTACAACAAATTCGAAAATGCTCAGCATAGTCATAGGTGACGTTCGACTTCACTAAAAATTGACAAAAAAAGTGATAGTGCCTGGTAGAGACAACCTAACCCCTGATAACGATGTCAGTTCCGAAATTAGAACCCTACGTGAATTTTTTTTTAAATATAATTTGTAAATCGTAGGACATGATAAAAATGAGCATTTGAGCATTTTTGGGCAGAACAATGTCTGCACGAGCAAAAATAACGATGCTAAAAAGGTAACCAACTGCAAACGGAAATCAAAAATGTCATATGCAGCAAAAAAAGACGCAATCGTGGCTCAAATAAACATTTGGCGCGCGCGTGTTATCTCGTAACGTAAACTTTCTGTTTTTGCATATCGGACGAAAATGAAAGAAAGAAAGAAGACTATTACGATAGACGGACCACGGTGAATCAGATCCCGGAGCGAATGGGCACGAATACAAAAAATATGTGTAATCAAAATATTCGAAAAAGTTTGCACGCTTACTAAGACTCTAAACTTTGGCGTCAGCCTAATATTTAATCCAAGTCGACAAAAAAATGCAAGAAAAAAATTTACATCGCGGTCGTTTACATATTTTTGGAGCGCCCTGCGTTGACGAGCGACAACAGCCCGACAAAAAAAAACAGATATATCGCCGGCAGAAACAAAGAGAGGCACTTAACGCGACATGCACCAGCAGTTGGACACTCCTATGCAAATGTAATACACCCGGCCTTTGTAAATACATATTGTCCCGGACCACGATGGCAGCAACTGCCTGCTTAGCCCCTCCGGCGTGAAAATTTTTTCCTCAAAAACGACCTCAAAAAAAACATCGCTGCTGAGGACGAGCTAAAATTATACGAGCTTTCGATTGAGATTTTAGGGTCGGGCTAGGTCAAAGAATGGAAATCGACATACGAGTACAAAAAAATTAGGCAAAGTAATTTTTTTTTGTTTTTTTTGTAAAAATTTAAATTGGTCTCACAGAGAAATCAAAAAAATTCAAAATGTTCCAAAGCCCTGCGTCGGCGTCGGGCGAGAACGTCAAATGCTGGCTGACTGAAACTGACTGAGGACGAGAAAAAAGGGCACCAGCCCGGGCCCCGGCATTTGCATAAAAGCGCGGCGTCGCCTTACACGATTTATGACAGAGAAGAAAATAAGAGAAAAAGAGCCTCCGGGTGACGCAGCGCAAATTTACAGATTTCCAAGAGACGCGATTACGCAGTGATTAGGCAAATGTGGTGGAGGACAGCAGAGGCAGCGGCAGCGGCGGCGGCGGCGGCGTCGTCGTCTTGAGAAAGGTCAGGACACACTCTTCCTCGAGGAGTTTACGGACTACTACGAACTGAACTGAACTGAACAACTGAGAGGGTTTCGTACTTTATTTTTTTAATTTTTGACGCCGTTAGTCACAAAAATGTGGTGGTTCGCCACGAATTTCATTCACCAGATGCAAAACGAACGAAGAATACGCACAGACGAAAACGATTTCTTTTGTGTCGGGTAAAAATTAAAATATCGAAAATGGTGACAGACGGGAAGGGTGGATGGAAAGAGGCCTACGCAGGCCAGCCAGGCAACATGCACGCGTGCTTAGCGTGTTCTACAGCGCGGTCGGCGCGGAACAAACACCGAAGCAAAGAAAATCGTATATATCATGTCCAAAAAAAAATCGGTCCAGAGGACCTGATTCCCCTGATTTGGCTGACCGTCGTCAAATCAGGGAAATCAGAAATCGAAGTCGGCAGAAAAGAGCATCTTCGCAGAGGACAGGACGCGTCGTAGGTCACCGAGCGCGCCTTGTTCTTCCTCCTGGCAGCCATGGTTGCTGCACTTTCACGAAAACAACAACGACTCCAAAAAAAATTTTTCTTTCAAAAAATTTTTGACAACCGAGTAAAAAATGACTGTCTTCGTTTTTTTCTTTTTTTTTCAGTTTTCCCTCGTGTTTTTTTTGTCTTCAAAAAAAAGTTGAAAGGCAAAATCGATCGCCGATACATACACAAATACGCAGAGCGAGAAATAAGAAAATTTATGCATTTGTTGTGACTCGCGCCTTCAATCAGGCAAGAGCACGCATAAAAAAACCGTTGGTTGCTACACTTATTCATTAATCACGGGCGATCTTTGCTCTCCCAGGGGGCACGACGAGCTCGAGTCTGTCAAGCTCTCCGATTAGGCAGACAAGAGTCCTTTCGCGCTCTGATTCTCTGATTCCTAGCCGGAGCAGGTGCATAGGCAGGTAGGCATCATCCACGTCGCACGTAAGAGATAGACAGAAGACAGAGAACACGCCGGGATTATGCCAACCTGCACACGTCTGCAATTAAATCACAATAGCCGGCGTGCAACTAAATATTTAGCGTCTGTTTATCAACACGCAGCGCACCACAGCTCCCGCGCTAAAGCCAACCAACCAACGAACCTCCTGAACAAGCAGCAGGTTAAAATGCAAATGTATTTATTAGACAGGATGCACTTTTGCAGAGGTGCACAATTTCAATTGCCGGAAGTTAGGTATGTATGTATTTTTGTCTACCACATTAACTTTCTCTATATGGGTTACGGTAGGCTAATGTATGTATCGTAAACCATCGATGGTGAGCTAGTAAGCCGAACACCGATTTCCAAGCGTAAATTCACATCAGTCAATCGACGCACGCGTGTGATTATGATACATAGGTGCCACCGAGACCCGAAGCAAGTATTATACATCAAGCGCATTTGCCATGCAGACAAGGAAGGCCCTACTACATTCTACGTCCTATGTCACTTCTTCATCCATGATAAATGACCGTTGTCTCACAGCTAGCTCGGTAATTTACCCGAAGCCACGGCCATAGCCACGGCACGAGTGCCAAAGTCCTCCCCGAGGCCACAAGTCCCAGATTACAGACGATTACGACAGATCCGGTGTAAATTAGGTGTCGCTAAAAAACGGGAACATGCAAAGTGGGGAAGAAAAATCAAAAAATCAGCATGTGTCGTCTGTGTGCGTGCATTGGTAACGCCACAAAACTCCATAATAGCTCGTGTTTCGGGTATAAAGAAAAATTGGAATGAAAATAAATGATTGAATGATAAACGATGAATGCATGCAAATTGAAACGCTCGATGCAGCCCTACGGGACGACGGGCAATCAAGGTGATCTGCAGCCTGCAGCGTTATTTTTTTCCCGTTGGGTTGGAAAAATACATACACACATACATATGTGATATGCAAATCAGAGAAAAAAAAATTAAATATATGTTTTTAACAAACAAAATTCGAGGCACTCAAACTGAGGCAAAAGTGATTCAAATAAATGAGTGCAGTGCAGTGCGCAAACGTAAACGGAACTTGTGTATGTTGGAGTACGCTAAAACTGCGTTTCTGCCAAATAAATAAATATACATATAAAATCGACAAAGACAGACATCAAGCCAGGTATGTATATATTCAAAGAGTTCAAGGAACGAAGAACGTAATAGGCAGTTATCAAATGCCCGGCAGGGGCCTTCGCAACCAGCCGGCTCCCCGAATGGCTCGGCATGGGAAAACGCGTAGCCAACGTATATATATTTACAACCCCTACTAAGTAAGTCTTTGCTTGGTCACCGACTACAGATCTCACCCCGCACGGTAGACAAAACAAGCGCAAGACCGGCACAAATCTTGAAAGCCTAACAGCAAAAAAAAGACAAAAAATATATGTATGTATCTACATCGAAGTCTCACACACGCGCACGGTTCGTTATGCAATAAATACAACTTCGCAAAAAGCAAGCAGTGGTACACATATGTAAATTTCCACGTCATGCATTCCATCCATTCAACAACGGGCAAGCACGAAGCTGTGCTTGCTTCGTATCTCTGTTTTGCGTATACTTCAAAATTTTGTCCAAACATATTATTTAAATTTTGCTATCATCCGACCATGGCGCCATGATTTCTTTTTTTTCCCAGAAAGAAAAAATATACACGTGCCCGATCAAAATCTGCACTGGGCCCTCAGGCAACCCATTTATTTCCTGCAAGACAAGACGCATTCCATCACCTCACCTGGACTCCACTAAAAGCCCCCAACAAGCGCAAAAGGTATCGGCTTGGTGCTCTGGTCTGGTCTGATCGATAGCACCCAGTCATTTTTACATATTCGCTACGCTTTTGCTTGCAAGTGCAGGAAAAAAATACGAAAAGACAAAATGAAAAAGCCCGCAGGCGAGTCAATAACGCAGACAGCAATGAAATGCGCCCGACGACAAAATTTGCATGCAATGTGTGTTGTGCACGCGCACGCACGTGAAAAAAAGTGTCCAAAAATTTGGCTGTGTCTTGTCTTGTCTTTCTTGCACGACGATGTTGCACGGGGCAAAAAAAAACATAAACAAAAGCGGGGCGGGCAACCGATTGATTCATCGTCGCCGTAGTCGTAGTCGTCGTCGTCGAGGATGGCCACTTGACGGATCAAGGACCCCTGCCTGACACCATCGTTGCCTCGACTTCTTGCACCATCATCATCATCGTCCAAAGAGGGACACAAAAAAAATCATGACATGCTGAACACCACCTTGATTGATTCACGACGAACAAGTCAAGCAGGGTATTCAAATTTAGTGTGCATCACTTCTACAACCACCATCACCACCATCACCATCGCCACCGGCCTTAAAACAGAGACCAGACACACAAGCTCGGGTGCTGTCGACAGATGATGCGGCTGGTGATGAACTGAACTGGATAGCAGAGAGACGAGTGCGATGTGATCAGCGTATCTACATAAATTACCCACAACTGAGGGGAGGGGAAAGGGAAAGGAAAGGAAATGAAATAACTAGGGACGGAACGGGATAGCCGATTTACCGTATTTGGTGGCGCTTCTCCTTCGGGAACATACTTTTCAACCGAAGCAAAACCTTTTGTTTACACGTTCATTTGCTGATTAGCGAATAATAACGATCAACGGGGCAAAAAAAATCAGCATAGGGATGGGGCTTTGGTTACCACAAACAAACGAATCATTTATTCACGGAGCTCACAAAAGTGAAATGAGGCAACTTTGCATACTACGTGTGTGTGCACAGCGATGCACTCTCGTCCGACGAGGGACCGGTCGTGTTTGTTGCGTATTCAAATTCAGTTCTTCCATCAATTTCGCTTATTACACTCAAAACAAAAAAAATACGTGCACTCTCCGGGGAGAAGGAAAATGGTGCCCGTCGATCCCCGAACATCCAAGAACGCGAAGAAGCCCCTGAAGCCTTCGATCACCGTTAAATCACGCAGCTGCGCAGAAACAAAATACATCCAGTCCAGTCCGAGTCCAAGTTGTCCCATAGAAGACGTAATGTAATGCAAATTGAGCAAATATTATTAATGCGCTTCGATGCACAATAAACTTTAAATAAACGCCTCACGAACGAGAGTGACGGGTGACTCTACAGGTGAGTGTGTGAGTGTGTGTTGTGTGGAAGAATCGCCGCGACACCCCTTGAAAGTCGTTGTCATCAGCAGCATTAAAATATTTCAAAAAAAGTTAAAGCTCTCTTCGGACTGTTTGCACCGCTAGCAGCGGTTTTGTACTGCTGATGCACCATTCAAAAAGTATGTATTTAGAAGCTCACCTGGTTGTGGCCAGGCTGTTTACTCCTGCAGAAATGCTGGGGTTGTTGCATACATAAATAACATCAAACCACAGATATTTGTGTGATTGCCTGAAAAGCGTTATCAGAGAAAAATAAGTTGTAAGCCACGATGACAGCAATCATTTTTCTACGAACTCTGTCATAATTTACAATTTCTATTTATTGCAACAATATTACTATTGAAAATCACAGGGGAAAATATTTACAACATTGTACGAAAAAAAAGGATCTTCAGAGAATGTTTTATGCAATTTTCCATCCTTGGCCGGGGACCGCGGGCTTTTTCGGGTCCGAAGAAACAATTTGCATCTTGCATCGGTTGACCTGGCGTCGTCGATGCACGTGTAACGCTTGGCTTGGTAGAGCTGACAAAAACAGTATTTGGTTGATGGATTCATATATCGCGATGTGGTCATCTGACGCATACGGTCTGCTCGGAAATGGATTGCGGACGTGATGATCTGATTGATTGACCTCTGCGAAGACAAGAATCCCCCAGTCGAGCCCGCAGAGGGCGAACTGTTATGAGTGGTTTGACTTCGTTCGACCAGCTATGCATGTCTAGCAAAGTCTACTTACTCATTCTGTTCACTCGTTGTTAATCGAATGGTAATTTTGTTTATCTCTTATTTTTCCGTTTACTGATACATACGTGTCGCTATTGTCGATGATTCAGTTCTTGTCAGAGTCAGAACATGTTATTTTTGTAATTTGTTGATTTTTTTCAGGAAATTCTGTCCGATGATGGATTCTCCCGAATACGGCCCTCGACAGGCCGCAGATGATCTGCAGCAGACAATTGACCAGCTCAAATGCCAAATCGCCGGGTTGCTCAAGCAGTTTGAAGAACACATCGAAAAGACAAACGTAGGTTTTTGATTTCTGGAAGGTGCATTCATTCGACGGTAATATTTTTTTCAGGTGGCCACGAAAGTCATTGATAATCTCCGAAACGACGTCGAGACTTTGAAGAAATCCAAGGCGATTCTTGAGAAGGTTTGTTTGTATTTTTTTGTTTTGTGTGCTGTTTTATAAAAAAAGTTTCAGAAGCTCGAAGATTCCGAACTCTTCTCAAAAAGCGTTGTCAAAGATAAACTCAATTTGATAGAGGAAACAAAATCATGTGGCTCAGAGCAGATCGCCGAGTTCGTCGCCCCCCGGAATCACTCCCTTGCTTCTCCTGGCTCGGCATTCAAGCCTCAGAATACGGTACTTGTGCTACCTCCGAATCAACATGCACCAGGTTTTCTGCCTCCGCTGCCGCCTCCTCAACAGGACGTGAATTTGATCTCGCAACAGAAATCGCAGAAGGTTATGCAGCAACCCCTGCCTCCTTCTCAGATCATGATTCTGCCACAGTCTGGCATGCATCCATCCCATGGCCATCACAATATGCAACCACCCAGAATGCGTCCACCTCCGCCGCGCATGCCACCCCCGCAGAATCAACCCCGTCGAGTAATGCGTCAATCCCAGCATGGCATGCAAATGGCACAGAGACGCATGCTAAATTTGCAACAAAACACGCCGCAGCCACAGCAGTTTGGATTCAATCCCAACCAACCGTTTCCTGCCAATTTTATGCCCCCAGGTGGCGGTCAGATGCCAGGATACCCTTCACCCAACCTCGCTACCGGACAATTTTTTCCTGGGGCCCTCGTCGATTCCCCTTCTCATTCAATGAACTCGGTTTCCCTGCATCAGCGGAAGAACGTTTCGACTTTCCTTGGACAATCTGCACCCGCGATGAGAAAGAGGCGTGCCAGTGAGACGAACCCCTATGTTCCTTTGTCTTCGCAACCGCCGTCATCGGCTGCTTCGACTCCAGCATCCATTCCTCCGCCACTGGGACCGATGACCATGCAGGCCGACTCGATTACGCCCTCGGCCGGCTCGTTTACACCTGCTACAAAAAAGATGAAGAGAATCTACTTCCGTCTTTTGCAAAATGCCGAAAAAGTTCATCAAACTAAATTGGCTGCAGCAGCTCCGCCGACGACTTCTGCGACGGCAACCGCAGTTGTCAGGGCTGCTGCGGACGTCATCAATCCTCTGTTGGTCAAATCTCCCACGTCGGTCACAAGTTCTTCCAGCGTTTTGTCTGTGTCAACGCCTGACGCAGTCGACAAGGTTGTGGTTGTTTCAGCACCAAACAAAATTCTGGATGCTGTCATCCCACGAGTTTCCCAGTCTCCAGCACCTCTTCCCCCGTCTACCTTTTCGGGGGTGACTGTGCCACTTGCACCGGAACCGGTGATCACGCAGGCAAATTTCGCAATAGCCACGACCAAGGTTTCGTCTTCTACGCCCCCTACGAAGAAGAAGAAGAAGAAGCGAATCGACCCCCGTCTTTTGCAGAATGTCGTGAATCGAACGAAATTGGCTCAAACTGCTCCACCGACGACTTCTGCGACGGCGACTGCGGTTGTCAGGTCTACGACTGACGTCATCAATCCTCTGTTGGTCCAATCTTCCACGTCGGTAACAAGTTCTTCCAGCGTTTTGTCGACTGCGTCTGTGTCAACGTCTGACAAAGTTGTGGTTGTCTCGTCGCGAACGAATTCTCCGGATTCTGTCATCCCAACGGACCCGTCGATGACTCCCGTTTCCTCGTCGAAGGAAGTCACGCCTGATCCGAATGCAGTTGGTCCTGCTGGAGATGCGTCGTCTGTTCCTGCGTCAATTTCTGCCGTAAAAGGGATTTTGAAGAAAATTCCGACGCCTAGGGCTCCGACGGCTGCCACAAAGGAAAGTCAGATGCCTGCGGCGAATTCGACTCCGACTCCTCCAGCAAAAGCGACTGCAACACGTGACCTGGTTGAGACTGGTCAACCTGTTGTCGAAGAAACGGCAGGAACCCCAGTTCCTTTGGTAATTACGCCTGGCGCAGATGGTGGTGAGCTATCGACGGACGCGGCACCGGCATCTCCGGTTCCCGTCGACGACACACCTGTTCCAACGCCACCGTCGCCTACGACACAGACTCTACGATTCGTGGGCCTTTTTAACACGAAGATGAAGGAGAAGTTGACACCATTCGTTGCTTCGCTCCCGGTGCCGCGTGCGACCGATCAGACCAGCGAAAATCCTGTGGCCCGACTGAATCTGCCTACGGCCACGGAAAGCGAATTTAGCCGTTCCATTGACGAAGAAAACGTGCTCGCATCCAGCTCCGTTGTGAAAGAGCCTTCTATTTTCGCTGCTGAAGTGAGTTTTTTTTATCTTTTGAAAAACGAAAAACAACTGCGTGCGCATAAAAATCCTATTTTCGCTTCAAAACCATTCGCAATCAATTACTTTTCACATTCTGATTTTTTTGTTTTTTTTGTTGTATATTCAGGTACCCGGATCAAATTTAGTGTGGATATCTGTTTTTTTCACTTCAAGTATCAGACAACATGGCTAAAGACAAGGTTTTTTGTCAGTTAGTGTTATCCCGGCTCATTAAGCGTTTTTTTTCAATTTATTTCAGGAAAGCCTCATAATGTTTGTTGGACGCTTCAATTCCGTACTGCGGCGTCGCATACCTAAGAAACGAAGATCCGTCAAGTACGACAACGTTGAGGAGGAGCTCTTCGATGAGGCGACAGACATTCCCCTCGAATTTTGATCTATAGTACTTTTCAATAATTTGGAATCTGCGATCGAATCGGCACGAACGATACGCATTTCCTTGCTAGTTTGTATTTAAGATCCCGTGACTGTTGTGCTTTGGCTATTATGTTAATATTTTAATAAATTGCAATTTTATTTTGGATTTCGGAAGAGAAGACATTGCTCCGAGTGTTGACAACATAAGGCGTATACGAGAGCAGCAATCAATGCGGATATCGGAGAAGGGGGGTCGTGAAGTCCTGGAGATGTTGCACTACTGAGTGCCTAGAAACTGCTTTGGTTCTCTTTTATATGTAAACCAAAATTTTGGTGACAGTTTTACAGGAAGCTACGCAAACCTTCCTACCCCTAAGCAATTTATTATCCTACCCATAAACCTGCGACACCGGCTTTTCGGCCGGAGAACAAAGGACCACAGGCGATCTCACATCAGACGAGTGCGTGCCTTCAAGCACAATAGGCTAGTTTCTTGTTTACATCTTATTATGTCCCTGGTCCTTATAGGAATACTGCACATCTTATTATGTCTGGCTCCGCCTGATTATTGTCTATTTTTCTGCTCACTGGCGTTGCTTACTGACTTTCTATCCACCATGCATTATTATACAACACCTTTTTTGTTTTCTGATATTCCAAAAGACGGGAGTATGCTCCCGTAACAAATATGCGATGCCAATAAGAACATTTTCACCCATTTTTTTGAGTATATGAGTATATTATAAACAAATCGATGAATTGTATTTATGTGAAAACGTTTTGGCAATAGCACACGGCTTGCTGAGTAAGCTACATAGCTTTCGGAACGGCTATGTAAATATAACCTAGCGGGAAGTTTAAAAAGCGTCATTCGGCATAATCCGATACGCCTGGCAAAACAAATCACAAACCGGCTTTCACCCATTATTAGATTACGTAACACGTTCAACAGTGTACGATTTGATACTTTACACAAACCGTATTATAACACATTTGGAAAAAAGCATAATAATAGACAGATGATACGTCCCTCTAACATTGTTCTTTTTTACACTATACAAGTTTTAGAAAGGGTCGATTAATCAGTGCGAACAACGAACTTGTCATTTGCGCAATACTGTATTAACATTTTTGTGTAGCGCAAAAATGTTAATTTGAACTCGTGTAAGATTTTGATGTCGTGTAGGAGGCGATGTCGTGTACTACACGACGTCGCCTGTCGTGTAGGTTTGAACGACGACACGAGGCTAGCTACACGACAAGACGTTTAGGAAGGTTTCAAGGCAAAATTTCAATCAGAATGATAACACGTGGAACTTTTTTCAATACAATAAAAAAAGAAGTAAAAAATTGTAAAATTTTACATAATTTGGCTGTTGAAAAGCGACGTTCGCAATATGCCGTGTCGTGTCGTGTAACAGCTACACGATCGCACGAGGCGACGTCGTGCACGATGTACCCATGGTTTTAACACGAAAAGTCGATTTTGGTCATTTTTGAATGTTTAAAAAACAACATTGCTGTATATTTTGGTTTTAAAGATCGTTATGGGGGTTATCAGCGGTGGCGAATCTGATAGTGATATCAAAAAATTGATAAGCAATCAACAAATCAATAATTTTGACAAAAAATTACTGTAACTTAAAAACGGACTGTAGAGTCTGAAAACTGAACAGTTTACCGTATTCTACGACCTCGAAAACCCGTGTATGCCGAAATCGGGCCACGGTTCCCCATCAAAAAAAAAAGTTATTTGAATTTAAAAATTAAAATTCTAAAAGCGTTTTTATGGCTCAAAATCAATATTTTTTTTCCGGATCAAAAAATTTTCAAAATTTGTTAAGTTTTTAATCAGAGTGCCAAAATTCGTTTTTGGCAATTTCAAACTGACTTTTTAAGAAGCTTACAAAGTCAACACACTGGCAGGGCATTTTAATTCAAATTCAAATAACTTTTTTTTTCCATGGGGAACCGTGGCCCAATTTCGGCATACACGGGTTTTCGAGGTCGTAGAATACGGTAAACTATTCAGTTTTCAGACTCTACAGTCCCTTTTTGAGTTACAGTAATTTTTTTCCAAAATTATTGATTTATTGATTGATTATAAATTTTTTGATACTACTATCAGATTCACCGCCGCTGATTACCCCCAAAACGATCTTTAAATCCTAAATATATCTATTTTTTACATTCGAAAATGACCAAAATCGAGTTTTCGTGTCAGAACCATGGGTACATCGTGTCGTGTAGCACACGACAATCGTGTCGTGTAGGCAAATTCAAAGCTACACGACACGACGTCGCCTAATAGCTTCGTGTCGTGCGTGCGCGTAAAGTACACGATTTGCAACACCTTGAACCCATCAAGCATCTGCTGTTGTATTTTTGTTATATTTTGTAACGTCACTGTTTAGCGCACAAAAACCCGTGTGAAATGCATGTATTCTTAAATTTGTATTTTTGAAAAAATAGGCAACGTCAACACATTACGTTTCTATTTTATGTTTAAGGTATTTACATGTGTTAGATATTAGCGATTTATATTTTGTACAACCCTTTGTTGCCTGCGATGTCCCAACATTGCCCTTCTTACCCAACACTACCCATCTTTACAACAGGTGCACGGCTTGACCTGTGCCATCCGTGCCATCGCATTTGACCTAGCACCTAACCCCGCCCCCCAAAAGGTGCCAGTATAAAAGGGCACGGCACCTTTCATTCATCGGACTTATTCATTATTATTCTTATTCATTTTATTGGATTGTTTTTGGCCTGACCGGGAAAATTTATTTGACGTTCCTGTTCCTGATCTTCTATCTATCTGATAAGCGTGACGGACAGCATGTCATCGCGTTCACCTTCGATGGTGAGTGGGTTGTGCCTATGATTTTGTTCCCTGTCATTCGCGCCTTTACTTTAAAATACAGCACCTCACAGTATTGTAAGCGGTAGGCATCATATTTACGACCTTTTACAACACTGTGCGGGACCCCGAAAATCTTTGTTATCAGATATGAAAGTTCTTATCAGTATTGTACGGAAATTATGATTTGCAATACTTTTAGCCATATTTGCCATATAATATTCGTATAATAGTTTTTACCAATGTTTTTGTAAATACGCTGCGGCACCAGTTTGCAATGTTGCTTTTCTAATGTTAACAACAAAGCAACAAAGTTGCCGCTCAAAACCAATTTGTATTTATTTTGCTAGTGAAAAAAGGGACTATCTGTTCGATCAAAGCGCTTTCTTGATGCCACGCTAACGACCTTTAGTGGGACGTGCGCTTCCGGTAAGCAGCTGCTAGCAACTGTTGAGTGCGCAACAGGCACTGAACAGTTGCTCGGCAGCGATCGCAGCGACCATTTATCATTTGGCGCTAATGTTAATGTGGCACTATAGAAAAAACGTTTTGCTCAAATGGTAATAAGATATTTCATTGCATCAAGGAACCAATGCATCCTGTAGTCGTTCGCACATATCCGGCCTTGCTCTGCAATGCCTTAGAATTTGTATAAATACAATTTTATTGTGGTGTATTGTACACGTAATACAAGTGAAACTTTTATATTTACAAGCTGAAAGTTGCTTGATTTTTTCACGCTTAGTTTAAATAATTTAATCATCGTTTTGTTTCTTCGAAAACTGTGCTTCGCATTCCCCCGCAGTTTTGTCTTGAACTGATTCATCAAACAATTTTTATAAACATACATAGTTTATTTAATTTAAAATAAACAATGCTTTTAGATGGGTGTAAAACTATGAAGATAAATATTTATTTAAAAAAACCGTTTCGAAAAGTCAATTGATTAACGGCAAATCAGACATGATGATTTGCCGTATTCACACATCGAATACAATGCGCTTACAGTGTTGTAATCTAAAGCCATATTGGTCGGTGTGTCCTAATTTAGTGGAAGGAAGGGTATCGAATTGTGTTTATAATTTTTGTTTATAACAAATTATCGGCATTGACTCGCATTTTTATACGAACGCAGTTAGAGTGAGGAAAAGATCCATAGCACGCAACCTTTGAAATGAGGCAAAACATATGAAAAAAAATAGACGCTTTCCCGCTTTCGAGAACGGGAGGACTCAATTTTTTTGAGCGTTCGATCATGTTGAGTACCTGTCAGATGTAGCCGGAGTCTGGAGATGTCCCCGGAATTTGTATTTTTCTTTATTAACGTAGCGTCAAAAAAACGAAAGCTTCGCCTTTTAATCAGCCTCTTATATCTTACACAGAAGCTGGGGCGCGGGGCGCCACAGCATTCTTTGTCTTTGCGCCTTTCGCATCCTCTTTTATTCGCACCTCATAAAAAATGTGCGAATAAATGTGTCAGTGGTTTTTGGTCGTTATTGCAAATGTGTCAGTGGTTTGTTCGCCAGTCCGATCTTTGCCTCCAACTGAGAATGCCCATCACATGACTAGTGCTGGGCGGAGCATGAGAACGAGTGACGGTTGCAGCGTCACAAGGAAGTGAGGCCTCCGGCCATCCTTAGATTGTTTATTAAAAAGCCGAACATGCGCTAGGTTCGTCCGTTAACCACACCACAATAAAATTCGCAACATTTTAATGTTGCAGGTTGTGCATAACGTGAACGGAATTTGTTCAATTTAATTGACTCCGACTCCGTTGGCCTTGAGGTCGGCAGTGAAGTCGGAGTTAATTTTTTTTACTTCGACTCTTGTGCCGAGTCGGCACAGATGTCGAAGTAAAAAAAACCATATGGTATTTTTTGTGTTTCTGTAATAAGAAAAAACTCCCTGGGAGGTTTTTTTGCCAACCTCCCAGGGAAGTTGTTATTTTTCCCAATCGTCCTCAAGGGAGGCCATTGTTCGTCCGGCTGCGCACGAACGAACTCGCATCCGTGCAATAGAAGAGTGAGTGGAGGGGGGGGCACGATGGAGTCGTGGTCTCGACTGGAAAACCGTTTTTTGGTGGTTTTTAGGTATTTTCGCGTATTTTCTGTTTTATTATTGTTGATGTTAGTGTGGCACTGGGGGTTATCACCGACGGCGAATTTGATAGTGATATCAAAAAATCAATAATCGATCGATAATTAGGAAATTTTTTTTCTAATTCAAAAACGGTCAAGCAGATCGCTCTCTAATACAGTAGACTGGATTCTACACCCTCGAAAACCTTTGTGCCCAAAAAATGAGACAGATCGATGCATGAAAAAAAAAGTTGATAGTGAAAAACTGATATATCCGTCACAGGCAAGAAGAAAACGACAAGTTCTACCCTAGGTAGGAAAAGTTCTACATAGGTAGGAAAAGTTCGGGGACTTAGAAGAAATTTTGCTGCAAAAAAAGCGTTTTTTCCGTCGCGACGGAAAAACTACCGAGGTACGAAAAGTTTTACCTCGGTAGTCCATGTTTTCGAGTTTTTACGGTCGCTTGGAGGAATCTCAAAGCGAAAAAAGCGATCTGTTCGCTGAAAACTTGGCCGACGTTGCTTTTTTGTCTATGTTATTTTTTTGTCGTGTTTTATTTTTGTTTTTTGGCTGTTTTTTTCCGCGTTACTTCTCATTTATTAGTTTCAGGATCGGGCTCCTTTCTCGGGCGACATTCCTAAAACTCGATCGAAGTGCTGCCGACATGGGTATGTTTTTACGATTTATGAGTTATCAAAATCACTACTTTTTGGAAACCAACCAAATTTCAATGGTTTTTTACCTTTTTGTGCGATTGTGCTTTGATGAGTTTCTGCGAATTGTTAGGTAGGATTGCGATGTTGATAGATGGGGTGCACATTCGCAAAAAAAGGTAAAAAATCGGTTGAAGGGCAGTTGGTATTAAATTTTGGGGGGAAATATTATTTTTTGGGCCTCATTTTGTGATCAGTACTGCCTCACATCTTTCAGACGGCTTCCAGTGGACGGGACTCCAGTTTGAGAAAAACTTGTAAGTTTTTGAGAAAAACTCGAAAAATGTGCTAACTTATGAATTTTCAGGCATCGGCGGCGCCGTGAAGACGATGTCATCATCATCAACATGAACAGAAGCGGCAAAAAAACGACCTCGGCACGACGACCAAGATCTACGGTACACGGATGCTGCTTCCATCAAGACGAAACCATATAAAACCACAAAAACATCGACATCGAATCGAGGACATCCATCAGAAGAAAGGAAAACGCGCAACACATCGCCAACAACTCACTTGACTGTTTTTTGTAATTGTATTTTGTGTAAATTGTGTTTTTTTTGTGAAAAAAATGAATAAACAGGCAAAAAGGGAACAAAACTTGGACTACCTAGGTAGAAAACGGGCCAGCGAGCGCGCATTCAAAACTACCGCGGTAGTCGAAGATCTACCCCCGGTTTACCACGGTTGACCTAGGTAGAACTTTTCCTACCTCGGTAAAAACTTGTCGTTTTCTTCTTGCCTGTGCAGTCAACCTTTTTCAATATTTTTGTGTCGTTAAACTACTTCTAGTGCATTGTACATTTACTAGAAGTCGATAAAACACTAAAAAATACTGATATCAATGTTATCAAGGCTGATATCAATTTGCATATTTGTAGTTGGCTACAGTTTCCCGAGCATCAATAATGGCTCGTGGATGGAGATATTGAGGGCCTTTTTTCAGCATTTTCGATGTTCAATCAACTTTTAGTAATTGTACAATAAACTAAGAGGTACAAAAATGTTGAAAAACGTTGAGGGATACCTTTTTTGATCCCGGATTATAACGGATATATCAGTTTTTCACTATCAACTTTTTTTTTCATGCATCGATCTGTCTCATTTTTTGGGTACAAAGGTTTTCGAGGGTGTAGAATACAGTCTACTGTATTAGAGAGCGATCTGCTTGACCGTTTTTGAATTAGAAAAAAAATTTCCTAATTATTGATCGATTATTGATTTTTTGATATCACTATCAAATTCGCCGTCGGTGATAACCCCCAGTGCCACACTAACATCAACAATAATAAAACAGAAAATACGCGAAAATACCTAAAAACCACCAAAAAACGGTTTTCCGGTCGAGACCACGACTCCATCGTGGGGGGGGCGCGCGCCGTGTATCTCCGGTCATGCGTATGCAAAAAAAAGAAGCATGTTAAAAAAATCGATAAAAGAGCGTGTAGATTAGGTTTTTCGTTGCGATTTGCTTATCGCCAAAAGAAAGAAAAACATGGACACACCCCGCACTAGCATATTGAGCACTAAAGGAGCACAACAGGGGGGGAAGACTTTTTTCAGCTTGAATTTGAATAAAAATAAGGGGAGAAAAGTCTTCACCCCCTGTTGTGCTCCTTTAGTGCTCCTTATGCTAGTGCGGGACGGACGTACGGACACACGGACGTACGGACACACGGACGTACGGACACACGGACGTACGGACACACGGACGTACGGACGCACGCACTGGCGCGTATACGCGTGACGTCACGTGTTGTGCGCGTGCGCATAGTTGTGTGTGTGCCCTCCAAGGGCAGGTTTTTCTCTCCGAATTTCTGGGGTGGAATAATTACGGCGTCACGAGTTCGCGTCCACAAACAAACAAAGTGCACGCAACATGCGAATACGAAACCCATGAGAATCCATTTGCGAGGAAACTTTACTTCTGTACCGATTTTTTTCGCTGCAAAAGTGAAAAACCAGCCCGTTCGATTGAGCCTTTTCTCGCAGCACTCCATTGTAATTTTATTCTTCTTGGCGCGTTTTTCTATCGATTTCGTGAAGCGTGTACGTACTATCGCGTTGCGCTGGCTTGCGCGCTGCAGTTTCTCCGTGTGGTACTTTTAACCCTTATTATCTATTGCAGCTTCGGCGCTTAAGCCCCAAAATGTCGGCGAGCAGTAATGGATCTACCAGCGGTCCCAGTTCTTCTTCGGATCGTGAACATGTGCCGGACTGGCTGCGCTCCAAGACCAGCGACGAACAGAAGCTGCTATACGACACGCTAAACGAAGAGATTGCGGGGTGTAAAACGCGCCAGGTTTACGAAAACGCGCGTAACAGCGACAACCCTGCTGTAAAAAACTCGGTTGGTTTATTGTGCTTTTTTTGGGCACTTTACTGTATGCATAGTTCTTACAAAATTAGATCTGTTATTTTTTGTTTGTATATTTTTACGGTAAAATTTTTTAGGTATTGGACATGCTCTTCAAATCAGTTATCGCTCTTTTCTACCGTAACAAAAGTTATAAGGAACACTGTGAAGCGGTAAGTATTTTGTTGTTTTTGTTGTCGCGTGCGCACAACATTCACTTTCGCGACAATGGAGCGTAAAACAGCGTTCTTCGCACTTAAGTGTGACTTTGGCAGCTAAGTGTTAACTTTGGCAGCTTCGCGCATTGGCATTTTTAATTTTTCAATGATGGCATCTGACAGAATTGTTAGGGCAAGTCCTGAACTTTCAAACAAGCCATCAACGGCACAAAAATGTTGATTTTCGGCACAGCTGCAGGTTTACCAAGTTCAACATTTTTGTGCCGCTGATGGCTTGTTTGAAAGTTTAGGACTTGCCCTAACAATTCTGTCAGATGCCATCATTGAAAAATCAAAAATGCCAATGCGCGAAGCTACCAAAGGCAACACTATAAGTGCGAATGAACGCGCTCATTTTTTCTTCCATTGTCGAAAAACAAGGGGAAAGTGAATGCTGTGCGTGCGTGATAGAGGTTTTTTATTCCGAAATCAGAAATTGATTGAATATCCCACCAATCGATTTCCGTTTACTTTCCTACTTCTGAATCCATTTTTTTTGCAGCAAAGAAAAACTCGTTCACACGTTCCGGTGACGGAGGCACCAGAGTATAAAGAAGCTGTCAGCCGTCAACAGGCCGCAGAAGCCGAAGCTGCGGATTTGCAGAAAGCTCTCGACCAATCGACAGGCGAAGTGAATGTCCGAATCGCCGAGATTTTTAAGCAATTTGAAGAACACATCGAAAAGACAAACGTAGGTTTTTGATTTCTGGAAGGTGCATTCATTCGACGGTTACATTTTTTTCAGGTGGCCACGAAAGTCATTGATAAACTCCGAAACGACGTCGAGACTTTGAAGAAAACCAAGGCGATTCTTGAGAAGGTTTGTTTGTTTTTTTTCGTCTTGCGCGTTGTTATAATTTCTTTTTTTTCAGAAACTCGAGGATTCCGAACTTTTCTCGAAGAGCGTCGTCGAGGATCAAATCAATTTGATGAAGGAAATAGAAGCGTGCGGCTCGAAGGAAAATTTCAAGAAGCTGCTCGCCGAATTCGTCGCCTATCGAGATCGCGACGCGATTTTCGTCGACCAAACTGCTCAGACGGATTTGTCATGTTTACCCGGCTCGTCGTCGAGGCCTCAGAATGTGATGCACGTGCCGCCTCCGAATCAGCATGCTCCCACGCCGCCGCCGCCGCTGCTGCAATATCAGGATGGGAATTTGACGATGCAGGAAATGATTATGCAAAAAATAATTGAACAGCAACATCAGCAGATCGTGCGACAGCAACAACCACAACATGTCAATCAGCAACATGCCATCATGCAGCAGCAGCAACAACAGCAACGTGCCATGCAACAACCCCAGACGAGTATGCATCACACTCCACCCGCCATGATGCAACCCCCGCATGGCATGCATCCGCTCCAACAATTGCCACCGTCTGCGATGCAGCAACCGCCGCATCACGGTATGCAGGCACCCAGAATGCTTCCACCTCCGCCGCAAATGCCATCTTCATCATCGGGCATGTTTCCGTCTCCGACAAGCATGCAGCAGCAACAGCATCAAGCCATGCCCCAACAACCCCAGCAGGGAATGCAAATGCCCCAACAGAACATGCAGCAGCCACAGCAATTTGGATACAATCCCAACCAACCTTTTCCTGCCAATTTCATGCCTCCATGTGGCGGTCAGATGCCAGGATACCCTCCACCGAACCTCGCTAACGGACAATTTTTTCCTGGGGCCCCCGTCGATTCCCCTTCCCATTCAATGAACTCGGCTTCCCTGCAGCAGCGGGAGAACGTTTCGACTATCCGGGGGCATCCACAGCAGCTGCAGCAGCAGCAGCAGCAAGATTCCCCGGCTTCCCACCAATGTGGCAACCACCGCCTATGTGAGTCAGCCTCGATGCCGCAAACGGCCCAGCGCTCTATTCGGCCGTCGCAGGCACCTGGCATAATGAGTCACCAGGAACTTTCGTCTTTTTCGCATCCATCGGTCGCCGGTGAGCTACGAATGCAGCATGTGGTACATGATGTTGACAGCCACGTTGCACCTGTACCTGCACCTGCACCTGCATCGGCACCGGCTAAAAAGAGGAAAAGGCGTCCTCGTGCGTCAAACACTAATCCGAATTCATCCCACCTCCAGTCTGTAATCGATGAAGTCGCTACCACGCAGCAGTCCAAGCGTTCTCGATGCAGCACAAGCATCGTGCCGTCCATGGCGTCGTCGCCGGCTTCGTCGTACGTCTCGCCAACGGATGCCTTGTTGTCACTCTGCGACCGAGCGGTTTCTGAGGGCCTAAGGACCCCGCCGGTGCTTGACGACCATCCCACGCTCGTCGCTGCTCTGAGCAACGAATCGGTGCCTGATAAAGTGCCTGTAGCACCCGAAGTTCAACTGCAGACTCCGGCACTCAAAGCACAACCCCAGGTCGCTGATGTCTCCTCTGCGCCTGAGAAAAACGCTCATCTGCGGATGCATTTGGCATCGAATTCGTCTGTTTCAACACCGAACAAAATTCTGGATACTGTCGTCCCAGTTTCCCAGTCTCCAGCACTCCTTCCTCCGTCTACCTTTTCGGTGGTGACGGTGCCACTTGCACCGGAACCGGTGACCACGCAGGCAAATTTCGCAATAGCCACGACCGAGGTTTCGTCTTCTACACCCGCTACGAAGAAGAAGAAGCGAATCGATCCCCGTCTTTTGCAGAATGTCGTATTTCGAACGAAATTGGCTGCAGCAGCTCTGCCGACGACTTCTGCGACGGCGACTGCGGTTGTCAGGTCTACGACTGACGTCATCAATCCTCTGTTGGTCAAATCTTCCACGTCGGTAACAAGTTCTTCCAGCGTTTTGTCGACTGCGTCTGTGTCAACGTCTGACAAGGTTGTGGTTGTTTCGTCGCGAACGAATTCTTCGGATTCTGTCATCCCAGCGGACCCGTCGATGCCACCCGTTTCTTCGACAAAGGAAGTCATGCCTGTGCCGAATGCAGTTGGTCCTGCTGGAGACGCGTCGTCTGTTCGTGCGTCAATTTCTGCCGTAAAAGGGATTTTGAAGAAAATTCCGACGCCTACGGCTCCGACGGCTGCCACAAAGGAAAATCAGACGCCTGCGGCGAAATCGACTCCAACACGTCATCAGGTAGAGACTGCTCAACATGTTGTCAAGGAAACGGCAGCAACGGCAATTTCTCGTGTGATTACGCCTGGCGCAGGTGGCGGTGAGCCATCGACGGACGCGGCACAGGCATCTCCGGTCCCCATCGACGTCACGCCTGTTCCGACGCCGTCACCGCCTACGGCGACGGTGAATGTGGATACAAAAGAGGATACCCAGACCCTACGGTTCGTGAACCTCTTACAAACGAAGATGAAGGAGAAGTTGACGCCACTTGTTGCTTCTCACAAAGTGCCGCGTGCGGCCGATCGGACCACGGAGAGTCCACAGCGTCCGATTAAAAGTGAATTCAGTACCGCCGCTGACGAGGAAAACAAGTCCACTTTCGCTTCTAAAGTGAGTTTTTATGTTCATTTTGTGCAAAATGACTGCGTGCGCGCTGAATGCCAATTTTCGTGTCAAAACCATTCAAATTTTGTAACTTTTTTTCACAAATGAATCACTTTTTGCATTAGTGATTGTTTATTTTCTTTTGTAGTATTCAGCTACCCGGATCAGATTTGGTTCGGGTATCTGTTTTTTTACTTCAGGTATCAGACAACATGGGTTTTTTGTCAGTGTATATTATTCAGATTTTCTAACTTTTTTTTCCATTTTTTAGGCAAGCCTCATCAAATTCACCGAACGCTTCGATTCGTCGTCAAAATTGTGGCACCGCATCCCCAGGAAGCGGGTCCCTGTCAAGTACGACAACGTTGAGGAGTCCCTCTTCGATATGGGGACAGACATTCCCCTCGAATTTTGATCTATTTTTCTACAATTTGGAATCCGCGATTAGATCCAATTATGTATTCCCTGTCATGTCAACTCAGAATTGACGCATCCGTCGGTGATCTGCGACCCGAATCGGCACTAACGATACGCATTTCATTGCTAGTTTGTATTTAAGACCCCGTGCCTGTTGTTGTGCTTCGGCGATATATATGTTAATGAACTCGTATTTTTTTCATCGTGGACTGTTTGATTACACTTGGGATGGGGATTTGGGGTGGAAGTTTGGGATAATGAATATTTTCAATGTCAGTTTGGTACTTTTCAGGCCGATCGATACAAAACCGAATCTACATGTTTCAGGAACGTTCGTGTTCGTTCATGTTTGTTCGTGAACAAATTTAAAATTCGTAGATCATGTTCGTTCATTAACAAATTTATTATCAGTTACGTTGTTCATCGTGTTTTCGTACAATATTTCGTGAATTACGAATAAATTAACGACGGCTGATGTCTCTTTAATGTTAGAAGTTCACTGCCCGAAATTTGATCCGTAAGTTTTCAACTGTGACCGATGACTAATAGTCGTAACAGGATCGGGCTTTCGAAATTTCTTCTCGAAAACACTCGTTGACAACTTGTCATACAACTAAACTGTGCACGTACTCAAGCAACCACATCATTTCTTCTACCTGCACTGACTGCTGCGAACTCTTGGGATCACCATAACCTGTCTTAAGGATTTCCAGGCTTTAAATGCGTTTAAATCCACACCGGCAACTCATCGACTGACCCCCGATGTCACTGATGTGAATAATTTTAAAGCAGAATAAATTTTGGAAAAAAAGTGAAATTTTAAAAATGACGTTTGAATCAACCAAAAATTCTATGTATGTTTGAATCTGAAAAAAAATCAACACTTTTCGGTTTCCGCTTGTCTTCAAAGCAAGTCTTGTAGATGAGTCACTACACACTGTAGGCAGCATACATGATTCACAAAAATCCGCTTTGGTGTGAAAACTGTGAATCAGACATACTCCGAAGAATGTTTTAGACCCCCTCACCGATTTGTTTTGCCAAAAAAAGATCAACAGCTCTGAGCTGCGTACGTGCAGGATAAGCTCTCTTTTTAAAATCCAAACCACACCTGGTTATATGTAAATACATTTTCAAAATTTTATTAGTGCATGATGATGCGAGGTTTACTTGTGTAAGAGCCAAAAACAAATTTAAGGCAACGCATGTTAAGAAAAGGGGTCCATTACGGCCGTTCGAGACGATGTTCTGGACTGAGGAGTTCGAAACCTCTAATTTCGGAAGAAGCAGTACCACAGAGCGTGGATCACGGCAGGGAGGTAGAAGAGGAAGCCTGAAATATATAAGATCCATTAGGTTCCAAACTCCTTTAAAGCAAGGTGGGGAACTTACACAGAATGATGTTGACGGCGACGTGGATGTTGCAGTCGTTGCCGTGGATGAAGATGGCCAGAGGAGGCAGGATGATAGCCAGGATCAGTTCGATGACTTGTTGGATCTCGATCGCCATTTTTGAGTGTTAGTTGTCTACAAGTAAAGAAAATGAATGAAAGAGACACAGGTACATGCACGTGCATTAGATGGGAGGAGTGGCCGGAGCAGTGATACTGCTGCACCTGGCCATAGGAACCAAACTCGACGCGGGCAAAGTGATTAAAGTAACAGAATCGACAAAAAAAAGGTATGTATGTGTGCAGGCCCGGGGGTATTGATAGGCGAAAAACAAGACAATACACGACCAGCAAAAAGGAAGAAAACAAACCACGATGGTGGAAGTGAAAATTAGTCAGCGCAATCAGGAGCAGGAGTCGGCGGAGGGAGATGGAACATAGTAAAACTGCATCACCGGTTGGTTGGGGGAAGAAAGAAAACAACCCGCAACCGATTGTTTACGCCAAAACAAAGGTCCTAGCTGCTATGACTGCTGCTGGCTGCTGTTGATGGTGGTGGGGCTTGTCAACGCGGGGAACGAACGACGGACCAGCCTGCCTGCCCCCTGGCCGATCTGTGGTTACTCGAAAGCAGCGGTAGCCTCGGCGATCGATGCTAAGAATGCTAGCTTGTTGTCCTCTCATTCCATCCGACTGGTTAGATCCCCTTCTCTTCTTTTGACAAGATCGCCTCCCTCGCTAGATCATCTTCACTCCCTCCCTAGGCGGATAGATCGATCGTAGCAGCTGTCAGTCAGTCGGCAAAGTGCCTTGCGCCTTGCTACGTCGTTTCTTGACTGCCAAGAAGTTGCGAGACAAAAACCCACCCCGACGTGAGAATTGGACGTAAACAAAATTGTTTGTAGCAATCGTAGTCCTTACATCGTCTGCGGTAAAAAAGAAAGGAGGGGGGGAGCATGCTGAAGAAAGGTGACTAAGTCACCCCGCACCGCTACAACAGCTAGCTGATTCATCTGCCTTTACGCGGAGCAGGGTAACCAACAAACACAACCAAGAACCCCAACCACGAATCTCTATTGGAGGCAGGCGGCCATGCAATAAATATCCCCATACATATTGTAGGTTCTGGGTCTCACGCACAGTCGTTTGCTCAAAAGACAAACGACTCTTGATTGGCCGCGCGTCGGTTGACTCGACAACGACAACAAAGGAAACCTTTGGTTGTTCAAAAAAATGCAAAAAGTGTGTATGTATAAATATGCATTTGAAGAAGCCGCTGGCATGCAAGCTGTCAAATCCGGAGGATTTCAGGGGATCAAAAAGACACTCTGAGAAAAGGAATTGGCAAATGCAACAGGCTCAGCCACCAATAAACAACAACCACCAACGACCGGGCAGCAAAGCAGAACCACGCAAAAACCTGCGAAAACAGGTGAATGATAACGGGACTGGCAGCCAAACCTGTAAAAGTACACGATTAAATGAATTTTGTTCGTGACTGCAACTGGGTGAGACGGAGCAATCTCAGAATGTTCATGAGCCGCACCTTGGCATTTCCGCTTCCCTTAATTCGCCCGGCACCTAACGCGACACCTTGCTCTTTGTCGTAGGCGCTGTTAACGTCGGCGGGTGAAAAAACAACATTTGGCGGCGTGTCAACGAGTCATAAAACCATGACAGTGCAATGCAGCTCGTGCCAATGTATACATTTGAAATTAATATGAAAGCTAAGGGCAGTGGCTGTAACCTGGGGGTTCTGGACAAATGCTGATGAAAGGCAAACGACGTGGACTGCCACGCAGGACCCCAGCTACTCCAGCATATCGAAATGCTGTAAAAAGCAATCAAATTCATCTTGAAGAGCATCTAAATATGTAGCTAGCTGACGATGGAGCAGCCGAGACAAGACAAAACGTGCACGAGCGAGTGATATATCAACTGCCTGGCATTTGACAACTAACTGCACTACCAGGGGAGGAGGGACGGGCCTGGCCCAGTGGAGGGGTAGGGAGGCGTCAGAGGAGGTCACTTACAGCCGACGCCTTAATTAAGCAACTCGCCACGCTACACGCATTGTTTGGGCTCAAAGAATGACTGACTGAGAACAGAAAGACGACATAATTGCCAAAAAAAACTTTGCCTCGTTGCTGCCATGATAATCGGCGAGATAAGGATGTCGCCAGCTAAGCTGCTTTACTGCCGCCAGGGCTGGCGGGGGGTGCAAAAAATGGCAGTCACACACGACCCTCCGCGTTTAGTACACGCTTGCGATCAGTCGTTTTGACTTCAACTGGCATTCGGTTGAAGGGTGGGCGGGTGGTTTAGGGCTCGGAGCAAGAACCAAAACGCAAAACGCAAGACGGACGCAAAAACGCAATCAGCGAAACAAACGAAACCGGTCCGACGGCCTTGGCCATGGAAAAAAAACGCCGTTGAAGACGCAACCACTACCAAACTGTTTGACTGTGTTTGGTGGTGGTGGTTGAAGCAAACCACGACCTTGCAACATCCCATCCATCCCAACACCATCGATGTGATGTACATCATCATAGTCATCATCGCCGTATAGGTCCAGGGTCCGTGGTACCGGCAATGATGGGCGGCTGCGTGCGTCGCCCGCACCCGCTGTGCAACTATCACATCTCCCGCATGAACGGCCAGGGGAGGCAGGATGGATTCCGTGTAGCTTTGGGAGAATGGATTTTGGATGCACCCTGTCATCATCAACTCAACTCAACTCGTCCGGGTCAAGCCACGAGCGATTGCAATTTTCTGCCTGCCCGTGAACCGTGGATGCACTAATGACAGTAATCCCGGGTGATGAGTCAGTCGTAAAAGTACAACAACAACGCGATTCAGTATGTATGTATTTTTTGTCGTTAATCAAAAACACTGAAACTCAAAAATGTGTACAACAGTGCAGTGCATGCTGTTGTTTGGTTGTTCAACTGTTTTCTGCCTCTTTTCGCATACCATTTTTAATAGTTTGCTAGTTTGCTCCAACGCCCATTCTATGTTCATGTCGATAACAACGCATCATTTCAAAATGAAACAATAAAACAAAATTGTTGTCGTAAACAGAATTCGATACTAAAAGAGATCCCATCAGATGAAAACAACTGCGTCGAGGTCGATTTGATCACGCTCACGCGAACCAGGCAGAACAAATCGACAAATCAGAGGGAATCAGTCTCCTAAATATATGGGCCATTCTGACATGAACGATGCTGCAAAGGAGTATAACGGGAGTGTTTATTGATTCACATTCACATCAGATCATGTAACCCAAGGCCAACGTCCTTCCTCAATGTCGTTGATCTGCATGCAATCGAATCGCATCGCTAGCACCGATTGAATTCTTTTTCCGCCAACGCAATCTGCCAAAATATTTATGAAAAATTTATCGTAAAAATTCCATTTACGATCGATCGCGATCGTTTGTTGTCAACCAACGTTCCTGATGTTTGAAGAGGCCAAGAACGGGAGAGTTATCGGTCTGCTCACCAAACATAAGCAAACAATAAGCCTACATCCACGTGATTAAATTTGATTGCCAATTTTTCACTTTGTACATTAGACAGTTATTTTTCGATAACCCAACTTTTCGATATTTAATTCGACAGATTAAATTCCATTGTCAATAATACTCAACTTTTGTTCTGTTTTTTTACCTTTTACCGTCCTTAAACTTAATCTTCTTACTGTATTTTTTTGAAAGTAATAGTACAGTTAATCCTGGTGATTGATAAGCAGTGAAGTGATCCATTCATTCACAAATGGGAACACGGTGCAAAGTAGAGAAGACTTCCGGGTACAAGTGCAAAAGTGGAAATCAGAAGACAAAACAGCTGTTTTTTTGCATAATCCTTGAATGCCAAAACTGATTTTGTTTTTTTCGTTCTTCAGCATTTTATTTTTGTGTCGTCAAAAAAAAGTCCAAATGATCAAAAAATCATTAAAAAAATACCGTTAAAAATAGGAAATTTTGGAAAAAAAAGTTGAGAAATATTCCGTATACATAAATTTAAGTACAATTATTTTTAAATTTAAATTTCCACGATTTTAGGTATAAAAAACTTCAGATTGCGTTATCCAAAAATTTTCTAAACCACCCCATCCCATCCCCTGAACTCCCTTGTCTCACAAAACGATGCGATACTTTATTAATTTTTTTTCTTGAATTCCATCCAAAAATATTGAAAACAGTCAAAAAAAGGAAGGAAAAAATTATCTCGAGTGGGCGGCAATATTGTGAGCAATAACGGATCAAACTCGGCTCCCGCAGAGAAGGTAGCAGCGCGGCTGGATATCGACGACGAAGACGAAGGAAAGCAACTTGAGTGTCAGTGTCAAATAATTTTTTTTAAGTGTATAGAAAGAATGAAAACCAAAAAATCATGACCAGGTCAAAAAACAAGATTTAGAAGAACGCGTTGTTGAGAGAGAGACAAAAAAACGAAAACAAAAAAAGGAACCGGTATCGGGGCGATTGAGTTTGGCGGCGGGTTTTGATTCTGTTTTGAGAATTTAGATGCAATTTTTTTACCACTATACAAAAAGACCTGTAAACCAACGGGTCGGTAACAAAAAATGACTCCAGCGATTTCGGAGTTGGGTGTATGGAAAAGACTTAGAATTTTGGAGGTTTGAATAAACTGCCAAAAGTAACCCGAAAAGTTGTAGTAGAAAACGGTCGTTCTAGAGAGCGCCGAGGGGAAGAGGGCCGTTGTGCGCTTGTTTTTTCGCCTGAGTAAAAAAAAGTTCTCTGGTAACGAGGGCAGAGTTTGGAGTCCGTTGTCTACGTCGCGTGCGTAGCTGCTGCGCGGTTCTTGTTGTAGGATAAATAGCGCGCAGTCGCCGTTTCTTGACTTTTCAAAATTGATGGTGGGCATACAGATAGGAAGTTACAGATATCGTAGCACAGTATTACTGCCAAGAAAACAAACGCGGAAGAGAGTGGGTTGGTTGTGGTTTTCAGAAGTGGAAACCACTCGCTGTCGAGGGATTCTGGTTTGGCATTTCAAACATGCCACGATTTGGCACAACTTCCTCTTCATCTTCCGAAGAAAAAAAGCTATCAATGATCTCGTAGGCGAGTTTGTAGATGTCTTCGCTATCGTGGTTTTGAAGGTGTTCGATCTTGTCAAGGGCTGAAAAAAAACAATGAAACATAAATTTAAAAAAAAAAAAAAGCAACATACCTCCGCATTCTTCGATCTTGGTGCAGAATTCCTCAGTTCGGGGACCAGCTTTTTTGAGAATGTTGTTCAGGCCGTCCAAAACCACCTGAATGATCTGGGGGTCCCGAACGCCAAGCAGGTTGCAGAACGGTTGGATTACGTTGTTGTCGACCATGTAGTACACGTGTTCGTTGCGTCCGCTGATGGTCACGTTCGAAATCGCCCAGGCAGCCTCCTGAAAACAAAAAAACCCATAAAAACTGAAAAAAAAAATCAGGCACCAAAGCAAAAAAATCAAGCGCCCAAAAAAAACCTAAAAACCACAAAAAAAACTCCACCAACCTTTTGCGTTTGGAAATCTCCGTGCTCGAGCAAATGAATGACCAGGGGAATCAGATTGGCGTTAATAACAGCCTGTACTTGAGTTTCGTTGCCAGCCGTGATGTTGGAGAGGAACCAAACTGCTTCCTTATTGATTTTCTCCTTCGGATGCTTGAGCAGCTTTTCCATGAGCTCCAGAGCGCCACAGTCTAGCACCTTCTGCGTCTGTTCATCGGTGCCGGTGACGATGTTGCCGACAGCACGGAGTGCCGCAGTCTGCACCTTGACTTCGCCGTGGTTGAGGAGTGGGACAAGGCTTGGCACGACGTTTGAGTCAATCACGAGTTGAATTTGCTCGTTGCCACCGTCTGTTAGGTAAGACAACGCCCACACAGTGTCCACCAGGATGCTGGGATCTTGGTGGTGAATGAGTACCGCCAAAGCGGGTAACAACGATGTGATGATTTGCTTGGAAGGAGGAGGATCCTTGCTGCGACACAGATTCACCATAACCCATGTGACATTGCGCAGAAAATTGATGGGAATATCGGGTGTAACAAATTTCAGCAGAGGCTCGACGATACCCAGTTGGATGCAGTAATCACGGAAATGGGGACCATCGCCTGGAAAATGGAAAAAAACAGAGATGAAACAAAAAAATGAGAAAAAAAATGACTCACCGATGATATTGCCAAGCGCCCATACAGCCTGTTCACATACGTTGAGATTCGGAGACGACAAAAGTCCCAGGAAGTACGGCACCGCCCCGGCACTCACAACGGCATGCGTTTGAGCCGAGTTGCCACTTGCAATGTTGGTAAGCGCCCAGGCAGCTTCAAATTGCAGGTTTGAGCTGGAAAAAAACGTTAAAAATAAGAAAAAAACACAAAACTAAAAAAAAATTGTGTCAAAAAATCTGTTTTTCTAAGCTCAATTTTACAGTAAGCTGAGTAATATTACGCTAAATCGTGCCACGCAGATAATTTTCAAAATTCCAAAAACGCCGAGTTTTTCAATGCGGGCAAGCATCGTAAAGCCTAAAAAACCACATAAAAGTAATAAAACCCACTTTGTTGACTGCAAACAATGCACGAGGATAGGGAGAATGCCGCAGTTGATCAGATCGTCGATGGGTGGATTGCGGTCAGAAGACAGCAGCTTACGGGCCTGTGTGACAGCGGACATCTGCACTTCCAAATCATCAGACTGAGCCTGGGCAACGATAGCAGCGAGTCCATCATGGTCATACGATACAACGGTCGTCAGCGTTCCCGTAGCAGCATCAATCTCCGGATCTGTGCCTGCGATGCTGATATTGCGTCGCTTGGAGAGTGCCTCCTCGCGTTTGTTGTTCCGCAGACTGACCGTGTTTTCGACGCGGTTCTTGCGCAGCGACTCGCTGTCTTTGCCGAAGTTTTTGTACTGCGTTTGACGATCAGCCATTGGTAAATCTGAAAGAAAAAAATACAAATATGACCGTAGAAAAAACCTTGAAAAAAGCAGGAATAGCGAAAGCGCGTAACAGACAAGATAAAAATATAAAAACCGCGTGACAGTGAAGTTTCGGTGAGTCTGCAGAACAACGCGTTCCTAGAAAACAAACGCCAACACGCGCAGCCGGTAAAATTATCGATCGGCACACGAAAAGACATGAAAAGTGATAAAGCAGGATGCAAAAATGCACGCGAACGAACAGAACAAAAAGATTGAGTAACACCCTGTTGAAAGTGTTCTCCACAGAAAATTCGCTTTGCACGAGATAACCAGACACACGTCCGTGTGCACCCGTTTTTCGCGCCAAGACCCCTGGCCTACCGGACGCACAACATCGCGTGCGCGTTGCGTGCTTTTTTTTGGTGACAAAGTGTACCTTTTTTTTATGTATTTTTCAGCAACCCGCATTTTCACCGTTTCTTCTCGGTTTTTTTTCGAATTTTATTTTTCCGTTATGAACGAATGAAACATGCTTCAATGCTTGAACCGCCTCATGCGGAGATACAACGCATGAGGGGATACTCGAATTTGTATGATTTGATAGGTGTGATTACGGTGAGAAGACGCGCCGATATGCGATGGCACTGAGGACACGGACAACAATAAGAAAGGAGATAAAATAAAAATAAAATAAAGAGGGCAAGCCTAACGTTGGGTAATAAAGTGACAACGATAAGAGGAAATTGTTGGAGGATGCTCTACGGGGATTTCAATCAACAGTACCAATCCGACGAACAATTCAATTCAATTCATTCACGAGACGAGTTTTTTCGCTCCAATTTTAGCGAGATTGTACATGCTGAAGGTCGGATCATCGGTGATTTCCCGAACGATTTCAACGCACTTTGGCATGTCCATTTCCGTGCCAATGGGGGCGACGGTGTACGTCTCGAGGATGATGAGTGGATGCGAGCCCGCCGCAGGGGGCAGAGGATCGACGAAGATGTCCATCTGGTAATACTGAAAGACGGAAAAATGAGTAGCTGACGTAACAAAAACCAAAAAATTATATTTTTTGGCCGCATTGTGTCAAAAAGTGTTATTTTGTGATAAATTTTATAAAAACTCAAAAATAGCCTAAAAACACGATTTTTCCCATTTTTTGAATCATTTTGGGTTTCATGATCTTTTTTTTCTATGATTTCTACGTTTTTTTGCAATTTTCGTTGCGGGACACTTACCTGGTTACCGTAGTTGAAACAGCGTCTGCGCTTGTGCAACGTGCTACGGGTCGAATCACGCATGGACAGGTAACGGTTGTATTCGCGTTCCGTGATCTGCATACGCGTCTCGACGGGTACGGCCTTGTCGAAGTGACGGGTCGTGATCGTGTACATGCTCTTGTTGTTCTGGCATCGTTCCCGGATGCGTACCTGAAGTTTGTCGCTCTCGGACAACAGGTAATCGTGTGTGACTTCGAATTCTTCGTATTTGGGGAACAGAGCTGCGTTGAACGATCGGACGAGCCATTTTCGTTTTCTGGAAAAAAAATAGAGGTCATCACCTGAAAAAAATCCGAAGAGGACCCACCTGCTGTTCTTGTTGAGTCGATCCTGGTATTCGACGCCCGCACGATCGCAGACGACCTGGAGGAGTTTGAGAATCTTGTCGTCAAACTTGGAGCAGCCCGTGTTGTCAATGATGTCGACGTACGGATGGCCTATCCACGCCTGCAATAATTCCAGGTCTCCCGGACCCCCATTCTCCACCGCGCAGGCTTACGTTGCGAGTCATACGGTCCTGGGCAATGGCTTGCTCCAGGCCTTCGGAGCGACTCGAGTTGTTGAGAAGCGTGTAGTACTCTTCCGCGCCGTCGGCAGCAGTCACCATGTGGACTACCTGGTTGTACCTGTTCTCCCTGAGCTCGAAGGGATCCAGCTTGCAATCCTTCAGGATCCGACCCCAGCCTTCGGGATCCAGGTACGCGGAGGGATCCATAGCGCCTCGATCGCAGATGACGAGGACATTTTTATCCCGGATGAGCGAAGCTTGGTTGAAAAAGACCGACTCGATCTGGATCAACGTCCGGAGGAGGTCTTTCTGGAACGCGTAGCGCTGGTCGTCGTTGAGCTCGACGAACTTGACTCCAGCACCGAGGAGGATGGTAGCGGCTTCGGGGACGGTAAAGACCTTCCAGCCCATCTGTTCGAAAAAGGTGGCTAGCCTCACCTGACCGGTCGTCTTACCGCCACAGGGCCCACCCGTGAGGACCACCTTGTAGACCCGGTGTTTGGGGGGTTGGCTCGGATTTGGAGGCGACATGTGGAAGATGCGGGACGTTTCGTACTGCTTGGCAGCCAGGGCGTTGGCAAGGAGGTCACCGGGTGTGAGGCGATTCTCGTCACCACTCGAGTAATCCGAGTCTTTGGAAATGCGCGCGAGGCTGACTTTGGGCTGAAATTTGAGGATTTTTGGTTTGACAGAAAACACGCCAGCGGACAAACAACGACTTACCCTGGTGGGAGTCGTATTGCGAATGTACGAAGCCAAGGCTGACGACGCCGCCGAAGAATTGTTATTCAATTCTGCCAGGGAAGCCAGTGCTGAAAGTTTGCAGACATGGACTGCCCGATCGCTGTGGATTTTGTTTGAAGGGAGGAGCGATTGGCGATGGTATGGATGCTCGCCCTTGCTAGCTTGCCTATCGATGCGGCAGGGCCCGCCAGAGTCAGTAAGGTGCGAGGAGCGTTCGTTCAACGGGCGTCGAAAGTCGAAACAAAATCCAGACACTGCGCAGCAGCAAAACAGCTTTATTTTTTTATTATTCTATCGCTAGCAAAACGAGACAGACGTCCTTTTTTCGTCGACAGCAGAAAAAGTGCAGCGGGAAAAAAGATGAGTCTGCTTGAAGAAAAAAAAAAGAGAGAGCAAGCGCAAGCAAGCGAGGGGTAGACAAAAAAAGTGAGACTGACTAAAAAGCTGCTAACCGCACCCTAGGCCGGCCAGGCTGCTGCCAACCGACGCCGCGTGGCTGCTGTTGGAGGCTGCAGAAAAAATCGACAAGCAGCGCCGTTATTTGCACGAAGCCGACGACGACGGCGACGACCACCAGTTGAGGACGCCAAAGAAGGCAGGCGCTGGCGTCTCGACGTCGACGAATGACACGCGATGATGGTCAGCGCCAGCGCCTGCCTTCTTTGGCGTCCTCAACTGGTGGTCGTCGCCGTCGTCGTCGGCTTCGTGCAAATAACGGCCAAAAATTTTTGTTAAAATCAAAAAAAAATTGAAAAGGGTCCATGGAAAAAATGCCAAAATTATCCAAAAAAAGTAAAAAGGATTGTTTTTTTTGCACGCTATTTTCAAATTTTTATAAAATACAGCAGCAGCATAAAATTTACAATTTTTTACAAGATCTCAAAAAACGGTTCGAGCCCGGCCGTCAAAAATATTTACTTTTATTTAGAAACGCGTTTTGACTTTTTGAAAGCCTTGATGGCGATGGGACCCCGCAAAAAAGTTGTGCGTAGCTCGTACTCACGTCAAGCCAGTGCCGTGGCACACGCGTCCTCTCCTGTGAAAATAAATATAACGAACGTAAATTCTATGTAAACCAAACTCAAAAGCCAAAGTTTACTCAGTCAGGCGCTGGTCTAGCTGACGTAGACGTCATTCACAGATGCATCCGGGGGAGTCCAGGCGTTTTTTACACAAAAAAACCTACGAATTTTTAAAAAACGTAAGCCGCTTTCCAAAAACCTTCTGACGTCAGATTTTTGTTCTATTTAGTTTCACAAAATTATCAGCTCCACCTCGGGTGTGTTTCGTTTCGTCCTTGTCCTTTTTTTGGCGCTCCCTGGGCCGCGCCTGGATGAATAAGTCTGTTGATGATGTTTGTTTACATTTTTCTTCCGGAAAAAAAAAGACGTGTTGCATCTAACGACGCCGGTGACGAGCCGTGACACCTTGAATTCTTTCTCATTTATTTAATAGCATTAGTCGAAATTAATCGTCAGAATCCGGATAGCAAGCATCCTATAATTTCCCGGGGAGGCAAAGGCAGCGCTCCTACACGTGAACCGAACCTTTAACCTGTTTGTCGCCCGTCATCCCGCCCATTACGACCCATTACCGCTCCTGCGCCCGCGTCCGCGCCCGCGTGTTCTGACGTTTTTTGCCATACATTAGAATTAGCGCCCATTTTACATACGTTTAGCAAATTTACTCACTCATGGTTGTTGACGTAACCGTTCGTTCTGTTTACTGTGGTGAATGGAATAACGACAGCCGGGCCAGCACGAGGAGCACCACCAAGGGTCGAAGGTCGAAAAAAAAAGTTGAGAAACTTCTTCAAAACGGGAATTTTTTGGAATTAAAGGTGAGCAACCGTCTAAAAGCACTTTGAGTTATTCGGCGGGTATACGGTAGATTAAAATACACGCACAACGTAATGTAACGCGTTTTCATTAACAAACATGAAAAATATTTTTTTTTTAAATTAGAAAAAGCGTTCGTTCATTAACAAACAGAAAAAATACTTTTTTTTGAAATTAGCGTCTTCGTTTTTTTCTTCTAATTTTCTGCAACGAAGGCGAAGACAGGATTTGTTAGCACCGGGGACTTCCGGGTAGTCGCCTCCGTGTTTACACTTTTAGGGGGTAATGCTAAATAACTACTACTATAAGTCGAGAAGCCAGCAGGAGGAGGGGTGCTGGAACTTCTTAGGGAGAAGATTGCCTCGCGATCACGAGCAATAAGCAGCTTGAAGGACAAAAACACCCTCGTTCGATGATGCTGATGCTGATAGCGCTCAGCATCAGGCCATGAGATGCTTCATGAAGCGCGATACAACAAGAAAAAAAACAAGAAAAATAAACGTGCGATCTGTAAACACACACGCTTTTTTCTGGCCTCGCCTGGCATTTTTGTATGTATTTATCATAGACATGCACATTTCGGCAGGGAAAAAAAATTCAAAACATCCAGTGATCCAGACAGTCACAAGAGCAGACAGAAATGTTGTTTCCGGCTACCACGGAATTTGCTGTTGTCCAGTGGCTTCGTCGATGCGCCTCGTCATCAAACTTACTTACATACATATTTTCTTGGCGCCCGCGGACGTCGATCGTTCGTCGCGACCTCGGGGGTCTCTCTGGGCCTGGCCTCATTTGTAAACGTCATCCAACGTCGATCGCACCTCTGTAGCCCCTGCAAGATAAGAAACACGCGCAGAGGGACCGGACACAAGCAAATTCAAAGGCGGAGTATATACTATAGTCAGAAATGTTGCTCGGCATGCAACAGGATGCCCAGGGTGACGCAGTTGGTCGAAAGGGGGGCATCATTTTACTACAGGTGAATTCGCCTGATCTATGGTACAGGTACGATCGTACAAACACACACAAAAAATTGTTTTTTAAAGAAAAATCAACGAGCCAAGATTGTTGATTCTTTTTGTTTTTGAATCGATTTTGTGTTCTGAAAAAAAGACGGCAAATTCGAAAGCGAAAGCAGCCGCAAATGACGACAGAATAAAAACCCGAAAACAAGCGGTGTGATAGCTTTTGGGATTCGTATTTCATCAAGTTTTTTTTTCTCCCCAAGCAAACTGACAACTCGGGGGAGTGGGGGAAACCTGACATAAAATAAGGTGAACGGGGGCAGCTGCACGAAAGGGGGGGGGGATGGCGTTGCCGAGAGGGTAAAATATGCCGGGAAGTTAGCTAAGCACCCTTCAACCCTCCTACACGTGCAGCCAGGCGGGTGGCAGCTGTTGCAACCGAGCCGTCGCTTGGTTGCTCTTCGACGGATCACTTTGTAAATAGTTTGCTTTTCAAAAACAGCTGAAACTGGGTAGGGAGGGGAGGAAAAGAGGTGGCTGCCGTGCGGTGCAGTGCATTACGGCCAAACTCATTCCCGGCTCTCGTCTCGTCTTTTACGTCTCTTCACCACCGACTGCCTCCAGCAGCAGCACAACAGCGCGATAGATGTTGTGCGTGCGCAGAAAAGGATTTTCACGCGCGTAAGACGGGGCTTTTTCTTATCACAGGAACGCAACGCAACAGGGGTTGTCCCAGAAGCGAGGCAACGCCGACGTCGACGTTCAACGTCATGGACCACCTAGACCGCGTTTGAAAGGAGAAAATGAATGAACATGAACATTATGATTGTAGAATCGCGTCTTTTCCATTCAGCGAAGCCTTCCGTTAGTTAGCAACTGCAACTGAAACTGTTTTTTTCTCCCCAACACCACCTTGTGCATTCATACCACAATAGCACGTGCGGGTTTTTTTGCATGTTGATATTCATGCATGACCCCTTTCCATCAGGACGACGGACCAATTACCACCACTTTGTTTTGACAACGATCAGCTGCAGGTCCGGTCAGGTCCCCCGCACCCCATCAAGTACCTACCAACGCGTCCGTCCACTCATTTCGCACCGTAGCCTTATGTTGTACCTGGCTGGCCACCGTGCAAGCTTATGCACTCGAGTTTGGGCTTTGAGTGTGCCGCTGCTTCGTCTGTCCACCACCCATTCGCACGCGTTTTGTGGAACTGTAGTGTATAATATTTGCAAGCATAAGCATCGAAGAGGGATAATCCCTTGTTGTTTTGAACTAGTTGCAAGATATTTAACTAACGAGTGTCGTGCCGTGCAAATTGTCGGCATTGGTCTGTCTGCTTTGATCTCATCTGACTTCCGAAGACAAACTTTTTTTTTGCTAATACATTTATTGATACAACCAACGCCCGACCGCGTCCGGCAAAAAAAAGAAAAAAAACTTTTTTTTTCTGCTTCCAAAAAAGTGTACATCCCCGAGTTTTTTATAATACCCGGCGGTAACACTCCTGGCAACACTGGAACACTTGATGAATGTCCCCAGGCCTCCGCGCGTCTGCAAAATCACAATCACGCATCTGCCGTGTCTGGCCGCCCTTCCTTTGTCTTCCATTCTTTTTTTTCCTGCGCGAATGTCCTGTCCTTTCTTTGCCTTTGTTCTTGCATACACTTTTTTACGATTTTTATTGTTTCCTTCGCTTTAAATATATCTTTTTTCTTTCAACATGCTGTGTGTCCAAAACTCACTCCAACAATAATAGAAAGGAGAAGCCGTGAGTGACAGCGTCAAAGAAGAGGAAAGAGGGCACCAAGACGATAACAATTGAAAAAATGGCCGGCTGTCCAGAATCGATCAACGCATACTTACAAACACCGTTGAATGGGAAGGGGGGGGGAGGGGAGGCCGCTTATCATACAAAGCACGAAGCCGGCGGCCGTTTAGGAGTGATTATGCCATTGGTCTGAACAGCCGGCAGCAGGGATAAGCCCGAGCTCACAATCAGGGCGGCGACGAAGACGGAATGAGTAATGGTGGTGGTGGTTGTGGTTGTGGCCGATAAACGGGGATTGTATTGGGTTTTGTTGAGCCAAGTGCAAATTCAAGACCTGAAATTTTTGGTTCGTTCATTTCTTCATTCATTTTGAGTATGTATGTACGTATTTGTGCATATTTTTCATCATTTTTAAAAACTTTCGCTCACTCACTCGATCTCTCTTTTTTTTTGTTCGAACAATGAAGTAAGTATCCAAGTCCTCGTCTGTATCTATCTGATGGACCAAAAAAAAAGTGTTGTTGTCAATTGACCGAATCGAATAATGTAAGTGCACCACACCGCGGTTTGGTTGGTTCCCAACAAGTGCGATCGACCAAAAATAACATGTCTGCGCGCGACTCACAACTCCTAGAGCTACAGAAATCACATCACGGACACTCCACGTTTTTCCTGAAGACAACCGACAACCCCTGCTCTGCGTTTGTCTTACTGTAGTCCGCGCACCTTACATCCCCCCAGTGTCCTCTCGAGAGGAGTTCCCCGGCCAAATATGGTTGGCTGTTGCCATTCTTTCCCTCCTTTCATTCATTCACGCCCGTCTGAGCAGTGCAAAAAAAAGTATAATAGTAAAAAATTCAAACGATCGCTATTTTTCTTCAAAAAGTGCAACAAACAACCTTGAAATATAATTTGCCGCTTGTCGAGTTCAAAAGTTAGTCAGTCAGTCAGTTATTTGACCGTTAGGAGTTACCACAACAGGCATAACCAACCAAAAAAGGCAAACAGGCGAAGGAAGGCGACTAAATCGGTGCGCGTCCAGCATCAAAGAAAACAGAAAATAGAAAAGTTCTTCTTCTTTCAACCGAAGGACAATACAATACATTTTTTTGCGCATCGCCCAAGCATCGCCGATCTTTGTCAGTTCATCGGTTGTCAGAAATGATTCATCCACGGACCTTGCTTGCTTGTATGCATGCCGGTGCCGTCCGTAATCGCATTGCGTTTTTCAGTTTTTGTATTGTCAAAAGAAGCGCGCCAGCTCAACTCAAAAAGACAATACACGCGTTGATCCAAGATGACAGGAGGAAAAGAAAGCCTGGATGACTGGCGTCTGGTGTCCCTCTGCTCACCGTCATCATCAAGTTTGACAACAACATCGTATTATACTATTTAATTTCCCATTCTTCTTCTTTTTCTTTTTCTTCATGCAAACAGAAACAAACATGCCTTCCTTGGCGTACGTACGTACATATTTGTTGAACGTTGAATTTTGGATACCCCGCTCGTTCTTTTTTTTTTCCTAGAGGAGATGCGCAGCCTCGAAATGCCTCCTCATCACGGTGGTATCATTTCAAGACAAACAATGAGCGAGCGCGCTTTATGGGCAAAATTAGCATATTACAGAAACCGAAATTGCCGATAATGGGAATATGCAAAACGGCGCATTCAAGTGTATCCCGTTTCTTTCTTTTTTGTCTGAGAAAAAAAACAACAAAAAAATTAGAAGCGGTGTCTGTTTTGCTTTTTTTTGCCCCAAAATTTACAAAAATTGAAAAAAAAAACTAAAGTTGTCTGACTCACCTGCCTGGGACGACGGCGAGTCGGGAAGCAGTTGATTGGATTGGATTCGACGACACGCAGGCAGACAGACGAGATCATGATTAGGAGCAATTAAAAAATCACACGTCGTTGAGGAGAGCAAAAAAACCGCCTAAGAGAAAGATCCGGCACCAGTGGATTGTGATCCATTGGCCGTCGCCTGGTGCTGCAGGTAAGCCAGGATCTGATCCAGCTGGAGTTGACTCTGCACCTGTTGGACCTGTTGCTGGAGCTGAAGTTGGGGCAGAAACTGGGAATAAAGGTCAAAAGCGCCCCGGGCGTTGTTTTGTCCGATCCCGCCCTGCTGTACGCCGCCTGGACCCTGATGGCCAGGATTCACGAAATCCAGGCCGTGGGGCATCTTTGAAGCCGCCGCGACGGCAGCCAGCTGGTACGCCGAAGGCTGGAAGAGAGCCGCAGCCGCCGCGGAGACCGGTGTGTTGAGGGCCGCGAGCTGGGGCAGAGATGCTAAAAAACAAAAAAAATGAGAAAAATTCCAAAAAAACACAAAATTCAACGTACAAAGCAACTGTTCATGCGAGAGACCGTATTTGCCCGGAGCAGCCGAAAACTTGGAAATTCCCTGATTTCCCGCGCTGGAGGCACAATTCTTAGGCTTGCGTCTCGGACGGTATTTGTAGTCGGGGTGCTCCTTCATGTGGAGGTTGCGAAGGCGCTTGGCTTCGTCGATGAAGGGTCGCTTCTCCTGTTCGCTGAGCTTTTTCCACTCCGTGCCGAGTCGCTTGCTGATCTCGCTGTTGTGCATTTTGGGGTTGTCAGAAGCCATCTTCTTGCGCTGACCCCTCGACCAGACCATGAAGGCGTTCATCGGTCGTTTGACGTGGCCGTTGGAGGCTGAGGTCGTCGACGCGCATCGCAGAGAATCACTGTCTGATGCGACCCCGGGTTCTTCATCGTCGGCTGGAGGTGCTGGAGGTGAGGGCGATGTTGCCAGGGGCTGCTGAACGGATGCGAGTACCGGAGGCGAGGAAAGGAGCTGCATGGGGAAGTGTACGCTTACTTCTGTCATTTCTGAAAAAATGGCAAATTAATTCTCAGAAAGCCCTTGACCATCGCGCAGGTCCGGAAACACGCAAATGATGGCAACAAGCGTCCGCGCAGGAAAAAAGGCCCTAAATCGAAAAAAAATAAATAAACAAAACAGATAAAAAAATTCAAATGAATTCTGGGTGGGCGATCAGCACATACGACCGGTCACCGTTCAATCGTTCACCTGTTGAAATCAGCAAAAAGTATTACAGTACCGGCTAACCAGCAGCAGAAGAGAGCCCCCCATTTGCAGAGTGCTCTGTCCGACAATACGAAGCCATTGTCTTAAGGACACAACCACCGAAAGACAACAAGCGCAGAACAGAGCGAGTCAAGTGATTCGCACAGGTTGACAAGAAGTGACCGGTGGTCAGTAGTCAGCTGAGGATCTTCAGACTCCGCCCACGGAAGTAATAGTAAGTCATCTCGCGCGGCTAATCTCCCTATTCCTGCTTGTTACAAAAACAAAAAAAAACATACATACACGATCAAAAGTGATTGGTATTCATTCTTTCTGCCCGCCCAAACCCCCAACCGCCCCGACTTCTGTTTTGTTATGCGTGCGGCAAAAACAAACATGCGAGTGACGGTGAGGGGGTCATAATCTTCCCCGTATCCATGCTACACGATCAGTGTGAGCGGCGTCGATCAGACCCGACCCCCGACTAATGAGCTGGGAAAGCAGGCCGGCGCCGAGCAAGTGGGAATAGGAACAAGCCCCGGCACAAAGTCAATTCACAGCAGCAACCCCAGCATCCAAGTCAATCGGTCAATCATCTGAATCTGAATTGCGTAAGGCCGAACTAACTATTTAGTTATTTAGAAAAGCCAGGGGGAGCGCAGCGTGGCGAAAGGCGCGATCCGATCGGATCGTGTTTAAAGGCGGCACCGGCATACATGTTAGTAAATACAACCAAAGATTTGTCATCCATCCCAGACTAACCAGCAGGCGGTCGTCGTGAGTCGCGACAACTTGTAAAGCAGTCAGCACATATTATACATGCAACTATTATGCCAACATATTACCAAGTTACATACATGGAACAGACAACGGACCATTCATACACAGATATCATCACGGGACAACAGGATCTTACGGTACTGCAAAAGTTGTGAATAATACTAACAACCAACGGCGGGTGAATGAATAACAATAACACGCATTGAAAGAGCACACCTTTTATACATACACATAAGACCCGCGAGATTGAGCGTCATTACATTGTCATTTTTAAATAGATAGACATGTGATAAGTAATGTTTGCCGTCTGTGAGGCTGGCCATAACCTTAGAAAACAGTGATCAGCGACGCCTATTTTTAGCATCCCCGGTAGAAAACTAAAAAGTAAAAAGAAAAGTGCTCATCAAAACGATAATAACAACGATACTCATTGAATCACCTGCGGGGTATTCCTGGTATTCAAATATCATCAAAACAATTATTTTATCGGCAGCCTTATCACTCGAAGTTGTGTCTCGTGCGTATGTATATTATTTACATAACATCTAATACCTGACAAACGACTTACTTACTTTTTTTGGGGTAGTCAAGTAATTATTCAAGGTCGCAAGGGGGGGGGGGGAAGAAATGAAGAGTGGACCTGGGCTCATGTAAGACCTCGGCTTCACAAACAAGCACGTACCCAGAAGCCATAAAAAGAAACAAAACAACGAAAACGAAAACGACGTTGAAAACAAGAACAATGTTGTCAATCTCGGAAGGGATCAAATTTTTGGTACCATAACAGGTGATTTGAAAACAACACGCACGCTGCGTCGTCTCCGGTTGATGGGATGAAGGAGGTGGCGCTTATTCATTTTTTTTATAAATATCACATTTTACGAAAGTTTTTTTTTAATAATATTAAAATAGTTTGAATCACACATACAAATAAATAAGGAATAATACATTGTACCAAAAAGAGAGAGAGAATGCGTATCCAACCAATTGAATCAAAATACGATTGAATAAACTCTGGTATTATTTCTTTTAGGAGAGAAAATCGAGGAGACACAAAAGACACAAAAGCACACCACTCAAAGACACTTTCGCGACAATGCGTGATGCTATAAAGTGGAAAATTGACACAGGCGTAAAGGCTAAAAAGTACCGAAAGAATGACTGTGTCCCTAGTTTTTGCGCTTGCCTTTCTGTGACTGATAATAAGTTATGTATTTTTGTGAATGAATGCGAAAGAACATGGCTATTGGCCTACGTATATAATACAATAGAGACAGTTTAGTTTGCGCGAAGTCCATCTGGTATATTTATATCTTAGGCCCGTACAGACAGCGCGAGAGGGCGGCAAGAAGAAGAAGGAGAAGAAGGAAAAAAGAAGAAGCCCATAGTGCACTGTTTTTTTTCATTGTTATTGTGCCCAATGCTCGATTTCAAACGGAATTAGACAGTCGTCGATCGTGTGACCTTTTAATGGGCTTCTTGCCTTATGGTGGTGATCTGTGATAACGCATCCATTGTTCTCGCAAATATATCGACAACAACACGCACATTAACCTAACTTTAACCCTTATCATCGACACGGGAACAAGAACGAGAACAATAAAGTGAAACAAGGTGACAGCTATTTTTGATTTTGATTTGACGCTCATCTCAGCATGCTTCGGAGAAATTAACTGTTACACAGAAGAAAAAAAGAAGTCTAGAATGTTAAGGTTAAAGTTAAGACCGTATTAAGTATACAAATACGCAAGTGCATAAATGCAGCACAAAATATGTATTTAATCAAGAAATCAAAAACGCCGCCACAGGGTTTTTTGAGGATTGGAGGAGTGTTTCAGTCGGATCAAAATCAAGGCAGATCACTAAATCACGACTTGACTAGAAGCCATGCCCCGGCGCCACAGACTTGGTCATGCATGCTAACGATGATTGGCGACAACTGAGACCGTCCGACCACCGACCACCTTGCCCGTGGCGCCGACGCAAACGCTTCAACGCGCGATTAGCCGTCGCCGACGCCTGCTAAATACAAGAGTGGGTGGGTGGGAGAAAGTTGTTTCCCCCACCACGTCCAATGTACTTAGGCAGCTAGTTGGAGGTGTTGCACGTTGCGCAATTGCCACCGGAGTAGGCTGGCTCCAGGCTGGCTAGGGTCTTCTACAACAAGTTGCTCGACTCCTCCGTCGACTTAAACTTCAAGTAACACTAAACAACCGGTTGTTGTCTTTTTAAAAATATTTTCATATATAAAACGTTTCTTTCCCGTTTTATAAATATATATTTAAAATAAACGTGTAACGGCCATTGTCGCCGCCAACACTGTACAATGGCCGTTTTTGTTCCCTCCTCCCTCTCCTCCACCCCAGAGTCAAAAAGTTCTGCTTTCACTCGAAAAAGCAGACACTTTTTTGTTCAAAAAATATATAATACATACACGTTTTTGAAAAGAAGGAAAAGGAAGGCGGGAAAGTTACTTGCAGTTGTCGTTCGAAACAAAGATTCCCTGCAAGAAGGGCATTGTTGCACGCTGATGGGCAATTTGCGCGTCATGGCTAACAACAACGACAGTTACTCCTGCTCCTGCCTTTGGATCCGGAAGTTTTCAACCGTCTCTCCTGTCATTGTCCTTTTGTTCGCCCAAAGTTGTCAAAAGTTGTCTTCTAATAGCACTAACAATTCACCAATTCGCTCAACAAAGGGGAAGAAAAAAGGACGACGACAATGACGACGACGACTCAATGGTATGGCGTGTAGGAGGGGTTGTTGGGTATTCAAACTCAAACATTTTTTCAAAAAAAAATGAAAAAGAAATACCGACGCTTGATCATCTTTTTTCTCTGCGCGACCATGTGATTTTTGTAGATACATCATACAGTACCCAAGTTTACTCCCCCACAGAAATCATCATGCTCTGTGTTTGTTTGTTTGTTGATTGTTACTATCATCAGCGTGTCCAGACAATGCACATACAGAATCAGACAGAAGCGATAACGTCGGATAATTCCGTCATTCTCGAGCCATAATAGCGCGTGCGCGCGCGTGGGCCTTTTTTTTTCAATCAGTCAAGCGTCAAACAAATAAATGGCTAACATGCCCCCCCCCGGAAACACATGACATGACACCTTCGCTCCTTATCGGTGACTGACTGGGAAATCATGATAATGTAGGATGGACAGTACCGAGAGGGTTTACAAAATTTTATACCATAACATCGGAATTTACAAAACTGAAAAAGAATTCGAAAAGGAATCCGAATTTGAAAATAAATATATATACATTTTCTAAATGATTTCCAATTTCTAATCTGCATTTTCAAATTTTGTTTATCACTCGTCCGAAAGCAACCAAAGTTGAATCAGAGCGCAATCGGTGGGACAGGGGCCATAAATCTCGTCTAACACATTGTATAGTCATCATCAAAGTACTTTTTATAGAAAAAAAAGAAAAGTATTCATTCGCGCAATTCCTGATCATCTTTGCCCGCGCCCTATTTTGGAAAAAAAATGGAAAGTGAACCAAACGCAACGGGCCGAGCCTTTTTCCTATTTTCTGTTCGTCTAGAAGGAACAAAAAAGACATAAAAGCCGAGAATTGGCGCAAAACAATCCACAATGTGCGCGACCGGCTCTCACCTCACTCTTTTGTCCACAGAGACAAATTTTATTTATTTTTTTTCCGTATTTTTTTCGAGGAAACAAAACAAAAGAAAAACACGAGACATTGTTGCGCATCTGGCGCGCCTTCCCCCACCTCCAAAAACCGGAACTTTTTACTTTACCCTTTATTCATTCTCGTCACTGGCTCATAAGACAAGACGACGATGAAAAAAAGAAAAAACGATCATGTCGTATATGGCCAAAAAGGCAAACAATAGAGATTTTTTGTGTTGCGCCTCAATAATACCCTCTTTTATTATTCAACATCTTCAATTTGTGTAAGAGAAGGAAGGAGGCCAGCCCGTTTTGATTCATTGCATATCTTCGGTGGTGTGCTTGTTTTTTTCGTTGTTATGATCGTCAGAGGTGCTACGAACCCATTGTACTGATTGTGAGTGAGGAACATTCAAAACTCCCGAGACTTTTATCAGACGAGAGAGAGAGAGAAAGAGAGAGAGGACTGACTGGACGTGTCTGTCTGGTGCGGATGTTGTGCGCAGGGCAAGAAATACCAATACCCCTCGATTCAATTCAATTGCCCTATGAGTCATGCAGAAGCATGCACATTCTATGCCTTGTATGTCTGATTCTGATTTATGTGATCAAATCGTAGCACCTATCACACAGACGAGGGTCATCTCAGTGTTCCTGTTGACAGTGAATGAATAGTAGAATGAATGACTTATCTGATAACATGCACCATAAACAATTGTTTACCCTCAGGAAAAATGCGGAACTCTTTTAGCGTTGCAAGAGTCAGTACACACTACCGAACGAACACACTGCGCGCGTGCGTGCGCGCGCGTGTTCCTAAAAGACACGCCACGCCCATCATGCCCTGCCTTTATTTCCATCATCATCACCACAGTTATCACTGACTCGACTGACCGGGCTGAGGAATGCGCAAAAGAGCCGTAAAAATAGACTTGCGCAAGAACAACGAACAATGAACAACAGCAACGATTTGATTTGATTCAAAAAAGGAAACAGAAACAATCGCCGGTAAATCAGCGTTGTTGTACGTACGAAAAACCCAAATACATAAATTCAAAAGCGCTATTCATCAAACTACGACGACGACTAATAACTAACTTGCCAGCGGAGATAAAAGTCGCTATGAACTATATATTTTGGAAACACGTTGTTTTGATTGAAAATGTAATGCAATGCAATGCGCATACGCAGATGTGCGTGCAAGAAGCGGTGATTAAACAACAACAGGTGATCATTGCAACAAACTAGGTATAGGGCGAGTTTGAACAAGAAACAACAAAAAAAAGTTCATTCATTCTCCAGGAACCATCACAATCTGACAAAAACAAGTGGGACGGTAGTCGGGAGTGGTGGAAAGAAGGAGATACTTCTAGATAGACAAAATTTTGGGGTAAACACTGTTTTTTAATCACCCGGCAGAACAGACGATACACTCTAAACACAAACCATGTCCACGAAAGGAAAGGCGACTAAATAGAATGATTACGATGACGATGACGATGACTTTTATCGGAGAGATGAGAGTGCACGGCACATGATAACGCGACCCGAACTCATCACTCGAACAATAGCAGTAAAACAATGCGCAACACAACGAAGACTTGGCACAGCTGTGCCCATTGTTATTTATCGTCTAGACAAAAAAGCAGCATCAATTAGTCCAGTTAACAATATACGCGTGATCCATGCGATCTATTTCTGTTTTCAGGCACAAAATAAACACTTGAAAAGTTTGTTTCAAGGTCGGACACACGACGACATCGTTTGTTTTGGCGGGCGCCCGCAAAAATCAAAATCAAAATCAAAATCACTCGCGGCTATAGTATACCTGATCGTTATCACGCCGATGGCATTGAATGATCAACAAAGAAAGTAAAGCGTCATTATTATTTGCAAGAAGACAAGATTAATTGGTTGATGTCAGAGTATCTAAGGTAAAAACAAGTGAGGTGACTGACTGACTGAGGGGAAGTTGGTGAGGCTGACTCAGTCTGAGTTTGATCTGAGAAAGGTCACTCACTCCCCATGGGGATCTGCAGATAACCACCCGAACCCCTTTAAAGATAAAAGATGAAGACAAAATGATTATTGAGAAAGTGAAATGCAACCCAGAGGAGACACCAGTGTCATATAAGATTTGACAAACTATTTGTGAACGACCAAAAAAAGACATCATAGCCCCCCTGCGTATACGGACGGCTCAGTAAAAGATAATGCAGGCGCCCCAACCAACCCAACCCCTGCTGCAACATACCGGTTTTTTTTGTTGTCAAATTTTTGAATGAATACAAACAAGTGCAAGTATTTTTCTTCCATAAAAACGTTTCTACGCAACACAATGGAGGGTTTTGAGGAGTAAATCGCATTTTGTCAACGCGTTCGCCGCCATCAAAGGACAGGCGTTAACGCGTGAGACTTGCCAAAGCTGACTGACTGGCTGCGCAACAACGTGTTTGTTTCGTCACATCATCGGGCCGGGCACATTGTCATTGTCTCACCACGGGTGTTGGTTGGTTGTATGTATCGCCGGAAGAACAATGACATAGACCTTTTTTTTGAAAAAAAAGTTTTGTTGTACATAGCGCCGATTTGTCGGCTCGGCTAGTCGGGACCGATAAATATGGGGATCCCCAGGCTCGGGTAGCACCCCTATCACCATGCTTAACAAACTTGCGTCATTCATTCCATTAGCGCGCCTGTCCTGATAAGCACATTAAAGAAAGAAAACCCTGTGCAACAAAACTTCAAAAAGCCAAAGTGTAAACCACAGTTTACCAAAATGATTTAATTTAAAGAATGTGGCATACTTTTGTGAGATATTATACGTACATATGTAATTACTTGCCGAACGTGACAGAAATGACCTTTCAAAAAGTCAGAAAGCTGACAAAGTCAGAAAGAGCAAGAAAAAAAGGCTGAAAGGGCAGGGGTGGGTCCTGATTGATGGAGAACTCCAAAGTGCAACAAAACATTGGACACAGACAAAAGATGCAAAAAGGCTTTCTTCCGTCGACCGCGGCCTGAATTTTTTTCAAAAAATGTTGAACGACAACATACAAATAATAAATAATTTTTGAATCCAAAGAGTCAAAGTTTAAAAAAGTGTCAGTGCAGCGTAGCCTGGCTTGTGTTTAGATGACAGCGAAGAACAAAGTGAATTAGCCGGCTGTTTGCGTCCCCTCAAGGCGAGTGGCGGATTTCTACAGTAATCCACTTTGGCTATAGTTTGCCTGCATCGCCCGCAGCCTGCCACTGGGTCTCCCAGGGGAATGACCCGCTCAAATCGACGGATGGCGATGATTTGCCGTGCCTGATGAGTTACAGTAACCCCCAACATGCAATACAAATTGGCTTTAGGCAACGAAGAGAGAAAACAATCCGAATGATGATAGTGATGAAGACCGAATCAGGACTGTCATTGTTTGGCGCATAAAAGGCTGGGACGTACATACATGTATCGTACTTGAAATAGAGTCGCGGAACAAACCAACCCTCGCCTTGATTTTGACTTTGACTGACTGTCGTCTGTACGGCGTGCATAAAGGTACCATTATTTACAATAAAAAAATGCAATAATTTTTTCGGTCTGTTTTTTTCTTGTCCACACCTTTCTATATAATGCGACACGGCAAATAAAAACACCCCTTTTACACCGACGCAAACGATTTTTTTTCACTTTTTTACAACAATCTATTGTGCTTTATTGTATTGTTCTGCCGTCATCTGGGGTGTCACGACACAAAAGCAAGGCAGGGGGGGACAAGGCAGCAAATGCACAACTTTCCTTTTTAGTATCAGTGCTGGACAACAGGCACCAAAGACAAAAGTGTACACGTACGGAAGCAGGATTTTGCTACAAAATGTATAATATGTAGCAAAACTGGACTTCGAAGCACTACAAAACGTAGGGAGAACTGAATTACCGACAAGAGTTACATATAAACATCTCGGTCACAAGTTAGATAAAAAATTGTTTGAAAAAATAAATACGTATTTGGGATGCTTATTCGAAGTTGTCAGGGGAATAGGTACTGTATGTAGGTACTGTATGTGTTAGGCATCTGGAGAAAACAAAGATCGTTTTATATAAACCAATCAATCGTGCTTTGAGCAAAAAACACAAAACTGCAAATTTGAAAAACAAAAAAAAAATTTACAAAAGGCAAAAAATTACAACGCATTTGCTACAAAAAATGAAAATAACCTGCAACCTTGCTCACCTGATTGCATTCTACCTTAATTAATAACACCCAAAGTTTTCATTTATTTAATAACGCACTGTCCAGTCAAGCAAGTAAACAGCAGATAACATCAACTTTCACTTGTGCCAAAACGCAGAGCTCAAACTGCTTTGACCCGCTGCAATTAGCCCAGTACCCTGAGGCAACTTCAACCGAGCCAAAGAAGGCGACAAGTATCGCGCGCGCGCGCGAACAGCAACATCCCCGCGGTCCTCGACAGTGCCGTTAATTAAATCAACGCGCTAAGTGACGGAAATGAGACGCGAGCAACAGTTAGCTGCATCTCCATCGGTTGGCACGATGGAAGCCAGTCTCAAATTTTGGGCCCGCTAGTCAAGAATAAGGACCCAGTAGTCAGTCGTTGGAGGACAAAAGATGCAAATTCCCTGTAGCGACCAATTGCATTATTACTCTCAAGTCTTGGAAGATAAGGAAACTGCCTGCCCCGGACAGTTTGACAAACTAATAAAACTTGAAAAGCAACAACAACGACGATGTGGATTTATTTGTTTGTCGCGAAAGAAAAGCGCCAAAGCTAACAATGTGCCAACAGGCTAATCAAGTGTAAAACTATTTATATTATTTTTTTGGTGGAAGGAAAAAACCTATTACGGTATCTAGGGATTTTTCAGAATATAGATTGGGTTTTCAGAATCCGTTTTAACGCTGCGAAAGAAAAGAATTTGAAATTTTGATCGTAGGCACCAAAAAAGTGTTTCAAAAAGTTTAGAATTACGTTAGTTCGAAACTGACGTTGAAAGTATGCAGACCAAATGACACAAATTATGTAGCAAGATCAATGGAACACCCGTGACGTCAAGGCAAGCGCCGCGCAAAGTGTGATCTAATTTAGACCTCATTCATTAGCAACACTACCGACTTTGACGTACTTTATATACACTCGGGTTATATAAAGTATATAAAGAATGTTGCAAAACAGTTATTACCGTAAAAGGCCAAGACCAGAGAATAGCTGATAATGAACCCCAAACGCCAACCGTTGTTGGCTACCAACCGTTGTTGGTTATTAGCTAACTAAATAGCTGCTGTTCACTTTTGCGCGACTCCATTCACCATTTGTTTCATTTACCGTGCCGTCCGCGCGGCGACTGATGACTGTGTGAGGTGCCAGCTGGAGAACCGCCAATCTACCCTCATAATCCGTAAATGATCGGCTTCGCTACTCAAATTGTCCTTTCTCGTATACATAGGATACATTCTTTCTTTCTTTCTGTCTATCTCTTTCCCAGGCATGAGATTATTGTTTGTTAGCAAATGTGAGCGGCGGGCAGCGTTGTTCGTTCGTTACCCTGCTTGATGACCGTTCGTTCTCTCGAAGCTCACCCGCGCAGCTTGGTAGTATACTACTTTGTTGAGGGCGACATACAAGGGACACAGTGATTGCGTCCGCCAGTCGAAGTCGATTAACCCGCCAGTTCGAGGCGGTCGAGGCGGTCAAGGCGGTCAAGTGTAGTGCGAGAGCCTGAGGTGGTCAGCCAGTCTGTACACTTTGACACTTCTTGCAACGCGAAAAACACTCCAGGGCAACAACCGAGGATGACACATAGCTTGGAGGATGACCAATCCAAGCCGTACACTGCAGACAGGTAAGACAAGTGTGATTTCTGGTGATTTACCGGATTTCTACAAAAATCTGCAGAAGCGAGAAAAAGTCTTGGATTGGTCTCCAGAAAAGACTACAACAACCGGAAGTTCACAAAAATCATCTTTCTTCTCAAGTTTGTTTTCTATCTCTGTCTCCGGTGAGTCACTCCACAAGCAGAAGCAGTCAGAAGACTTTTTCAAAGGACCAAACAAAAAATTGATGAAAAACAAAAAACTTGTTGTTTGTGCGATTGCCCCGGCCAGGTGATTGTTCTGCAGCCTGTTCCCGTTCCGAAAAGTCAAAAAAATCCCATGCACCACGATCGAAGTACCAAAAACAGTGAAACAAGTGTACAAAAACAGTGAAAGCATCTTGTTGCAAGTGTTTTTGCACTCCTTCTGTTTTTTTTTGATCCAATCTCAGGACCACTACCTGGAAAAGAGATCGATTTCCCCGTCGACACGCTCGCTTTTTTTTCGGTAACGAGTCGAGTTTCGACCGGAAAGCGAGTCAGTCGGTAGCCTCCTCCCCCTTCAGGTAAGCTCCAGGTAAGGAGCATCGCATGCATACAGGTGACCGGTCTCTCGGGGAGAGCTGCGCAAAGAGGATGACGCACGCACGGTTATACCAAATCGCGGTCAGAAAAACGAAGAAAAATCGAACAATGCTCCCTCCATGTGCGGGTTTTTTTTTTGTGACTCTACCTGCGACTGTTGGGACTAGCCCGGAGGCGGCGGTGGTCTCATCTTGGGATCGCCAGGGGAGTCATTGTCCCCCGTATTCAATATTATAAAGACCACCGGTGCAAAAAGAAAAAGCATTTCTCCTTTCAATCAAGAGGGACTTAGAGATCGCTGATTCCCCGGTTTAGACCAAAGCTTCTCCGGTCGCGTGGAGAATTATTCACATTAGAGCTTTCTGATCATGATAACGAGACGACTTACCTTATGGGTAGTTTTCGCGACGACGTGCCTTCTCACGGCGGCGACAGGTGAGTCCTTTTGGTTGGTTTTGGCATTTTTGGTCTTTGTCGAAAATTGTTCGAATTTGATCGTGAATTGACAAATTGCGTTAAAAAATTCCTAAAGCATTTTTAAAAAACGTTTCTGCTGAAAAATGAGTTTTTGGATATTTTTGACATTCCTAACCACCAAAAAAATTCCAAACGCAATTTTTTCCAGATCCCCCTATCGCCAACGAAACAACGATGACCCCAAACATCACCGGACGCGTCTGCATGACTGTTGAAAATTTCCGGGCCCTCGATGACCCCGGAACCTTTCTAGAATGTTCCCCTCTGTCAGACGAGGAAAACAGAGGATTCCAGCTGACACACAGGTACCTCGGAGTCTGGAAAGAACGCGAGTGCCCCGGCGAGTTTGAATTTGACGAAACAAGGCAGAAATGCATCGAAAAAAAGAAACTTCGACGAACGCAGGCAAATTGCGGCACGCCGGGTAGCGCGCCTTGCGCGTCACCCTGTCGAGGTGAGTTCGCATTTTTGTACACCTTACTACGGGACGTCGGTGGCACTTTTAGGCGCATCAGGCGGCTTTTATCTATTTATTTAATTTTGGCATGCGCGAGTTTAAAAGCATCAAAAATCTTTCTGAAAAACAAAACCTCTGACGCTTCGATATGCGTATTACTGTCTGTTTGCAAAGCAAAAGTACATGCGATGCCCTCGGGAACGACTCAAAAGCCCTGTAAAGGCTAACCCAATAAAAGGTGTAGAAAAATTGGTTTCGAAGCATTTTCATTGCCATTTTCTAAAAAAAGCTGTTTAGATTTTTTTCTGTGGTTTTTGAGTTACAAACTTTTTTTTGTTGTGTTTTTGGTTTGCATTATTTGGTTTGCTGATTTTTGGTACAAGAATCTTTTATTTACCTAAGGTTCTTTGTTTTTATGAACTGAAAAGGATCACAGACAGGATTAACTCATTTGAGACCCTCCATAAGTCACATACCCTCTTCTGAACCCCGTCAAGCTATAGGAGACCTTTTCAGCAAACAACGACAATCCACAGGTCGGCGCAGCCTGCAACTGGCGAACGGCGACGCTCCGCGAAGATCCCCAGAATCCGGGAGCCTTCTTCCAATGCACGGCTCAGACAGGTGGCGATTCCTGCGGCGAGTGGGTTCGCATGCCGTGCACCGAAAACACCACTTTTAATCCACAGCTTCAAATTTGTGTTCCGAAGGCTCTCAGATGCCGGGCACCGACTGAAGTGCCAGTTTGTGGGTGCGCAGCCAACAGCGCGTGTCCTGGCACTTCTTCGTGCCAAAACAGCATCTGTTGCGAAATCAACATTCCCGCAACCGTTCAGGTGTACAACAATCCACCCGGTCTCTGTATTTCGGGTATGCAGCCTTCTGGATACTGTCCGTGTCCCCAGAGTGAGTTTTTTTGGTCTTACAACGATTGTTTTAAAAAAATCTACTGTTGTCAGAAGCTCATTTTGTCTATTATTTCAGACGCCCAATGTCAGCCAAACGTCGGATGCTGCGCGCAAGCACCCACACTCATGTGTCCAGGCGGTGGCTCACCTGTCGGCACCTGTTCGTTATCCGACATATCCTCCTGCCCCTCCGGCTCCAGCTGTAATACCAACGTTGGAGGCTGCTGTCCCAACGCGATTGCCAGAATACCCGTTTCTGTATCCTGTCCCAACGGTCAGATTTCTCAAGAACCATGCGGACCCCTCAACTACTGCGACGAAGGCCAGGGCTGCTACAAAGGCGCGTGCTGCCCGATGGTCTGTCCACAAGGCCTCTCGGCCAACGGTTTCTGCTCTGCCAATTCCTGTTCGACCGGGGGATCATGCGTCGGAGGCTGTTGCTGCGGAGGTACCCAGCCAGTGCCCCTTCTACCTGTCTGCTCAAACGGCCAAAAAGCCACGCTCTCCTGCGTAATCAACGCCCAATGCGGTACGGGTTTCGAGTGTTCAAACGGCGGCTGCTGTCCCATTCCCTTCTGCCCCTCCGGCGTTCAGGCGACCAACCGATGCCTCATCGGCGGCTGTGGACAGGGCTTTGTCTGCCTCAATTCCCTCTGCTGCCCGATGCCCAGGTGTTCAGGTGGCGTCTTCGCAGTCCGAGTCTGCAGCCTCGATGCCAACTGCGGACCCGGGTTCGAATGTGCGAACGGAGGCTGTTGTCCCCTGCCAACCTGCCCCAACGGAGTGACCGCTTCCCGTCGATGCGGCTCAGGCGGATGCTGCTGCCCCTCCGGCCAGGGCTGCGTCAACGGCGCTTGCTGCCCTCTTCCCCAATGCCCTACCGGTGGAATAGCGATCCGAATGTGCAAGGCAGGTGCGCAGTGCGGTCGAGGACGGGAATGCTCGGGCGGTGGGTGCTGTCCCCTTCCAACCTGCCCAGGAGGCGTCGTGGCCATCAAGCGCTGCTCGACCGGGGGCTGCCCAGTGGGTAACATGTGCTCCAACGGTGTTTGCTGCCCAATGCCGACCTGCTCAGCCACCGGATCTGTTGCCATGTCAGTCTGCGGTCGGGGCAATGCCTGCCCCGTCGGTTACATCTGCGAGGGCAACGGCTGCTGTCCGGAGCCCCTCCCGCTCTGCCCCAACGGAGGTCGAGCGAGTCAAAAATGCAATCTGGGCAGCGACTGTCCCCCCGGCTTCGGTTGTACCTCTCTCGGCGGCTGTTGTCTTCTCTCCTCCGAAGCAGTCTGCCCGAATCGTCAAAACGCGGTCTGCCAGTGTTCGTCGTCCAACGCCTGTCCCGCGCAGTCCTCGTGCAACATGGGCACGTGCTGCACCAACGCTGTGACAGTCTACAACGCGGTTCCCGGCACGAGTTGTGAGCAGCCTTCGCAGTGCAACGGGTACGCTTCTAACTGCGCTACCTGTCAGCGGAGCATTTGCGTCTGTACTCTCGGGTCGTATTCCAACGGCGCTGCGTGTACGCCGTCTTCTACGGCTCTTTTGAACCGTGCTCGTCGAGGCTGCGATCAGTACGGAAGTCCCTGCAAGTTCCATCTCAGCTCGGCACGTCGAAAGCCCCTCTTCGCGCCTGTCGGAAACGATACTACAACGCCGCTTTGGTTCAGCGTTGCCGGAGACAGAAAATGCATCATGGACGACCCGGAAATTGATCCTGACAGCACGTGTCTGCCGTCCGAGAAGTGCATAGACGGGAAATGTCGGATGTAAGTGAATTTTGACTTCTTTTGTATGCTTGAGATAACTTTTTTACGCTAAAAAACGTGAAAGGATTTTTTTGTAACCTTTAGAAGGTGTAACTATAATTTTTGAAAATTTTATAGTATTTCGCATTTTGAATTTTGAACAGTATAAAAAATTTTATAAAAATATTATTACATTTTTGAATTTTATATTTTCCAAGTATTATACATTTTTTTTGTATTTTGATGCCCCAACGCACGCACAAGGTGCAATTTCGTGCCTTTGTTTTTTTTCGATCCCCGGCATCAACACACAATTTTTTTTTGTGCTTTTTCATTTGCGCTTTTCGTCAAATTAATCCAGCTGCGCTGTGCGTTCGTTCCAAAAAAGGAAGCTCTGTTTTTTTTGTGTTGTTTGAAGTGCGCATTGGCACGTCGACTGGTATCCGTTCTGACGCAAGTCATCCCGTCGGCACACAGCTCAAATGTGACTTATGCGCTCTTTTTATTCTCTGTCTGGGCCGAGTCAAGTGCCTTTTTGGATGGTATTTCATTCAATTTGCAGTTTTTTGGGGTTTTAATCTGTTTTTTGTCCTCTTTTGACTGGTCCCGACAAAAGTTAGCCATAGCCCTCGTACTTGACGTTGCTTGCGTGCACTCGGAGTTTTTTTTCTTCTTTTCTCGAAAGCACATCCAAAAAAAAAGAATGGACTCGCGAGTGAGTACTAGGAAGGAAGTCCAAACCAAGTCCAAGTCTATTCGGTGCATGCACGCATCCGGCAGCAACCGGACCGATGACGAAGACAAAGACGAAGACTTTGTCCATTCAAATGCATGTTTTTTTCTCCTTTGCAGGAAGCTCTGGCCCGGCGAGTACGGCTGCCAAACCGACCTGGAATGCTCAGCGCGGTGCCCAAATACCTACTGCGAACGCAAGAGTGACAAAAACGTGCCACAATGTCAGTGCCGAAACGGGCTACTCCTCTACGGACGATGCTTCGAGAAATGTCCTTCTGGATTCCATGAAAGCGGTGCGTACTGCATGCACGACGACGAAGACGCCTTCTGGGCGAGTTCTGACCACCAGGACGCCCTGCAGAAGCTTCTCAACCAGGATCAATGCTAGTCCCTGTAAAAATGACGCCCCCGTCTTCGTTCTCGTTCCACTGCCACATTGACGTGGCTGGAAGTCGTATACATGTGCGGCATGTGCTGCCTAACGCCCAAGTTGTTTATAGACGTTAAATAAATTATGAATTTGCGTAGCTAGGCATCAAAGATGGCCTGGTCGGCCAGACAGGCAGCGGCCGCGGCCGCGTGTTTGCGGCGTCTTACGGTTCATGTCAGAGGAAAAACAGGTCTTCGGTGGTCCTGGTCCTCCTCCGAGTGAAACTGTCTGGCAAAAACCAAACCGTAAAACGATGGTAATAATGGCCCAGACGTCGGTCGTAAGCCTGTTGTTATTATATTTCGATTACGTTCGTTTACGTTTACGATAGCCTGTTTTCTCACTCACATCAGAAATAACTTTGAAATGTTTTCCGTTCTTGGTGTTATCGCTTTGGGCCCGAAAAAAAACTGAAAAAAAAACTGTGCGTTTGTAAACAACACGCCTGATGCGAGTTCGTTTGTAAACACTTGATTGACGTCGATTACGATCACGATCACGATTACAATCGTTGGATCGTCACCAGAGATGGGTGAACAACCATTTTTTTGTTCACGAACAAATACGAACATTTTGAAATTTTTGTTCGATAAATGACACAAACGTAAACATTTTTGTCCGTTTGTAAACGAACACGAACAAACATCGAACATAACTTTTTTACCATTGTGATTTAGTTTATTTTTATTTTTTTTGTTCGTTGCAAAAATTTAGCCCTGTTCGTGAACGAACATGAAAGAAGAAATTTTGAATTTGTTCGCGAACGAACACGAACGTTCACCCCTTCATAATCATCATACCACCGGCACCGATCGCCGATATCAATTGTCTGTAAACCCTATCATAGCCGCGACGTGCCATAACGCGCAGCACGACACGGAAACACCCCCTAGAACGACGAGGAAGTGGACTCGGTAGCAGCAAAGTCCAGTCCAGTGTCCCTCTGCGTTGCGTGATTGCTGCAAAAATTGCCTCGTCGTTGCCAGCCAGACCACTGGATTCTGCTGCGTGAAGGAAAAAAATTTTTTTTTTGAGAATTTGGCGAAACGATTAGAGATAACGGCAGTCGAAGCAGCAGGCAGACAGGCATCTGTTGTGCGCGTCAGCGTCAGTAAACGCGTTATCTCTAATCGCTTTTTCAGGCTAGGCCAGGCCGTTCTTCAGACGCCCGCCCCCTCAACCAAATAAATCAACACCCCAACCAACCAACACCGGCTTCAGAGGTGGTAAAAAACTGTACGTACGTAAAGTTGAGATGACGTGAAAACACGTGAAAACAACTCGGGTGTTTTTTCACGTTTTATTTTTCACCCGGGAAATTATAGCCTACGCAAAAAAAAAAAAATAATACTCGAAGCGGCGTCCGAGTTCTTCTTTCTTTGTCAAGAGCAAAAAAGCAAGCACGTCTTTTTTTCTTCCGGCTGCAGCTGGCTCGGAGGAGAAAAAAGAAAAACATAAGCGAAGTCGACTTCCTGCTCGCATGCGCATCGAGTTGGGCGCAGCGTGCGAGTCCCGCCCCGCCTGTGGTCTCGGTGGCCGGCTTTTATCCAATCGATCCCTCACTTGGCGGCTGTCTGCCGCTGGCTGCGTCGACTGCGGTTCTTCGTTGCATGCGGGCTGTGGATTGGCTTCCCCCGCGGCCGTGCCATGCAGGAGGATGGATTCCGGGTTTATTCTTGCCCGGACACCGGGAAAACGATCCAATCCAATTTTTTTTCCTTTTTTTCTTTTCCTTGCTCGTTCGTGAACGTGAAATAGACGTATCTTTCACGTTTCGTTCGTTTATTTTTTTTTTCGCGCTGCAATCATTGGATTGGTGGTGGTGGTCGCGAGAGTCTGTTATTTGTCACACAAAACAACCACCGCGCACATTTGCCTCGTCCCTTTCCACTTTATTTTTCCACACCAAGTATCTAAAAAACAATCGATTCGTGTAATATTTACAATACCCAAAATTTTTGTCTGACGCGTGCATGCGTCATAAATCATCTCATCTCCATCGATCCGTAGGTACGAGATGAGCGGCTCACGCACGAACCTCGGCACCGTCGTCGAACTCTCCGAAGCCGGAGACGAGGCTGCGTCGCTGCTCGTGCCGACAACGCCTCCCCCCGCGACTACTGCTGCTCCTGCTGCTGCGTCCGAGGTGGTTCGGCTCCCGACTCAGAATCTCGATGGCTTTTCCTTTCGCCGGAGTCTGCCACGGCGACGGGCCCTCAATCGACTCAACATCTTCAACGTTCTGTCAAATATTCGCAGCGCTGCACCATCGTCGTCGTCGTCATCTAAAAGGTGGGTATGGGACAGACACGGGATTCTTTTCTTCGGTCACGGGACAGACTAAAAGGCGGAAAAGAACAACCTCATGTCAGCCCCACTCTTGTTTGCCCTTCACGAATTTTTCACAAATTTCGGGTGCGTAAAGAAAAAAAGAAGGAAGGTGTTTACTTTTTTTTATAGCGCGATGATTTTCGCTTCGAGAGGTGGGGTTTGTTTTTTTGTGTATTTCTTTATTTCTTGATCGTTAGTTATGCCTCATTTGGTGATGAAGGAGGAAAGATGATCGAATTGCATTGTTTGTTTATTCAGGAGCACCTCGAATTCGAGTCTTTCGGGTTTCGTTGTCGAACGACGGCGTTTGTTTTTTTTGATTGTTCAAAAAGGAACCATTGTTTTCGCACCTTTGTTTTGTTTTTCTCTTGAATACTTGCCAGGAAAAATAATGCATCGGCGAACTGGTTTCGTTCACCGTTGCTGAATTTTTCTAACAAAGGACCAGGACACTCACACTCACCTTTACCTGTCCCGATTAAAATCAAAAGAATCAAAAATGTATTATTCACTGACTTTACTTTTTTTTCAAAAAAAAGAAGATTTTTTTATCATGTCACGTAAAAAACAAACGCTTCGTCGTAGTCGTTGTCTCTAGCCAGGGGGGAGATAGGTGTTGGTTGACGCGACGACATCGACTACGCCTAGCACAAGAAGGAAGTGTGTGAGTGCAGGGCGTTCTTCAGCTGACAGCCAGCAGCAGCAGCAGCCGCCGCCTGCGACGACTGCTGTTGCTGTTGCTGTTGCTGTTGCTAGTCTCGGTGATGATGTTGGTAGCGGTAGTGGTGGTGGTGGTAGCGGTGTTTTTTTGCAGCACACGTATACATACGTACAATGTACATGTGCTGTTTGACGTCCTCCTTGGGGGTGATTTGCTGTTTAGCTTGTTCGAATTAACTACCGTGCTTGTGTGAACTTTTACGGCGGAAGCTAATGTTCGTATTTGTAAATATGTACTAATATGTACGTATGTAACAGACCTGCAGGACTCTTTCTGGAAGACAACGGATGAAATAGCGTCATCGCTGGAAGCACTGGAAGTTACCAGGGTTTTGTTTTTTTTTTTGACATCGCCCCTGGTTACTCATAGAATAGTAGTTTCGCAATTCCTGGAAAGTTACCGCTCGGGAGAATTTTTTTGAATTCTTTTTATTCGACAAAGGTCAAGTTCGCAGCGTCTTCAATACTGCTCCCGACTACAGCGAAATCTGTAACGGCGGTTTTTGTGGTACTGCAGGCTCTGGGAGTTCGTCGTTGAGTATTTTTTCATAGTCAACAGGTCTGCAGGGTTAAGTCAATAATACGAGGGGGGAGTATCGGTGACACTGACTTTTTGGTAATCGCTCGATTTTACCTGCCCATTTTCTGTTGTTGTTGTATATGCATTAAATTGATTGGAACAAAGTTTGCTGGAGTCGGAGTCAGAGTCAGAGTCTGTTCTGTTGTGTGTCTCTTCTCGCCAACCCAACCCAACGACTCTTTGTTCTTTCTTTCTGTTCCTTCTTTCCATCGATGATGCGCACCGACGAATAACTGACGGTGACTCTGTGTTTGGGATTCGTTCCTGACAAGTGGGAGAACGACGTGCACAGAGGTGATTCAGTCCTGCCGTGCCGGTTTACGGCAAAACGATTGTCCCGGGAAAACGATTTGTTCTTTTGTTCTCCCGGGACAACCGCGACTGAATGTTATATTTAAATATGTATTTATTTTGATTCCGTTGCCGGGCAATACAGTCCCTGAATCACGTTTAATGACCATCACCACCATTTTATTTTTTCAGCAAGCGCGTCGAGACTGAGACGTCGTTCAACTCGTCCACGACGTCTGGCTCCGGCGCATCTGCTTCCGACGATCCCCTGGCGTCCGCTACCAACTCGACGACGCCGGCTTCCATCCTCAGACTTGAAGGTAAGCGTCTGTTTTTGTTTTAAACTCATTTAAAAAAATTTTTAAATGGTTTGGAACCCAAAAAGGTTTTTTTTTCCATTTTGCTCGCCCACGTTGTTTTTTTTCGCGGGGGCTATAAAACTATCTATCAATCTATTTTTGTGCGTTGTATAATACATACATATTTACAATCAATGATCAAAACCCAACAGGAAGCCTTGTTGTGAGGAAAAACTGTTGGCGTACGAAAATGCATGCATGCATCGTCACATCAACGATTTCTGCGACCGACGAGGCTGCTGCGTGCGATGTAGAATTTTTTTTTTCCTCAAAAATATTTGCCAGGGTGGCGAATTCTCTCAGGAGATTGCAACCCGGGAGAAAATCTCCAGAGATTCTCCCAAAATTTCCCGGGAGACCCAGATTGCCAAAAATCATCCAAAAATGTTTCCTCCCTTTAAAAAATTAATTAAAAACATAAAAATCAAAACAAACCGTTCCGTTCTGTTTCAGACACATTGCTTACGCATTTGTGTTTGCAGTGATTTATAAAAACACGGATTTTTTATTATTTGTTTCATTATTTTCCGTATAATTATTTTTAAATCTCCCGGGAATATTTTTTTACCCGGGAGAATCTCCGGAGAAATTTTTCTGGGAGATTTGGGAGATTCTTTTTTTTTTTGCTTCTGCACCGTGATCTTCTGTGCTTTCGACGTTTTTGTGCTCTCTTTCTTTATTTTTCTCGACCGTACTACGCCGGCTGATAAGACATGCGACGAGAATTACGTTTAGTATTCTTTTTTTTTCGATGTCAATGATGACTCAAAACGCCAAAACACCTGTTGAATGACGTTTCGTTATTTTTTGGGGAATTTTATGTTTTGTAGGGTGAGAAAAAGTAATATTATACATATATGACGACATCCTCCCCCTATCTAAATAAATACGGAGGTTTTTCGTTTTTCGAGATTTGAAGTTGTGTTTTGTTTTGTCTTGTTTTTTTGTAGTATTTTATCTGGCCATTCCACGACCACGACCACGGGACTGACTGACATGAGATCATCGATGCGTTCGTTTGTTCGTTCGTTCGCTGGGACATTCACCCACCGATAAGCAAGCGAGCCACGATTATTTTTGTGGCTCACGAATAAGCTCAAACTGTGCTTACTTTCTTTTCTCTTTTTTCTTTTCTTTTCTTTTCTTTTCTGGCTGACGGATCCATTGCATGCTTGCTTGCATACATACATGAATTCATTGTTGGATGCGACAAAAAAAATTTTTTTTGCTTTTACAAAAGAGCGCGCTTTTGAGCCAGAATGAACGGTTGCTTGTTTTTATGTTAGACGGGCGCTATCAAGAATCGTTTTTGAATATTTCAAATGTAATCAAGCAGTTTTTATCAGGGTTCATGGTTTTTTTCATTTTGATTTTTTATTACGCTTGCTTCTTTGATTTAAATTTTTTTGTTTCCAACGCACAGTTATTTCAGGAACATTCGAAAATATTTTGATTTTGGTTTTTATGATTTTTGACGTGTTTCAGGCATGGTAGAATCAAAGACCCATCGACCGTGTCCGGTGTGCTTCTTCCGGCAACCCAAGGAGAGCTTTCCAAAACTCTCCAACTGCAGTCACCTGACGTGCCGAACATGTCTACGCAAGTACCTTCTCGTCGAAATCATGGAAAGCCGGGTGAATATCTCTTGTCCAGAGTGCAGTGAGCCGCTCCATCAAAATGACATATATTCCCTCCTCGAAGACGACAAACACCTCATCGAGAAGTATGAAATGTTTTCGCTACGCCGCGTTCTCTCTACCGATCCTGATACCAGATATTGTCCGGCTCCGGATTGCATGTAAGCGAATATTTAATTTATTTTTCTAGAAAAAAAGGGAATTCACCTGGGATGTTATTTATTTTAGGTATGCGGTGATCGCTGCGTCCTGCGCCGAGTGCCCGCAGCTAAAATGCATGCGACCGGGCTGTGGCACGTTCTTCTGCTACCACTGCAAGAACGTCTGGCACCCGAATCAGACGTGCGACGAGGCGAGGAGGGAACGGGCGATACGAGCGAATGAGATCAACGCTTCCTCGGGTCCGGGACCGTCTGTGCCGCTCCAGGCGGTACACATGTTCAACGAACGGGACAGCACGTTGAAACGTGAGTTTTGGGTTTTTCTGGGGTTTTGAAAATTTCGAAAACCGAGTTTCGTGTTGGGAACCTGATTTTTTTCATTCTATAATATTGTCATTATTTTGGCAAAATTTTTACGAATGAAAAAAAATCAAGGCAGAAAAAACCTTTTTTTTGACGTTTTTTGATTTCTCGAAATATTTATACCCAAAAATAAATGTCCTGTTTTGTTTATCTGTTCTAAAAATAAAGAAACGTGTTTGAACAAAAATTTTAACGTAATTTATAAAAAAATTGTTCATAAACGAACATAAACAATAAATTTTGATTTTTTGAAATTTTCAATTTAAATTTTCACCCCAAAAAACATAATTTATCAAATTTATGAGAATTTTGATCATTTGGGTAATTTTTAGCCGGTGACATCAAGGCGTGCCCATGTTGCCGTACTCTGATAGTCAAGATGAACGACGGGTCGTGCAATCACATGATGTGCGCCATCTGTGGCACCGAGTTTTGTTGGCTATGTCTCAAGGTTATTACTGATCTTCATTATTTGAGGTGAATTTTTTTTTTTGAAATTTTTGGAAGTTCAATTATATTTATTTTTTTCAGTCCGACGGGTTGTACATTTTGGGGTAAAAAACAATGGACGAGAAAGAAGAAGCTCCTCTGGCAGATTGGAACGCTCATCGGTGCTCCCGTGGGCATTACTCTCATCGCCGGACTCGCAGTGCCTGCCATCATCTTCGGCGTGCCTATATTCATCGGTCGAAAGGCGTATCAGCGCTTTGACAACCTCAACAAGGGCCGGCGCCGATTTATAACCGTCGTCAGCGTGGCTGGATCGTTTGTCGTGAGCCCGGTGCTCGCGGTCATGGCCGTCGGCGTCGGTGTACCGATCATGCTGGCGTACGTGTACGGCGTCGTGCCACTGTCCCTCTGCCGAAACGGTGGCTGTGGAGGCAGCGAAGGCGAGGCACAGGAGCCGGGATACGGAGAAGAAGACGACGAAATCGCGAATCTGACTGCCGGATTTGGCGCTACGAATGCGCATGATCGATCGCGACTCATCAATTCTCCGGAGCGAGCTGATACGTCTTCTGTTGGGGATACGGTTTCTGGCACGACGGTCGGTCTGCGATCTGGAAGCACCGGTGGCACGTCCTGCAAGGTGCATGCGCAGAACAAGCGGCGACTCAGCGTGGATTCGACAGGTGTTACGAGTTTGGGTGAACGGGTCAACTTTGAGAAGGCGTCAGTCAACGCCATGGCGGGCAGTCGGTATGATAACAAGGTGTGTGGAATTTTTTATACGGAATCAATTTTTTTTGCATTTTTAAAAATTTTTTATGGGATTGAGAACTTTTTTCACTTTTTCAAAACTTTTATGGGGTCTAAATGTTTTTACTTCTTTTCAACTTTTTTAGGAACCGAATAATTTATTTTTTTTTATTTTTGTGTCCAAATAATTTATTTTTTTATTTTTATGTCCAAATAATTTTTTTTTATTTATATGTCCAAATAATTTTTTTTATAGGGTCGTGGAATTTTTTTTGCACTTTTCAATTTTTTATGAGATTAAGGAATTTTTTTTATTGCTTTTTTTCCAAATTTTTGATGTTGTCAAGGAATTTTTTTTTTGCATAAAAACATTTTTTTTCTGTGGCCGAAAATTTTTAAAATTTTTTATTATGCGAATATTTTTTTATTGTTGTTGTTTTTCAGAGCCTCTACACAGTCTGCTCGGATGGCCACGAAGCCCAGGGCGGAAACGGCGAGATGGACAGCATCGTGGGTCTTGCGGGATCCGTTCTCGACGCGAAATCCCTCACCGACTCTTGCGGGCGTCACGTCACGCTGACTCCCGCGCACTCTGCCGAGGACCCCAAGACCAACGGCGAGTCAAACACCTTCGACGACTCTGCCTCCCTCCGATCCAAGGGCACGACGTATCCGTTGGCTGGTGCAAACAGCAACGCCCCGTGCGCGTCTTCCGCCGGCCGGGCCAAATCCAAGAGCCCTGCGAGCGTTGGACCAGAGGATCTCGCCCCGGCGGAGTTCTACTGCGCGGATTTCCAGCTCCAAGGCGTGTCCGAGGCCGAAGACGGACAGGTGGATCCCTACAAGGTACACCACTTCATGGATAACCTCAAGCAGATACTCAACGATGACGTGCCAAACGGCGAGCGACCTGTAAAAAAATTCAAGTGAGTTTTTTGGTCTCGCAACGAATGTTTTTTATATATTTTTTTGGTCACGGGTCTTGCCACGAAAGTTTTTTTTAACCTATTTTCGGCTGTGGGTCTTACAACGAAAGTTTTTTAAAACTTTTTTTTGGCCGCGGGTCTCGCAACGAAAGTTTTTAACCCGGTCTTTCAACGAAAGTTTTTTACTTTTTTTGGCAATGGTCTTGCAACGAATGTTTTTTTATTTTGTTTTTCATTTTTTAGGCCCCGCCATCCACCAAACCTCCGAGCACATTCCCTGACGTCAACCGGAGCCCCGGTAACAGCCCAGGTCAGCGACGAAGGCACCCACGCAGTAATAACCCCCGTGGAAGCCCCAGCAACCGGTCATGGTCACCTAGCCACCCCGGCCACAGCATCCTCAACAACGACGACGACGACGACAACTTCGTCGACCATAGCCATATCATCAGCAGCCAGTAATAATCCTGCGACAGCGGCAACGACGACAGCGTCGACAACGTCACCGAAACGACGCTCTCTGCTGTCGCGGCTCTTCTACCGAGGTCGCAAGGGAAACCGCTGACCACACCGGGACCCCCTTGCTCAATCAATTCAATTCTTTCTACGCTCCTACGCTCTTTCTAGTCCCCTCCAAGCAGGCCTTACTCCATCCACTCTCTTTTTTTTCCTCCTTCTTCCCTTCACGGACCTGACCACTTCTCATCACTCCCGTCCGACCCAAAAGCACGCGTGTAAGCTCTACCCTTGTGATAATCTATGCCGGACAATAAATTTTGTTCTGAAGATTTGAGGAGTTTTTTTGGGGTTGAAAGCAAAGCGGGAAAAAACAAGGTGGAACTGCAAAAAACAGTAGCATGAAAATTTTTTTTATCAAATTGAACGTAAATTTTGTAAAAGCAGTAAAATAAATTAAGTGCGAAAAAAATGGAGAAATAAAAAATAAAAAAATGACGTTGAAATAAATAAATGAAGGTCGGAAAAAAATTGTAAAACATTTGAAAACGCGTGAATCATCGAATTTATTTTAAGAAAAATTGTGTGTTTTTTTTGTGAATTTTGCCTGTTTTTTATAAAAAAATGTGGGCCAAATCGAATTTTTGACAGCTAAATTTTTTTATTTTTTTATTTTTTTCGAAATTTTGATTTTTCTGATATCAAATTTTTCAATTTTTTGACGGCCCCCGATTTCTGACAGCCTGGTCAGGGAGCAAATGCCAACCGCACCAAAGTGTTCCCCATTTGCAAACGCTCATGTGTTCCCTGCTTTTCGCATCACCGCTGCTCCACTCCCGATGAAAGCCAACGTCAGGTATGGCGTTCTTGGAGCCGGATTCTTTTTGTTCTGCTTACTCGGATTCGCAGGGCATCGAGGATGGATTGGCAGCGAAGAAAGCAACCCGAAATTACGCTTTGAAGACGTTCTGCCGCGCGTTAAAGCACAAAAGTGAGTTTTTATTCCGGCAATGATTGGCAAACCCCAACACTCCTTTCGACGACCTAATGCTCCATACAGGCTGTTTTTAAGAACCTTCGTATGAATCATGAAAGGTTCTTTTTCTTTCTTATACGGACCTTTAGATCCAATTTTCACTCGTATACGAACCGTTAGATAAAAAATGGAAGACGCGCGCGTCCGGCCAGAACGCTGCTCGAGCGTTCCGTATGGCAGTTGTAAGATCGTACAAGAACTTGTATTTTTTTTGCAGCGCGCGCGACTCAAACCAAGTTTTTTTTTGTTTCAAATTGAAAATGACAAAAATCTCACTGGCTACCATTTCTGCAGCATAACGCTGTGGATGCCATGATAAATTTTGCCCTTTCAATTTTAAACAAACAATTTCCCCGTCTGGAGTTGAGTGGGGCTATCACTGGCTACCATTTATACAGCAAAAAACTGTGGATGCTCCGATATTCACCCAACTCCAGTTTCAAACAGACCTGGTAAATTTGACGAGCTGATTGCCGGTCGGATTCATGTCATGGGGCAGTATCGAAAGTTGTCGATGTCACGGTGATTTCGCATCTGAAACCAAAATGTGCCGGTAAAACGTGCTCAAAGATTTTGTAGACAAAATGTTACCTATAATGACGTTTACTTCAAAATGATGAGCTTGAGTAGCGGTTCGATAGTTGTCGAGGTTAATGAGAATCTGCAAAAAAAAGAAAATACGTTACTTTTTGTAATGCCACTCAAAAAGAAAAAAAAGGAAAAAAAATATTTGTTCAACCCCATTTTTCAAAAAAAAACATACGGAAATCTGAAAAAAATACAGAAAAAGTCATTACAATTTTATAAATATCCATGATTTTGGAAAAGAACTTACCAAATTTTACTGAAAAAAAATTGAATGAAACCCAATAAAAATTTCTTATTTTTTTTGTAAAACAAAACTTACCGAAAAATTATTCTGAAAAGTCTAAAAAAAGTTAGTTTGTGTGAGCGAAATCACAATAATCGTATGTTTTAGCAAAAAAAGATATTATAGGGTTTGTGCAACCCATTTCTATATTATTTTAAATAAAAGTTTATTGACAATTCATCACAACACATAAATACAAAAAATGATTACCAAAAAAGTAACGGATATTAAAGGGTTTGTAAAACCCATGATCTTCAACAAGAGCCATATGCCATTTTTTTTTATTTACAAATTCACATATTGTACGACAAAAATAAACGAAAAAAAAAAATTACTTAACAAAACGAGAAGCAGGGGGCCGTCGTAGATGAGAATCTGAAAACAGTAGTTCATAGGTGACAAAACTAAGTAATATTACAGACAAATCACGGACATTAATTAGGAAAACAAACGGGCAAATCGCTCTTGCCATAAGAAAACCAAAGTTTTTGAAAAAAATTTGCTCGATTCATTTTGTTGCACGTGCAGGTTGCCGGCATCAAAACCAAACTTGATAGTTTTTCGCATCGCAGAAAAGAAAAAAAATACAAGTCCGTAAGATCATATTTTTGGCTTATAAGATTCATACGCTGCCATATGGCTGCGCGATGCTGCGCCGCGACGCGTCGTCAAACCATTCCCCGCTTTTTGTCCTATAAGGTATTTTTATGGTCCATATTCGTTCGAAGATCTTCCAAATACCTTATAAGGCATTCTTAGGGAACAATACAAAGTATGGAGCTTTAGATCTGTGAAAGGAGTGTTGGGGAAGTTATTTTTCAAATTATTGTAGAGGTCTTCAAAAGTGCACCATGTCAACGTGCTTCGATTTTGAACGGTGTGTTGGCCGTCCGAAGAAGGTATTCGTCTATCCGGATCTCGAGGGCACAGTTTATTCTCATGTTTATGCGGATATCTTGAAAGTCATCCGGGAAGGTCCGTTTTATACGGAGAATCCCGACGAAGCGTGTTTATTTGTGCTGAGTATTGACACGATCGATCGAGACGTTATCAGGTGAGATTTGGAAAGAGAGGGATGAATGTTCGTGTTCGTTCGCAAATAAATTTAAATTTTTGTGTTCGTGTTCGTTCGAGGACAAATTCAAAATTTATTGTTCATGTTCGTTCATAAACAACAAAATTTTTATAAATTACGTTGTTCGTGTTCGTTTACGAATATTTTTAAGGAACAAAATGTGCAACCAATTTTGGGTATATTAAAAAAAGTCGAAAAACGCGATTTAAATTTGAAAAAAAAACAAAAAAATCAAATTTCATTTAAAAAAACGTCAAAAAAATCACTTTTACGTTACAAAAAGCAAATTACGTATTTCTGATTAAATGAATAAAATTTTGTTAAAAAGAGAATTTTCGATGTTCGTTCGTGTTTGTTCACGAACATGGAAAAAATGTTCACGTTCGTGTCATTTGTCAAACAAAATTTTTTTTAAATGTTAAAAAATGTTTTTGTTCGTTTATGAACAAAAAAACGGCTATTCACTCTGTTTTTGGTGCAAACTGATAGCAAATCCGGATTTTTAAGCGAAAACTTCGTTCGCAACGTCAACGATCGCATTGCCTCTCTCCCAACCCGGATCTGGAACAACGGCCGCAACCACGTCATCTTCAACCTCTACCACGGCACTTTTCCAAGCTACACCGAAGACCTTGGCTTCGAATTTGGCGAGGCAATGGTCGCCCGGGCTTCTGCGTCCACACACAGCCACCGGGCGGGCTTCGATCTGTCGTTTCCCCTCTTCCACGCCGAACATCCCCTGCGAACTGCCACTCCGAGACCCATCGTCGGCGACGCAAATGCCGATAAATGGTTATTTTCATTCAAAGGCAAGCGCTACGTCTACGGTATCGGCAGCGAGACCCGTGATAACCTGCATCACCTGCACAATAACGCGTCGGGTATCATTGCGACCACCTGCAGGCACAATTCGGACTGGAAAAAGTTTGAGGATTCCAGGTGCGCGGTGGACAACGCTGGCTACGATGAGCATGATTACGAAACGCTCCTGACGGGTTCCACGTTTTGTCTGACACCCCGTGGTCGAAGGCTGGGGTCGTTCAGGTTCCTGGAGTCCCTCAGAGCAGGTTGCATACCTGTCGTGCTGAGCGACGGCTGGCAGCTGCCATTTGGCGAGATTGTGGATTGGTCGACCGTTGCCGTCGTTGTTCACGAACGAAATGCGCTTCATGTGGGTCTATTTTGTCGTTTTTACAGTTTTGCACGTTCGCATATTCGATTTCAGCTGAACAATATTCTGAGACGCGTTTCTCCGGACGCCCTGATGCGCATGAAGGCCGCTACGCGCTTCGTATACCACAGACATTTCAGCAGCGTCGAGAAGATCGTCCAGACTACATTTGACGTGCTCACGCGTCGATTGGCATTTTTGGAAGGTCAGAATGTGCCTAGACCTTGCGTTTTTCCGGATAGACTTTCTGCGAAGGCTGTTAGCGAGCGATCGTTCACACTCGTGCTTCACGGCATTTTGAAGTACTCATCTCGGCTTAATCGGCTTGTATCGTCTATTGCCAATGTTGCTGAGCTTTCTAAGGTTGGTTGATCGTTTTTTCGGGACGAGCCGAACCAAATGTTTGGTTTATTGAATTTTGAGCCAAGCCCTAAAAATTTCCAAAAAATTGAAAAAAATAGGCTATTTGATGTCAAATTTGTATTGTTTCAGATTGTTTTCAATTTTTATTTTTTCAATTTTTTTTAAATGCATTGTTTTAATTTAAATTTTTTAATTTAAATTTAAATTTCCTTTTAAAATTAAAAATTTTTTTAAATTAAAATTTTTTAAATTAAAGATTTTTTTGAATTTAAAAATTTTTTTAAATGTATTGTTTCAATTTTATTTTTTTTTAAATTCGCGAAAAATTTAAAAAGCAAATTTTGTGTTATAATTTTTTAAATTATATAATTTAATTTTTTTGTGTTAAAAAATTGCAATTACCGCCGTGATTTTTTTTGTTACAAAAATTGTGTAAAAATTTCGAGCCCAGCCGCCCAAATTTTCGTTTCGAAAATCAATGAACCGAGTCGAGCGGCTCGATTTTTCGATTTTGGCTTTTATGACAACTCGGTTGCGGGGGCGACGTTGCAACGCTGTTGTCTAGTCATTTACGTACTTTCGCTCATATCAGTCAACTTGCACATATGTAGCCATCTCTCCTTCCCGGATTGACTTTTGCCATCCAACCAACAACTGCGAGTGACCGCATGCATGCCCGCATGCCCTGACCTCCCGGATGTCTGTTTTTTCTGCGTCACGGAGATAAGGATGCGTGATGCGTGATACACTAATAGGATTTGCCAAAAGAAGAGCACAAGACGCGCCGTAGGCAACGTACCGCAACACGCGATTAACGTTAGCGTTGAAAGTTTATTTGTTTTTTTTTCTGTCCTGCGCCTTTTTGTATAGTTCGGTGACCTTTCTTCTTTTTTTACATATTTGCGCGGCATTTTGCCTGAGTGCTACGCGCGCGCGCTCAAATTTGATCATCGGAAACTGGTCGTAATTGCATGTCGTGGCTATTTTTGGAATCGTCCTGCACTGATGACGCTAAAAACCAAACTTTTTGCAGCCAATAAACATTTTGTTTTCTTACTTTTTCAGATAATCGTTCTTTGGCCGAAGCCCCGCGGTCAGCCACCTGAGGTCGAAGCTTTTCGCGTCCCCACACCTTTGCAAATCATCGAAGTCGACAGTGTCGCGGATGTCAACGTCTTCAACCTTGCGCCAGGTGATTTGGCCGGTGAATGGGTTGTTTCGATGGACGAGCGCTCCCAGGCGACACCCAATCAGGTGCGGGCCCTGTTAAGGGTCGCAGCGGCACAACAAACACCTAGAATCGTGTCTTCTTCGTTGCTGGTCCACGGAGACGTCATTGGCCTGGGTATTTCGGCTACCGGAGCTTATTCCATGGCTACGATGCATTTTTCGGTTGTTCCGAGGATTCTATTGGACAGTTATGAATCCTGGCTGGTCCCGGATCTTCGGGAACTCGTCGGCGCCAACGCACACTGCCACACGCTGCTTTTCAACGCTTTTATGGCGGATACGACGCTACAACCATCGTTGGCGGTCGGGGAACGGAGTCTCGTGGCGGGTGAACACGTGCTTAGCAGGAATACTACTCTTTGCTGGCAGAAAAATGCGTTTCAAAAACATTGGCATACGCTGCCGTTTCTGACGGGCAACACTAGGATTCACATGGCTGTGGCTGAGTGAGTGAATCCGGGTCCTGGGATATGAAAGCGATATGGGTAGTCAGTTAAAGTCAGTTATTTGTTGGACGTTGGTTGTATTGTACATAAATGAGTTGTGATCAGAGATGGGCGACCAGCACTTTTTTTTTGTTCTCGCGCGAACACAAACATTTTGTTAATTTTATTCGAGAAATCGAACGAACGCGAACATTTTTGTCAGTGTTTGCAAACGAACAGATTTTTTGCATATTTTATACAAAAATTTATCCAAACTGGGCATAAAAACGTACAAACGTAAACTTGGATTCTATGCGTTTTCACGTTTTTGGTGACAGTTTTCCAACACTTTTTATTGCCAAAAGCAATTCACATTATTTGTAATTTTTGGAAAAATAACATCGATTTCGGCACCATTAATCTGATTTTACTTAAATTTTTGTTCGTTTTATCTGTTCGGAAAATTTGTATTTGTTCGCGAACGAACGAACACAAACGTTCGCCCCTCCCTGGTAGTCAGTTATTTGTTGGACGTTGGTTGTATTGTAAAAAAATGAGTATAAATTGTAATCTGTCGTTGTCACATCTCGTTACTCGGGGGCTTCCCTTATGCTGTTATAGTTTTGCAGCTTCTAGATAATTCCTTGCAAAAAAAAACAAAAGCCGGGCACCGTTTTCATGCGTATGCTGATAAAAAACAACTACAGCTATGATATTTAGCTACCAGATGTGTGGTTTTTCAAATTTCCGGTTGGACACAGGAGGAACTTCCTCCGTGGCATGCCAGGGTATTGCACGGAGGCGGATGTCAGCCAAAAACTCGGAACATCATGCATCATCACTCACATTCACTCCGCGTCACATTCAAGCCGGAAATGACTCTGAGGAGTGGACAAGATGCCACAGTACAGACACCTTTGCCTTTGCGGGTGATTTCCGCCGTTGTTTATGTAATAAATTCGCCCCCTGTTGAAAAAAGTGCATGTTTTCTAAACAGCGGTGGCCTTCAAAAACTCCGTGTTTATTGCGCATAGGCGTCTCAGCACGAAAGCCTGGTATGTATTTAACAATGGATAAAAGTCAAATCTCCGTGTTGCCATATCTCACGGGCAGGAGGCATTGGATCGGGGAGAAGTAGCAGTTGCGGAAGTGATTCACATTCCGCTCCCTTTTCAGCACGATGACTCCGGATTCGGGATCCTCAGAGGTCTCTTCGAGTGCCGCGGAGGGGCCGAAGAGCGCGATGTTGGTGATTGGCAGCGATGCCGCCAGCGCCAGCAAGGCGCATAACACGATTGTGATTAGAAGACGCATCTGCATTGTTGTTGAGCACTGGGTTTTTTTCTGAAAAAAAAGATATGAATTTTGAGTACGGAGTACGGTATTTGGGTTTTAGCACGAAAATTTTAAAACGCCAAAAATGTTTTTTGAAAGTAATGGGAGGAAAAAAATCAGGTTGAAATGGTTTCAGGTGAAACATGTACAGCTTAGGGATAACGAAACACTGAGGAAACAAAATTATCCGACACGCGCTGCTCGAAGCAGTCTGTGGGGATGACCACCGCCAGCGCAGTCAACAAGCCGCCGGGCGCTGGCCTGGCTACGTTGCCTCCGCCTGCCCCGCCTTATATGTATGGCATGGCCGCGGCATACGACGACCTGATTTTGTCAGTGGCCGACCGAGAAACGGAAAGAGGCGCGACTGATTAAAAAAAAGGGGGAGGAGTGAGCCGAGCCGAGAATGGCAGCAGCATAAGAAAAATCCTCTCTCCCCCCCCCGTGTTGGACACACCCGAAGGCTACGAAGAAGACGTACGGGTCGTCAACCAGAGACCAATTGTACACCATGAAGGGGACAACAGGTGACGCACCTGCACTCGCTCGGGGCGGACTGCTCCTGAATCCTGTGCCGTCAGTCGTTAGTCGGGTCCAATGTGATGGCCTCGCTTGCTTGGGGGTCCGGAAGAAGATGGAGAAGGCAAGGAAGACTTTGCATAAATCTCATCTGGCTTGGCAACACTCGAGTTAGCATATCAGCCTTAGGGCTTCTTTAGAGGCCATGTAGGTGCCGTTGTACTGCATCAACGCCAGACTTGGCACGCAAAACACACGCCATAAATGTATCCTTTTATGTTAATGTTTACTGGCAACAGCCCGCAGACGACAGGCGACTGACGATTTCTACGAGGCTTCCCTGCTACAACATTTGTGGTGCCCAAAGCCTTCTTTTTGTCACCGACCGACCGAACGGTAAATGCCGTCATCTGAACATCTGAGCACCTAAACTATTTAATCCGCACAAAAAACATGACTTCATTACTCCGAACATGCACATGCAACTTTTGAGGTCTGAACTGAACCAGTAACCGACCATATTTGGTACAGGGGGCGGATGGTTTTTTTATAGATGACCTAAAGCCCACCAGATGTTACATATGTCCCCTGTTGCAAGTTGTGTCCTCGACGTCCACGTCGTCGATGACGGGTTTACGTGACTTCCAAAAGTGCAGACAACGTAATTCAATTACGTTCTGTTTTGCCATCAAAAAGTTATTGCATTTTTGGACATCTTTAGCCAGCTTGTCACGTGGCACCGGTTTGCATGCAGCAGGCACAGTGACGTAATTTGTGTCCAAGTGCACTTCCCGGTTACGGTGGCATACATACCTATCTCGTCTTTTGCCTGCTTTAACTCGAATTATCTCGATGAAGGAAAAAATACCGGACCGGTGCGGAAATCCGTTTACATCACGTCAGTTGCCATAAATCGCTTTTTTGTTACCAAAAAAAGGGTTTATTACTCGTGGAGTCTAAAAACAGCTCAACGACGTAATATTCATACCCCAATCCGTCAAAACACGGTTGCGGGGTTTCCGGCAACTTTTTCTAGGTGAGGGATTTGGTCGGTGCATGCCGCCTCCGCGTAACGGACTCAGGGGATGCGATTAATCCCATGTCAGCAACAAAACTGTTGCAAGTTCCGTTTTATTGTTGGAATAAGGAAAAAACAACTCGATGAGCCTGTTTCTGTACTTTGCCATTTCACATCCGTTCCCGACGACGACAACCTACGTCGTTAGTCTAGAAATAGTAGGCAAGCACTTCGGAGAAATCAACTATCTTCGCCAGACACCATTTAGGGGTGTTCTAATGTCAATAGAGGATTTTACCCACCGGAAACGTTCAACCCCCGTTCGCAAGCAAGAAATGGCACTTTCGGGTCGAAAACCAGAAACTGTACTTTCGTGTCGAGATCCAGAAACTATATTTTCGTGTCGAGAGCCAGAAACGATATTTTCGTGTCGAGAGCCAAAAACGATATTTTCGTTTCGAGAGCCAACAAGACCACCTCAAAGCCAAAATTTACTTTACGCACAATTTTAATTATACAAATGAATCCAGTCGAGATATCCGCCGTCCCCTGAGGGTCCATGCCGTCTCATCTGGGGTCTTTGTCGCTGCCAAGCTCGGTGGCATTCGAAGCAGTCTGAACAGGTCCAGCAACTGGGGGCACGACGATGAAATCCATGCTGACCACGGGGGCGTTGCGCAGAGCCTGAAAAAAAAGCAACAACAGTAAAAACCAATCTCAAAAGCACAAGCAACAAACCTGTCGAGCAGCAGTGTCTTCCGTGACGTCGTCGTCACGCAGGGGACAGTTGATTACATCTTCGACGACGCTGTACAACGGCTCCACGCCCTGAAAGAAAACAACAAATAAAAACAAATCCAGTTGAGATAAGAGATAATTTGAAAATGTGTATACATATTTCAGAGATTGCCACCCCCCAACACACCACGCTGAAACAAAGAACAGCAATTTGGCGCTGTTAATCGGAAAAGGAAAACATTCGAAACACGGAAATCCTATAAAAAAAAATGGCGGCGTTGGTTCCAGAGAACCGACCACCGTGGAAATTTAATTTGACTTTTTGAGGCTATCCAAATTTCTTTTTACGAGCGAAATGGGCCAAAATGCCAAAATAAAAAGGTTATTATCGAAAAACAGGATCCTTCAAATTTTACGGCGCAGTTTTTAGGAAACAAACCAGAAATAACAAAATTATCCGACAATGACCGTAATCGAGTAAACATCGTAAAAGTTCTTTTTTTGGACGTAAATTGTTTTAAACCACGAGGAAATTCAATTTGCGTCTAATTAAATCACTTTACAGGCTTCAGGTCACCACTTTTTCTAATAATCGACATTTCATCGTAAAAAAAAAAATTTTAATCCAATCGTAATAAAAACGATGGCTTACGGTAGTATCAACTTGAAACACCTTCTGCGCAAGTCTGATGTCCTCCTCGACGCTTTCAATCTCTTCTGATGAGCGGAAACGAAGCGCAGAGAGGCGTTCGAGCTTCTCTCGCATCTCGGGAGAAAGGACAAATTCAGTTGCAGTTTCCGTCAAATTCCTCAGCCGGGAAGATTCACGAGCGTGTTCATTAGCCTTCAATTAGGAAAAGTTTATTTTTTAAAAAGCGCCATTTGCATTAGCACACTTACAACATTTGTTCGGTCGTTGGCATTCATCGGCAGGGGATTAGGAATCGTAGCGTCCGTGGATAGCGGTCTGCATCTCGCGACGCGAAGTAGGATCCCGCATCTTCTCAGCAGCATTAGCGCCTGTCTGCCTGCAAATGTTGTTAATGCTGATCAAAATGAACCTCGTCACTTTGTTGTCTTAAAAATACGTTCAAACACTTTACAAAATGCCACACAAAAAAACCAAATTATATTTTTCAGAAAAAAATTATAAAAATTTTTGGTGCAACTGCTCGGGACATTTTGCCAAGTGTTGTTTTACTGCGAAAAAAGTTTGCGCAACATTGCATTGGACATTTGCGCTTTTGTTTGTTTCTTTTGTCGTCATGGCTTCTGCAGATTACCTCAAAAAGTACATCTCAGATGACAAAGAAAAGAAGAAAAAGAAGAAGAAGAACGACAAGTACAACGGGTAAGTAATTTGTGGCTCGAAATCGGTCAAATCTTGAAACATTATTTTTTTTCAGATTAAAAGTTGTTGAAGACGACGCTTTTATCCCTGTCGAGTCAACTGCTGGAAAAACCATTATCCGGGACGACGATGATGATGATGACGACAACGAGGTAGGCGAATTTGAAGGTCACTGGGGGATATATGAAATCCGCAACTGCTTTTTCAGGCTGAAATCCGCGAAAAAGTGGAACTTGCCAAGAAACTCCAGTTCCGATCTGATACTTTTGTTACAGTTGAAGGTTTTTTTTGATTTTTACTCGTTTTTCTTTGGTTTACGATGTTTTTAGGCCCGTTGGACGAGGAGGATGCATCGCCTGAACGCCGTCGTCGTCCGGCCCGGAGTCGGTCACCGGATGCTTCTCCACCTCGTAGAGGAGCTCGGAATCACACGCCAGATCCGTCGCCCCCGCGCCGTGGCCGAAATCATACCCCAGATGCCTCCCCAAAACGTAGAAACCGAAATCGTACTCCAGATGCGTCGCCTCCCCGTCGACGACAGCGTGAGTCACCGCACAGAGGAACTCGCCGACGTTCTCGCTCTCGCTCTCGATCACCGAAACGACGCCGAGGTGAAACGAGTGGACGCCACGACGACTCAGATCCCAGTCCGCCACGCAGGTCACGCAAGGGCTCGGATAGCGATGCTTCACCCCCTCGACCGAGAAGACCTCCAGCCTGGGGGGCTTCCAAAAGGCGAGAAGCGACCCCGGAAATCCAGACAAAGGCCCAGGCGATGCGCGACGGAAAGAAATCTGGTCTGGTGTCGGCCAAAGAAATGCGGGAAGAAGCTGCGAGGCTGAAGCTTCAAAAATCAGAGGTGAGTCGTTAAAAAAACATTTATTTACCTAAAAATTGTATTTTGATAATTTCCAGGTCCTCGGTGACGTCGATGACGAGATATCCGGCCGAAACGCAGAGACCAAAATCAGGACGGCGTACACGGGCAAGGAGAAGAAACTTTCCAAGGAAGACGAGGCCCGAAAACGGCGCGAAGAAGCCAAAAACGCAGAATTGCAGGAAAAGTACGAGCGCGAGAGCCGCGGTGTCGCCCAGCTCAAAGAAGTGGGTTTTTCCATCTGTTTTCTTCAAAAATCCTATTTTTGAACATTTTAGAGAGAAAAACAACTCCTAGAAGAAGAAAGAGTCATGAAAGAAGGATTTGCCCGGTACGCAGACGACGACGCGATGAACGAGCACCTCAGAGACCAACTCAACATGGAAGAGGATCCCATGGCCAAGATCATCGCCAAAAAGAAGCAAAAGATCGAGATCAGAAAGGGACTCGGTAAGCAAAAAATATTTAATTTTGTTAGATTTAAATAATTATTTACGTTCTGTGATTTCAGTGTACCCCTCGTACAAAGGCCATTGGCCGCCAAACCGATTCAGCATTCCTCCCGGCTATCGCTGGGACGGCGTCAATCGCAGCAACGGCTTCGAAGCGAAGCTCGCACTCACCGCAAACAAACGCGAGGCTGACGAGAAGATTGCCTACCGTTCGATCGTCGAACTTACTGAATGAACGCATTATGGGCCCAAGTCCTGGAACGAATAAACTGAAAAACCATAGAGTTGTAAATTTAGGCCACCTAAAATAGTAAAAAATCAATTAGTTTAAAAATCGATTCGAAACCCACAGAAAACTGTCGTTTTTCGTTTCGAGACATGTCTTGAAACGAAAAACAAGGCCTATTTTGAACAAATTTTTCACATTTTCGCGATGAAGTCGTGCACATGTTATTTACAAGTGGCCGCAAAAAAATGATCTGAGCGGTTTTATCACGTACTTGTTATAAAAAAAAGACAAAATCAACAGAAAAAATTCTAAAAAATCGCCTCAAGACCCGTCGGCAGGAATAGGTATCGTAACAGCTTTTTTCTGCCGAAACACAAAACTAGGAACCTTGCTCCGGAAAAAGTAAAACCAAAAAAGCAGGTTATCCACATTTTCGTCGAGCAACTGACCGGCAGCTGTTGCATTTTCGCGAATAGCGAAGAGGATGGCTTCGATAGTGGCGAGATGCTCGTCGCTGATGCCCTTCTGTGGCCTCCAGAATTCTGTTTTATAAGTTTTGAGCACAACGCAGGGCAGAGTCGCTAGTTCGGGTCTCTTCCGCATCCCGCGCACCGTGTACCACGTTGCATCGAGGACGACGAATCTCTTCACGGGGCCATGCTTCGTGACGTAGTCCTGTATGGACTGAGCGCCGGGTTCGGGGTAGACCAGCACCGTGTTGGGGTACTGCTCGGAGTCGGAATAGTCTGGTAGATCCTTTCTGCCGTCGAAGATTCGCGTGTTGTCGGGAGCGAGGAGGAGACAGTGGACGGCGGTTGACTTGGCATTGAGCTCGTGCGGGTGCTTGATGACGTCCACGGCGACTGGTAGCTTGACTCGGGGCGAGATGGCCGCAACACCCGGCACGTAAACGTGGCAGTCGTAGCAGAAGTACATGCGATTGCGGTTGCACACAGGGCACGGTTGACGCTCGGTTAGAGCTTCCACGCCGTCAAACGAGGCGAGACCCATCCTGAGCAAAGAGAACTGTCAATTTACAAATCAAAGGATACTGAATGAATTCAGATCGTAAATCCACACGAAAACGAATATAAAACGAAGCACAGTTCTCGAAAAATGAAAAAAAACGAGGAAAACAGATGCAATGACGCTTGGAAATATTTTTAGGTAATGTAATTCAAACATCTGGGTTTCAACAAGATTTCTGAATCGACACACAAATGATATTAATTTACTGTAAACACAAAAAAGAAAAAGTAATAAAACATCCGACAAAAAATCGTAAAACAAGTAAAACTCCAAAATGCACTTTCCAATACTCTCGCAGCGAAAAAGTTACGCCTCTCAAGATTTGAGAAATGATGACAAAAATTTCGCGTCCTATGCTGATTCGCAGGCATTGGTGACTTTGCGTGGTTTTGGATATTTTTTTAACTTCATTTAGTGCCTTGCTTTTTGTTTCAGTGAACGAGGATGACTCTCTACCTGCTGCATCAATGGAAGTTGCAACCCGGTGGGCCTCAGAACCCGAGTATGTTATTTTTTAACCCATATTGGTCTATTTCATGTCTTTTGTCTTTTAGTGCCCTTCATGCTCGCTCTGAGCGACGCCTCGACGCCGTATCACGAGAAGGAGCTCATCGTCCGCACCCTTGACGACTGGGGCGTGCTGACGTCGACGTGGTTCGAGATTGCGGATTTTCTGCCGACGATTGAGCGTCTCGCCGAAGACCCTCAGTTTCCCGAGCGTCATCGTGCTGCCCTGCTGGCTTCGAAGGTGGCCTACTCGCTGACCGACTATGCTGGCGCGTTGCAGCTCGCGATTTCTGCCGGGGAGCTTTTTTCGCTTCATCCTCGCGAAGCTCATCCGGAATTTGGACCTCAAGACGAACTCGTGAGTTTTTTCCACCTTTTTTTTGTTGTTTTGAGCCCAGTTGCACGGGTATCTTTTCAGTTTGTCCACAAGATCATCGAGCAAGCCGTCGACACGTACAAGAACGCCAAACGCGATGGTGCCATGATCGATGTCAAACTCGAGGGTCTGCTCAACCGCATTTTCGACCTCAGCATGGACGCTCGCGAATTTCGTCATGTTGTCGGCCTGGCCCTTGATACGCGTCGTCTCGACCAGATCGAACGCGCTGTCAAGGCCGCTGAAGACGCTTCTGCGCTGCTTTCTGAGACCGTGGCGAAGGTTTTCCAATCCCAGCTGGATCGCGCCTTCCGAAGCCGCGTTCTCGACGTTCTGCTTCGACTCTTCAGCGAGCTGGCCGAGCCGGACTTTGTTTCGATGTGCCAGTGCCTGATCAAGCTCGAGAAGCCGGCTGACGTTGCTGAAATTCTCAACCGACTTATTCAGACGCCGGACGGTGAACTTTTGGCTTACCAGATTTCATTCGATCTCTACGAAAACGCGACCCAGCAGTTTATTCAGCAGATTGAGAAGGCTCTCATTGTTGTGAGTTTTTTTTGTTTTCTTAAATCAAAATTTCGGGTTTTTTTGGGTCGGGTATCCGAAAATCCCGAAAAAAATTTTTTAAAATTTTTTCTTGAAAAAAATTTTTCTTACAAAAATTTCCTCAAAATTTTTTATAACGCAATATTTTCGCTTCAGAAGTCTTCCATTTAATTTTATAACTTTTTTTTGGTATACAAAAATTTTGGAATTCGAAGATAACTGCCAAAAATTACGGGTTGTTTTTTTTTATCGGTGACCCGAAAAATGCTTTTTGGATGTTTTTTGACCTGCAGTTGAGTTCTTCCTTTCAGGAGGACAACACGGCATCCACGACCACCGCGGCCGACACCTCGATGGACACTTCCATGTCGGCATCTGGCACTACGGCCACTACCACCACGACCGGTTCTGTTTCCGAGGTTACGGCCACCGCACCGACCGAAGCATCGGCGACCGGTGAAGGTGCATCCCATGCAGGATCATTGGAGGACACGTCTTCGGACGAGAAACCGGGTACCGGCATTCCGACTCCCATCCGGGATGCGCTGCGTCGTATTTTGAGCGGAGAGGAGACGATCAAGCATCACATGCAGTTTCTCATCAAGAACAACCACACTGACATGCTCATCCTTCGCCAGATCAAGGATGTCGTCCGTGCTGCATGCACTCACAACGCTACCGTCGTCGCCAATGGCTTGATGCATGTTGGCACTACCTGCGACGATTTTCTTCGGTAAGTTATTGTTTGATTTGGAATTTTTGGTTCAATTTTCTGATTTTTATTGCTCGTTTTTTCACGTTTTTTTTTTAAATTTTTTTGCTCCGCTTACAAAAATTTTTTTTTTTAATTTAAATTAATTTTTTAAAGTTTTATTTAAATTCTTTAAAGTAAATTTTAAAATTATTTTTTTTTAAAGTTTTATTTAAATTTTAAATTTAAATTTTAAAACTTTTTTTTGACCAATTTTTCAATGAAATTAAATTATTTTAAAAATAAACCAAAATGGCAAAAAAAATTAATTTTTTTTTAAAGTTGCTCTAAGAACGCTTTTTGCTTTCAAATTTTGCCTCTTTTATTTCAAAAACTCTGCTCAAACATTTGTGTTGGCTTCAGGGACAATCTCGAGTGGACGTCGAAGGCCACGAACTGGAACAAGTTCAACGCGGTCGCAACCCTTGGCCTCATCCATCGCGGCCACGAATCGGACGCGCTGAAACTCCTTGAACCCTACCTTCCCAAGGGCGACGGTGACCAGTTCGGCTACAAAGAAGGCGGCGCGCTGTTCGCCTACGGTCTGATCCACACTAACCACGGCAGCCCTGACGTTGTCTCCTACCTTCGAGGTCAGCTCGGAAATGCCACGACGGTCGCTGTCCGACACGGCGCCTGTCTCGGACTCGGCGTTGCTGCTCTTGCTTCGCAGAACGCTGAACTCTACTCCCAGCTCAAGGACGTTCTCTACATGGACGACGCCGTCGTCGGCGAAGCTGCGGGCACGGCGATGGGCCTCGTCATGGCTTCGAGCCTCGACCGAAACATCTTCAACGAAATGGTCCAGTACATCGGCGAAACCGCTCACGACAAGATCCAGCGTGGTCTGCGTACGGGACTTTCGCTTCTGGCTTACGGTCGCATGGAGGAGGTCGAGCCGTTTGTGACCGATCTGCTGAACGCCAAGTCGAATCCTGTGCTGCGTCAGACGGCTGTTTGCATGCTGGCTATGGCCTATGCTGGCAGTGGAAAGGCTGATGTCGTTCGTCGCCTTCTCGCGAAGGTTGCGTCTGATCCGAACCAGGATGTCAAGCGATTTGCCGTCATCGCTGTTGGCTTCGTTCTTAGCAAGTGGGTTTTTTTCTTTTTTAAATTTAATTATTGTGCTTTATTTTTACGGTACTTCAAAATAACGGTCGCTAAAAAAATAACGTCGTCGTTTCTGTTTTTTTCAAAATTGCGGTCTCGAAGCGAAATTGTATTTTCCTGTTGAAAATATCGCGTGCGCGTTTTCTGTAGGCTTTTTTTACCGTAACATCGCTTTTAGAAAAATTTGGTGCCTTTTTGTGTTTCTCGTAAGCATAGTTTAATTAATAACCGAATTTATAATTTCAAAACTGGGTGTATTTTTGTTTTTCAACGGGCTGATGTAGACAAACAAACAAACAAACAAGGCGCAAAGGTTTACACGTAACAAATAACAAACGATTAGATTATTTAGAGTGCTACAAGTATGTTTCTGTGATTATCACAGGCTTATTGAGACCGCAAGGGGATGATTCGTCTTCTGAACGTTTTACTGCTGCATGGACTGCAATCTGTGGATCTGATATCTGTGCAGTAACAGTCGCCGATTTGATGACAGACGTGCCATTGTTAATGCCTGCATAGGAATTGAGCGAAGACGATCGGGGTACGGTAGAAGGTGACGCGCAGTATATCTTGGCAGATACGGGAACACACCTCGAAACTCCCGTCGGCGGCAGTGAGTTCATGTAATTTCCTCGCGGGGACACAGCGACGGTTTTTGATGGCGTTGGCGAACGCTGCTGCTGCTGCTGCTGCTGCTGCTGCTCCGGTCTTTCATCTATGCTTTCAAGTGAAATGGACGTCGAGGGAGTCGGTTGCATTCGTTTTTCCTAAAAAAAATATAATTTTTTGTGTAATTGCGTGCTTGGGGATTTACTGGACTTACGGCTTCCGATTTGTTGTTATCGTAGTCACTAATCTGCATAGGAGGCGCTGGAGGATTCGTAGAGCCGTCATCTCTCGGTCTCGAGCGATAGGAAGTAGGTGTATCTGCGCCAGAAATGGGTCGTTCAAATGCAGGGTCATCGGGAAGGTTTTTGGAAGACTCGGAAATGAGGGGAAAGGCCGTAGGTCTATTTTTGTACGAAGTGAATAGTGCCTGCTTGAGAGGAGGCGTCGACGCAGCTGACCAATCCTGGCCGGAAGGCCCCAGCGAATCCGGAGTACCCGTTGAATCGCAGCGAACTCGCTTCCAAAAATCAGGTGTATTACTACTGTTTTGGAGTGCCACCTGACCACTTGAAGCGCTGTGACATCGTGTACTGGTTGTTATGCTCGCTTTGATATTACACGGCGGCGTAAATGTTCGTCCATTAGCTGGCGTCTGGACGACGATATCTTTCCCTGTGCTTGTGGCTATGGATTTGTCGTACGTTGACCTAGAAACACAAAAACTTTCAATTAGGCTTGGCTTGCATCCTAAAAGGCTTTGTTTGTATCCCCCAACAAGTTGAAAATAGCTTTTTTTTGCTGGTTTTGTTGACTGTTTTCAACAACCAACTCTCATGTGTGTGTATGCCACCAACCAACTTACCACGCGTCTGTGGGAACATACGTGTGATTGCGTGAATAGCTTATGTTTGCCTCGCGGATTGAATGCAGGCATTGACACCGAAGAATTCGGAGAAATGCCTGTCGAAAGCGTCGATTAAATATGGTGTAGATGATGGGATTGATGATGCTCGAGATGTATCCGAGCCATAGAAATATGCTAGCAATCCATGGAGGTACAGAAAATGAAGGACCACAAAAGCCAAACGCGATATTGGTTAGAAAAAAAGGTGTCCAGCAGATGAAAAAGCATATAAAGACGACAGCGAGCACGCGGGTGGCTTTATGCTCGTTGGCAAGCTCCATGCTTGCTGCCTGCAGGGAATTACGCCTGCCGCCAACACGTGTCGTGATCGATGTCAACACATTTGATGTCCTCGTTTTGATCTTGCCGATTTGAAGTTTAATCGCGGACGATTGCTTGTGCAGCAACGGCGGCGTGCGACGCGCAATCCCGGGATCTGATGACTTTTTTATGAGATGCACTTCTTCGGTCTCTGTTGAAGAAGAGTTTTGCTGCACGAGTTTGTTTTTTACGTCCCCATTGTGGGGTTTTAGCGGAGCCGTCAGACTGACTGTGCTGATTTTGTGCCCGGCAGTTAGGCCCGTTGGCGTCTGTGGCAAAGCCCCGGGACTGGCGGCGACGTTTGAAATACTTGATAGATTACAGGAATTTGTTCTGAAAAAAAAACGGAAATTAGGGGGTTATTTGGTTGAGGTATTTGAAGCTTTAGTGCAGCATACCTTATTTGTCCTAGCTTTCTGTGTGGCAGAGTACGTCGGAGACCATTATGAAAGCGGTCGTTAGTTCTCTGGCTCAAAAGTGATGCCTGCTTGTTGAGAAGCTGTGTGGTTTTAACGTACGTGACCGCCATAATGACGAATGGTATGAGAAAAGACAATGTCGACCCGTAAATCATGTAGAGTTGGTTAGCGATGGCACACTGGTTGTTATGGAGGATATTTTCGCTATCCATGTGTGCCAGAACAGCGAGGGGACTCGAGATTACAAATGTAACGACCCATACAAGGGTTATCTTGAAAAATACAATGGTTCGCGATTTGTTTCTCGTCTTGAGAGGCTTTGAGATGCCAAGATATCGGTCAAGTGAAATTACGGACATGTGTACGATGGAAGCACTGCAGAGGCAGACATCGGAGTACGCGTAAAGCACACAGAGGCCGAAACTCCATGTCCAAACACCTGAAAGAGGACTCTGGCTCGTTTACTATCATTTGGGTATCTGGTTGCATGGTGACGAGGGTCTTGGCAGCAGCGAAAGCGGCGTAATCTGAGAGTCAGTCAATCGATGCGAATTATATAGAGTCACATAGAAATCTTCTCTCGAAACGCCAGTGTGATTTTAGGCGGGATTTTGAGGAGGGAGGTATCAGCGAATAAAGCAAAAAGCATAACAACTGTGATGCACTATGGTTTAAAAATTTTGTTGGCAAAGTATCAGGTTACGGGAAGGTAACAGTGACGTCGATGATACTTACCATGGCGGATTTCCGCAAGCATAGCTAGGGGCATGACTATACTACAGACGAGTAGATCAGCCAGAGCGAGTGAAAATAGAAAATAGTTTGTGACATTTTGCAATCGACGATCCGTTGCAATGGCTATACAGACCATAGCGTTGCCGATGAAGCCGATAACGCTGAGCAGTGGAAGTAGGAGCAGTGCGTAGACATTTGGACCGACGGGGACGAGCGAGGGTGGCACGTCGCCCTTAGGATCGACGTGAACTAGGAGGGATGTGACTGCTCTCACGGACTGAGCTGCTGCATTGTTGTGCACGACGTCATCGACATCTGCTGACCAATCGTTGAGTGAGTCCGGAACGAGGGATATTGAAGGGTTGTGTGTTTGGTTAGCAGCGGCAAAAACATGGATCATGATTTGTAGTAGCACTTTGTCCACCAACCAGCTGCCGAAACACCAGATTGAAACCGGGAACGGCAGCAGCTTCTGTTTGTGCCTTTTTTTGGTGGGGGGGCCTTGGAGGTGTGGTTTCCCTTAGAAGTCAGGCTATGACTCGCAAAAAATGACTACTACGTCGCAGAGTGATGGCGGCTGCTGTAAAGCATGGCAGGCGGGCCTCCGGGCAGAGTATAAGGGTTGTTTTGTTGTCGTAGCAATGCAATAACGGTAGTTCACCAGATGGCGGGACTTTTTGGTGCCCACTCGGTTGTTTGATAGACGACGGCAATAAATTAGGCCGAACGAACGGCGCTGCCGGCAACAGGCAAAGGGGAATGGAAGGAAGCAAAGGGCAAAGTGTCCTCTTAGGCGTGGAGTTAAGGAAGACAGATATGCCTTAAATTGGAACGAGTTTGGTGAAATCGACAGTCTGAATCTCGTCGTCGCGTTCATTTGTTCGGTCAATCCGTTTCAATGGCACACGCACGAATAGAATAAGGGTTTTGTTTATGTACAAACGCAGACTCGCGCGAGGGATGGATGCAGCAACATCATTCGCGTGCAAAGTCTGATGAATTCCGGCAGCAACAGGGGCTGTCTAGGAGACACAACGTGGAGAATCGTGTGAGCTTTCTAATGAGACAAAGTTTGCGAGTCAGGAGAGGAGTACACGCGAACGAACACTGACTGCAAAAATGTAGGACGAGAAAGAGATTTTTGGTACAGTTTTGCAGAATTTTTGTTGCAAGAAAAGGTGAGAAATTGGCTGTTACCTCCCGCGTCAAAGTGGCGGGAGAACAAGTTCGGATAGCACGTTTTATCTCATCACGGGAAAAACAAAACAAAAGCAGGAAGCACAGCTCAAGCATTGATTAGTGTATACAGGGCCTTTTTATTTTAGCTTATCGGTAAATAAACCAGAGGACAGTAGACAGCCAACTGTACTCGTTTCTGTATCCCCAAATTGTTTGTCGCATTTTGTCGTCGTTCTCGTTCTCGTCGTCGTCGTCAGTGCTTGCGAGAGGTGAAGAGCGTCGCTTTTTGGCCTCGGGCTGCAAGAAGGGTAAACATTGCAAAAAAACATGGGGAAACAGAAATATTGAAGCTCTTATTATGCACGGAAGGGCAGGGGGGAATCATGGATGGGACGTGGACGAGGAAGGAGTACGAGTGACCTGAGGTGCATGCAAAGGCACACGTAGACGGCGAAAAGTCATCGGTCAATCACTTATGATGGGTTGATTTGGACTGGCTGCCGTAAGGCGGATCAGTTTTTTTAACGATGAGATAGATGCAAGGGTAGCAGAGTGATGGATCTAGGGACGGACATGGCAGGGTAGACGACGTCAAGCTGCTGGGTGTGACGTGACAGGTATTGGTTAGGCTATGCGGACAGGACGGGACGCGGCTATGATGTCCCTCAGAAATGAGAGGGGGGTAATGTCTGTTCTAATGAACTGGAAATCGAGAGAGATGTCTGCTCTAATGAACTGTGGAAGTTGAAAGTTGGCGTGAGAGTAGTGGAAAGTTCTAAACTAAACTGAGACTGACTGTTCGGTTTGATTGGTTTTACGTCAACGACGTGAAACCGCGGATATTTTTTTAACCCAATCTCCTCAGAGGTGAGGAGGATTTTGCGGTCGTGTATATATGAGCGCGCCTAGTGAGTGGCACTTGACTTGACTTTTTCCGCTACAGGCAAAAAGGCTTGTTCTCTCCCGCTCTCTGCAAGCGGCAATTGCTAAACACGAGGCTTGTTAAATCCAGGACTTTGAAACAAACTTATTTTTAAATTTTTACTGATGACGGAAATTTTGAACGAACGTAAGAGAAATACACGTGATTTTTTGATGTACCGCGACTACGATTTTTTAACGTTTGTGTAGATTTTTTAAAAAGAAGTAAACACGCGGGGATTCATTCATTTCGAGCGTCGTTGCACGGCTACAAATTGCACCAAGCAAAGTACAAACTTTTTGTTTGCAAAAAAATGTTTGCATTGGATTAAACTTTAAATTCATATTTTTTTTCAGCGACCCGGAACAATGCCTGAGCTACACCGGCATGCTCGTCGAGCATTTCAACGGACACGTTCGCTACGGGGCCGCTATCGCACTTGGCATCGCATGTGCCGGCTCTGGTTACAAGGTTGGTTGGTGGACTCTCACTCGGGCTGGGTGGGATCATAACTTTGAATGCCACAGCAGGGCTTGCTTGACATGTACCTGTAAGTCAGGAGGGGGGGGGGGGTGTCAAAATAACACAACTTCTGGGAAAGTGGATAGAATGGTGTCTGCAAAAACGGGGTGATGAAACAAAAGCAGATGGATGGGACGGGGGTTTCTCATAGGTATAGCAAAGAAGAAAAAAAAGAGTGAATGAAAACAGCATCAATGGGGCAATAAATAGATGATGTAGATACGTACGCAAGGTAAAAAAGCAGCCGGGTAGTTGCAGTTTTGCACGCGAAATTTGACCTCTGTTTTTTTGTCGCGTTAGATTTATTAAAGGAATCGCTAAAGTGTTACCAGAGTCGCGCGTACACGGGTTTTTTTTAAATTCTTAGAACACTGCAAAAAAATGAACAATAGAGGAATGGGAACGCTGCGGACTTTAGCTATAGTTTGGTAGAAGTTGGCATCATATTGCGTGTCCTCTCACCTGTATTGTGCGGGATCGAGTTGAACACTTGTGGGGCAACGAACGAACCCGTGCAAGCCTAGGAAGAGCACTGGTAGGGCTTGCACGGGGTAAAAAAGTTCGAAAGAACTGAAAAAGTCTGGCTTGTCGCGCAAAGATTCATTCATCGCTCAGAATATAAAAGTTGCGTGGTTAATTTGGCTTTTTATAGTTCCTGAAAGTGACGCCTTTTTTTTGCTTCATTTCATTGCAAGTATATGGCTCAAGGCGTGAGCCTTCTCTGTGAGAAGGCAGGTCAGTTGCGTGGTCAGTTCGCATATTAGAAGAAGACGCGACGCATGCGTGCAAGCGGAAGGGAGTAAAAAAAGAGAGGGGAGGGAGCTATAGCTACTTCTTCTTCTTGGACAAGTGCATCCATCATTCATCTTTCACCCACCCCACCGCTACCACCTGGGTCAAGAAGGAGCACTCTCTCTTTCTTGCTCCAGGCGCAAAGACGAAGAAGCAAGCAACGACGAAGAGAAGAAAGATACTATTCGTGGGTTCTTTGCCCGATCTTTTTGAGGAATTGATTAATTTCTAAGTGTGTGAAACGCGTTGGTTGTCGAATGCAGGGCCCCCTCCCCTGCTTGAGGGGGCACACGCAAGCCTGATTTGATGCTCAATGACGTCCCGGCATCTTCTATCCTATGCATGCCGTAGATGATTTTTGGGACAATTTTAGCACTGTCACCAAAAATAGAGAATCCGTGGGAGGTTGTTATATTCTAAAGATCAAATTGGGTTTGATTTTCTAAAATTATAATTTTTTTGTTGGAAATGTAGAAAAAAATTGTTTCATTCGCACGATGCCCAGTTATCTTAGTTACTGGCTCGAAGAGGTTACGGAGATCATCTCCTCTTCGAATTGGCTGCAAAAATAGGGAAGCGAGCAATGTGCCATCCATTCAGCCATCCATCGTTAGGCAGTTTGTGGAGATTGCAGAGAGGCACTTAGGAATTTTAACGCCTGGTCTAGAGCTGCAAAAAAAGGCATTAGAGATTGTCAATTACGGTGATTGGACCAATGAAAAACCATTTTATATGCCAAAATGAATCTTAGACTTCAGAGAAGTTTTCCGGAAGTGAACTGATAAAGCAAAAAAAAAGTGCAAAGGGTACATGTAGGAAAAAAGGGGGCCTGCCGGGAGGGGGAAACTTGAGATGGTTTGACTTGGAATTACTAAGTTACATACATACATACCTCTGTGATGCGAGGTGGTGAAAAAAATGACAAAAGAACTGAATTTAGATGTTAATTGTTTCTTTTCCGACAAACTAGCATGTGTAACTCTAGCATATTTGGCTACATACATAAATACGTACGTAAAACGGTACTACAAAGTTCTTTTTTTCGTTCTCTGTGCGAGCAAAAATATTTATTTTTTAAGTCAGGTATTTATGAAGTATGAAGTGTTTTTTTGAGGTTTTTGAGGGTTCACGATGAAGGATGAATTTGCACGTTAGCCTGGAGTTGACGATGTAATTGCCAGGTGCACGATGATGAATAGGGGTCTTTCAGCGTGTGCTAAGGGGTTCCGTAAAGAATAAATTATGCTTTTTTTTGCGCGCTGAATGACACCTATTGTTTAGCGTCATCGGAGGGCTTCAACCAGGAAGCCGTCAGCCAGCATTCTTGGCGGGAATACATATTTTAAATTAGTTTTTGGACGTAGAAATTTTAACTATGCGGGAGAAGAAAGATCAAACATTACTTTTTTGTGGGGATTTTTTTTCAAAAAAATTGAAAAAAAATCGGTAGTAGTCTATTTTTGCTGGAAACAGCACAATAGAGCGTGGATCGCTCTAAAAACACTCAAATCTGGGATTTCAAATGACAAAAAATAGCTGCAAGTGAACTAAACAGATTTCTGTCTTGCAAATTGAGAAATACTGAGTTTCCGTAGAGAAAAAAAAATATATTTAAAAAAAGGCGGTGTGTGATATTAATGGACAATTATAAGAAGTCATGTGACGGGAGAAATGAATCGTCATACGATTTATTAGTCGCTTTTTATTAGTCGTGTAGCGACGACGATGAACAGGCTCGGCAGACAGCAGCAAGTGTGATTCAAGGAATACATAAGTAATCAAAAATAAATATTTTTCTCACACAGCTGTTTTTTTTTGAAATATTTAGAATGCGTAGTTTATTATCTATCCAGGTGAATTTTTGTTTTGTCTACAAAAACAGTATTAACGGGGATAAAGGCGCGCCCGGCGTTTTTGATCACAGAAAATGGACGAAAATAACAGCGAAATAAGTAAGAGCCTCAAAGGTGCAATGAAAACGTCATACGGACGATCAAACCATTCCTGGCAGTTGTTTTGTGGAAAATGGCATTGGTGCCAAATAAGGAAGGCGCCATGGATGAACTGCAAAACTGTTGACGATTGTTTACAGCATGTTTTGCTTGCTTGCATGCGCCTGCTATAAACAAATCGAAAAAAAAGGAATGTTGAGGTGTACGAACAAACGAACGAGCAAAGGGGAATAAGATGAGTAACGACAGATTGGATCTGACTGAGAAAATTTATACCTCAAAGAGATAAATTCAGTTCAAAGTGCCGAAGCGGCATCGGAACTTGTCTACGATGCGGAATAAATAATATACTAACCCTGCCCCCTCAAGATGAGCATCTTTATAGGATGGTTTTTGATCGGAACAAAAAGTGACTGGAGTCCCCGTAATTAAACAAAAAAAAATACAAATTAGCTTTTGGTTTATTTTTTGTTTTTGTTTGTGTTCGTTTTACTTGAATTTTTTATATCCGGGGAATTAGCGAAGAAAAGTGACAAAATTTGGCTGACTTGTAGCGTCGAAGACAGACAAAACGGCACACGCAATCACAGAAACAGCGTGGGGGGTCTAAATAATTTATGGGGTGGTTAATCTTTAATTTAAAGCATAAAAACTATTTGACTTTGACTTTTCAGGAAGCAATTGCGCTCCTCGAGCCGATGCTCTCGGCGAAGGAGAACTTTGTCAGACAGGGGGCCCTCATCGCGCTTTCCTTCATCCTGATCCAGCAGACGGAGCCGACGTGCCCGAAGGTCGTCGACTTTCGCAAGACCATCATGCGCATGATCACGGAAAAGACCGAAGAGCAGATTACCAAGTTTGGCGCTGTCCTTGCACAGGGCATTCTCGATGCGGGTGGACGCAATGTGACAATCTCCCTTCACAACCGAAATGGTCATCCTGACATGACATCGGTCATCGGAACGTTTGTCTTCCTCCAGCACTGGTACTGGCATTCGTTCTCACTCTTTGCCTCGCTGGCATTCAAACCGACCTGTCTCATTGGTCTCAACAAGAATCTCGAGGTTGGTTTTTGTTGAATCAAAAATTAAATATTTAGATACTATAATAAGAAAAAAATCGCGCACAACGAGAGTAAAAAATGCATCGTAGGCGAGAAGGATTGGACTCAATAATTTTTTAATTGCCAAGATGCATGGGACAAGAAACAACGATTAGGCAGAGTTTAATATGTAATGTAATGGACATGTGTCAAAAAAGTTATTAGCTCTTTATGTGCCATTCGTGAAGGGTCGTATTCATGCAAACAACGAGGAGAGGAAAAAAACGCGCGCTGAAGATAGTAGATACAACGAAGAACTCTTCTTGTTGGTTTTTTTGTCCCATCCCACAAAAGGATGCCTGCAAAAAACAGTCAAACGAAGAAGTAGAAAAAAAAGAAGCAAAGTTTGCTGGCATGTCAATGTTTGTTAATGCTAACTGCACACCAAAGCGACTGCTCAATTATGCCATTGTTGGCAGGGCCGGGCCGTCTGAGGTGTCGATTTGAGGGGGGGGAGGAAGAATGACCTGAAATTCCGCGGGTTTTTTTGTGCTGAAAGTCGGTCGAATGACTAGGTCGCAAGAAGTTCATAGGCATCAGGAAAAGGAAAAGCATGCGATTTTGATACACACTGAGCGAGCGCATCCGGAGTCGGTGAAGCGCCGAGACGACACGTGAATGAATAACTTTTGATGCAGTATTTTGAGAATTAATTACACCAGAGGTTGGCTTTTCATGCATTTTTTTGGAATTAGCAGAAGCTTCAATTACACGCTGGCTCACCTTTTAACGCAAAAAATGGCGAGTACGCCTATTTAAGGGTCTGTGAAGTCAGAAAAAAAAACAACAATCGTACGCGTGTTTTTTTTTGTACACGGACGCGCGTGCCTTCAAAGGAGATTTATTAGATACTAACAATGATGAAGAAGAAGAATAGACAAAAACAAACAAGGAACAGCCGTTTTTGTGTTGGCTCCGGAGAGGAGGAGAAGGAAATGCCGAATAGCGAACAAGGCACACGAAAAGCGCAACGTTCCGCGAGTCATTTGATGATTATGAAGAGCAACGAGTGAGCTTATTCGACGCGATATATTATTGTTTTTTACTCCCCCATTCGTAATGGGGCGTTCGATCAACGAGGCGCAGAAAAAAAAGGGGGGATTTATGGGTTTTTTGTTTTTTTGCAAAAACGTAAAACATGCAAAGAAATTTATTATTTGCACACTTACGATTGTTTTTAACCAATCGTTGTCACGATTCATGGCTCTGATCTTACCTGGAGGAAAAATAACCAAGATGAGGTACATAGGTGCAAGCGAGAAGGTTCTAGAAAAGTGTTTGTAGTATGGGTACCCACTCAATTAAATATATAGATGGCACAGTCTTATGATTTGGGTTGGTTGTTAGGGGGCACTGCAAGCGCCCCCAGGGAACCATCACATGAAAATTTGTTGGTTGTTGTCGTTTGATACGATAAATACTAATAGGCCAACGAACAGAGCGACAAATGTCAACGGTATTTAAATAAAAAAAAATATTATTTTTTGTCACTTCAGATGCCAGCAATCGAGTTCAAGTGCAACGCGAAGCCATCGACGTTCGCGTATCCGCCTCCGCTGGAAGACAAGAAAAAGGAAGAAACAGAAAAGGTCGAAGCCGCGGTTCTCTCGATCACGTTCAAGAAGAAGCAGAAGGAAAAGGAGGCCAAGAGCAAGTCGGCGTCGGCGGCGGCTACGACGCCTGCTTCGTCGACCACGACTACTACTGCTACTGGAACGGGCACCGCCGCTGTTCCCACGATTGCCGTAGCAAAACGTGAGTTTTTGAACGTAAAAAAATCACGCCGGTTAGAGAGAGGGGACATATCCATTTTCTATTTTTAATCCGGAAAGAGGAAATGCAAGAAAACTAAAAAAAGATCTACATCTCACTAACTAAGCTGGCTGATGACGTATTTTTTTTTCAAATTTCTGTTCGCATGAATTGTTTTTTTAGCCTTCAAAGAGGACGAGTCTACAGCCGAGAAAATGGAGGTTGACACAACATCAACCAGCGCTGAGGACACCAAGGCTCCGGCCAAGGCTGCAGATGACAAGTGAGTTTTTCACGCTCTTCTTGCGGCGATGACGGGTGGGCAATGTGATGGGAGGAAACGGTTTCACGGGGGTTTCCCACTAGCTTCGAAAACACGACAGACATTTTTAGACTCTTAGACTCGGAATGAGTGTTTTCTGGAAATGTAGGTGTCGTCACGAGGCACAAAGGAAGATAATAAAAAGAGGCACACTATTTTTTTTCTTTTTTGATGGGGGTTATAAAAGTGATTTTTGTTTGTTATTTAATTGAAGCAATTTGAAAAAATAGTTAAAGCACAGCGCTTCTTTTGCCAAGATTCATCAATTTTTTTTCTGATTTTATTTGATTTGATTTGCCAAAGATTTGGCAGAACAGGGGACGCGTAATTTCTTGCTCCACGCCTTTTTGGCCTGCATGTATTTACCCGGCTTCCTTCCGAAGCACACTCTAAACGCGAGAAGCCACGTGCTGTCTTCTGGCAACGAAAGCGCAGGATGTCGCAATTTCCGGGGGGCATGTTGCGTAGCATCACACTGGCTCCACGGTGCCAAAGGAAAACTCGTGATTTTTGAACACAAGAAAAAATTTCATTTTGATTACCGACTAACAATTCATTTATTCATTTTTTCGCACTTAAAAAATTAAAATTTGAAAGGTCAACTGATGTGAGCATGTCTCTTTTTTGTTCTCTTCCGCATTGTGACTTTGTGCCGAGTTTAGAAGAAGAACGCAAATTAATGGAATAATTCTGGAATTGGTCTTATGGACGCTGGAGTTGGAGGGGGTGATAAAAAATGAAGGAGTTAGGTTGCAGAAACGATGATTTAGTTTTTAGTTTTTACAAGCAGCCAATTTGCGAAATGAGTGAAATTACTGTGCTTTGGTGCGATTGGGAGGGGGATAATTGGCACATGACGCGTTTGAAATATCACATCTCATACTTGGTTTACTATTCATTTTTGAGAAATTGACTTTGTTTTTTTGCTTTCGCTTTTGCTTTTCTTGTGGATTACTAGGATTTCTGAGTCGAAAACAGGGAGTTTTTTGAGTCTGCTTATTGCCGCAGCTTGGCACACTGCCTAGGAAAAAGTCGCTTTGAATTTCACACGGAAGCGGAACTTTTTGACGAACAGGAGTCATCGCCTTAGTAACACTGAATCACGGACAATCTCCCATGCATGCATTCTTTCAGGACTTCGTCCGGCAAAGATGCCTCCAAGGAAGCCATCAAAGAGCCTCCCGTCCCTGAGCCCAACAATTTCAACGTCAAGAATCCCGCCCGCGTCGTTCGTCTCCAGCTGAAGACGCTTCAGGTCCTCGATGACTCTCGCTACAAGCCGCTCAAGTCTCTCGGCCATGGCGGAATTATTCTGCTTCGCGACACAAAGCCCGATGAGAAGGAAGACATTGTCGCGCTCGTTCCTGCGGGCGGCTCAACCAGCACCGGAGGCCCCGTCAACGCCGAGCTTCCCCAGCCGCCGCCGTTCGAGATCAACCTGGAGAACTACTAGGCTGGGCGCGGCAGTGCAGTGGTGGAGATGAATGACCGAAGTCAACAACTAACAGCCGGTCAGGTCCGCGTGCTGCTGGTGTTCTTTCTTCTGTGTTTTAATTAAAATTAAGGCTTTTCAGTGTGTAATCCCTTGCGATTATTTATTTTTTTGTCTTGTCGCTGTAATTGATCCGCTATCATGAAAAGTAAAGTTTGGTATGCAGGGGCAGAGGTGAAAGGTCAGGGGTCCTGTGAGTCCAAAACGGACAAAACAGAAATGTTTTTTGGAGATGAAAAAGTTCTGCGTGGACCAGTGCTGTAAAAAAATTGAAAAGTGGGGTATCCGATCTCAAACTTGAAAATTCGAATAATCGGACACGAAAACCGAAATTTTGGGTATTCGGTTTAAAAACCCGAAAAATTTTGTCTGAAAGCTAAAAAAATAGGCTTAAGTTTGAGTATTTCTCTCTTTTTTTTTATATTGTTTACGTTTTTTTTCCAAAAATATCAGAAAACCAAAATTTTGGGATCCCGGTCAAAAAACCTGCATTTTTTTGCGTCTAAAAACTGCGAAAATAGTTTGGCCGGAATTTAAATTGAGTATTTCGCTTTTTTTAAACAATATTTTGAACTTTTTTATATTTAGTTTTTTTTTGCCAAAATGTTCACGTAATTTTTGTAAAATATTTTTTGTTCGTTTTGAAAACTTTAATTTTCTGATACCCGATCGTATAATTTGGGTACCCGGTCCCGAAAAATCGCAGTTTTTTGTGCCTGAAAAATCTAAATTTATGCCATTTTTTGCTCTAAAAATTTGAATTTTTCGCGTTTTTAATCATAATTTTTACCTTTTCATATTTTATTAACAAAAAATAAATACGTCATTTTGATCAAAAAAATTTCTTTCGGGTTGAAAAACCGAATTTTCGGATACCCGACCCGAAACCTAAGTTTTCGAATAACCCGCCTGAAAACCGGGTCAGGGGTTCCACGGGTCCAAGATGGACTCGAAAGGGACGTTTTTGTCCGATAAAAGGTTTTGCGTTGACCGTTTCTTGAAGGTCACCTTTCGGAACGCGAATTGGCGACATTGCTTTTTTGCACTTTTATGTACACCTTCGACGTCATCTCTCCTGTCGAGATTGAATCTGTTATTTTTGTGTCCCGATGATGATTGAAGGCGCGCGCGTGCATGGCTGCCTGGCCGGGGGCTGTTAAGAAGGCGGCGTCGCCACCGCCACCGCCGCCGCCGCCGCCGCCTGATAAGCCCATCGTTCTGTGCAAAGCAAACACCATCACAGTCCTCGTACCTACCCGCGTCGAGTGGATTGCACTGATAAAACTAGTCAAACAAACGCTTTGCTCGCACGTTCGTTTGTTCGCTGTTCGCTGCTGAATTATTTATGGCACATTTCACGATTTTATCATCAGCTTGCGGTTTTTAGAAAAAAACGCGGACACTGACACGGAATCGGCCACGGCCACGGCCACGGAGTCCACGTGCATGTGCATACTGTACCAGATGGACTCTTGATCGGTCGCCAGGGACGTTCGACGTTGGATGTTGGACGTTGGACGGTTCTTTGTCCGTCCCTGGGCGACGGGGAGAGCATGCGTTCGTTCATGTGAGAAACAGCGGAAAAAAGACACCGGGCGCGTCCGTTGTTTTTTTGGGACGGCCAATCTCTGTCTCGTGTTGCACTACTTCGTGATTGTTTTTGTTAGTTTCAATCAAGTCAGCAGGTCTCATGTCAGAGCTCGGAAAAACAATCTGGAAGCCCCATAGACCTGATAACCGTGCTATCGAGCTCCGATTCTCCGGAAAACGTGAAAAACGACGTCGATCACCAATAACAAAAATTTTCACCCAACAAAAAACATAAATAGCACGAAGCTGTCGTCGTCGAACGGAACGAACGTCCGTCACCGGTCCTCGGTCCCCGGTCGCCGGTCCTCGGTCGCCAGCTCACCACCAAATCATCCACGGAAGCCGCAATCAGCTGCTGTCCTCCTTTTCATTTTTTTGAGGACACTGAGAGAAAAAAAAGTGCGATGAAAAAATAGTAAACGCAAGCACTGCATTTTCATTAACGACGGACGACTTGGCGAGATGTGATGACTGTTTACCCTTTACCCTGGGCAGGCTTTGGAGGCTCGAGCCGCGACCGACGACGATGTCGACGACGACGTCAGTGGGTCAACCCCAAGCAAGCGCGGAAGCCACTCGAATGCGCCCGGTCGCCCGGGGTCCTCGACTGGCGCTAGATGACCGCTGTTCACGGGCTCATTGACGCCACACTCGACACCGCGCCGACAAGACAAGTATTTTAATAGTACGCTGTTGCCTGCACGGGAGCGGCGGCGGCCGAGCCCGATTGATGATGGGGCCAGACGGGAGGTAAATACAGCCTCGACGTGTTCTGTTTTGTTCTGCTCTGCTCCCTTCCTCCCCGAAGTTGCGCCAGCTATCGCGTGCTTCTCGTTTTAGCCTCAGCTGAGACAACACATCACGGCTGTCTGCTGGCTGGTGGCTGGTTGTTTGTGCCGGAGCGATCCGGAAAAGGGCGAGTCAAGCAGGGGTGAGTCCTTTTCCGAAAAAGTGCTCAGGTTTGGTCGGCGGACGAACCCTTGCTTCAGGAAATTTGTCTGAAGTGCACCGCACCCAGCGGCGTTAGACAGATGTTTTCGGGCCTCTTGGTCGTTGTTTCGTTGTTTATCGGCTTGCATGCTGTTTTTTGTTTTGCTTTTTTTGGGGGGGGGTCCCTGCGATGCTGGTGAGGCTGTTTTTTTTGTCTCGCGCAGGTCTCCGGGAGCCAGGACGCCCGGCTTGCTTCCCGGCGACCGGGGACGATGGCTGCCGTCCCATCTTTTTTATGCGTCCAGCTGACCTTTGTTTTTGTTTTTTTTTTGTTTTTGTTCCTCTGCTGGTTTTTTTGTCCATCGAAGAAAGGAAAAAAAAGCAGCCTATGCTCCAGCCGGCAGCGCAGCCCGGTGGTACTACACAAAAACCAGCGTTCGTTCACTCTCCTGCGCCCCCTGGCCTGGCCGCGGTCCAAGTGGATGCAAAAAAAAAGGAAAGAGAAAAAAAAACCCGGGCAAGCAGAAAAGCGCCGGTCCTCTTTTCTCCGACGACTCGTACTACATACGTGTGGCCCACGTTGGGTTGGTTCTGCGCACCAGCTCGTGCCAGGCGCTCGCTTGCCGAGGCAAACAGCTGATCCTTGTTCGTTCCCGAGGCGACTGCGCGAGACGCGAGACGCGCGCACCTGCATTCCTGCCTCCTGCCTCCGTCAACCGACTCGCTTATCAAACCCCCGGGACGAGAGCGATTTTGCGCGCCAGACGCGTTCAGCGTCGGTGAGGTGATCATTGACGTCAGTCGTAGCGTTCTGGGCTGTCTGCCAGCGCGGTGCTTAGTCACCTCGCCAGAGCATTGCTTATTTTTTTCTGATTCATGTCAGCTGCATTTGTGACACCTCTTTTTTTGTATATATTTGTTCCGTTCTTCCACCCTTTTTTTGTCCCGTTGTCCTTTTTGCCGTTCTTTCTTCTTTCTTCCCAAAAAAAAACGATAGATCGGAGGTTGGGTTGTAAATCGCTAAACGGCGTAAAAGTGTCTTTGTCGCGTTTTGGATCGCTTGCTGTCGAGTGAGTTGGGTTTTTTTTGTCCCCGCGCCGACGCGCATGTAATTTATCGTTACCGGTGGCGTCGCCGCCCGTCAACGACTGGTCCCAGACAAAAGAAAAGATTGTCTGGGTAGGGGTAGGGGACGATGCGCTGATCGTGCTGTCTGGGGCGCTGGAGGTGCTGGCGCGGGTGCGGGTGCCTAACTGCCGTTGTACTTGCCTGCGGGGCACCAAGTGCACAATCGTCTGTCTCCAGGCTGGTTTTTGTTCAAAACTTTTTTTTACGGTTTCCCGGTCGTTGGGGAGCGGGGGGTGTCTCGTTTGTCCCGACTGACTGACTGACTGACTGTCAGGAAGAGAAGAGATCGTCGCGCAAGCACGCCAGCGGCTGCGACCGGCGATACGACACGTCCCAGACCCCAGACCCCAGACTTTTTCAAAAAAAAGGGGAGGAAGGAACAGCCACCAAACCAACTACCATCGCATAAACTTTTTTTTTGAGCGGGCCAGCGCCTGCAGCATCCATCGTCAATCGTCGCCGGTCGTCGTCCCAATCAGCCGGCCGGAGGACGAGGGTGCATGCATGCATTCGCCGCCACGCGAACGAGAACAAGAACGAGAAGAACGAGAACATCAAATCGGTGGCGCAAGACGAGACGACAGCTGTCTGGCGGCTGGGGTCGGGACCGAACCAGTCATCCCTCCTCCTCCCCTTACGTACTATGCGCGTGTAGGCTGGCTGCTGTCTGCAACACTTTTTTTTTAGCCAGCCAGCCAGCCCAGACAGCCCAGCGCGTGTTGATTAATGACACAACCATGCCAGGGCGGTTGATCTTGACTGACTATCAGGCAGATAAACTTTTTTTTTTCATTCAGCTGTACTTTTTCTCGTGGTCTGTTCCTGGTCGGGGTGAACTTGATCCTGATCCTAACATCTTCACCGTCACCTTCACCATCACCATCACCTTCGGCAGTCCAGTCGCCCCACGAAGGCGGTGCAGACAGGTCGGTTGGTTCGTCTGCACTTGCACTGTCTGTGATTTTCAGTGATTTTTGGTCGCCTGTCTGCTTGCTTCGGTTTTTTTTTTCGGGCCATGATAAATACTTTGTAGCACACTTTTTTTGTGTTTGTTTGAATTCCACGAAACCACGAAAGAAAAAAAAGAGGAAGAAAAATTTATTTATTCTCACATTATCTGGATTTTTGAAAAAAAATCAACTGGCGTGTAATTTTTCACACATGCACTATTTTTCATCCTTTCCTATCTTTTTGACTTTTTGACCCTGCATCGTCTGCGAAGACTACTAAAAGTCTATCTAAAAAATTTTAGAGATACGATCAAAGTTTTGACAGTGATGTGCGCGGGCGCATCACCGGGGATGATGATGATCACGGCAAGCAGGACAGGAGAGTCGATCAGGAGCTGCTCGTGCTGCCGGGGCTGGTGTGGTGACGCTTTAGCGGCGGGCGCGTCACCACAGCCAGCACCCACCAAGTCCCGGGCTGGCCGTACCTTGCTCCTCTTCCCGCTCAGTGCTTTGCATTTTTTTGTTATCTCCGCAGTCGTCTGGCTTACTTACTTAGTAGTTAGTGATTGATAAGCGAGCGGACGAGCAAACGCATGGCGTGCGCCATCAATCGTCATATGTCGTCCATCGTCCGTCGTCGATGGCGGATGGCGTTCGAGGCCGCCCGCGCACGCGCTCATGGATGTATGATCACGATCACGATTTGAATTTTTTTTCAAACCTGGCTTGTTTGTCTGTCTGCTTTTGACACATCCTAAAAACAAAAGCAGTCTTTATCCAGCGACGGCATCTCCTGGGAAGGGAACCTCGATGGACGGCAAAGTGGAAATCGACCTTCAAGTACCATTCCTGTCAGTTTTTAACTGGACTGGACCGTAAATAACGGTCTCGCGGTGATTGCCATCTACCTCCGCGGGCATGCGCGCGCCCATTCATGCCACTCATCCCATCCACCGCTGCTGCCGCCGCCGTCGCCGTCGCCGCCCTCAATTGTGTTAAACACCTCCACTTGCAGGAGAGAGAGAGAGATGAGCGGTTAGATATTTATTAGATCTGCGTGCATTCATTTGCTCGCTCGTTCCATACTGGGTGGTATTGCCAGATTAAAGCCACCACCGTTCGGTTCGTTTTTATGTATTCATTTGGCTCGAGCCATTTTGTATGGGGTGCCGTTAATCCACGCGTGACGACGCTTCCCTTTTTTTCATGTACCCATTTTAGCCGGAAATTGCCTGTTTGGATGTTGAGTGATTTTCTTTCCTGGGAAGAGGGGGGGAGTTCTGTTCCGTGCGCTCTGATTTTGATGGCTGTTGGGTGTTCTGTTTTGTTGTGCATTCGTTCTCCAAAAAATATGTGCAGACGCCTGCAGGGGGTCCATCAGCCAGCCAGGTCCAACACGTGTACAAGGACAGGACCAACGGCTGGCAGGCAGGCTGGTGGGCAATCAAACCGATGACTGCCCCTGAATTACGACCAATCTGTGTTGTGTCTCATCCCGGATGGATTCGAACAGAATGAGTTGATGACTCATTTATTTGATCGATCAGGCAAAGCAAGACTCGCTTTTTTGCGGCCACATCAGCTTTGACCCGGCTGCAAAAAAAACCTCTGTCTGCTGCAAACACGTGTTTTTTATATTTTCTTTTCTTGTTTTATTTTATTTCTCCACAGTTGATCCACCGCACATCGCGCGATCCATCCCCCTTCCTGCCCTGGCCCATCCGACTCATCAGCCAGCCTTGAAAAAAACTAGAACCTCCCGTGAATCGCTTGCATTTGCTGCCTGCAAAAGCAAAATCCGAAGTAGAGTGCGCATACCAATGGAGTTGGTTCTCGTCCATTGTTAGGCAAATTATGGGAAGTCGACGTATTATTCCGGCTGCGGGCAAGCCTTCCTTCTCGGAGGGGTGGATGGATCGCTTGCCTTGTTGCCTTGCCGAAGTATTTAGAAAGTAATAGAAAGTATCGTAGCTGTGGAGTGCAGCACACCATACATACCACACCTTGGTGCACGGTGAGTTGTAAAAAACTAATGAGATGCACGACGATGAATGACAACAACGACGACAACGTGCCACGACGACGACGACGATACGGAAAGGGCGGGCAAGAACGGAAAAAGAGAGAGAGAAAAAAAACAGTTGTTTGGTCCCTAATCCGCTTGCTTCGGCCCGATCAGTCGGGGATGGATGGATCGGCTTTCCGGCTACCGGCGTTGGCTGCTGGTATGTTTGTGTTTGTCTTGGCAGGGTCAGCCGCCGCCGTCTCCGCCGCCGCGCGATCACAATCTCCGTGGTGCCGTTCTTCTCGTTTCTTTGCTCGCAGGCGGACGGCACTTTGACTTGTTGCTCACTGCTTCATCGGGGTCAATCGCTCTTGCGTCATCTCCGTCGTTTACACAGGTCGGGTCGGCACTTCTTTGGATCTATACAAAACGATCGAGACTTTCTTTGGCTTCTCAAAAAAAAACACTTTTTTCGTTGTTGACCGATTTCCTTGATAGTATCATAGCTACAGAGCCTTGCGCCACATTGCACAACGTTGACCCTCCAGGCGCACAAACTCAGCACGCCGCCGTCACGGAGCGTTCCAAGTCCAATGCCCCCAACAATATAAAAACAGCCGGTCGGCCGCTATCGACGAACCGAGCAGTGCTTTTTTTTCGCGCACTCACTGCAGTTTGTTGCTCTTGCTGTTGCTTTCGTTCGCGCATTCCAATTCTTTCTCTCCCACCAGCCAGCTGGTGGATGACCTTCAAGATTTCAGCTTTTTTGCCCCGGCCAGATGACCTTCAGGGACGCAAGTTTTTTTTTTCTCTTTTCTTTTTTCTTTTTTCTACGCGACTCGAATCGTTTTCTCCCGTCGGTGAAAAAAAACCAGATATGCCCGTGAAACGTCCTTGGCAGGCGGTGGGCGCAAGGCTTCTTTTTCAGACGGCGGCTCGCCCCCCCCCTCTCGCGGGCAGGCGTTTTCGCTGGGCGTTCGTTCGCTTGATGGTTCACAGCCGCGCAGCAACTGATTCGCGGCCCCGTCTGCAGAGACGACGCAATCGCGCGACTGCTGTTCTTTTGTAACAAATTTCTGCATCTGTTACAATTTTTGTGGCCGTGCGCTTCGTTCTGGTTTTTTGAAGCATTTTTTTGTTGCGTTTTCACGGAAAATTCCTGTGTTTATCGACGACCGTTCCTGGGTGGAAAAAAACGCAAAGAAAAAAGACTGTAGATTTTTTTGCGTTGCGCAAATGAACAAACTCGAGAAGCAGAATGAATGTTTGTTTTGTATTTTTTTTTGATTCGCGTGTCAATTTTTTTTTGTTTATCATCTTGTCTTGCTTTGCTATGTTTTTTTTGTTTTTTTCCTGAACGCTCGCGAGCGCTCGTTTTTTTCATGCAAAAAACTCCCGCTATCACCCCCCCCCTTCCCAGGCACCGTTCTTGACCGATTGACGTTATCGACTGTGCTTCACGGGTCGGGTCGGCTTTTCTGCGATTTTACCTGCCCTTACAATTTTTTTCTGTTTGCAACAAAAAAGTTTTTTTGTTGTTGTTTTTTTTTGTGCTCCCGTACAAATGTACAACGCGTCGTCTCCGTATGTCTCCTGGTGGCCGATGGCCAAGCGGTCGCCCCCGCCGGCCCCCACCATGCGTGTGTTGCTCCCCCCACACCTTCCGAACTCTCCTCTAAGATTGCTTTTTTTTTCAGCGCTGAAATTGCCTTTCTGCTTGCAACAGCAGAAGTTCTCGCTCTTCGTCCCTCAGTCACAATACCCTTTTACGGTATTTCTGCCTGGCGTGTATTTGCTTAGCAAAATGCAGTTGCCCTCTTCTTCGAACCAACTGCAGGGCACGTCCTCGACGACTCCCGCTCGCATGCCGTCCACCCTCCCGCCCCACTACAGCAGCTATTTTGTCTCCGTCAGCGGCTATGCCCCTCAGGCTCCCTTGCTGCCCTTCCAGAATCGCCAGCAGACGTCGACTTCGTCTCAGCCAATTCGCATCAATTCCTCCATTCCCCGGGCAACTTCCAGTTCCTACGACCTGACGGAGCGGGTCATGGGTCTCTCATTTGACCGACCGACCTCCAAGGACAGCTTCTACGCAATGGATTACATGGAGTGCAGCGATGACGATTCGCAGGCTATCGATTCCCACCCGCCTTCTGGTTCGTGCGGCAATCAGCGTGGTGTCGGTCAGCTGGGAGAGGTCCTTCGACGCACGGGACTCGAAAACAAGGAAAACGGAGCGGAAGAACCCCTGCCTGGCTTCTCACAGAATCTCCGACCCACCGGAAGCTACGGCTATCGAGCCTACAAGCGACGCAGCTCCTTCGACGACGACAGACTCGTTCACGAAGAAACAGAGTCTGAGACTGGACGTAGGTTTTTGTTCGGCTCCTTCTCCGCTCCACCCCGTTCCATTCCACACCGGCTGCTTTCTGAGGGCAAGGTCTTCCGCGCGTGAACTGAAGAAGACAAAGGACCTCTTCGGAAGACTCCATCTTTCTCTTTTTCTCTTTTTGTTCCAATAAAGGGCATTTACCTGCATTCTGGGGTCGGTCCCGGGGTAGAATTTATTTTTCATCATTCGTCCATTTATTTTTTACAATTGTGATCAAATTTTACAAAAAATCTTTTTTTACAGTCTCCGACGTTGACGACGACTGCGTAAGCCAGTGCGGCTGCGTGCACAGTCATCCGGCTTCCGTCAACTCCAGTATCCCTCGCCACGGCTTCCGAACCATCGGTGACATCATCGGCTACGCCCAGGTCGTTCGCGCCGAACGCCTCGAAGCCCTCGCTGAGCTCCGAAATACTTTTGAGAAATTCAACAGCATGCCTCGACGCCGGCCTTCGCAGGAGTGAACTCCGCCCTCCTCGTCGGCCTCGTAGCCGTTGTGCGCTCCGTACATTGCTGCTTCTGACCTGCAGCTATCACATATTCCTGATTTTCCATTTTTTTCATGTTTTATCTTTTCTCCTTTTTCCTCGAGCCAATGACAGACCGTGGCGCCTTGTATTCTCGTAGATTTGTACCGCTTTAGCTTGCTCATTCATGTCCATTCATCCATCATTGCTCATCCGAACCACTCCAGCCCTCACCTGGCTCCTGTACCGTTTGTTCGTACCCCCCTCAGAGTATTACAACTAAATACTACCCCGCACGACCTTCTTTTTTTTCTTCTTACATTTGAGAGCTCACCGGAGCTGTCCCGTCCGTTTTTTTTTGTTCCTTACCGTCCTCCTGATGCACAGCTTTTATCACCAAACAAAATATCATTTTCATCATCATTCGGTATCGTACCAAGAAGAAAGGGAAGAAGAAAAGTAAAGATGTCTTATCTGTACGCGATGTTTTCTGCTGCAGAGAATGTTTTCTACACAATTACGTTGCAGCGAAGAAACGGACAGTATTGTCCGTAGCTGACGCGGATGCGCTCGCAAAGCCACCAGCCGTTCTGAAATGTTTAGGTAGTAATTAGGGCATGGTTTTTGTACGTACAAAAAAATGTGACAAGGAAGTAGGAAGTATTTAACAAAAAAAAGGAGATAGACCAGACCTGGGAGCGGTCGGTTCGCGTCCGCGAATTTTTGACAGACAAAAAAGGACAGGGATTGCCCGGTGTAAAAAAGTGCAAAAAAACTTACAGTTTTGATAGTCGCGTACGTGGTGTACACCTGTTGGATGCAGTTCATGTACGTGCTGACGGGGCCGCAGATGTTGGGTCCAGCGTGGTGGATGGACGACACAAAGGTGTTAACACAGGTAATAGCATCTGGATGGCTGTAGATGGAAACAAGGTCCGAGTACGACTGAAGACCGACTGAAAAAGCACAAAAAACACCTGATTAAAGACAAAAAAACTGTGTCTGTCAAGCTCACTTTCAAGTCCTCCGTTGCAGACAAAGTTGAGCTGGGGCCAGAAGGCGGCGTACGCAAAAGCTTCGGTAATGTTAGATCCAGGCGGGAGGTGGCTGACGAGGAAGAGCGGATTTGTACAATCCGAATACGTCGCGCCAAGCGACTGGAAGAAATGAATTCGGCCCCCGCAGACTTGAAGGTAGTTGGGCACACCTGAGTCCATGACAGGCTCCACCGCATCCCAGAGCGCCGTGCCTTCGGTATACGTAATCGATGTGTTGATGCCGATAAACTGGTTGAACTGGTACTGAACGTTTCTGAGCTGCACAAGATTGCAGTTGAATTCAGCACGAGTTGTCGGTGCCAAAGCCGCGGCAAAGACATCTGCGGGAACACGGAGCACGGAGTCATCGAGAATACTACCGGCACTGAGGCCAGCCAACAGGGCCACGAGAAGAAGCGAGCAGGTTTGCATGCTTGCGAGACTGCGTTGTGAGGAGAAGCAGAGTTGGCTGCTCAAGGAGCTGCCGACACCCGAAGACGTCAGGCTCCGGTGATAACGCGAGTTAAGGCAATTAGGCGAGTCTTGATAACAAATAACCGCCACTTAACGCATCACCAATCGATCTCCGGCATCATGCATCATGCTGCTGATGTACATAAATATTTTTCTGACATGTTCAAATTTTTGACTTTGACTCTGACTCCGACTCCTCTCGATTTTTTAGTCAAAGTCGGAGTCGGGGTTGGGGTCGGAGTCGGGGTCGGGGTCGGAGTCGATTTGAGTCCGAGTCAGTGTTATAAACAGAAATGTCTTCCTAGTTTTTTTATGTGAATGTGTAAAAAAATTCCACTCTAAAAAATTAGCACTTGCATAAAAAATGTCAATCAACGTTGACCGACCGCAGAGTTCAATGCTTTAACTTCAAAGTTGTCCACTTGATCTTAAGTAAGATGATTGCATCTCAATAGACTTTCTTTCTTTTTTTATTTGCAGAGACGTAAATAACATTAAGCATTTTAATTGCCACACACTGCGGCAAGTCTTTGGCTTTGATCGAGAAGCGAATCTTGACTTTTGTACTCATTTTAACGCAATTTATGTGCACTTGAAATTGCAGAGAAAATAAAAAATAAATTATATAACTTGCAGATGATGAGTTGCTTTCTGAAAAAAAAAACTTGCGGTGCCAAAACAGATGCGAAATTGAAATATTTCAGGAATTCAATTGAATATAAACATTTTGAATTCAAAATTTTGTCGCAATGTTGAACATCGGCGATCTGCCCTGTCCGACTGTTGTGGAAGTGTACATGCCAGCCAGCACATACAGCACGCGTGCTGAGCACGTTCTAACACTCGGATGACACATTTTGTGCACAAAAGTTATGTTTTTTTTGAAAGGAATGAAAAAAAATAAAACAATTGGTCTTGAATTTGTCACTGACATTTTATGTACCATTGTTGTGAAATATATATTACAAATTTTGAGGGGCTAACAATCCATTCTGCTATTCTGCTGACTAGGGACTAAAAAAGACCGAGCCCGGGCCGAAATCCGGTGACCCGTCAAGAACGCTTTGGCCCGTATTTTCACGAAACAAGAATAATATTACATATTAATATTACAGAATAATATTACAGATAAAATATTATTTTTGAAAAACAAACGTGCAAAAACACTTTTTTTATGAAAAAAATTTCCTAAATAAAATTAAGTTGTCTTTTTTTTGCAATTTTCATATAAGTTTTTGTCAAAAAACTGTGTTAGACAGTTTCACACATTGAAAGCCACGAACCACAAAAAACGAAGAAAATACAATTATTCAAGCTTTCATTTTTGTTACAATTTTGTGTTCCCCAGAATGTGGATCACCTGGGGTTGTCTAGTGTTGTATTTTGTTCCACAGTCAACGTAATCCCCCCCATGACGACGGTTGCATGCAAACCCGGATGATAAGACGAATTCTACAGATCACACCTCTCGAAGAATCTCAATGATAAGAATTCTTAAGACCAATTCCGGTTGGAATTCCCATAAAGCATGGTTCCACCATCCGGGGTTACCACTTGATTGCCATGATAACGACCAGCACGCTCCGCTTGCTGGGGCTAACGCTGCTTTTTTGCATCGCGACTGCAAACGAATCCCGGAAATCATTTTTCGGGTGAGCATTGGCACTTTTTTGCCGTGGAAAACAGCTTGATTTCAGACACTCGGTTTATCACATCCACGTCGATCACGATGCCCACGTAGAGGCTCTTCGACGCATCGAGCAGACTCATGGCCTTCTTCTTGATTTCTGGATGCCGCTAAAGACGCTTCCGGGTGTCGCGCACGTTTCGGTTCCTCCCAGCGACCAGGTGAAATTCCTCGGATTTCTCAAGGAAAAAAAGATTCGTCACACCGTTGCTATTTCCAACCTTGAAGAGCACGTTGCGGTTGAACGCGCTCAACTTGACGCTCGGAAAATTTTTAAGGTAAATTTTATTATTATTCGGTTGCCAAAAATTTAACGTCTAATTTCCAGGCAGGTGACCGCGCAGAAGACATCACACTCAACGAGTACCACAACCTGACCGAGATCCACGCCTACCTGGACTCCGTAGCCGCGCAGTACCCCACCCAGGCCCAGACCGGTTCCATCGGACTCTCCCACGAACTACGCGACCTGAAGTACATCAAGATCGGCCAGGTGACGAGTGGCAACGCTACAAGCACACGGCCAGCGGTTTTCGTCAACGGCTGTATCCACGCCCGGGAATGGCTGGCGTGCGCGACGATGGTGTACATCATCAACCAGCTGACGGCCAACTCGACTGCCTACGCGGACATCCTCAACAACGTGGACGTGTACGTCCTGCCGGTGCTCAACCCTGATGGTTACGTGTACACCTGGACAAAGGATCGCATGTGGCGCAAGACCCGTTCAGGGCCCCGCAACGGCTGCTACGGCGTCGATCCCAACAGAAACTGGAATTATCAGTGGAATGTCGTCGGTGCCAGTCAGAATCCCTGCTCCGAGACGTACGACGGACCGTCGCCAAATTCGGAAGTCGAAGTGCAGAACATTATCAATTTCCTCACCGCCAATAAAAATCAATTGAAGGCTTATTTTGATATTCACACGTACAGCGAGGATTTTATGTTCCCATATGGGTACGCTGATGTTTTGCCTGTTGATGTGACCAAGATTGTGAGTTTGCAAATGACAAATATTTGGGTTAACAATTTAAAAAAATTTAAAATTAAAAAAAATTTTAATTAAAAAAAAAATTTATTTAAAAAAATAATTTAATTCATTTAAAAAAAATTAATTTTTTATTAAAAAAATTTAATTTTGTATTTAAAAAAATTTATTTTTTATTTAAAAAAAATCAATTTTTTACAGCGCGCATTGGCAGCCTCGGCGACGTCAGCCGTGAACGCAGTAAACAAGCAAAAGTTCAAGTCCGGCAGCATCACAGAAATCGTCTATCCCGCGAGCGGATCGTCTATCGACTACACCAAGCGAATTCTGGCCATCGATTACAGCTTCGCCATGGAACTCCGACCCACAGGCAGCTCGTATAACGGATTCGTCCTCCCGACGTCGCAAATCATCCCCGGAGCCGCAGAAGCCTGGGCTGGCATTCAATACGTCTTCCGCACCGCCGCGCAGGAATCCTGAAGATCGTCTGCGTCGACTGCATCGGTCTGCAGAAGCTATTACGGTTGCATTTTCGCTTCGGAAATTTCGAAAACACCTCTTCTGCTTGCAGTCAACGCTTTGTTGCTCTCTTTTTTCTGATGTGAGTGAGAATTTGTAAAGTTGAAGACAATTGACAGCAAAGAGGGGTCACTTTTGGGGCCATTCGGGGAAATTAGCGTGTCGGAGTGCCAATTTCAATTCTCGTGGAATGATCCCGGACAAAGAGCGAGTTTACATTAACTCTGCTACGATGACATGAATGCGTGCGGTGAGGCGTGGACGACTGCACAATCACATTTTCTTGTCACAACATTATTCTTTGGCATAATTTATAGGTAATTGACTTGTTCCCGACTACCGTACACCGGTTGGTTTTTGCCTGGACAAATGCCAAGAGAAACTGTGAGTCCCCGCACGTGCGTGCGTCTTTTTCACCCCTCGATGAATGCGTAAAAGTAACGCGTGAAACGTAAAACGTAAATCAGCGCTCAAAGCAACTGCAGTTACGGTAATTGACTCATTGTTGTAAGGAAGGGCGAAGAAAGGCGTTTAGTAGACCTTCGAGTGGATAATTATAATTTGATGAAAGTCAAAATCGCCGAGGACCAAAGCGCGCCTTTTTCTCCGTCAAGTGCAGGAAGACAAAACGACACGCGTTGTAGCGTTGTAGTAGTAGTATCTTCGGTAATTATCGCAATTGGCGTTTCTTTGTCCAAGACAGGTTAATTACGATCAAAAGGTGTCGGCTTAGCGAGGGCGGTGAGGGTTGTGACCGAGCGAGTAACGTGAAACCGCCGACGGTCGTCGTCGTTTTCGTCGTCGCTGTCGGCTTTGATACAACCAACACAAACGCCCGGTAATTACACAAATTTGACAAAGCGGCATCCAGGCAGCCTTTCGGATTATGAGGCTGCATGATTTCTGGTTCAGCAGACAGAAATCATTGTTGCCCTCTCCGTTCGGTAAACTGCCACCAGTCGTTGTCGGATCACGTTTGTAAATATGATATTTTGTTAGGATAAACTGCTTTTTGATTTCCGCAGCATTCATTTATTTGACTAATTTACAGGTTGTCCGTTCAAAAAAAAAGAGAAAAATGCATTCAGATCGACATTCAAAACTTTTTTGTCTTTAATAAGATCCTCGCACCTTACAGACAAGTGCGACAGGGTTCATTCACGGAGTTCTGGGCCATCGGGTATTTGCAGAATGTTTTTGCCATCGCTGAACGCTGGGAGAGAATATTCCCAGTCTTCGGATCAGGCTGCGCACTTCCTGTCGAGTGTGAAAAACTGCGTCAGACAAGGTGCGAATATTTACGAACATGGCTCAGTTGCAGGATCCCTGGCCTCGGAGTCTGCGCAATGGGAGGAGGAAGTATTCCATCATACTCCCACATCTCCCCCCCCCAGTTTTTTCAATCCTAATTTGCCAACCAACCAACTAGCTATGTATTGTCATTTATTCCCATGTACAGGTAACGACTCCAAAAAAGTAGCTCTCACACACAATAAAACCGTTTTCACATACATTTACGCGTTTTTTTGCAGCACTTTTTTTTGGTTTGTCGCCGGGCACTTTCGCCGAGTGAGTGAGTGAACGAGTGAGTTGTACTATGTAGTCCTCCCCTCCCCACGGCGCGTCTCTCTCCCTTGATTGACCGCACTTGACACGGTATCCAGTCTTTGTCTCCCACCTTTAAATCACCTGAGCATGCCACGGCATGCGCCTTTCTTTTCTTTCAAGCCAGCTCCCCCAAGTTGCGCAAATCGTTTTTGTCTTCCAGTCAATTTTCATTCACCGCCGAGCGAACCGTGCCTTTGTTGTTGTTTTTGGAGGAAAACCAGGTCGATTCCAAATTTATGAGCCATGAGCTTTGGCAGCTTCGGCACCTCTGAATTGTTCTTTATGCACTTGCGCAAGTTAAATAATTTCCACTAAACACATTTTTGACTACCGTATCAAACTTTTGTTCCCGGCAAGTGAAAGTGAAAGTCAAAGTCCATGACCCTTTTTTGGGATTGTCGGCGACCCTTTGGATGCCAAAACAACGCTATTATGCGGTATCAAAGCCCTCTACGCCCTGGTCCCGGCAGTTGTGGCGTGTTGGGAGTGCTTTTGTGACAGTTTCGCGTTAATCGCAAATTAGGCTACTTTTTGCCTCGGGTGCCTGAGTCAAGGGGCTCTTCGCAAATGCATGTATGTATGCGCGCGCTTTGCCTGCAATCAATCCGGGCGCCCGCCCGGGCGAAGAACAAAGTTTTGAGTCCCAAACTCAATCTGGCTAATGGAGAGGGAGCAATAGACTTCCACTTTCACAACCGAAGAACGAAAAATGAACCGTCTGTCATCGTCTGTTTGTCTCATTGTCGACGGTGTCGGCGTCGGCGTCAAACGAAATGAAACGTTTCGATTGGATTCGACTCGATTTGATTGTAGTTCAGTTGTCAGCCCTCTTAATTGCCCGCATTATATTGTTTTAACAAGGTGTCATCCGGGCACCTGGAAGGTCGTTTGCCCTGACTCTGGCCACCTCCATTCCCACAGACAGACGAGAAACCTGTTCCCGTGCCGTCGTCGAAGAGACGATGACGACGTCTTCGTGCGTGTTGCACTATGTTCGCTCCGCCCTCCGACATTAGAACTCTCATTTTTACGATGCTCATCTTATTTCGTAATCATTCCAATAATCATGCCAATAACCATCGCAATGTTTATTATCGTGTTTTGCGACGTCTTTTTGCAACTGAATTAGGAGACAGAAGAATCATTTGTCGCGCATTTGTAATGCACGTCGTGTCGTCCGGGGCGGCATAGCATACGGTGCTGGCTGCATGCCGCATAGATGTCCTCTAATCGCGTGGTTTTTTGTCAAAACGACACCAAATCAACCCTCAGCCAGGGTATGTATCAATTACTCGTGTCGTGTTAATCGTTTCGGAGTCCGTCAAAATTGTAGTGCACGGTTGTCAAGGTCGGCAGGCAGAAAACACCGGAAGCCGCCTGCCCACCTACCTCACTGTTTTTATTTTTTTTTTGTAATTTTTTTTACAAAACGCCTGCCAGCAACAGAAAACAGAAAGAAAGAGGTAGGCAGGCGTCAAGCGGCTCATTGGTGGCTTGTAATTGTTCCAGGTGGCACGACACCTCTCCGGAAATTAATCCGCTTGTTATTCTATTCTCTTTCTCTCTCTTGAAGCCCTCGAAAAATTAATACATATTGAGTCTCTCCGCTCAACGCACAGGTCAATTACCGTAGCTGTTTGACGAGTTGTTGCGAGATGCGGCTCCAACAGCAAATGGCCCTCTTAGGAAAGCCACGCCCTCTTCCAAAACGCTTGCCTAATGAGTTTCAAAGGCGCAGAAGAGGAGGAGGCATTTGTGAGGCACTTTATGAGCCAATCGGCAGAGCATCGAGGCGGGGCGCGAGGCAAACGTCGTCAATTTGCAGCGCTCCCGTCAATGCAATCCTCCAAACGCGCTCAAAAAATGACCGCCAGCTGATGTTTTCTAATGTTTGTGAACGAACACATGAAAACGACTGCTGTACTGCATTTTCGCCTTATTTACCTGCCCTGTCCGTGAGAACGATTCGTTTACCCTCCAATTTCCTTTTACGTAAATGAGTCGTGATTATCAGTTCATCCCCACCGGGTCGCGTTTATCCTGATTTCGTTGTCTCCGCTTTAGATTCGCTCTCGTCAACGCCGACGACGACAACGACGCCATGCTGGACGCCCGAGCGTTTCTGCCGTTTCTCTACGACCCATCTGCGATGTCCCTGCTCCAGCAGGGTCAGGGGGGAGCTGGAGCCGGAGCCGGGCCCCCGGGTCAATCGCCTCTCTTCTCCAATCCTGCGTTCATGGCCGCCGCTGCAGCAGCCGCAGCAGCTTCTGCCAAAGCTTCTCAGGGATCCTTCAGGATCCACGATCTCATCGAAAACGCTGCCAACAACGCAAATCGCACCCTCGATCCGAGCTCTGCGATCGCGCAGATGATGGCAATGCACCACCAGACGTCCGGTTCAATGCCTCAGGGCTCATCTGGCCAGACCGGGGTCTTTCCGGAAAAAGCAAACTCTTCCGGTGAAAACGGTAAGCATTCATATTCCCTTTTTTTACCGTACCAAGATGCACAAGCACAAGACAAAGGGTGTCGCGAGTTCATTGTCCGTCAATTAGCCTAATCCGGTGTGGTCGCATGCAAGCAAAGTTTGGTACAAGCAGAGTCAGTCGCTGCTTGATCGCACTCCTGCTAATCTGTAGCGCGACTTCCGTGCTTGTCAGGGACAGACAATAATCCGCAGAGAATTTCAATCCGTGTCAATCCAATTTGTGTCCTCTTCTCTCTTCTCTGCCTAAAAACGGATCGCATGGTAATTTTCCACATGATCGGAGGATTAATTGGAAAATTACTCCACTGACTAAATACTCTTTTCGTCCAAAACATACAATTTTGCCAAAAAAGAATGCATGCACATAGATGAATTTTCACGCTTCACTTCGCGTCGGGATACACTGATTCAGATTTATGGTAAAATTGCAAATTGCTCTCACCCGACAGGTAAATATTACCATAAATCCATTTTGTACAAAAAAAAAGCATAATAACATGCGGGCAAAAAACTCTCGATCCTGGCAGGATTCGAACCTACAATCTTCTGCTCCGTAGGCAGACGCGTTATCCATTGCGCCACAGGACCACGGTTTTTGGCCTCTTGGGACCAGTCAGGGGAATCCGTTTAGGAGCCCTTAGCGTGAAAAATGCCACTTCGCAGGCGAACTAAATTGACTCAAATCTTTCTCTTTTTATTGGTAGTGAGATGGAAAACAAACGAGTGATTATGCCTCTTCTCGGATGAACGACCGCAACCGATGGAAAAGATGCGCACGCGCTGCAAATTCCATTACAAGAGCACTCTCTTTCCGTCATTTTCGAATTTGGGCTTCTTTCGAGCGTGAATTGGCGACTAAAAGCCCCGTTTGTTGTTCTATCTGCCTACAGTACATTTATTTGGATTACAGACAGCCTTCTCGATGATTCTGACAACGCTCGCTCCAGTCTATCACCCCGGAGCTCTTCCGAGACCCCGCACGCGAATGTTTCGTCTTCTTCGTCGTCTTCGGGGCCCCAGGCGGCTGGGCTGTCGGCGAGCGGAGGACCGATGCACGGGAAGAAGGCCCGCAAGGCAAGAACCATTTTTACGGACAAACAACTCCAGGAACTGGAAACAACGTTCGAGCGCCAGAAGTACCTGAGCGTGCAGGATCGTGTAGATCTTGCTCATCGCATGGGACTCACGGACACCCAGGTCAAGACGTGGTATCAAAATCGGAGGTAAGTCTATCACGTCAGTCGCAAAAGATGGAAGGGGGTTGATCCCATGGACCCTGAAACTGGATAAAATTTGATATTTAGGAAGCTTCTGTCCTTTGCCCAAATTAATTTTTTCATTCCTGTTTTTGTCAGCACAACAACGTTAGCATTTTTATCTTTCTATCATTTTGTCCAAATGACTGATTAAAATTCCAATGCCACAAAAAAAACCCTTGTACGGTCATTTTTGGTATCCTACCATATTCTGCTGTCTATTCTGGGAAAGAGGAGATACATACGTACACTTGAAACAGTGTCATAATCCTCGCCAATCGGTCGGTCCTCAGCCAGCCCGAAATGCAATAATACGGCGGTCGTTGCGTTTTTCGAGAGACAAATTTATGACCCTGACTGAACGCCAAGAGCCTCTTAGCGTCTCTCGAGTAGTCGTCGAACAAATGAAATGCGAGCTTGGAAAAACCGCAAAAAAGGCCATCGCCGCCGCTAGGCTTAATTTGTAATTTTGTAATTTTGGCTCTTGTCTCACGCGCTCGCGCGTAATTGTCGATCATTAGACACGCGATCGGCGGAATGCTTGAAGAGCTTCTCTAATTAGTATTCTTCTTACTTAGCCTAATAAGGGACCATACTCATCTGTTTTTAAATGTTATCTAAAATCAAAAATCTTTTTAGGACCAAATGGAAGCGCCAGGCTGCCGTCGGCGTCGACCTGCTCCAGGAGGCCTCCAACGTAGCTGCCGTCCACAACCTGCTCCGCACGAATCCCTACTGGGCGTCTTACTTTGCCAATTCTGTTTTCGCCCAGCAGCGATTGTACCAGGCCGGTCTGGGGCCCCAGACGTCGGGTGCCCCCGGGCCAGGGGCTTTCATGCTGCCACCCGGACTTTTGTCGCCCTTCGTCGCAGGCCAACCAGCTTTTCCCCCAACGCCTCAGATGCCGTCCAGCAATTCCGTAGCAACGAGTCCTGATGTCAAGAAAGCGTCTGTCGCTCCTTCCGAAGCCGGTGAACTTGAGGAATCTTCTACCCCTCCGTCGGCGTCTCCCGTATCCGTGTCCGCAGTCAAAAGCAATCCCTCACCATCGTAGAAGCCATCCTTTTGACTTTTTTTTGTAGTCATAGTGCTTCTGTGAAAGCCAAGCTGAACAAACCAACAACCGTACGTATGTGTGCCAGATTACAGTACCCCTCCTCCCACCCTCCCTCCTCCCGCTCGCTTGCCTCTCTTTTTGTACCACGTTAAAAATTGTTAAACGATAAATGAAACATAATAGGCATTCGCCATTCGCTCTCTGCCTGCCGGAGCCACAGCCACGGTCGATTCATTCAATTGTTGGTAAGTGACACCCTAAATGCCAACAATTGAGGCAGCCTGTTGACAGCCAAGGTCGGCGGTCGACTGCGATAGTCGCTAATTAATTGTTCGTTCGCCGGAGAGAAAAAAAAATCAAGAGCATGAAAGCGATAGGCCATATGGCGCCAGGTTCCGTTCGCTGCGTGCTAATTAGGAGAGTTTCAATCGTAAACGTCATTTAACTGGGGTCGGAAGTCACAGGGAGATGGATGCCATGGCAGTCCAGCCAACGCGGCCAGGTGTTCGACCGGTTTTCGGGGACAATGCGAACATATAACTTCCGTAAGTGACTCGTCGTAAAATAAAGTGTAGTGCAAAGTTGATTATCCGTGAAAAGGGGGCGATTATCTATCGTTCATCCGAAACAATACAATGACTCGGACAAATACTTATAATAAATGACAGGTGATCCTCCAAGTTTTTTCCCCCGTTTTCCGGTGACCATCGCAAACTTCCCGCACGATCGGATTAACTCTTCGTTGCGGGGGTCACTGAATGAGGGACGAGTCGACCGATACAGTAAGCTCTATTAGCAGTGGATATGGGTTTACTGGGGATGTTTTGGACGTTTGACAAATTAAGACCCGACGGCACGGCTCTCTCGCATGCACATCTTTTTCGCGCGTGTTGTGTTGGATGTTGAGTATTCCAGACATGCAATCCTAGCGTCGGCGGCACTTAGATCAACGCTTTGGTAATTGCGGCGCTGACAGCTTGATTAATTAGACAAATCATGAGACTTTTATTTTTGCCTGATAGCTGACCGGGAAGTCTTTGTTTGAATTGCCAAGGGAATTTTTTTTAATTTGTTGACATTTATTTTGCAGTAAAAATTTCTGAATTTTTATAAATATTTAAAAAATGCAGGAAGTATATTTCTGTTTTTGTGTATCATATTTTGTACAATTTTCATACAGGTAAAACCATACAAAACCTCATTTCCATAATCGAGAGTGACGCCACCGATTATGACCCCCGCCAAAAAAAACAACAACAACCGTTTATCGCTTTCCTAAAATGACTGTTTTGACGGGCATCCATCCGAATCCGAATCCGCAGGGCGCCATAATTTACGCGGCGTTTCCGGGTCGTGTCCATCTCACAGGTGACAAGTTGTTGTCCCCCCTCGATTTCCGTTGCGCAAGGCAATTAACCGGGCGATCTCGACCGGGAGTGATGCGACCGACATCTGTTGCAGTTGGCTTGGCCGTAAACTGACCACGACCGCAACCGCAAAGTGCCTCATTCCGCAGCTCCATATGGCGTATATCAAGCGGTCGTATGTCTTCAATTAATGTAAAACCGCAGAAGCGCGGATCCGAGTTCCTAGTTCACGTCTTTTTTTCACTCTGCGCGAGCGCGAGCGCGGGGTGGACGTTAGAACAAAAAAAAACATTTGGTTGCCGTATTGAAAAGTCAATTATGAGAAAATTAAAAGAGGCGATCAACAGCGCAGAAAAAAAAAGTCGAACAACGAACGAATGAACGAACGAGAGAAAGAGACTCATCGCATCAATTTCAGCGTTTGGATAATTGCAGCAAAATCGTCACTCTGAGGCACACTTTAGACACGCGTTTCGAGGTCCATTATGTCTTTTCTTCCGCCGAACTACAGCAATCATGAGCACGCCACTGTAAGTCTATTTTTGCCCTAACAAAACACGAATTTAAGGTCATTTGAGGGAGGGGAGGGTAATGTGTCCCCGACATGGCGTGGATCAAGGTGATTATGCGCGCGAAGACGCAGGGAACATCGGCAAAATCGCATTCAAGAATTTGAAAAAAATGAATAAATAAATAAACATGCGTTGCACTTTTTTTGGGACGCATTGGGCACCGAACTGTGATCAAAAAGCATCAGGATTTTTCAGAATCCTCTTTGCATGACCTGACGCAACCTGTGTAACACTGTAGATAATTTTTGAAACTGGCGATACCATATTAAATACATTTTTTGGTGCAGTTAAAAAATCTCAACATGTGTTTGCCAAATTTACGAACACGTAAAAAATAAAATTTAAAATCAAAAAAAAGTGGCTCAAAGTCACGCCAAAATCAGTTGTTCGCCATAATCAAGATTTGAAGCATCGGCACTTCAGTGGCATTCGAATTCTAACGACGTCATGAACTCAAAAGATATTCGGCTGAACAGCGACTGATAAGATTTCGTTAGCAAGAATTTTGTTTGCGCGGATCAAAAAAATCAAATTTAAATTTTTTTTGTAAACCATTACGGTCGCGTGACTGCTTTGCAAACAGCACTGTTTTGATTTCTGTAAAAGCACAATTGGTGTAGAAACTTTTTTCTACAATGATTCCGGTGATTCAGAATTTTGAAAGCGGATCCAAAATAATGGAAAAAATAAGCATTTTCACCGCATTGTAGCAGATTTCTCCAATAAGGTATAACCTGAGTTGAAAATGATATAGAATCGTCTGACTTAGCTTGATGGGAATGGCAAAACTAATAAAAATATTGTGAGTATGCGAGAAATGCCGACAAACATACTTCACTTTCAAAAAACACAAGAAAATTTTCGTGTTGGGAAGTTGACTGCATTTTAGTGTTTTTCTTCTCAGGAGTCAATTTCATATCAGGAGCCTGAGCCAATTTCGATTTCATTTCGATTTCAATTGGAAACGTGAACTTCAAGGATCGTTATGAATGCGAAACGCGTACTCCATCGCCGTCATCGATGAAGACCTACGCGTAGGCCTACGCGACGCAAATAAATAACGCGAAAAGATTTTTGCGAAACTGTAGGTTACTTTTTTACAGTGCTGTGTCTTTGTTTTTGTTTAGAATTGCACGTATAAATCTTTTTGACCACGCGCCATTCCGCAATGAACGTTCTCGAACAAATCAGCACATGAAGAATTTGCATGAGTTCCCATGGGAACTTGCGGAATGCTGAGACGCGTGGTTCATTCTCCTGGTCATTTCTTCATTCTTCATCGCGACCGCAGTTGACTCGCTCTTGTTTTTTTTGCTGCACGCTGAGCAAAAAAAAAGAATATGTCAGGGGTGAGTATGGCCTAAAATTTCCGGCGTGGCCTTTATCGATGACTTTTCAGTACGTACGATCGGCTACCCGCCGCGCTCCTCCTCCCCAGGCCGCCCGGGCATCTGGACCGACGCCGAAACGCATGCGACCCATCACCGTAGAACGCCCGCGCCCGCTTTCACCGGATGCCCGTAGACCCCGTAATCTGGATGCGCCCTCGCTTTCACATATGCCGAGCTACCGTTGTCGCAAGAATCCCAACAAGATTCGCCCCCTGGCACCCAATGCCGTGTCACCCTCGCCCCCGCGTCCGACACCCAATTCGCGTATTTCTGATGTCATCACCATCGACGACGACGAAGACGACGACGACGACGAAGACGACGCGGCCAACTCTAACTCGCTTCCATCGGTGCACGAAGCGCCTTCCATGCGGCTTCGCAGTCAGTCGGCCTATTATTATCGATGTCACGACTCCTCTCCGAGCTACTCGTCTTTCAGCCCCAATAGCCCCAATGGCACGCGAAAGGTATGTGAGTGAATGAACTTTCAGTCTATCCTGGATTTTCAGAAGGCCACTCCACGGCGCCGTTCTACTCTTTTCGCGATCCCCGAAACTCCCGCCGCGATCCACGAAACTCCCGCCGCGATCCACGAAACTCCTGCCGCGATTTTCGAAACGCCGGTGACGCCGCGTCCGTATCGCCGATCTCACACGGCTGCTCCTGGTGTAAGTTATTTAAAACGTGGCATATTGCTCAAAATGCATAAATAGGCAAAAAAGCAACTCGAAATACAAAAAATTCTTTCATTTTTTTTCGTTTCAAGACAGATTGTCTCATTTTTCGTTTCAAGACAAATCGACAGCTTTTTTTACGCTTTACTAACGATTTGATATCATTTTCAGCGCCGTAGCACTCCTGTTTCCGCGACTCAGATCATTGAAGGGATGAATATGAAAGCCCAGCCCAAGAAGCCGACTTTCCCGAATCGCCTCCTCTACGATAACTACGAAGGAGCGCTCACTGATAACAACCGCGTCATTCTGAAGGCTTGCGTCGACGAAAAGGAATACGACTTCAAATTAGGCAACAAATACTTCTTCCGATGCAGCGTGTGCCCTGCCCGTGGACGTCTGGTCCAGAACAAGTTTTTCAGCGAAGATCATGTTCAGCATCATTAGTCTTCGTCGTCGGATTTGTAGGCTGACTGTTGAGTTTTTTTGTAGACTGTTTGTTTTTTTGTTGTTTTTGTAATCTTGTTGGCTATTTACATATGTAGATTCACGTATAGATTTTTTGTTTTTTTGTAAATTTGTTGGTTTTTGTATTTAAAAAACGTCGAGTGTACGAATAAAGCATATGCGAAGAAGCTGGTGTGCCTGAGGATTATATTTGGGAATTTTCGAGATTTTTTGGAGGGTTCTTTTGACTTTGTTCTGCTCTGACTCCGCTTATGAGTCAGATCAAAGTAATTTCAGGAGCGGAGCAAGCGGAAAAAATTTTTATACAAATACATATTTTTATTAACAACAACAACAACAACGTCGGCTGGTGTCGCATCCTGTGAGAATGCGAGCGATTCACCGGGCGGCATTCACACTTGCCGCAGTCGATCCGGACCTTATCGCTGGGAATCTGTCTCTGCGGCGTCCGCGCGGTCCCAACAATCCATTTTATTTGCTCACGACCGAGAAAAAGTCGACCAAATGTAGAGGTGACACCTTGACATAACAACTGTGCCCACAATTTTTTTTTCGAAATTTTTTATGTTAAAAAAAATGTTACATACTCAAGATCTAAGATTGCGTGAAGGCTTTTATCGGCTTTGTCGCCCTCACAAGCCTGCTACAAAGATGCAACTGCTAATACAACCAAAATGCCAGGTTTTCTTCGGTAACTCACTTCGGACCCAGACATTTCTTTCACGCACCCAAAAGCATGTCGATGCTGACTCTGCAGTGCCTGCACGCGTTCTACGTCGTCCCAACCTACTGCGTGTACTTTTACCAGATGTACATCGTCTTCCTGTCGTCGTCCAGAACCAAGTTCTCCTTGTCGTTCTACGCGATCTACAGCGCGACGGCACTCAACGATATGGCCATGCACTTTATCTACACTTTTTTGTACCGCTACGTCTTCGACGAGGCGTTCAACGACATCGCGGCTCGGTGGCCAAAGAAAATGTTTGTCTACCACGTGGCTGTAACAATCATGTTCCACACGTACTTTGCACATAATTTTCTCATTGTCGTCCTCAGTCTGAACAGGTACATGGCACTTGCGCTCAAAACGGATTACAAAGAATTCTGGGCAAATTATTGTGCCTGGATTTTGTTATTGTGCTTCCTGGGACCTCTGATTTTTACGCATACGTTCGCGTTTTCGCATTCTGAGATCACGATGATACCTGTGAGCAATGACAGCGTGAGTTACCTGGTGCACGAAACTACGGCAATGTATGTGTGGGGTTTGAATCGTGGACACCAGGCCGTCATCCTCGAGATCATCAGCCTGGCTGTATCTTTTGCCATCAACCTGGTCGTGTGCTACAAGCTCTTCATGCGACGCAAGCAACACAAGCACGGCGATTTCAAGACCGAAGCTATGCTTTTTGCTTTTTGTCTGATGGATTTTGTTTTTGAGTTGATCGCTCTTTGCTTTCAGGTTAGGATCTTTTTCTTTTGAGCGATCGAATTTGAGCGAGTTCCGAATTTTCAAGCGATTTGAGAAGCTCAAAACCGAACTCGAGAATTTTTTGAGTCGAGTCAATAAAATAAAGCCCGATTTAAAAAAAGGGACTTTTTCGTAAAAATGTACAATTTTGTTGATTTGTTTTAGCAAATTTTTTTGACTTTGAACAAAAAAACATTTTTTCGAACGTTTTTTTGTTCAAAAAAACACAAAAAAACATTTATTTTTTTTTGAAATTTTGAACGTAAAAAACTTTTTTTTCGATCAAAAAAATATACAAAAAATGAAAAAATCGATTCAAAATTGGCTCACTCGGCAGCTTTGATTCCCTGTCAATAAATTACCGTAATTTGGTCACCGTATTTTAGATCTTCTTCGCCTTCTACCAGGGAGACCACTTTTTCATGGCAAAAATTCTTCGAGTGCAGTGTTACCTTCTGGATTTACAGTACCTTCTGCCAGCTTATTTTCTGACTCTTACAAGTTCTCACCTGCGGCAAGCCATGGTCTAACGTTTTTGAAGTCGAGTTCACTCAAAGTTGACAACTGTTATAACATTTTCAGATCAGACATCTGCCGTTGTTCCGAAAATGTACGAAACAAGCGCACAAAATAGACAGCAAAACACAGCCAAAAGTTATAAATTCGCACGTTCAGATTTCCGGAATCCATGGCCCGAGGAACACGACGTCCCCTTAAAGCTTCGGTTTTTTTGTTTTTTACCGTAATTGCATGTTTAAATAAATTGTTGACTTTGAAAATGTAAATAAATAGGAAAAACTGAACACGCTATTCTATTTTTGTTGATACTTTGCGTGAGTAGTGTCCGACACAAACTTCTTCCTTGGCACATTATTGAGTTTTTATTTATTTCATTACGTGGGAAAGCATTTAGGTTACAAAACATCCGGATTGTGAAAGGGATGGGCACTTCGAGATCTTTGGCCTGGCCAATTCTGTTTCAGCCGACGTCCTTGCATCGTCGGTCGGCAATGAAACGTGTACAGTGTTGAAAACGTGTTAATCGTCTTATCCATTATATTATACATGTTTTTTGGGGTGGCAAGAATGCTTCAAGCAGGCACGCGTCGTTGCTATTGCTGACTCGAGCCTGAAAAAAAAAGTATGATGAGCAAAAGTTGATAAACTCAAAACAAAAAAAAATGTTGATGTTTGTTTCATCGCCCCCGAGTGTCGGCATTTCCGTTCATAGAAGAAAAAAAGTTTGACCGAAAAACATTTTTTTGTTGTGTGTTAACATTCAAAAAAACTACAACCAAACATTAGGAAATCGTTTTTTAGAGGTTTTGCGTCGCGGAACCTAAAAAAAAACCCTAAAATTTTTTTTTGAAATTGGTGCAACTTGATATCCCGTACTTGACGCAAAACACTTCCGACCAACTTGCAATATTTTTTTCATGTATGTATTTACGCCCCCAAAAAAAGGATAGCATCCGGAAAATGCACCGAAAGCACGCAAGCTACTGCAAAAAATGGTTTAAAAAATTGTACCCTGTCTAAAAGGCGCTGGACGAAGAAAAACAGCATCCTGTCAGTCATTTCTGCGGTCACGGACAACAAAGTGCACGCAACCGGCAACAAACACGAAGCTACAGAGACTCCCGCGAGAGCCATCAGTCAACCAACCCTCCCCAGTCCCGCGGGATCAATAGAAAAAAATTCCAACCTGAAGAAGCCTCGGATGACCCGGAGGCCGAAGCCGGAGAAGCGTTGAGGGCAGCAAACTGATCTGCGAGCCGGTGAGCTCCAATATCGGTATCACCGACGCCGAGTTCGTGGAGGGCGTTGCGACGGCCCGAGCGAGTGCCCTGTACGAAGGACTTGAGATCGCCCATGTCCTCGTCCGATGCCGTCGCTGCTGCCGTCGCTGCTTGGTCTTTCTCGTTGGCCGGCGACGACACGACGACTGGATACTACGGCGACAACAGGTGTCACGACGGAACGGACGATGGTGGTTGTGGTGGTGGTCGATGACGTCAATGCTGGGACAGAGGAAAAGAGTGTCGTCGCTTGGATGAGGGAGGGTTTGGCGTGGCCTGCAGGTCCCTACGCCTGGAGAGATCGTGTATGAGCAGGTGACTGACTGGGGTGAATGAATGCAAACGAATGCCACGCACGCCAACCAACCAACACGTCACAAAACAATTTTTCTCAAAATCGTTTACATCAAAAAACAGGAGCAAAAAAAGACAGAAAAAAGAACGCTGAATGATCGGAGAACGCATTCATTCGGGGTCAGGATAATCCAAAATCGCACGCATGCGTTCGTTCGGGCTCAAACGATGATGGATAGACAGGTAAACGCTTGGATTACGACGTAAAGATGCCGTCTAATTGCCTTCAAAAAATTCGAAGCAGCAATACGTACATATGTGCATAATTGCCGATTCGCATCCGGCTAACGATGTAATCGCTTTTACGACAAGATGGCAATTAAAAATCAGCTAGCGGCAATAATTCTGTGAAACTAACCGTTTTACACTTCGTTGTCGTTGTCGTCGTAGATACATACATATTTGCGCCAGCCGCGAAGAAAGGTGTGAAAGAGCACGCTACACACAACCAACGCAGGCAGCGAACGAACGGTTCGTTGCCTGATGACCTCGGTGGGCCTCACAAATTTTTTGACTAACAATTAGACAAAAAAATTTGTCAAGGAAGAAAGAAAGAAACAGAACAGAATATTTGTCGAGGCGGCGATCGCGTTTCCGCAAACGCTGCGTGATGCAGCGGAGCACGACGGGCTTGGGCTTCCGGTAGACAGAACAGCGTGACAGTCAGTCAGTCAGTCAGCCAGTTCCGTAAGTAACGTTACAAATCACAATCAGATCGACGGCGTGATTTGTCTTGTTTCTGAGTTTCCGCGCAGGCAGGTAGGTGGCAGGTAAATCGGTGAATCAAAGGAGTTTTTTTCCAAGAAGGTCAGAATACCGTAAATATCTAAGATGGGGCATAGGAGAGCACCTGGCAACAAACATGGAAAGCTTTCCGCTCAAAAACCAACTATACACGCAACGAAAGAGGAGGCAAATATGTATGTATGTAAGTCAGAATAAACAAACAAGGGTGTAGGCATGACCGGTCCCACCTGCTGCAGCGAGGTGCAAAAAGTTCACGCCGTGACCGCAGAAACGATGGATACTGATATTGCTGCACCACGCCGACCGATTGCCTTGATTAATCACCCCGCATACATACATATTACCGCGAAACCAGTCGTCAGTCGTCAATCGTCAATCGTCAGTCGATCAAGGGTGTCAACGGGCCGAATTTTTGTCGGCCCGGCCCGGCCCGGCCCGCTCGAGGTAAGGCCCGGCCCGGCCCGGCCCGGGCCGGGCCGGCCCGCCTTTTTACCAAAGGGTAAAATTGAAGCAAAATTTACTAAAATTTTTCAATTTGTTGAAAAATATGAGTTGAAAAGGTAAAAATACACGTTGTTATTCATAATGGGGGAGGATTACTCAAAATGAGCAAGTTTTTGGTACATTTTTGACTGTTTTGAATAAATTTTGTTCTAAAATTTTCTTTTTTTTTAAAACCGGGCCGCCGGGCCGGGCCGACTCACCATCAGGCCCGGCCCGGCCCGGGCCGGGCCGGGCCGGGCCGCGGGCTTTCCGGGCCGGCCCGGCCCGATTGACACCCTTGCAGTCGATGAGCAAAACGATCGACGGACGGGTACATACGTGCGACGTGATCTCCGTCGGCTGTGTCGGGACTCGCAGCACTCAGCACAGCACCCCCCTGGCCCGTGCTGGTGGTGACGTCACGAGGTTCGGCTGCTGTTGGCTGGCTGGTCGGGCTCGTAAAACAACAAAAAACTTATTTGCTTCCCCCATCCCCGACACCCGACGGACATGAGGGAGGAGGAGGAGACGCAATGGACTCCAGAGTCCAAACTCCGGCGTACGCGCTCGCGTCAACGGAATATGTAGGATCAAAGAACGCTAACATATTATTATAAAAAGTTTCCGTAGAGCCTTTTAATCGCGTTCCGACAAACTCCATCTGGATCTGCATCTGCGATTCGAAAAAAATTGTAAATATTAAACAAAATTGGCCCATAAGATCCGCAAAAGAATAAAAAAAAGATGTCAAAGCAGGCGAATTTCGTTATTTTTTAGCCCGAACAACCTGACAACCCTGGCCTCGAGCAAAACAGAGGAATGCAAGCACAGAGCTCTTCGGCCGTCGCTCGTCATTCGTCGCTCTTCGTCGGCCGACACAAAATCGAGTTTTTTTTTGCCAAAAACTAGAGAAGAAAGCTTTACGAGCGAGCGGTCGCCAAGTGACGACGAAGATTCAGAGATAACGTAACGCGTCTCGAAAAAAAGATGGACATGAAAAATTCATGCAACGGCACTGCACTGAACTCTGTCGACGTTTTTTTTGCATCTGACTAACATAAGCGCTACTGGAAGCAAGCAGCAACCGACGAACGAACGAACAAACAAACAGACGAAAACACTTCTAATTACCAAATGGCCAGAGCAAGGCTCAAATTGCACTGCTCCGGCCGGGCCGAGACGAACCGGAGCGGATGTCACGAGTTCAGAGGGCAGGAATCGGGAATCAGGCAGGGCAGGATAATCTTGTAGTTTGGATTTCGTGCAGGACAACAAAACAAAGGCTGCCCAGAGTTTGGTTTGGCTTGGCTTGGCTTGGTAATGGATGGCGCAGAGATGCTTCCTCCTCCGCCAGGCCATTGTAAACAGACATACGAGGCAAGGCCATAAGCACGAGAGAGACCGAGTTCGGGGACATTTGCTGGCTTGGGCACACGCCAGCCAGCGCACGAAGAATTCGTCGTTGGCGTCGTCGTCGCCGCCGGCGGCGGTGGTGGTGGTGGTGGCACCGAGTCGACGACCACGCCCGCCCGCCCGCCCGCACAAGGCCAGCCGGTGTGGGGTGTTGGACCGCCGGACCGCACGTGTACACGCAACCATGAGCTATTATATTGCTTTTCGCCGGGCCAATGGACACCTGGACCCCTGGGGATTCCAACGCCAGCGTCAGCAGGTCTTCGTCGTCGTCGACGTTGCCCTAACTAAGAATCAAATTAACGTGCAGGGGCTTGCCTTGCACGTACGTACGCGTACGCGTACGCCTTCTGCTATCAACAAATCAGACCTGGCCCGGTCCAGAATTGACAAGGAAGATCAGAGGAGCACCAGCTTCATATATGCACATACATACATACATACGTCACCTACATTTATGCAAACAAACTGATAGCAAAGTCATAGTAAAAGTCAAAGTCAAAGAACGCACGATGAATGACACCGGAGCAGCCACGGCCACGAGCACGGTCGCGGAAGCCCCGCAAGGCCAATTAATGCCAACCAAGAATGTGCCAGTGGTGGCGGTGGTGGTTGTGGTGTGCCGTGACTAATCCAGGCACCCAGGCACGGAGGAAGACTTTTTTCTTCTTCTTTTTGTCGTAAGTCGAGACCACAAAATACAAAATGCAAAAAAACTCAAAAACAACGAGTCAGAAGATCCCCACGAGTCCTCGAGTGGTGGCCGGACTCGTCCCAATCATCAGCAATTCAATTCAATTCAATTGTCGTCCGGCGCATCGAAAATCTCCCATCCCACGCTGCCTTATTTTGGGAGAGTCCTAGGACGCGTAAACAACAAACCACTATAAAAATAGACAAAAAAGTTTGTTTGCAACAAAAAAATTTGTTTCACACAAGAAATCTGTAATCAGTGCCCACGGCCGTCAGCGCCGTGTTCGGCACAAATTGAATTTGTCAGAGCATCAAGTGTCATAGCCAGCGGTCATCTCATCTCATATCATCATCGCCTCGAGACCAGACCAGACCAGACCAGGACATGTTCATAGTTTACTCCGAAAATCCCCCAAGCAGCCACAGAGCTTTTGCCGACCGGAAAGCTCGCATACATATACATACGTTTATCGTCCTTGGGGGCGTCAAAGCGCTAATCCACTTTGCCGAGTCATTCAACGTCATCTCATATCATCAGTCTGACAGACAGCCGGATTGGAATTCGCGTGTATACACGCACAACTAACTAAATATCTAGATACTAGGCAACGCAGCAACCAAGTAGTACGTGAGAAACGCTGGCTCGAGCAAGCGAAAAACAAAACAAAACAAAAAAGACGTCGTCCGTCGAAGGAAAGAAAGCGAAGAAGTAAAAGTGCAAAATTGTCCGGTGTCCACGGTGATGCGAGGAGCTAAAAGCTGCGGCGTTGGCGCGGGTGCTTTCTGCGCATTCTGCCGGCAGCTTGTTGCCATCTATGTACTTGTTTCGCTTCCATGAAGTCGACCGGATGATGAACATTTGTTATCCCTATCGGAAAAAGCAATGACGATAGACACGGTTAAATGCTGAAGGTTGATGCTTTTTAGCGTTGGAATTTGTTGACATCGACGGAAAACAGGAAAATGCCCTCTTGCTGTTACGTTCGTTCACCATTGCGTTTATGGACTTTAAAAAACAACTTGTACACCAAAATTGATTCACACAAACTCGAAGAACGTTATTGGCATGGATTGTGATAAAATACAATTCAGAAAAAAAATTATACGCTTGCTCGATTTTATTTTTCATTGGATTTTTCAAAAAAAAACAGTCAGGGAACAGAGTGTAACAACAAAAACTCGGTGTTGCGTCACATGGAGTGTTCTCTGTTTGGTTTTTCCCGATTTTTTGTCCGTCGACTGCTCGCAAGCAATCACCGATGCTGGTCACCGCTTTCTTTTCGGACAACGACCCGGGATGCGTCATCGAAGACGACGGGAGCATCCGTGTGGCTTCCACAGCCGCCACGGAGTCCCTCGATGTTTCTCTCCAACGTGTGCAACGACTCGTCTTCGCCGCAGAACCCAACAAAACCTGTTCATTCCGGGTTTCGAACTCATCTGAAATCACCGTCACGGATTTTACGCTTTCCAGAACGTCAGGTATTTTTGAGTGCGCAATGTTTTGGCTGACAACTCACCTTAAAAGTCATCGAATCGTCGCTGCGAGCACTTCTGAAGTCGAAGACGATTTTTTTGCCCTCAACGGCTTCCAGGTGGATTCTGGGGACTTCCAGGTGGTTTTTGTTCCTATGAACGAGAGACAGCCTGAGCTGGGATGTGACCTCTTGGATTGTCAATTTGAGGCTTACGTTCATCGGCACTGCAGTGGGAGGTCTCATTTTGAGGCTCTTCGACGGTTGCATGTCCGTTTTTTACGTTTGTTACGATCTCGTAAGCATGGACGGCTCTGCGCAGCTGATTTTGACGTTTCACGCTGGGCAGGACGCTCTGAACCCCTGGACGATGATGATGACGATGACTGCCGGAGCTTCATAGCAGACCTACTCGCCATCAAGCAAGCAGCAAATACCGCGCTTAACTCTCGACCATTCTGCGACGTTCCTCAGCACTGGAGGCTCCTCTACGCCGCTGCCGGTCAGCTCCACGCTCGGTGGCTTCTAGCACGAAATCGGCCCTTCAAGGCGATCTACGTCGTCGACATGGCCATTCTCAAGGGCATCCAGTTCGACGATCGCTCTCTACAGCGTCTGGCTTCTTTTATCTGCTCCCAGCTGCCTCCACCGCCCGAACTGACCATCCCGGAAGACAGCTACCCCACTCCAACCCCGCTAGCGACCTCCAAGCAAATTCATGTGCTCGACAGACCGTCGATCGAGGCTTTCATCAAGGCTACAACCGCGGATGACGGTTCACGGTTGCCGGTTATCGTCAGGAATCTGATCAAGGAGTTTCCTGTTTTTGACGTTTTGACGTGAGTTGGACGCCTCAAAAAACATACGCAAGCGCATAACACAATTTTTTGTGACAATTTCGATGCGGAACGTTGAACGTAAAATATTTATGAGGCATAATCTGGCAGAGTTACCATCGCCGGAAATAGCGTTTTTGACATTTTTGACGATTTATGGCATGTTGTAGCTGAAAAAAATACAGAATTTCCTAAGTTGGGGTACATATTGATCGAAGCGAATTTTTATGAAGATTTCGATAAAAATATAGAGTTATACTTTTAAAAATGCCGAAAAATGCATTTAAAAAACAACCACAATGAAAAATGGAAACATTTGTATCGACATTTTTCAAGGTGACCCTATATTTTTATATTTTTCCCGGATTCTCCATCAAAAATCACATCGATCGAAATGTTCCCTGGCTTTGAAAATGCCGTATTTTTTAAGCTACGACGTGCCAAAAATTGTCAAAAATGGCGAAAACATGATTTTCGGCCGCGTAACTCCGCCAGATCATACCTCCGACAACCGAATTTTACGGTAGAAACTTTTGTATAGTAAAAGCAACTTTTTGGCAAAATTTCATGCAACAATTTCCAAAATGTCACCTAACACATTCCTTATGAGTAGTTCGACGAAGCGGAACTTTTTACACCATTTAGAGTGTTTTTGGTACTCATTTCTGACGCAAATGAATTTTTAATCTCATGCCGAAAAAAAAGAGAGCCAGTTAGTTTTTCATTTTTCATCATTTTTTTATTTTTAGGTTCGATTACCTCAACCGAGTCCATGGTCGTCGACGTGCTCCCGTCGAGTTTGGTTCGAGCTACGCGGCTTCCGATTACTCACAGAAGATAATCACGCTGCACGAATACCTGCGGGATTACGTGTCTGGTGTTTCTGCGGATGTGGATGTAGAGGTGGGGTGTTCGTCCTCCCTCCCGGATGATCGTGATCGTTGTATTATCATATGTACATACCCCTTTGCAGGTGACGACGACTACGACTGCTCCCCGGGCTTACCTGGCGCAGCACGCGTTGATCGACCAGCTAGACCTCGTTTCCCTGGTCCCGGTGCCGGACTACGCTTACACCCTCTCAGACGTCGAATCCGAGGCGGTGACGATAAACGCGTTCATCGGCCCGGCCGGGACCATTTCTCCCCTTCACCTGGATCCACGTCCGAATTTTTTCTGCCAGGTATTTTACCTCCGGTCCCCAAAAAAATTTTTTGGTCACGTGTCTGTTTACGCATTTTCCATTATTTTCCAGATCAGAGGTCGAAAATTTGTGCGTCTCGTGCATCCGCGTTTCGCCGACGATGTCTACCTGAACCCAGCCGGTTCGCTGCAGTCCAACAGCAGCGCCGCGGACCTAGAGACCCCAGACTACTCCCTGTTCCCTCGTTTGAGGGGCGTCCCGGTGGAAGAGGCTGTCCTCGAGGCCGGTGACTGCCTCTTTCTGCCTGCCAAGCACCTGCATCTCATGCGCAGCCTCACGCCTTCCATTTCTGTGGCTATTTGGGTGTAGTTCGAGGTCTTTGTCTGGCTGGCCGGATGGCAGCTTGGTTTGCCAAGCGGGTAAATTGATAGAAATGAAATTCGACGCTTGCGCGCGCGCATTCGTTGTGTTGTAAATACAAATGACCGGCTTCCGACAACGATGACCACTTGGACCCATGTGCTTGGGAAATAAATTTTCGGAAGCAGAACCAGAGGGGATCGTATTTGTTTTTGTTGACCCGGTCTCGAGTGGATTTTGTCTTGTCTGCTCCGGTGCTTTGTATTTGTTTTTGTTTTTGAATTCGAAAACGAATACGAATTGAAACTCGAATTCCAAGGGTTTTCTTGTTTTTAAAAGGTTGAAACAACCGAATCACCCCGGCCACGGCCACGGTGAACAACAAAACAGCAACAAAAAAACGAGTTGTCGAGTCGATTAACGAGTACATAGAGTAATTCTGTCTGAAACATTGCGTTCTTCTTCTTTTTCTGTCACTTTTTCGCGGAGTGCCGAGCCCGAGTGTCTGGCTCATTTCACGCCTGACTTGACGAGGTTCTTCCTGTTCGGGAGCGTGTGCAATTGTCCTCTGGCCTGGCCTGGCCAAGCGGCACTCAACCCAACTCTGCCCCCCGCCCGGCAATCAGTCGGTCGGTGCTGCCTTTCTTTTGTCGCCTCCGCCTCTGGCCGCGAGCCAGGAGGCAGGGTTGGGTTCAGTTCATCTTAGTGTTTGTTTGTTCTTCATCTTCGTCGTTATCGTCGTCGTCGTCCGAGAAGGCCCGGAGAATAAGTATAGAATCTGGTTTTGTCAAACTTGCCGGGATGCAGGGCAGGGCAGGACGAGGTCCTCCGCGTGGTGCTCGTTTGTCGGTGTTGGCAGGCAGGGTGCTGCAGCGTGAGACAGCTCTCCTCCGCCCGCATCCACATCGTTTGTCTCTTCTTCTTCATCTTTTCTTTTCTTTTTTTTCCGTGCGAGACAAGATGATACTGCTCCGGCAACCAACTCCGGTTGTCGCCGGTGGCGGTCGGAGCGGGCGGTGCTTGTCTCGAGAGCCAGTTGAATCCGGATTGCGATTGCGGTTGCGGTTGCGAGAACAAACCGGAGCACCAGCAGCACCAGCACCTTAAGCGCGTCCTCCTCCTCCTAGTCCACCTGTAACAAACAAGCTGCTGATGAGTCAAAAAACGAGCAGCTTGCTTACCCGAGAGGATTCATGCACCTTGGTCCGCGCTTTGCTTCGTCACTCCTTGCTCAACAATTTTTTTTTGTTCCATCTTAGCCGCTTTCAAAGATTTTTGTTCTCCTTCCGAAGATTTGAATTGTCTATGTATGTACAACAACATGATTTATCTTCTCTGCTGCGGTGTGTGTTTATTTCTTTGTTTACAGCAAGCAGTCCACAGTGTTATAACACTCACCGCTGCATGCCACCACGAAGGCGGTGCCGCGGCCCATAATTTCTAATTTGCCGTGCGCGTTAGTTTTTTCCATTACTGCTGCTGCTGCTGGATCGATGCGGTCGGTGGTCCGTCTATGCGCGCGTTGTCACCTGCCTTGGATCTGTGTTTATGTTTTTTTTTCGAACAAAAATGCGGATGAATTCGGATGGATCCTCGCACTTAAAAAAAACCGATTTGCCCGTCATCACTGCCGCAAGATGCCCCCAATAGCACCGACGGGGGTGGTCGGCGCAGTCAGGAGAAGGATCGATTTTGACTCATTCGACTGACTCGCCGTTGGGTCGGGTCGGGTCATTATCCTATTTTTCACCTCTTGCTCCGGCCTCTCTGATGGTGGTGATGGTGATGATGGTATGTGTGTGTGCGCGACTTTTCTGATCTACAACCAACCCAGCCGTGTCACCGCTCTTCCCTCCCCTCTTCTTTTCCTCCGGAGAGTGTCGTTGACCGAAAAGCTTTTCAGATCAGATCACCACACTGCTCTACCACTAGTACAATCGCCTCGGGTTAAAGCGAGAGAGTAGAGAGACAGGTAGGAGGCCAGGCCAGGCCCATCACGAACCACAACCAGGCGGAGTCCCGAGCAAGCGAGTACGCGTGTGCAGGGCGGCGGGCGAAATCACTCGACGACCGCTGGCTCTGATCTTTCTGTGTTTTTTTTTTTGCAAAAAAATTGCCTGCCGTTTGTTTGCCACTTCGCATCATTATCGGTCGGCAGCGTGACAACTACGTGTAGACAAATTCGAAGGAGGAAGCCCCGTCCCCCCCCATCCAGATGGCCGGCTACAGCGTCAACGTGAATCACGTCCGATGGCTTCGCTTCAGCCAGGCGTCATCGCTTGTGCTGTGCGCGGCGTGGATCGTCGCGTGCAGCCTCATGTATTGGTTTGCTCCTTCTTTCCAGGTTTGTTTGTTTGTTTGTCTTTTGACTTTATTATCCGTCTTCCGGTGGGGTCCACGCGTAATCCAAAAATCCTCTATCCCCTGCTTTTCTGACCTCAGAAGTCTTTTAACTTTTCAGAAAATAATTAATTTTACGTCTAAAAGTGTTTTGAAGTAGTTTTGAGTTTTTTTTACGTTTCGTTTTTACGAGTCAGTCGGCAGGCAATTAATTGATTATTTTCATTAGGGACCAGGCAGGTGAATCGATGTGCTCCGATGCAGTTGGTGCGCGAATCATCATCGCTGTTTACCCTTGTACTTTTTTTTGTTTTTTTCGCTCTCCGCGGCTAATTCTCCTTTCTTTTCCCATTCCTTTTCCTTCCTCGCCTGTTTGGGGCGCTAATTGAAGTGGTGTCCCGATCGACGATGCGATGGGCCACGAGAGTGAACCCCGGGGCTGTTTGCTCCTCGTCCCGACGATCACGACGTTGGTTTGACGTCGCCATCGCCTTCGTCGTAGGGGTTTGATCATGAGAACGCACCCATGCATGATGCCCAGGTTGGGTTGGGTCGGGTTCGTTAACTAACTGACTAACATAAGCGACCAAGAATAGAACGGAGAGCTGTTCTAGGGTTCTGTTTCTGTTCACATAAATAAATAAATATAAATACACGGACCACCACTGCTGCTGGCGTGAGTTTATGTCAACATAGGATAGGTTTTTTTGAACAAAAAAATGCATACGTGGATGTAATACATAGATTTGTCGCAGAACGGCAGCTGAGGCTAAAGAGTGACGTACGTCTCAATATCTTATATCTCACCGACCTACCTGCCAGGTGACACCTCGCAATTTTCATTTTCTAACTTATCATCATCATCGATGATCTGCGGCTTTTGCACGCGTTTTCAAGAGAGCAACAAAAAAGTCATATGCTCTGCGTATTTTTTTTTATCATAAATATAACCAAGGTGTCATCGTAAGCAATTTACGAGCGATGTTTTTCCCCTGGGTTTTGCAACCTGAGCACCAGTCTTTTCACGGGGAATTGCGATGTTGCGGTGATTTTGATTTCAGAATCACCCCGTGACGGAAAGGCATTGTGTGTGAACGTTTTTGATCCTTTTTCGCGACTTCTTTCATGGGAATGTTAGAATTTTATTTTCATCGGTCGTCGTCTGATAAATAAATAGGAGTTGGTTTCACAAACGCAAACAACTGGACACTCGACATTTTCTCCGGGGCTTGAGGGGTTTTTGAGAACCAAAAAAATCATTGTCAGACTTGTCAAAACTTTTGTTTTTGTTAAAAGCAAGCTGAACAGAGCAGAGGGTTACAAATCAAACCGGATTACGATCACAAAAAAAGCAAAATTTTTCCCAACAAGCAAAAAAATTGTTTTTACCTGTCAAAAAAAGCATAATCTTGCAGATAGATAAACTCTACGACTGCAGATGGCATCTTTCTTCTCTGCTCATCAGCGGAGGCTTCAGCTACCTGTTTCTGCGGTCATCGACGCCGCTCATCTACGCGGCAGCTTTCATCTCCGGGCAGTACAGCATGGTGTACTGCTTCATGTCGATGGTCATATACTCCGTCGACTGCGTGGTCCTGCTCTCCCGGGATCCTTCAGAACCCGTCAACGCGATCAGCGAAATGGATTTCTCAATGTACCTCAAACTTGCTGCCGTCATGATTGTTCTCTCAGCTTTCGGACTTTTCGTATCCATGATTCTCGTCCACAGGATGCTACTCATCGGCTGGGAGATGGCCCTTCCCCGTCGGCCCACCAGCATGCGAGCTATCCAGGTCCTCTCCGGTGTCCACGCGGCCTTCGCGCTCTTCACCATGTACGTGATTGAGGAGCTTACGCACTACAGAACCTGGTTTGTGCGTGTTTACCTGGTCCATGATTTTGGATGCAGTTTGTTGGGTCTTTCGTTGGCTGTTTTACAAATGACGTCTTTGGCGCACCCAAATCCGGTCGTCATGTTAGCAGTCTTTGCCGCTAACCTCTGCCAATTCGTGCAGGACCTCCACATCGGGACCACCGCCTTCTACACCGCGTTCTACGTCCAGAAGTTGTCACAAGCGACTTCACCCAGCGCGACGGTTGCCCACGTCGTTATTGGGCTCAATCTCGTCGTTCACATCGCGCGGATGGGCATGTGCGCAGCGACAGCCTGGATCCTGGCCCCTTCCATCTGGTCCAGCGAGCTTCGACTCCGTGTCCAGCGCAAGGTCGACACCGAACGCCTAACAGCAGCCCAGGACTACGTAGTCGCGCTGGCGAAGGAGAACCGCTGGCTGCTGTACATGTGCGCATGGGCACTCGTCATCGCAGTCGGTCACGCGATCCTCGACGTCGCCTACGTCCTCCTAGACTCCATCATGGAAGCGTTGATGATCGCGGCAGGCACGACGTTTTTCTTCAGCCTGCTCATCCTCGCAGGCATTGTGCTGTACATGCGCCGGCGCTATCGCCTGGCTCTCGTCTGCTGCGCTTATTTCGCGCTCAATTTGCTCGTTTCATCTTCGCTCCTGGTGACTTCCTTTGTGCAGGACGTGGTCCTCGGTCCTGCGGGTCTCGCGCCACGCAGTACCCTCCTCTACACCGCGGATATCGCGCTCTCGGCTTTGACCATGTACCTGGCGATCAGCGTTCTTCGGTTTTCGACACGATCTTTGCTACAGTCTTACACGCTCATGACTCAGACAGCTGCAGTGACCCGTGCCGTCCGATTTCTGCGAAATATCGCTCTCGTTCTTCTGTTGACCGTTGCAATGGAACTCGCGCTGCTTCTTGAAATGCGAATCGACGCTAAGATCGCAAATTTGTCAATGTCCAGCAGCATCCATGACTGGCTGATTAATGCGGTTCAGTCTGTCTTCCTCTACTGGGCTACAAAACACGAGCGATATCAGTGCTGTCTTCTTGTCATCGTGCTTCAGCTCAGCAGCGTGGTTATTGTCAGTCTGGATATCCTCGCTCAGCAGACGGATCTTATGCAGATGCTCATCACTGTTGTCGTCCAGCACAACGCGTATATCGTTAATACAGAATCCTCTACGGTTTCTGCTTTCCCGATGGCTCATTTCGTCATTATCATGGTTAGTTTTGGGTTTTTGAACGAACTTTTTTTAGTTTATGCCATGCATTTTTGTACAAGTTCGTTTTCTGGTCTTTTGACGCGTGAAAATTCTGTTAATTCCTGGCACTGACGTAAATTTCATGCATCCATAATCACCCAACCCATTTGCAGGTTCTCCACTTCCTGCAAGTCGTTCAGTGGCTTCTAGCAGTCGCTGCGGTCGCTACAGCGCTCTACATCGTCGATAACGTCGTCGTCGACGATTCTACAAAATCCAACGACAATCACGAAATCAACGTACTCCGAATGGGCATTGATGACGCTCCCCTCCCGGTGCAGACCGCGCTCGATCCCGTCGACCACCCACACTCAAAAACCACCCCCAAAACCAACGGCACAGGCCCACGCAAGCCGAGTACCGGTGCCAATGGCGGCATGCTGGCTTTTGAGAACGCGCTCTTCAACGATCCACTCGCAATGTCCCGGCTACCAGACTTAGACAGCAGCGATTCAAGCCAGGCGACCACCGTTGAGATGGACGTCGTCGACGTGCCCCTCGACGACCACCCCCAGACGACGACCACCCACCATGCTTAGGCCCAGTTAACCTTAGGTCTGGACGACCGCTTCTTCCTCTTTTTTTCATCTTTACCAAAAAAAAACCACTCCGGGTGTGCAATTTTGTACTTATAAAAGTTCCGGGCGCCGTCCCCGAAATATTTATGTATCGGGGTCGTGTCGCGCTCATGACCGTAGGCGTGTGTGTGTTGTGTTCTACTACGGCAAATGACAGAGTAACGACAAATTGGACAGAAATGAAATAAACGCGTTCTTTACACGTCGAAAGGGCATGCTGGGAGGGTTGGGCACGCAACAAACTGCCTAAGGGGCGCTCAGCTGGTCAATATCAGACGGGAGGAGAGGAGAAGGAGCGGCCGGACATCCATTTATTCTCAACAAGGCGGTAATCCCAAAAGTGTAATTTGAGCTTGAGCTTGTGGCTGTCAATTGCGCCATGTACGCGACCGCGACCGCGACACGACGGCATATGCATGGCATACCCATTCGTGCCACAGGCCATCCAGCGATGGATGGATGCATGCGCGCGCACGCATTGACATTGACGGTCTCCGCCCGCCCCGAGGATGGTTTCCGCCGTCTAATTCATACCAAATGGCCGTTTTTTGGGGGGTTTGACTGACTTTGGGCCCTGCTTTTTGCACCTTGCATGAAAACAATGCCTCCGGGCAAAAGCGGGCAGTTGTTATTGTTCTCCAAACCACATTTGATGCCCGAAACGTAAATGTACCGTAACAAAAACAATCAGCAACACTTTCAATCAGATTTTTTTTTTCCAAATGCAACATTTTCTTCTGGATGACGCATAACGGGCGGGCGCGGACGTTATTAGAATTTAGTACTATTTCCATTTCCTTACCAGCCCTCGGGACTATACAAAAAGATTTTGGCCGCTCGAGCAGCCCAAACCGTAAACTTTCCCTCCAGCCGTATTTCCCACATTTTGTTATGTTTTCTCCCAGAGGCATAGAAAGCAAAACCCAAAATCACTCATTCATCCCCCCATCCTCCCAGATGCCATCTGTAAATAATATCGTGTCGAGATCACAGTCAAGATGATATGACTGGCAGTTTTGGGCGAATTGAAGGGGCATATGAAGAGAACATAAACCGGGCTCTTACCCCCAGTTTTCAGTCGAATTGGCGGAAATTGTCTGCAACAAAAGTTGCCGTGCCGCGGTCATAAATAGTTAACGAGTAATCAATCTACGCCCTCGCCCTCATCCGAAAGCAGCGCGTGCGCGAACCAACAAACGAACGGGTGTCGCATTTTCTGGACGATTCAGGATGCAGCAGCAGCAGATGAGGTAGGTGTAATTCAAAAAATAAACTCCACAGAACATGGGTCACGGTCACGGTGACAGTGAAAAGGTAAACAAACATGCTGCAAGTTTATTTTTTTTTGCGCGTGCGACACCCGATCACCTAAATGCTCCCACGAGACCGACCCGATGACAATGATTGTGAACCGCGCGGACCTGACTGACTGAGGTTTAAAAAAACATAAACGCTTGCAAATTCAAATTCCACGAGTGGATTCATTCAACCGGAGGGCGCGTTCTAGATAAATTATGTCTTTCGTCTACGAGTGTGGGTTCTGCGCGCATAATGCAAAACAGGGGCAGCAGGAAGAGCACCCGCCCGGCGGTCGTTATATATCAAAGTGCAAATGACTTTCAGCTTCAATGTTTTCTGATTTCCACCAGGGTAAGTTTTCGTTTTGCCAATAATACGCACGCACTCACTTTTCTGCCTCCCTCTCATTGCGCGTTGCGTTGCTGGTTTCTGACGTAGGTTTGTGTCCCTCCGTTGATGACGGAACTTCTTGTAGTGTTTGCATTTCACTGGGTCCTGGGGTATGAGTTATAAAAGCGTGCGAAACAAACGTGTGTGTCGTAATTATTTTTTTTATTTTTGCTCGCATTGTTTTTGGGCTCTTTACAGTTTCCTTCATGGCACAGAAGAGCCACAACGAGTAGCACCGAATCCGTTTTTACCGTATGCGACGATCGACGGCCCCCGGCAGCTTTACCTTCCGTCTTCTCCCGTACGTTGTTTTTGTGAGGGGATTTTTTTTCCATGGTGACGACGGAAATTTTTTGTTCCAGTCGATGCTTCGCCGCGTGTGCCGGACAGCGCGTGCATCGCGCAGACGTCAGCTGGTGGCATTTGTCCTCACAGCGTTCTGCATTGTCACGATCTACCTTCACTCTGCCGGACCGGTGACGACGAATCCCATCCTCACGGCCGATCGCCACCTCCTTCAGTCTGACGCGCAGGCAGCCCTCGGCGGTGCGCACGGGCGTCGACCGCGACCGGCTGATGGACGCGTGACGGCGGTCGTCGTGATGGCAGCGACGAGGCCGGCGGCCGTGCGGAATCACCTCCAACAACTGCTCTCGCTTCGCTCGGCTCCCGAAAAGTGGCCGGTCTACGTCAGCCAGGATGGCGACAACGCGGAGGTCACCGCTACCATCAAGGGGTTTCTCAACGACAGCGCCAAGGTTTTTCACATTCATGTAAGTGTGGGAGATATAATAATTATAAATTCAATTTTTTGGCGGGAAAATCACATTTTGCCAAAATTTTTCTGATACGTTTTTTGTCGTTTACCAAATTTTTTTCATTTTTAGCACAAAGATCGCGAAGGTGTGAACAGTCCGATCCACAAATCGGCCAAAAATTACTTCCTCATCGCCCAGCACTACAAATTCGCTCTCGACAAGATTTTCAACGAGCTAAAATACGAAACTGCCATCATCACCGAAGATGACCTGGATCTTGCCTCGGATTTCTTTTCCTACTTTGAGTGGACCCGGCACCTGCTCTTCGACGACCCATCCGTCCTGTGCATATCCGCGTGGAATGACAATGGCGCCGAAAAATTGGTCGATCATTTTCAAAGTCAGCGACTTTACAGGACGGATTTCTTTCCTGGTCTCGGCTGGATGCTGACAGCGGATACCTGGCGGCAACTGGCTCCCGACTGGCCCCAGGCGTATTGGGACGATTGGATGAGGACGGAAAAAGTGCGCAAGGACCGGGTTTGCATTCGGCCGGAAGTTTCACGCACGCTCCATAATATGGCGCTTGCGGGAAAGGGTTCGAGCAAGTAAGTTACGGTTTTTTTGTGCTTTGGTCGGGGATGGACGAACAGAAATTTTTTGTTCGAGAACGAACGAATACGAACAATTTGACTATTTTGTTCGATAAATCGAACGAATACGAACATTTTTTGACTGTGTTCGCGAACAAACAGCAAACACATTTTTTTATGAATTCTGCAAAATTTTGTTCCCAAATTTGATGAATATGTATTTTTTGCCATTTTTGTCAGATGACATAAATTTTTGACACCGTTACCCTAAATTTACACAAATTTTTGTTCGTTTAAATTTTTTCGTTTGCGATACGAATGCGAACAAAAAAATATGAAAAATGTGTTTACGAACGAACACGTACAGGAAAAATCAATTTTTTTTTGCGAACGAACGCAAACGTCAATTTTTGGCATTTTCAGCGGTATGTACAAAGCTTTCCTGAACTCGATCTTCCTGCCAAAGACCCCGGTAGATTTCTCGCTGGTGGACACCTCGAGACTCATGAAAGACGCCTACGACGCGTCCTACGGCGAGCAGGTGCGGAACACGAAAAGGCTGACTCCGGCGGAGCTCATCAGTCGCGAGAAGCCCCTGGACAGGGCTATCGCGTATTCCGTGGTCTATAGAAACCCCCGAGAGTACCGAGAGATTGCCAAGGCCTTCCAGCTCATGAACGACATCCGCGCAGGCATGGCCCGAACCGCCTACTACGGTGTCGTGCCGTTCTACGTCGATGGCGCGAGGGTCTACGCGATCCACGTGGACACGGATCTGCAAAACTTTGGAAAACAGCTTTCTACGAGCCTCTACCACGACGATTGGGACAAGATGAGTCGGTATCTCGACTTTGCAGAGTTTTACTGCAAGCCAAACAAGTGGAAGGGAAAGTGCGATCCCAATGATCCGGATATGATTGCGTGGTTCAAGAAGAGGAAGCAGATTAAGAGACTCCAGGCGTGGGGTGAGATGATTGTCGTCTGACAATTCACCTCGCCTGGTAGACACATATCGCACAAAAAATCCCTCTCTGACGATCTCCTGTTCCTATTTTTGTTTTTGTATTTCTTATTCTTTTTCCACCATCACCATCACCACCACCATCCCCGATAATTACGGTTTCAACCGGCTGCCGTCCTCCTCCTTCTCGTTCCCGTCTCCGTTCCCGCCCCCGTCATCGCCTCTAAAGTATGCCAGTACGCACGACTTCCCCTGTGCTTTTCCTGCAGTCAAACACGGTTAATTGAAAATACTTACGAAGATAACGGTAAATAACGATTCACAAAGTAGAAGTCGGCGAGTGTACAAAGGTGGTCAGAACCGTGGAAAGGGTAGGGCGGGAGTGGAAAATGGGTTCGAAACCGCAGGATTCCAATCGCAGCAACCGGAGGAAGTGGGTGCGGTAGTTGATGCTGTCTTCGCCGAGGTAGATCCTAGAAGATGGTCAGTCGTTGGCTGACAAGTACTGTTTCAGGGGAAGTTTTGGAAATTTTCGAAAATTGCGTTTTTGGCATTTTTGATGATTTTTTGCATGTTCTAGCTAAAAAACTGGCATTTCCAATAAAAAATACATATTGATCGACGTGATTTTTTATGGAGAATCCGATAAAAATATTGGGCTTTAGATACCTTGAAAATGCCAAAAATCGCATTTAAAAAATGGCCACAATAAAAAATGGAAACATTTGTATCGACATTTTTCAATGAACCCTATATTTTTATATTTTCCCGGATTTTCTATCAAAATTCACATCAATCAAAATGTACACTGGCTTTGAAAATGCCGTAGTTTTTTTCGCTACAAAATGTAAAAAATCATCAAAAATGACAAAAACTCAAGATTTTCGGAAATTCGTAAGTCTGCCAGATTACGTCTACATTTTACGGTAAAGACTGGCAAAAGAAATTTTTGAAAAATTGCCAAAACGCGTTTAACACCTTTTTTTGGTGATAAACAGTGCCCACCTCAACCGAAAAGCGATTTGTGAAAATTTCTTGAGTTGCTCGCAGCCAGAGGCGTCGAGCACATTCTGCACAAACTGCAGCTCATCCCCGTCGAGATCGACAACCAGGTGCGATGTTTTTTGGTCCGATGAAGCGATCAGGTGCCTTTTTCTGTCAGGGGCAATGACATCTACGCTGCAGGAACCATAAACCGGCATTCTGTCCCCAGAAGCCTCATATCTGAGGTACAACACGTGACAACTGTCGTTGATTGAACACAGCCGGGGCATGCCTTCCTCCGGGGATACACAAGTTGCAGAAGTTGTGTTGGACGTCTGCCTTGCGAGATATGCCAGCAACCGGAGCCGCTCCTCCCCCGGAGAGCCCATGCCAAAGACGGGAGCGTGACTGACATGGTCCAGCGTGGTTTTTATAAACGCCACGCGATAGACGCAGTGCCTAGGAGTCGGCAGACACGCGCCATTGGACTGTGCACCGGCCTGGGCGTACCCGGAAGAGTAAAACAAGTGGTTGAGCACCTCCAGCCACGCAGGAACGACTTCGGTAGCGTTCAAAGCCTCGATTCGAATTTCGAAGAGGAGAAGACGCGTTGAGAGGTGCTGAAATAGTATTTGGGGTGTCTAACAAGTATAAAAAGGTATAAAAAGGCTGACAGTGGCGATGTCAAGCAAAAGTTGGGGCGCTTCGAGCAGGTGACCGGCGTCGAAGGCCTCAGAATAGAGCTCCAGCTTGGCGACGTCAAAATGGTCGCCGGCGACGCTGTTTACGATGGTTTCGATTGGAAAGCGGCGTTCTTCCAGGATTTCGGGGAGGTATGAGACTTCGACGTCGCCTGAAAGGTTGGAACGATAACATCAAAACGGCCTCAAAATCAGGCTTTTTTTTAGTTTATTTAAAAAAGTAAAAAAAATAAATTTTTGTTCGAAATAACAAAATTTTATGTTAAAATGCAAAATAATTACACATTTATAGCAAAAAGTTAGTTTTTTTAAGTAAGAAACAAAAAACCATTGAATATCATATATTTATTTGAAAAAAAAATCGTTCAAATTTTTTTACAAAAGTCTTTTCTGTTTTTTATGCGTACAAAAGTTTTTTTCTTTTTTTCTGCAATCAAAAGTTTTTTTCTGGCCGACCGAAAATTCTCAGACCGTCGCCCAATTAAAACTCAGAAAAAAAATACTCACTCTGAAAAGCGTCAAGAACCGCAGCTCCATGAGGTCCGAAGAAGGCCCAGCGCACTGAATCGTTGAAACTAGCCTCGAATTCACCGGCTGCATTCACCAGACCGGTTACGAGCAGATTTCGGCTGTAAAAGACATTATTTTATGCTACTTCGACCCGCATCGGTAAACTTACCCAGTTCCAGGTCGTTCAAGAACCTCAAGACACACCGGATACCCGTACCTGCTGCCACCGACCACCTCCCTCCTCTGGCACGTGTACTGCGCACGGGCGAGCCACTCGCTGAGTCTGACCGCTTCGCCCTCGGCCAAACCAGTGGCAGGCGACGTGTACGCGTCGGTCAACTCGCAGGGAACTTTGTTTGGGGTAGGTTGGCGTGTCGGTGCCGTCAAAAGTTCAGCGATCAGACGAAGGCACTCAAATCCAAGCCAGATGCCGATGACCACGTTGGCAAAGCGAAGATATCCCGAATTCGCGTTAAACCGCATGCGCGGAGCCTAGGCAGGCAGGAAATGCGTGTACATACCTGCGCAAAAGGGAAACGAAAACAACACGTGCCCAGGTTGCATCGCTTGACCTTGGGCAGGTGACATTTTTCGCGGTGTTTTAAAAATATCCAATTATATATGTTCAATTGATCTTTTGTCCTTGATGCAAACTATGTGAAGCTGTGCCACTTTTTGCAACCGACAGTCTGTATTTTATGTATCGTAATGCATTTTTGTCCTAAAAAAATCAGAAAACTCAAAAAACACAACGTTTGGCATTGTGTCCCAAACCAACGCGCTATTTTCGCGCAGCGTCAATTTTTTATCCTTCGAACGAACGCAAGCTGTTTTTTTTTGTGGTGTTTGCTTCCAGGTGACCACTTTTACACTTCATTCATTATCGTCCTCGCCAGAATGCCAGCCCTTGCACCGCGTGAGAAGGACAAGGGCCACGAACTCAGCGCTTACCGTGACCAACGATTCAGCGTAAGTTTTCTGGATTTTTTGCTTTCGTTTTATCACTTTCAAAACCCTCTCCGCTTTCAGGGCTCGCTCAAAGACCAGGAAAAGCTCCTGCGCCACTCAACTACGCTCTACGTCGGCAACCTGTCCTACTACACGACCGAGGAACAGGTCTACGAACTTTTTGGTCGCGCAGGCGACGTCCGACGCGTCATCATTGGCATCGACAGATACAAAAAGACGCCATGTGGCTTCTGCTTTGTTGAGTAAGTCTTATTTTTTTTAAAAGCCCGCCGGAATGCTTGTGACACTGGTTTTTAGGTACTTCACCCGCGACGACGCGGAGAATGGCATGCGGTACGTGAATGCCACCCGCCTCGACGACCGCATCATTCGAACCGACTGGGACGCTGGATTCGTCGAAGGTCGACAATACGGGCGCGGACGGCACGGCGGACAGGTCCGTGACGAGTACCGGAAGGACTTTGACCAAGGCAGGGGCGGATGGAGCAAAGAGGTCGGAAATCGTCGGGCCCAGCACGCGGCCAACGCCGCTGCCGTCACTGCCGGCGGCGATGCTTCTTGAATCAATCCCCTTCGCGATCTCCTCTCGTCCGTCTTTTTTGTTTGTGAGTATCCATTTGACGCTTTTTTTGATGTTTGGTCGCATGGTAAATATTTTTTCCGGCGTTTTTGACGGAAATTTTACTATTTTTGGGGTTTTGATGGAATTTTTGTGTACGATTTTTTTTCGTCATTCGTGTTATTTTGTGAGTATCAATTTCACGTTTTTTTGAAGTTTGGTGGCACGAAAAATTTTTTTAAGCCTTTTTCGAGCAAAATAGACTAATTTTGGGGTATTTATGGCAAAAATAACCTAAATTTTTGAATTTTATGTACGATTTTTTTCTCGTCATTCGTGTTTGCTTGTCAGCATTAATTTGACGTTTTTTAAAAGTTTGGTGGCACGAAAAAATTTTTTGAGCTTTTTTCGACCGAAATTGAACAATTTTAGGGTTTTTATGCCAAAAATAACCAAAAACCACTAATTTTTGTGCATTTCACCTTGACAACACGTTTATATGTATCAAGAAAAAAAAGTTATCGTTTCCACAAAAAAAAGAAAAAAAACAAGACAATTGGATGCAGATAACCCGTCCGCTGGAAACAACCGGTTCATCCAGTCAAACAGCAGCAGCAGCAGTGAACTTGATGATCACAGTGATGGCTCTGGAGAGCGTGTTGTCGGAAACGATGAGTTCCTGGCCGTCGACGATCTCCAGGGCAGAGAGGGAGTCTTGGAGCCTCGCCCGGCATCGAGCAGTCGTCTCAGGCATGAGATTGTTTTCCACGAAGACAGCCGTGCTTTCTGCGTGGATGGAAGGCGCCTTGAGTTTGAATTTGTCCATGAGAAGCTCCCGGAATGCAGAGAGCGTCTTGGACGAGTCAACCTCGACGACCGTGGGTTTCTGGCTGCATACGATGCAGTCTGGGTTTCGGTCGAGTTGGACGACGCCACAGTACGCCCCGTTTACGTCGGAAAAGTTGAGATAGTTGGACATGCTCAGTGCCACGCTGTAAATCAGTCTGTGAGCCACAAATAAAAAAAATAAAGGCAAACTTACTTGGAAGCCAGTTTGAAAGCCTCGAGAACGCAGCTCCCGGCGATTATCGCGTTCGTAGAAGCGACAGCCGGTATAATTCGCTTCAAGACACCCAACGTGAGTCTCAGATCGACGCCCGTGATTCCAAATTGAGCGGCACGGGTTTGGGACTCGATGAGGACCCAATCGAGGTGGACGGGATCATCAACGTCGATCTTGACGCCCTCACCGAAGGGGTGCTCCCGTTCCCACTGAATGACTTTCACGTACTCTATGCAGTGCTCCGGGAGCCGGGGTGTGTGAGCGATGGTGCAGAGCGGAAAATTGAGCTGGGGAGGGTACAAATCCAGAGTGCAGTCCACGCACGGCGAAAGAAAAGGGAAAATCACCCTGGCATTGCCGTTGAAACCCTCGGTGCCACCGTCGACCATAGGCACGATCGTGGACTGGTCAATCTCGCCATCTGCTTCGAATTGAACGAGCGAGCACTGAAAAACGTCAAAATTGGCCTAAAATCTTCCCAATTGGCATAAAAAATCAAAACAACGTCAAAATCGGCCTAAAATCGTTCCAATTTCCCAAAAAAACCCACCAAAGTGGCATTGAGCCAGCGACGGGCATCGATAGAATCCAGACCGCAAATGACGATACTGAAGCTCGCGTAGAACTCCGGGCCCTTGTCCTGGATGCGGCAGTTGTGCGGCACGACTTCGACGCCCTCAACTCGCCCATTGACAAACTTGGCAGCGGTTTCAGCCTTGGACTTTCCAACATCCGCTTCACGAAACAAAAACTGCCGGTTGAGGTTGGACAGATCGATCGTGTCCATGTCGATGACTTCGATATTTCGAAAACCAAAAAGTGCCTGCAAAAAATGTCCTAAACCCTTCCAAAAATCAGCTAAAACTCACCAAATCCTTCAGAATCTCACAACCCAGCCCTCCGGCACCAACGACGAGAATTTTGCAGTCCTGCACACATTTGAAGTTCTGCAGAAGCATTTTCAAAGAGATGTCATTGAACAAAAACAAAAAAACTTACCGATTCGCCGGGTTCGAAAGCTGGATGCGCAAAAGCCGACGGCCTGTCGGTCAGTCGACGAACGTCGATCCAGCGATCATTCGAAAGCTTATCTACGGATACAGAACCCATTACGGCGAAAAACAAAACCGACAGACGAGAATGTTGAAGAGAAACGAACTTTCGCTGATAAAACAGAACAAACGACGCAAAAACTGCTGTCCAAGGCTCCCGGCGCGAAAAACACTTGGTCGTAATCTGTTCGTTACTTTGATTCTGTATTTATTTGTAGATCTTATTTTTTTGAACAGCCAGCTAGTTTTTAGTTGTTTGGTCATTTATAGTTTTTTTGATTCATCTCTTAGGGAAGTAATTTGGTTATCTCGGATGTACAATTCACGGGAGAAGCGTAGTTTGTAGGAGCTTCTCCTTTTGACCCTTCCGGTCTTGCGGACTTTTTTTTTTCGCGTTGGCGAATGAGGAAGACAGACGTCGGATGCCTTCCTCATGACCAGTTAGTTCGGTAGTATTAAGCAAGCAGCAACAACCGGTTCGGGGCCGGAGGATCACTGCCGTCCTGTCCTGTTTTACGCTCTACTCATTTTCCTTCGATTTTGCTGCTGCGCCCTTTTTTTTGCCTCTAACCCTTGTCTCGCCCGTATTGGGATCGGTTGAGGGGGATTTTGATGCGAGGCGGGGATAAGGAGCGCACGACGACGCTACCGCCTGCTTCATTTCGCACAGGAGCGCACCAAATCGATTGCCCATGGGTTTTGTGAGGGTGCGGCGGATGCCGCTACCTCTCAAACTGCTTGTCGCCAACTTTGCATGGATTTTGCCGTACCTGTTGGTGAGTTACGATACTTTTTGTTTGTTTTTGTCATCTCATGTTCTTTCTTTGTTTTTTTTTTCAATGGCAGGTCGCCAACTACCTGGAGCGCTCACTGCTGCCTTTCCGGCTCATGTGCTACACGGAAGCCGACCTCCTCAGCATCCAGCAACCGGTTCGACAGCCTATTCAGGATTGTGTTCGGCATTTCTTTCCCAACCGGAAGCCGGCTGACAACTGCGTTTTCCGGAACCCGATCGGAGCTGTTATTGAACCAAATTTACCGGCTGATTTCGAACAAGTCGTGGTGGTCCGATCTGCGCCGGGTTCTCTGGACTACCGAATGTACATCCGAGACACGTGGAAAACAACCTTTGACACCCGACGAGTCCCGGTCATCTTTGTCTGCGGTTACGATCGGGACAGACGGGATCACATTCAAGAAGAAGCAGCTTTACACGACGACATCCTGCAACTCGATTTTGTCGATTCGTATCAAAACCTGACACTCAAAATGATGGCGACGTACAACTATTTTCTGCGCAGACAATCCATGAAGCAATTGATAGTCATAAACGACGACACGATGGTCAACCGAACTGCGATCTTTGCAGACGCCCAGGTGAGTGAGTCACGGATCAATTAATGTCGTATCTCGTCTTTTGATCTGTCCCCGCAACGAAATTGACTAATTTTTTTATATGTAAACTAGATGCGACCATTTTTTGTCACATACCTGAAATACCGCCAATGATTATTATTCTTTGCTTCAGGCAACGAGGGATGTTGAAAAGTACATGATCGGCAAGGTATCTCGCGGCTACCCCCGTCTCTTCATGCCCTGGCTGCTGTGGCACATCCCATCGTCGACCTACAAGCACAAGTGCTATCCGCCTTTCGTCCAGGGCTCAAGCTTCATCCTGAGCCGTGCTGCTGCTGCCGAGCTGCTCGAACACGTCTGCGATTTTCCGTTTGTACCGCTGGACGACGTCATGACCGGCATCATCGCGCACTGCGTTGGCACGAAGCTGCTTCACCGCGAAGGCTTTGACAAACACACCGAAGATTCGTTCAGCGTCTACCACTATCAGTACTCCCGGCACAGCGCTGAGCATCTGAGGTTGCTATGGAACGGAATAAAGCGTCATCTCTAGGAAAATGATCTCGACTTGTTCTCGCTTAACACAGTGCCGTGATACATACGTGTTGGTGCCATAAAGAATGTTGTTGTTGCTATAGTAAAGCGAGACCCATTCAGGAATCTGAGGACTGTATTGCACAGAATTTCAAAAGATATGAAGAAGCTGTAGTTTCATGCAGATGCCGAACTTAATGTTTCTGGATGAATCTCATACACATGCTCAAACGACTTCCATAACAACAATATCGAACTTGATATATTTGGCTCCATCTCATACACCTACTCAAACGGCATCCATGACAACAATTCAAATGTCAATATCACTCAACTCCCACCCTGAATCCAACCCAAAAGATACTGTTTATTTAATTTTCTGCGTTCTGATGCAAATGCGACAACAAACAATTGCACTTCAATTCCAAAATGAAAGACAGGTGAGGCCATGTGCACAGAGGGTCCTGGCCGGAATCCGTTGCTCCTGACCGTAGAAAGCCGTTAAATAATTCAAACAATATTCAGCAATGAAATTCTAATGACCACGGGCGATGGGCGATGGACGACGGGCGACGGGAAGAAACGGGTGATGGATGCAGAGGGGACAACACGGAGGAAACAAGCTACAAGAACCACAGCGGTAAACATCGGTGGAGTCAAAAGGCCAAAAGAGTGACGCTACAGTCTTGAGACAGTGGCACCCGTTGCAACGGAGGGGGACGGAGATGCTGATGAGGCGGGGGTGGCGAGGAGGCGTGGGACAGACGACGACTCCCACTACCCCCGTGAGCGAGGACGCAGGCCTTCTGTCAGGTGAGCTGGTAGAGGCTTGGACTTGTGCAGCACGATCTCGGGCACTTCGTCGTACTCCGGAGGCGTTAGGTCGTGGATGCGGGGGTAGGCGGTGGTGTTCTGTTGCTGCGGAGGAGGAAGCACACGGTCGTGTTTACACTCGATCGGCGTGTAGGAATCCGGGAACATGGTGACCAGTGCCTTATCTATTCTGCCACCAAAACCGGACAAGCTGAACTCATCCTCGAAGCGTTTGCGCTGAAGAAAAATACGAAAAATAGTTTATGCATACTCGAAAGGGTCAATTTTGACTGGTTTAACCAGTTTTTGTTTTAGTCCGAAAAGTTACCTGATACTGGTACAGAGAATCCTTGTCCAAATCTTCCCAGAGATCGCGGTGGATGTGCTGTTCCATGGCGATGGCGAGGAGTTTTGCGTCGGGTTCCCGGATCTAGAAATAGTCCGTTAGGCTGGAAAGAACCGAAGAAAACTTGCCTTTGTGCCAGTTATGCCCTCTAATACGGTTTCGGCAGGTCCACCACTGTCGATGACGATGACAGGACGACGCTGTTCGAGTGCCTCGATGGGCACGATGCCAAAGTGCTCGTTGGGAGGAGTGTAAAGTACTGTATCGCAGTAGCGGAAGAGCTTGAACTTATCCTCCTCATTTGGCGAAGGAACGAACTCGATGACGTCGTCGACGCCGAGATCCGTTGACATGCTCAACAGCAATTTGTAATAGATGCGGGATTCGGGGATGTGAGGCATGACGGATCCCGCGAGCTGGATCCGTGGTTTGTAGCCTCTCTTCTTGAGGATCGCTAAAACGTATGCATGCATTGAGTTCTATGTTGAGAGCTCTTTTTGGGTCAACGCGAATTTTACGTGTCTGTGATAGTGCGCGTGTGCCCATACGACACTTTCCTCTCACCCAGTATCGCTGACACAATCTCAACCCAAATTCTTGGTCTCTTACCCTGCCGAATGAAAGATACTCTCCGAAAATGGAAAACGAAATCGTCTTACCTGCCGCTTCGATGATAATGTCAAGACGCTTTTCTGGCCAAAAGCGATTCATCGATAGAAATACGTAGCGATCGTTTGGCGGCCTCTGAAGGCGACTGATCGGCGGGAATGGCACTGACAGACTGTCGACGTCGCAGGGAGGGTAGACGACCTGGATCTTGGACGTGCATATCGATGGCATAACTTTGGAAAATGACGACGCTGTGAAGTTGGAATTCACCATGATAACGTCTGCGGATTCATAAAGCCAGCCTTCGATGAGGCCGATGAGGTTGCTGTACCAGCGGTAGAGGAAGAAGCGATTGGGTGTCACGAGTTGCTGGGGAAAGTGGCAGTAGAAAAGGACTTTCGCTGACGGGAAGCGCCATTTGAGAAGGGGGACACATGAAGCACTGTGATCGACGACAATAAGGTCGGGATCGAGGTCGGACATGGCCAGGCGATAAGCCAGAGCTATGTTCTGTGTAAACCAATCACCGGGGTGCAGGTTTAAACCCACTTTTCTGATTTCTGAAAAGCAGGATTTTTACATCGATGCCAAAATTTTTATTTTGGGCTACTCACCGACGCCAAAAAAGTCTTCATCCTTCCAGTATTTGTCGATCATGGTTGTGAGCCAGACTACGCGGTGCCCTCCGCTGGCAAAGTGCCGAATCATCCCGATCGTGCATCTGTCCGAACCTCCGTTCCATTGCTCTGGATGGATGATGACGACAAGCATTTCTGAAAAGAAAAAAGTCCGTAATCAGGATGGATGCAGACTCGCTCTCCGTCCTGCTCTGCGCGTGATGCGAGATCTGTGCTCGCAGATAACGATACATTAAAATCGTGGTCTGTGAAAAAAAAGAAAGTAGGAAATGAATGAATGAATCCATTCTTCGATTCCATTAAACGGTCTAACGAGTTTTTTCGAGTCTCAATGAATTCAACAAACTTAAGAAAGCCTTAACCCACCTTGTCGTGTCCGGCAACCGATGTTTCGTTAAAAGTACGACGAGCAAACCAGACGGCCAGAGAAAGAGGAATGCAGATGATGAGGCCGATGATGTAGACAGCGATGCAGAGAGGTTTGGACAGGAGGAAGGGCTTGGTCGATGCCGTCATAGGGCTCGGTCCGCGAGAGTGGCAATCGACGGTGGGAGTGGTTGAAGGGTTGCTGAAGCTCGGGGGAGGCAACAACAACTGCAACAATCACACGCACGCGTCGCGTAGAGAAGGGTGAAGCTCTTGATCAAAGGTACCAGAAGAGGAGGTAGGCGGCTGAGGTCCAACAAGGACTGCCGGCTGTTTCCTGTAACGAAAGTCTGACTGTTGTACATTATTATTCAAGGATAAAAAAAGTGAAGAGTCCCGCATGCCGCCCGGTTGAATAAAATTGAAACAAAATTGTACGCGGTCGACGCGTCATAACTCCGAGTTTCCTGCCGTTAGACAGCCGCTGACGAACAGATACGACGACGAAAGGGCATTTCCGTTTTTCTCTTTCTTTCTTTCTTTGCTTTGCGCATCTTGTTCCCGCCTTCTGCCTCCTTCTGGGGAGGAGAATGGTGCTTTCTTCATCGTGATAAGCTTTCGTGACTCTACCAATTATCCTGTTTTCAGGAAGAAATGCATGACCTCGTTGACTGAGACGACGTGGCATGCGCGACTCGACTCGCAACTCAACTGAGGGGCGGATATCGACTCATGCCATATCACTCAGACAAGCCTCTCTTTTTTTTCAAATGATGAAGGAACAAACGAACGCAACTTATCGCCGACCGGGGGAGCAAGCGGTATGTCAACTGTGACGATAAACCCATTAGCATGAAAACTATGGCTGTGCGCAGCGGCGATAAGGCCTTATCGCTTGGACATGTTGTGGTAGAACAGGTCCTGTTGCAAGAACAATACTCAGAACATAACAGTCACAAACACAGGTCGCGGTTGTTGGATTGTTGTTCGAAGCACGTGTAAGGCAAAAAGCAAAAATATTGCTTTGCTATAAGTTGTAACCCTCATCGATCTATGGCTCTGCCTCCTACCCGACTTCTAGTCGTTCTAGCGTTTGTCAGCTTTGCATCCAACTGGCAATTTGGATATCAGGTAAACCCGCAACTTCAACAGGTGCACAAAACACATGTTTTTTTTGCAGATCACCTACATCAACACCGCTTCCCCGGCCTTCGTTCACCTTGCTCAGTTTGCCAGGTGCCAGAGCGTGAATGGAGTCCAGACGACTGATTGCACGATTCATCCCGACACCACTTCGTGGTCATCTGAGTGGAGTCTCATAGTTTCGAGTTTTTACGTCGGAACTTTCTTTGGATTTGTATCGGTAAGCTCAAATCTCTTCTACGTGCCACAACATTGGTTTTCAGGTGCCGTACCTGTACCGATCAATCGGCGTGCAAAATGCACTATTGTTTTCCTGCTTCCCCGCATTGTTTGGCTGCTTTCTGCAGCTTTTGGGACGCGTTGCCGCTTCCATAGGTGAGTGTGATAAGGATTTCGTGACTGTGTCTCTGTGAGTGTGGTTTTATGACTCTAGCACGCACGTCATTTTATGGGGGAAAGAATAGATGCTAATCAAAGCATAGTTTCGTGTCTTCGTAGTCTGGAGTCAAAACCCATTCCGGCTCGACGAGGACGTGCGAGCCAGAGTCGTTACTGTCACATTAAATGCAGACTCTGGTGGCTGACAAAATCTTTCAACGGTCCTCCGTTGACTAAACGTGCCTCTTTTGTCGTTCTGATGGCGTGATAACAGTCACATACTCGTTTTTTTTGCAGGAGAACTGGCTTTTGTCGGAGATCTCGTCGTCGGGCGATTCCTCGTCGGTATCCAAGCCGGATGCGCGCTTTGTCTCCTGCCCATCTTCACAATCGAGACGAGTCCACCGAGATTCCGTGCATTTCTTTCCAGTCTTCAGGTAATTCCGGATTCTTTGAATCTGGTTTTTTAAGCCTTACGTAGACAAAAATTTTCAGCAAGTGGCACAGGCTGCTTCGACGCTCATTGGCCTTCTGGTTGGCTCGGAAACAATCATCCCCCTGGGCAGCAGTCATTTTGAATTCACACAGGTGATAGGGCTGTTACCGACGCTGGCATTTGCCATTGTTCTTTATCGCCTGCCTAAGACCCCCTTTCACATTGTCGATACGAACGGCTTTGATTCTGATGAATCTGAGCTGGAGGAAAGCGTCGAATTTTATCATGGCAACCGTCGAGCTACTGCAGATGTCAAAATCGAGGCTTATGAACGCTGGGATGTTGGATACGAGTCTGCGTGGGAGGAGCTGATGGTGCCGGAGAATCTGAAAGGCCTGATCATTGGCACTCTCGCGGGAATCAGCTACGCCTTTACCGCGGACGATATTATCGATTCGTACTCGTCAGAGCTCCTTGAAGTTAGTTTGAAATTCTGAAACACATTGACAATTTTTTTTTGTTTTTTTTTAGGCCGACGGTTTCGGCGAAACAGCATCCGAAGCAGTTACCGTAATCTACGGAGCGCTGCTGGTGCTGGCGTCCATCTTTGGATCATTCATGGTAGATCGATTCGGCAGCAAACGCGTTCTCGTAATCGGCCTCTGTTGCACGGCTCTTTTCAATGGCATTGCTTTCATCGGCGCTGTCACCGACGTCGTCATCTTCGAAATGGTCGGCTTTGGACTGACAAAACTGGCTATTGGGCTAGGGGCCGGCGGGCCGGCCTGGTTTTTGACATCTGAGATCGTCAATCCTCGTGTCACCCCTCAAGCGCAGGCAGTGAGCACTGGATCGCTTCTCGTCACTTCGGGTCTCGTCACATTTTTCTTCCTCCCCGCCAACGCGTCCATCGGTCCAGCGAGTCTCCTGTTCTTCGCAGTGATACCGGCTCTCATCTTAGCTGCCGCGATCGCCGTGCTCCTCCCTGACCCCCTCAACCGAACCTATAATGACATCCGGGAAGCTCTCCTGCGAAAAACCTTCTCGGGACTAATATCGCCAAACGATTGCACTGGTCCGTCGATGCACTGGTCCCACGCCGGGGACCTCGAGCCGCTCAACAAGCTCTCGAACGACTCTTCTTTCGGCTATGGATCATTGCAGGGTTCCGTCGACGTTTTTTAGGGGCTTCCCGAAGTTCGAAGTTACTCCCACCGTTTTTGTCGGTGTATGCATCAGATGATAAATTTTTGTTCTTTGAGTTATACTTATATCAATGGATGCCATTTGGCACAATTCTGAAAAGCAAGTAAGTAGCGGGCAGTGTGTGATATTGCACGGAGGATATCGAGTCTGTCTGGCGGGATGGAGGGGTGAATGATTGCACGTGTGACGCGGATTGATTCATTCTGCTTGAAAAAAAAAAGAGATTCAAAGCAGCGTGTCTGGGACCTTGAGCGGCGACTGGCGATGCTGCATGCGAAGCGCGGAGGGTGGTTGCATCGCGGGACGGACCATTGCCATCGGGGCTCCTCTGGAAAAACAATTAAATTGGCTTCATGAATCCCAAAAATCGCCTAAATATATGTGTACCTGGATGTGAGGAACAGCGCCTGTGTCGGCGTCGCTCGGGTCGCATTTTGCATTTCGTACAGCCGTTTCTCGCGCTGTAACTCATCAATCAGACGATTCTTCGCATCAACTTCCTCTGCGAGTTTGGAATTCTGCGTTTGGAGCCAGACAGTCATGGATTCAGGCGTCGAGCAGGCGGTCGTCGTCGACGAGGACGAATCTCCGGCTGGGGACGACAGCGGAGCGAATCGACACTCCGTGATTCGGGAATCCCTTTTCGCTGGCTGTCATGAAGGCGTTCATCCGGCGATTCAGCTCGCTCACCTGCGCTCTGATAAAATTGAGCTTCTGTTCGTGTACTGCCGAATCCTGAAGACGATGACGTCATTTTTAGTTGACCAGCAAAAAAATATTTTTTTTAAAGTCCCCTGCGTGTGAACCTTGTGACTGATACATTTGGCCGAAGGAAATGATGTGCACTAATCTGTCCGTCTAATCCGGCCTATTTTTGTTGTTATCCCGATTAACTTGGGGGTGGTAAGGTCAGGTGGGAAAACAAGCGCACAACAAAATTATTGTCCATGCTTCTAGGGCTTCGTTACGTTCTTCTACGTGTTGCGTAAGGTATTAGAAACCACCATGCATGCATGCGGTGCACAAAAAGGGTTCATAGATTGCCTTTGGCACAAATCTGCAAAAACTATAGACCACAAAAGACAGCGCGAAATTACGGTAATTTCAAATTCAGGAACTGAAAGTTTTTGGCACTGGAGTAAACAAAATTCAAAAATATGTACAAAATCTCGCCATCGTGCTTCAAAAAAACACTACGTCATATCGTAGTCATAGTAGTCGTTAGCAACACGCTTGGCACATCACGATTCAGCAGTATCTGGCAGCGCGTAATGGCACGGCAAACAGCGTCATTTCGGGGGAAAGCTGTAATTTGGCTCCAAAAAAACAGCTCATTCGAGGCCATCAATCATCCCCCGCCTACCCCGACGCATTCAAAATATAGTACCTAAATTACGTCGAGCCATGCCTGAATTTGGCATGTAATCTGTTATTTATTTTTGTTACCGATCTCATTTCTCCGGTCCGGTGTAGGCGGCTTTTTTTTAAATTTGCAGCTTAAAACAGATTAAAAAAAACTTTTCTACAGTAGAAATAATGTGCTAATAATATATTTTTTTCTGCCGATGATCTCATTTTTCCGGATGCCAATAAAAGCATTTCAACAAATCCTTGACTCACCAGAGCAACCATGCCACGGTTGAGCATATCCCGTCGCTTGTCGAGACTCGTGATGCGCTGCTCGTACCACGCCGTGAGTTTGGCGCACGTATCGAGGCCTTTGCGGATCATTTCGTATTCTTCGCTCAGCAGCTTTTCGTGTTTTGTCTGCAAAAAAAAAATGTTAGGGCGTAATAATTCTTATTACAGTGTCCGTCGTTGCTTTTTTTGTATATCCCCGCGCGCGTGCCTTGCTTTGCTGTGCCTTTTCTTCCGCAAAGTAGGTAAACAGGAGCCGTGAATGAAAATGACGTCAAGGGCATCATGCGCTTGCGTGCAGAATGACTCCAGAAGGCTTTTTTCATAATTGAACAAAAAAAGAAGCAAAGTTGGCATTGTTACGGAAGGGTGGAATGCCAAATGTGGGGACTGGACAGGACAATGGATGGAGAAGGGGTGGATCGAGTTGCGCACCAACGAACTATTCAGGGTGTCCTTCACTTAGCCTGATGAAGGCATAAATAGACGCTCAAGACTCCGGGTATGGGCATTCTGACTTCCGAAACAGTCGACGGCTGAGGGAAAACGCGGAGGCCTGCATCACTTAGGCGGCGGGTTACTGTAGTCTCGCCGCCTTTTAATAAGATGCCAAACCTCGACTTTGTACTCTTTCACCCCAAAATGGGATTGATTGCCGACTGCCAGGCACTCCAAAAAAATTTCTGCCTCTCCTTTCCACCCACCTATTAGTAAGCCTGCATCCGAGCATTCGGCACGTTTATCCGAAAACAACACGGTTGTCCACGAAAATTATACTCCCCCCAAAATTCAAAAAAAATCTGTCTTTTGCCACAAAAAAAATCTTTCTTTCCTCTGCTTTTCTAAATTTTCGCCGAAGCGCAAGATCTCGTCACTTTGTACAGAACTCTGCTTTCCATTGTTTCGTAGAACAAAAGAAAATGGTAATCGTATCCTGGAGCAGGCAATGTGCCCTCCAGGCCTTCGGTATCCCCCCGGCACGTGACAAGTCAGGTCCCTCGCGTGAATTCGTTTGTTCGTTTGTATCCAGCAAAAAGGGGGCGTGGTCTGTTGGTGCCCCAACAGTGCCACGTGTTGGTTGGTGGTAAGGGTGTGGTAGTAGCAAGCTTCGCCGCCGTCGTCGTTGGCCAGCTATATATATGATACGCCAGTTTTTTTTAGAAGCATAGTATACTCCTCAACCCACAGAGTGAAAGCCATGTCCTCCACCTCGGTGTCGTCCACGATTGTGGCCGGCCTCGCTGCGACGTTTCTCATGATCGACGTCTTCGCTGCCGTCGTTCTAGCAGCACCTATCGATTCGCAGACGTATAGCATTGCAACCGGGCGCGGTAGCATCATGCGACCTGGATTCATGTTTCCCTTCGACGAAGGTCTCGATGACTCTATGGTGTAGGTTTTTGGGGGTTTTGCCGAACTTGGGAGGGTCAAAAATCTTTATTCTACGGTACCAGATCTGACAAAGACCGCTGAGGGTGTCACGCTAGAGTGCCATTGTTCTTAACTTTCAAAAGTGCGTCTAAGCTTAAAATAAAAAAAAATGTTGGGCACAAAAAAAACCCAAAAATATTTTTTCAACCCCCGCTCATTTCAGGAAACGATCAGCCGCCCTCGGCCGCGTCGGCTGGAGGCCAGCAAAGCGCTCCATGGCGATGGGCCGCGTCGGCTTCAGGCCCGGCAAGCGATCGATCGCAACCGGTCGTCACGGCTTCCGCCCCGGCAAACGCGCCCTGGATGCCCTCATGGACGACACCAGGCTCAACGACCTCGAAGACCAGTACGAGCCTTTTGGCGCCTATTCCCTCGTGTAGTAGATTCCCTGTGTGCTGCTGTCTCCTCAAAAATCACATCGCACATCTCACCTGTCCTGCTCTGCTCGTGTTCGTGTTCGTTCGCGTTTGCCTCTTATCCTTCACCTGTTCAAAGGCTTACCCGATGACTCCTCCTCACTTTTGCCGCGTTGTCCGAAGTAATAAATTCAGCGAGAGTTATAACTGTAGTGAGAGTCAGAGGCCACTTGAAGGTACTTAACCGCCGTTGATCGCCCTCGAGTGGGGCCCGGTGAGCAGCGTTGTCAAAAAAAACATAGGTACCAACATGGGTCCAAAGTATACGCACGTAAATACTTACTGACCGTTCTTTTTTTTCTTTTTTTCCCTTTTCGACCCAAAAAAAATTGAAAAAAAATCTTGAAAGTGAGCTGCACTCATGAATTCGGATTTTTTACGACAAGACAATTTCGAAGACCAGAATTAACTAATCCAGACTCAACTTGGCTTTGCTGGGTTTTACAACCGTGACCGTGACGCGGCCATGCTGGATGCGAATTAGACACCGGTCTTATCTCCTGGAGATCACAAAACTACGCAGAAAAGAGATCCTGGAGATTAAATGCGTCCCGTAAACAACAAGCAACCCTTGCAGTGACGTTTCCGCATTAAAAAAAGACAACCCACCACTTGCGGCGTGTGCTCCGGAAGGTAGAGGCTCTGTCTGGCGTTTCCATTGGCCAACGGGGTTGTTGCCGGATCGCAGAGCGGTGTCGAGGCTGCAGACATCCTCGAATCCCTCCACCTGATTTCTGCCATCGAAGATGAGCCTGCAAACCGTTGATTTATTTTTTTTTTCAACGACCTGCGGCCATGGATTCCATGAACTTACAATTGCTGGTCATAGAATTCGAGCTGATAGGCCTGAAGTGGAGCATGGAGCCGTTGGACGTCGCGTTTCCGTGCACGGAATTTCTTACGTTCTAAAAAATGAAAAAAAAAATTTGCAAAAAAAAGTCTGGAATACAGTAACAAGGGTTTAGTGACCACACAACCCTGCTCCTGGCGTCTGAACAATGGAAAAACAAAGTGACGTAATTTTGTGCCGTCTGTTGTTTCAGACAACGCAAGGGTATCCAATCAAAGCACAACAACCTGGCTTCCCTGCTCTTTGAAATTCATCCCGCTGCCTTCGGTTTTTTTTAGACAGGCAAAAAAAGGGAAGAGGATTTAGGTGCCAAACAAGCAGCAAGCAACAAGCAAAAAACAAAATTCTATGAAACAGATAAAAAAAATACGTCTGGCGCGTCAAATTAAAAAAAAACACAAAACAACCCCCGCAAAAAAAAATATTTATTTTTATAATAAATTAAACCTACACTGTGACTATGCCGCTTGGACCTCAACTGGACCCTGACAGGATCAGAGTCGTTGGTAGCCGTCGAAGAGGGCGTAGACGCGCCGTAAGCAGGTGGCTTGCGGGAGGGGTGATGGATGACGCCCCGCAGCGGTCCGACCGATCTCCGGCCGCCCTCGATATCGCCCAGTGGCCGGGAATTGATCGATTCGGAATTGGAATTGACCGGGGAAGGTGGCACGTTGAGGTTCGCGCCTTCCGACTGGACACGCTTGAGGCCGGCTGTCTGGCGCTGTTCGGCTATCGAAATTCGAACGCCTGCGAGGAAGCGTTCGAAGCTTACGAGTCCGCTTGGAGGCACTGTTCGGGCCAGGTGATCCGGGAAGCTGGCAGGTAGAGCGTGCACGAGTCGTGGAGGAAACCGGCGCCAATGAGAGCAGATCTGAACAGGTTTTGGGTTAATTAACGATCCCAGGAGTCTAATCAAGGGTGATATGTAATTAAGTTTTTTGAAACCTGATTTATCATTTTTTACGCAGGTGCTGGGAAAAACAAAAGAATGTGTTATATAGTACAAAAACGAACGTTCTCATAGCTGACGAGGCCCGTGCGATCGACGTCGACGGAATCAAAGAAGGCACGCAGCGAATCGACAAACTGATCGCTGAGCTGGATAAAACGGGGCCCTCTCATCGCACCCTAAAAGTGGAAAGTTGAAAGTTGCACCCTGAATTCCAGGACAATTCAATGCTTGTTGGGACGACGGCCAGCTATCGGTAGCTGGTGTTGCAAGATTAGTGTAAGCACAAAAAATCGATGCACCCAATCAAGGACTGACGGCTGGGTTATCAAAAGACAGCGCGCCTCGCCTCGCCTCGCCCATTGCTCCTCGCTCTTCGACTCACCCCTCCACTTTTCCCTCGGGCTGGCTGGGGCTGGCTGATGTAATCGCGACACTCCAAAAACGGGTCAACAACTCGAAAAAGCCATCTCGAGCATCGCGCGCGCGTGCACGGAACACAGAGACGTAGTACCACCAAACGCGCGATCCTTCGAATAAACACACCGATTGACAAAGAGTTGAGCAAGCCTAAGCCCTTCTGCTCAACCAACTCCTTGTTGGGTCCCTCCTTGCTAACGCGCGGCGAGACAGCCTGTTCGGCCCGAGGCAGTCGGCGGACCAACGAGGCAGAGGTACAGGCGATGGCACTGCTGCGCAGGACAGGCTGGAAACGATTTCGCGCAGGACTAAAGGCTCAAAAAAAGTCCATGCCCCCTTTGTTAAACTCACCTGAGCAGGTGCACCTTCGAAAAACCCCGGAAAGGACCCCGGATCACGCACATGACTCGCGGCAAACCCAAGCTCAAGCCCAATGCCCCTCTCCTGACTCATATTTATGCGTCGCCCCAGAAAAAAAAAGCAGGCCTCATCTGGTGGCTGTCTTCGAGTCAAATATGGACGAACGATGACAGCTTCAAGGACGTGCAAACAAAAAAAATACAACGAGTCAAAAACGAGAAAGCTGCTTCAGATTATGCAGCTACTACCCCTGGCGATCCCGAGGCCCAACCTGACGCAACCCAACAACCAACAAATTCGATCAAAAACAGATAATCTCCCAAAATCCAAGATCCCCGATCCAAGATCCAAGATCCAGGCGGCGTGTAAAACCACCCCAAAGTGACAGACAACGATCAAACCATTAGGAGAACTTTGCGTAGTTGTTGGCTGTTGGTTGTGTACACCACGCGAGCGAGGTGGGGGGCCCACTTGGCAACAATTGTCCGACACTGACGCGTGCGCTCAGTCAGTCAGCCAGCCCAGTCAGTCGATCCTTGAGAAGAGATCGACGCATGGAATCTCGTTAAGTGGAGATCCGTTGTTCGCGAACGCGAACGCGTACGTATACGTATATGCGCGTGGACGCCGGCGCGCGTGGGCGCAATATGTGAGGCAAGGTCATAAAAGGCGTCGGAGCGATCGTCGTCGTTGTTATCCAGTGTCAGTCCAACAATTATGTTATCTGTTTTTACTGTTCGACGACTGCAGTCGACTGACGACCAGGTGGTCGTCTCCTGCTCCTCGGAAATGAACCTATTTGTCTTTGCCTCGCCTCGAGCGAGCGATCCGTCATAAAAGAAGGGAGAACCAAAACAAAACAAAGAAGATATCACATGCATCGGAAGGGAATATTATATCTCCATTGGTAATCAGTACGTGAACAGTAATATTAAGAGATCGTCACCTGCATGGATGGCTGGATTCGAACCGGGGACTTCTCCTCCTCCCGAATCCCGCCGGAGTTGTTTTCAAGAGAGAAATTCGCTCCCGCGAGCGAGCGCCAGCAGAGCGGTCTTTTTAGGGGTTCCGAGGGCCTTGGTAAAAAAAGAGAAACAAACAGTAAACGGACCACGAACAAAAGAACAACTTTGGCCGCCGCCACCTCCGGAGACAGAATGTTGCCGAGCAGAAAAGAAAAGTGACCAGATTGTAGAACAAGTTGAATACAAATGCAATTTATGTACAAAAACGAACAAATTTCGCTATTTCGCTCCATTCAGGCGCAGCGGCGATAGATAGGCAAATACAACTGTTCGGATAAATACAACTGAAATCGTCCTCTTTTTTTGGTCGGGGAGGGGGGATGCAGGGAGTCTCCCTATCCAGTCGTTGTGGAGGCGACGGAGACGTCCATCGACGCCAAATGGACATCAAACGATCCATCCAGCAGAACTCGACGTGTCCGGATCGGGTCCGGAAGTTGATATGAGTGCCATCCAAGCCAAATGCGGGGGAGGGGGGGGTCCGTTTGTTCGCTCGCGCAAGAGGACGACGAAGACATTTTCGACAAAAATGCTCCATCGATAAATCAGTGTTTCCTTTGCTTCGGTTTACGAAGAGCCATTACGACAACACAATTTATTCCCTCCTCTTTGGTTGCGGCCGAAACACCGCTTCCGTCGTCGCCGGGAGCATGTTCGGCCAGGTGAGGTGCCTGTTCTGTCGCGCATCGCATCAGACCATCCCCCCAACGGACAATTTTCCAGTGCTAATGGCCCTTGCCCGTTCTCCGTTCCTTGGTTGGTTCACCAGCACGCACGTATGCAAATGTGCTTGCCGCGCCCGCATCTGCCCACCCGGTCCGGCCAGGTGAACTCTCTCTTCTCCTCCTTTTCCCCTGCTGCATCTTCACTGACCACCCCACTGACAACCCCCCCTCTTCCTCCTTCTTCGCCTCAGCCGCTCACGACGAGAAGACACGGTCACCGATTATGGCCCCCCCGACCGCGTTTGTCAGCCTCGTGCAAAGCCTCTGCGTTCGTTTAGCCATCCTTTTCCGTTAATAATCGCGGGGATGCCTTTTGTTTCAGTGCGTGGTGCTGATCATCATCGGTACCTACTGCTTCATGCTCCTCGCCGTCGAGTACGAAGAAGAGCAGTCCTACAACGCCCGGCATCCGAGTGAGCGGCGGCGAAGCACTAACAGTTCCAGATCTGACAGACTGACTTCTGCCCATTATTCTTTAATGGAATAATAAACTTTCTACTAACCTGATTTTTTTTAAAAAACGTGCTAAAAGTCAACAAACAACAAAAACAATCAATGAACGCCCGTGTTGAGCGCTTCGCTGGCGAGTTCAGCGCTGATTTCACGGGCCACGTAGACGCCGATGCCGAAGCCAACTGTGCTCTTGACCAGTCCCCTGAAAGAAAAAAAACAACCGGATCAATGTGCTTTTTTTCCAACAAAAAAAACTCACCAGAGGAAAGGATCGTTGTACGTGTTGACGATGAATCCGAAGCGCCCGGTGTAGGGAGGAGGAGGTCGCTGGGCGTTGAGGCCACCTTGCATGCCTGGTGCGAACATCATTTTTGCTGGCTGGCTGCTGAAATGGAGGAAGGCACTCAGGCATGAAATGGACAAATGCGTGCGCGCAGTCCATAAACAAATCTCCCCAAAAAGAACCCTGATACCCCAAAAAGATAGTTTTCCTCTCCGATTCAAACGGAAATCATCCAAATTCTCCATTTTTCAAAAACAGAATCAAATCTCATTCAAATACACTCATATACAATCATTAACCTTAAAAAAATCAAAACTGTTGAAAATCTTGTGCAAGTGCGTTTGTCAGGGTATTGTGCCGCTCGAGGGCGTCCATCATCGCTTCTTCGGCCGCTTTGAGCGCCTGCATCGCAGCCCGGAACGCAGCGGTCTTGGCGTCGACGTCGGCCTGCGAGTCAGCGACCGCCTGCGCCCGCGTATCGGCGTCGAACTGGAGCTCCATGATTGCCGGAAAGAGCGGAGCCTGTTCATCGTCTTCCTCTGGAATGGGTTCGGGCTCCTGCTTGACCGGTCGCAGGGAAGGAGCTGCGTCTGCTTCGTTGGAAAAGTCATCAGGTCGACTATTTTCAGGTTCCTCGGGGGACCTGACATCCTGAGGTTCCACAGGAGATCTGACATCTTCCGGAGGCTTGAAAAACATGCCAGTGGATTCTGCATCGTCAAACATCCGCTGAACGAGTTCGTAGTCATCCAGCTGGCTCCTGTTTCGGGGGTTTTGGGACAGGAGGGACCGGAACGTTGGGAATGTAATTGCTGGCTGCATCGGAGACTTCAGCCGGCAGGCGGGCAGAAGGCGGATCGTTGGAAGTCGACGGAGGAGTCTGGAAAGGCGGTGGACTCGGATGCGTCGGCGTCGGTTTGGACTTCGTCGTGTAAAAACTGAAAAACCGCACAAACAGGATAAAAAACCAAATAAAAAGAAAAAACTCACGCAGGAGTGGCATGGATCATAGCGCCCTTGTTCGGATCGACAGGCTTGATCCGCTGCAAAATCGGCAACTGAGAAGACGGCGCAGGCCCGAGATCGGCAACCGGAGACTTTTCGCGCTCGACCTCGATCTGAGGACTCATCGGCTTTTTGCGGAGAAAAGCACCGGTTGGTAGCCGGTTGTTCGGGTAGAGCATTTCTTTATGAACGCGTAGCTGCAGCTTCTGAGGATGATTGGGGTCCAGGAGATCAGCCGGACGAATGGGGCGTTTTGGCTTCAGTGCCGCCGCAACGGCAGAAGTCCGCGGCACTGATGGCACATTTCTCGACGCAGAAGATTTGCTAGCGGATTCCGGAGTTGCGCGAGACGTTGTATACGGCTGGGGTCGCTTTGAGCTTCCCGCGGGAACGCTCGAGGTGGTTTTTGAGCTGGTTGGCTCCCCCGAACCAGGTTGAGGTAATTTTTCGCTGGTTTGCGCTTGTTTAGAAGCATTCGAACGATCACGAGAATCGTCAGTCCGGTGGCTGCGACTATGAGAATCCTCAGTCCGATGATGAGAAGAATTTTCACCCCTGCCACCGCCATAAAATCCCAATTCCGTAAAAAAATGCGGATCTGCGCGTGCTTGTTGGACAGATTCCGTAGCTGCACGATTGATTGAAAAGCAAGGATCAGCGACATTCCACCCATCCCCCGGGGGAGGATAGCTCCAGCCAGAAGGATCCCAAGATACATTTCTCATCGGTGGTGGTGGTGGGACAGCAGACATATTATTAAAGAACACATTCATAGGAATGGGACCGCCTATATTGGCTCCAAAATCAGATCTAAAAGCATGATTAAACAAACGTACACAAAAAAGACAGCGAAAATGTCCACTTACTGGTAATAGGGTCGACGATCACGGTAAGATCGCGACCCGGATGAGTAAGAGTTATCCTGTGTGCGCGACCTTTCCCCACGCATGTCTTTGTCATTTAACATAGACAAAAACACAACACAAACTCCGAGCGAACTGATAAGAAAGTAAAAAGAAACTTATAAAATCAGTTGTTCGAGTGTAAGGAAGAATTTTTCGGACGTAAAACGCAAGTATACGGAGTTCGTGCCGAGACCATGTGTGTGCGCAGAACAAACGTAAACTGAATTGCACCACAAACAAGACAATTTTGACCGGAATCCTGCGGCGACTGTGGGCTACTGTTGTTTACGTTTCCAATTTTACTGTTTGTGTTTGTGTTTTTTGTGTTCAAGAAAATACACACGAACGTGTATCATGAGTGTAGGTTGTCTGACGACTGACGTCTGGCGTGTTGGACGAGCGAGGTTTTTATATGACTTGTTTTCAGTCGAGCAGCTTCAATCAACTCAAAAAGCGTCGACTCGATGACGTCGCCGAAGAGCTTCAGTTTGACCGAGAATCTCTGTCCAAGCGGGCTCACAATGAGTGTAGCAGTAGCTCGGATGAAGACGAGGAACCGGAAACGCAGGTTCAGCAGCCGGGCCGGAGCAACATTGGTCTGAAACTCCTCCAGAAAGCCGGCTACCGCGAAGGTCAGGGCCTTGGTCGCGACGGAACCGGCATCGCGGAGCCCGTCGTAGCCCAGGGACAACTCGGACGCGGTGGTTTGGGTTTTGAACTTCAGACTGTGGGTTTTGTTATTTTTTGGGGATTTTACCTTAAAAATTGCTGTTTTTCAGAAAACTCAAGTCATAGAAGCGTGGAACTCTGTCGAGGAGGACAAATTCATCGAGGAAGTGCCACTTTTCTTGGAATGCTCGCAGGACACGCGGGAAGCGATTATTTTGAAGTCTTCGTGGATCAAAGAAGGCCGACCCAAGTTTGAAATCGACGACGAAACTCAGTTTTGCGATGGCGAGCTCATCGCTGACATGCTGCAATCCAAGTCCTGTTTTGACACGCTCACCGAGAACGAGCTGCACTACGCCAAGCTTCGGGCCAATCCATACGAGACAATCAGCAAGGCTATTTTCCAGAATCGGTGAGTGGATATATTTTTGCGGGTTTTTTTGTTATAGAATGTAAAAAAATTCAGAGCAGCAGTCAAAATGGCCAATATGGACAAGGTATTTGGCTGGGCATTGACCCGCGAGTTTGACGATGTCAGACGGCAATCCAAGGCCACGGGCGACGAATCCAGCAACACGGAATCCCGAAAAGAAGACTTGTTTTACTTTGTCGACGTCTGCGCGGGTCCGGGAGGCTTTTCGGAGTACGTTCTTTGGCGCAAGGGTTTCTACAACGCCCATGGCATGGGATTCACGCTGAAAGGCGACAACGACTTCAAACTCGAGCAATTCAAGGCCAGCTCGGGGCTCTACTTCGATCCCTACTACGGCCCAACCAACGATGGCAACATTTACGATCCCAAAAACCTTCAGGCTCTCGAGGATTACGTTCAACGCGTAACCGGTGGCCTCGGGGCCCAGCTGGTTATGGGCGACGGCGGATTTTCGGTCAGAGGCAAGGAAAACATCCAGGAAATCTTGTCTAAGAGGTTGTACCTCTGTCAGTTCATCGTGGGGCTTTCGTGCAACCGCGTGTCGACTGATTCGGAGTCTGCGGAGAGCACGTTTGTCTGCAAGCTGTTTGACATCTTCACGCCCTTCAGTGCCGGTCTGGTGTACCTCATGCACGTTGCCTACCGTCGGGTTTCCCTGCACAAGCCGATTACCAGTCGGCCGGCGAATTCTGAGAGGTTGGTTGACTTTTTGGGAGCTTTGGAATTTTTTTATGAAATTTTACCAAAACGCAGATTTTACTATGCAAACTTTTTACCGAAAAAAAATTATCTAGCAGAGCTACGATTGCCGGTAATTGATTTTTTGACGATTTTTGGCACGTTGTCGCTAAAAAACTACAGTTTTTTTGATTGACATAATTTTTATAGAGAATCCGATAAAAATATTAAAATATTGGGTTAATACCTTGAAAAATGCCGAAAATCGCATTTAAAAAATGGTCAAATGGCAAAATTTGTTTCGGCACTTTTTAACGTGGTAAATCTATTTTTTTCGGATTCTGCATCAAAAATGACTTCTATCATTTCCGAATCATGTCATTATTCTGAGATTATTATATTTCCTTTAGATACATAATCTGCTCCGGTTTGACCGAATTCGGAGCCACAAAGGTCAAGCAACACCTGCTGGCTGTGAATAGAGTTCTCGAAAAGTACAGCGTTGGGGTTCCGGACACGGAAAAGTGGACCGGAGACGTCGTGGAAGTCGTCCCTGTCGAAGTCATGAAACGAGACCGACAGTTCATGGAGTATCTCGTCTCGCACAACGAATCGGCCATCCAGCGTCAGACTTTGTACCTTCGCAAGTACGCCCACTTTGCGAAGAACAGACAGCAGCGGGATCTGGACCAATCCGAGCTCCGGAAACAGGCGATGGCTTACTGGGAGCTGCCGGCGATTGAACGCTCTTTTCTCGCCGTCGACGACACGAAACCGCTTTCTCTGATCTTCAGAAATCTTGCGTCGCAGGTTGGTTTGCCCCAAGAATTTTTTCGTTTTATATTGTATTTTTTTCCAGTCCTACCTGCAACGCCCGGTCTTTGAAGCGCCGAAGAAGGTCTCCAGACTGGACGCATTTCACATAAAATTACCCCGCGAAGTCTTTCCGGAACTGTACTACGCCCAGATTGCGTGCTCGCCCCAGCCGCCCTTCATGCTCATCTCCGACAACGTCGAACGCGTTTACATCCGAACAGTCGAAGAATCTCACTTCCGACCGGCTGACGAGTTGCCCCCGCTGCCGGCGAAGACGCTGCTCCTCGTCGAGCGCTGCAAGACCTTCGTCGACGGTCGTCTCGATGCCGAAGTGCTCAGGATCATTGATGCTGCCTGGCTGGGTGGCGACAACGTCTCCAGAGCGTCCTTCGAAGAGAGAAAAGACGCGGCTGAAAAATTTGTCCACGCGGTGACTGTCCGGGCTAAGGACAAAAAAGGTTGGTTGGGATTTTTGAATTTTTTTGAGGGGCATATATAATCCGGCCGGCTGGCCTGAAAAAGGTGACAGCAATTTGTTTTTATAAAAATGCAGCGTTTTCAATTTTTGTTGTGTTCGAACAAATTTTTTTTTTATTAAGTGGTCTAATTTGATAATTTGGTATAATTTTTGAAAAAAATGTATTTTTTCAATGTAAAATTTTTTTTTATGTAAAAATTTTTTTTCAAAAAGTTTGCCGTTCTTGCATTTACTCGACAATTTTCAGTTTCATCTGACAAGCTGCCAAAGTTTGTTGTGGCCCCGTTCGCGCACGTGAAGCCCGTTGACCTCGAACCTTTCCTGGACAACTTGAACGCAGTCCACGGCCACAACCTGCCCATCTACCAGCCGAGCAAGACGAGTACCCAGGCTTTCAAGGCCCACGGCATCAGGATCAGCCGAGCTTTTCCGGGTAAGTTTTTTTGGACAAGAATTTTTTTTGCGAATTATGAATGGTTTTCAGTCAACGTGTGCCCACTCTGGTCGATGAGCCAGCAGACTACCAAATACTTTGACTACGACAGAGCGCGTGCCATGAACGAAGAAGCCCTGGGTTGGCTTGAGTTCCCAGCCTACGCGACGTTCTGGAACGTCTTCCAACAAGCGCAACTCATCGAGTGGAAAGAGAGCCACCACCTCCGAGTCTCCCCCGAACAGTTCATCTCCGGCCACGATCTACCTGGAAACGTGATTTCGGCCGCGATGTTTGCAGAACAGGTCCACGATAGCACGATGCAGTTCTGCAATAACAATAACATCCCAACCGAAGGCTACATCTGATGCATCGTTGATGTATATGTAAGTACAGGATTTATTTATGTATTTATACATTTTTGGTTGTCTCACAGCGATAAAATGGAGAGAGCCTTATTTCTGGGGTTCGGCGCGTCGACGCGGGCGACGAGGTGGTCGAGGACGGCACACGCCCACGTGAGTCGGAGCAGGAACGCGCTAGAGACCCCGGAATGCAGCAGCGTGTCGTAGCTGTACGTGTGCATCTTGCGGTCCTGCGAGATGACCGAGATGGACTGCACCGTTGGGTCGAAGATTATTTTGATGTGGTCCTGAAACAAATAACAAGAATGGAGTCATAAGATTTTTTGGAAATTTTTTGAAAAATTTAGTTTTTTCAATCGCGTTTTTGTCATTTTGGACGATTTTTGGTATATTGTAGCTAAAAAACTACGGCATTTCCAAAGCCTGGGTACATTTTGATCGACGTGATTTTGGATGGAGAATCCGGGAAAAATATAAAAATATAGAGTTCATCACCTTGAAAAATGCCGAAACAAATGTTGCCTCTGTGAACATTTTTAAATATGAATTTCGGCATTTTTTAAGGTGATAACCCTATATTTTTATATTTTTCTCGGATTCTCCATCAAAAATCTCACGTCGATCAAAATGTACCCTGGCTTTGGAAATGCCGTACTTTTTTAGCCACAACGTGCCAAAAATCGTCCAAAATGACAAAAACGCGATTGAAAAAAACTACTTTTTTGACAAAATTTCACCAAAAACTTCCAAAATACCACATTCCTCGTAATTCCTGGCATCAACTCACCTTAAAATAATTGATCTGGGTGGTGCCGTTGGAGAGGTACAGCGCCATGCCGATCTTGGTGCGTACCGAAGCGAAAATGTACGGAGGCCGGGAGATGTCAGCGCCGAGGGCCTTCGGCTGGTTGGTGGCGGATGCGAGTTGCACGGCCATGTACGCCATGAAGTACTGGGTGAGTTTGTGCTTCTTTCGGATGTCTGCCACGACAATCATCCGCTCCATGACTTCGCCGCTCGGGAAGTAGTGCTCCAGGCCGTCGGGGGAGATGTAGACGTAGCGCCTGAACACTTTTAATAAACTTTGAAATGCCAAAACCCGGCAAAAAACAAAACACTCACGTTTTTTCCTGGTTAACCGACATTTTGACGCCATCGTTGAAATCCACGCAGACAGTTCCGTCGTTGAGGGCGACACCGAGGCCGTACCTGTCTGTGTAGTCGACCCACTTGTCGATAAAGTAGTTGGGCGTCAGGTTGGGATTCTCAGCTTCGAAATCGGGGGCGTCGCTGAAGACGTCGACGGGCGCAGCTTCGCCGTGGGAGTTCTGCAGACGATCGCAGAGTTCGACAATCTGATCCTGGAGGATGTGGGCGAGTTGGCGGGCGTAGTCTACGGCGGACTCTTTCGTCTGCACGATCATCGAGGCCGCATCTTGGGGAGCAGGATTCGAAAGAGGGAATCCGAAGGAGGGCTCGATGCCGGTGTGCTGAAATCAGCAGTCAAAAAAATCACAAAACATCATTTTTAAATAATTTTTTTTTAAAGAAATTTTAAAGTTCCATTTTTGAATAACATTTTCAAATGAATTTTTTTGAAAACGCATTTTTCTTTTTTTTTTGAAGAAGCATTTTTTTATTTTAATAAAAAAATTTTGAAAAAATATTTTTTTAAATTAAATAATTTTTTTTTGAAAAAACAAAATTAAAATTTTTTTCAAAAACATTTAATAATACTTACAACAAATATTTTTTTTAACATTTTTCTTTTTTTTGCAAAAGCATTTTTAAAAAATAATTTTTTTTGAAAAAAAAAACGTCATTTTTATGAAAAATCATTTTGTAATTTATTTTTTTTTGAACGAGCATTTAAAATTTTTTTCCTAAAAAATGGTTCATTGAGGCCAAAATAATTCAAAAAAGAGTAAAAAAATTTTAAGGAAGCAAATCGTGTTTTTTCTGCAATTTTTGATTTTGTTATAAAATTTAGCACAAAATAATAGATACTTTTTTAGGCCGTGGATGTTTTGATAAGCACCTGGACAAAGCCAAAAATCAGTAAACTCACCACAACAGAAGTAACACCACCCGAAACCAGGCTAGCATTAATGCGCGGCTCGACAGACAACGACGAAGCCGGGAGCGACAAAAGATTGAAACCCTCCGTGAAAAACGGAAACTGCAAAACAGCCTCCGCTTTCGGGCGCTTTTCGCATTCATGGGCCAGAAGATTTTTGATGAGGCTCGCAGCATGGGCACCCACCGTCGACGGCACCGTGAATATGTTGTGCTTGATGCGATCGTAGGTCACGTTGATGTCTTTGGTCTCGAAGGGAGGCCGACCGATGAGCAGCGTATACAGTATGCATCCCAGGGCCCAGATATCTACTTCAAAAGAGTGTCGCTTGCGATAAAGAATCTCAGGAGCGATGTAATTCGGCGTGCCACAGACCGTATTCTTCCGCTCGTCAGGGTAATTTAGTTTCGTGGCGAGACCAAAATCTCCGACTTTACAGACCATGTTCTCGTTGATGAAGACGTTGCCCAGCTTGAGGTCCCGATGGATGATCAGGTTGGCATGGAGGTAGATCACGGCACTGTCGATCTGAAAGACCACTTTTTACCTGGGGGGGTCACCTGTCTCACCTGTCTGAGGAAGTACCTCGCTTCCGGCTCGGTGAGTGTTCCCCGACGTCTGTGCATTTCCATGAGAGATTTGTTCGAGCACAGCTCGAGCATCATGTAGACATTGTTAGAATCGTCGTGGTAAGACAGGAATTTGACGATATTAGGGTGATCCAGGTTACGTTGGATGCTGATTTCCTGGGCGACCTGCAAGACCAATTGGTCCTATCTATGTTGACGGTCCACTCACCCTCTCCTTGTTAGATCCTCTGTTAAGCATAGCAGTTGAAATGGCCTTACACGCGACGTGCTGCTGCGTTTTCAGGTTGACGGCTTCGTAGCACTTCGCGAAACCGCCCTTCCCGAGGTAGTCACCGATTTTGTAGAGCACCCCGCTGACAGGTAGAATTGCAGGCATTGCGGAAGCCTTGGTTTCACGGGCATGGCGGTGATGTGCAGACATGATGACCGGTATGATGCGTCGAACAATGCGATTGATTACAAATGCTGCAAATAGCGACGGCCAGCCCACCCACGACTCACGCAACGCAAATTTGGGTCGTTTTCCCGCCAAATTCTGTTTTTGTTTTTTCTTTGCTGACGGAATTTCTGATATGAACAGGTTTTACCAAATATGTCAAATCAGCTCATTTTCAGCTCAGATCAGTTCAAATCACGGTCAGATTTTTAGAGTTCAGATCAGAATTTTCGTGTACCCAACAACCCCCGGGCCACTCTGTAAAAAAGTACGGCCTTTCCAAAGCCAGCATACAACATGATCGACGTGATTTTTATAGAAAAATTGATAAAAAAATGGGTCAAAACCTTGAAAAGTGCCAAAAATTTCAATTTAAAAATGTGGTAATATGGCAACATTTCATAAAAATTTTCTGTAATTTCATTTTGCACTCAAAAATTTAAAATATTTATATAATTCATCAAAATCAACAACAACAATAAAAAAAACCGAGAAAAATAATTCCCATTTATCACCCGGTGAGAAACTGGAAAACCGAAGCACCGCGACTGTTATGAGCCGGCTTGATGCCGTACATTTTGTCGAGAACGTAAAACAGAGGTTCTAACTTCTTCTCCGGGGGGATGCTCAGGATGTGGTGGATCTGGATGAGCTGGGCCAACGCCTGCGCAAAGACCGTCACTCGCTGGAAGACGACGGCATCGCCGACGAGGAGTTTGAAGCCATCGTCGTAGGCGAGAATGACCGGATGCTTGATTCGACGAGTCGAGCGAACCAGCTCGATGGCCTCCTCGTCAGTGTGATTCTGAAAAAAAAAACTACATTTGAACGTGGAAAAAATCAATTTAGACTTACGTTTACGGTGATTACGACATCCGTCACGAGACTCAGCGGAATATTGGTCAGCAGCGAGGCGAGTTGGACAAATGCCAGCAGAGAAGATGGATCGCAGACCGGCAGTTTATTCAAAACAGCGTCGATTGGGGTGCTGTCGCGTTCGTATTCCCTGGCGATTCGTGGTATGAATCGGTGGGTCCAGACGTCGGGGAAGTCGACATCTGTCTCGGTGACGTGCAGGAAGTCTCGTTCAAGCTAAAAAATAACTGTAAAACTCAAAAAAAAATAAAATGCAATTTTTCTACAAAAAAAATAATTTTTGGTATTTTGTTTATAAAAATTTTGCAATAAAAAGCTAACAAAAAATTTTTCACGTGAATTTTTTAATCGGGAGGAGTTATCAAACGAATTTCCGGCATTCCAATCGACGCCGGAAATTCGTTTGATAACTTTGGCAATTTTTGGAACGTTGTAGTTCAAAAATTACAGCATTTCTAAAGTCAGTAATTTTTGAAACCTTAAAAAATGCCGAAAATCATATTTAAAAAAGTGTAACAATGACAACATTTGTTTCGGCATTTTTAAGGTGATATCCCTAAATTTTTATATTTTTCTCAGATTCTCCATAAAAAATTACGTCTCTAAATATTCTGGTCTTGAAAATGCCGTAGTTTTTAGCTACGTGCCAAAAATCGTCAAAAGATAGCAAAAACGCGATTTTCGGCGTGCGTAACTCTGCCAGAGATACAAATTTTAAGGTTAAAACTTTTCAAGTATAAACTACTCTTTGGTAAAATTTAATGAAAAATCTCCAAAATTTTCCCGGAAGCAACAAATTTCAGGCTCACAAAGCTTTTTGAGCCGATTCGGCTCTATTTTATGCATCACCCGGTAGTAAATAAGAATTCAGAACACTCACCAGATCCGGCCGATAGCAAAGATGCGGAAATTGGTAGAAGAAAGGGTCCGGTGACAGGCCGTGCCTATGGATAACCTTGAGAAGATTCGTGAATCTGTACGACTCGGTCCGTTTGTAGAACGCGTCCAGCGAGGGATCGTTCGGATCGCAGCCCCGCTTTTGTTCGACAATTTGAATCTGCGGGAGCACGTTTGACTGCTGCGCGGCCTGTTTCTTGGATGGTGGCCCTGGAGAAGACAGTTCGGGATCCGGCAGACGTTTTCGGCTGCTAGATGCAAAAAGCCGGTCGAGACTACCGGTGCAACCGACGCTGGAGAACGAATCGAGATCATAGCACTCGTCCGGCACCAACTGACGGAGAAAATGCTGACTGAATTTGCGGCGATACGTCCAGGAGTGTCCCTCGCAGTGTTGTTTTAGGTAATCGGCCATGACGTCGGTGAGTGCTTCGTGGACATTGCAACCAATATTTTTTTGACCAGTCGAACACTTTTCCAGTCGTTTGAAAAAGTTATCGTAACGCTTGCCTGTTTTTCGGAAATTATCCCGGATGCAATTTCTTGCGTTGGGAAATGGCGGGTTTTTGCCATGTTGTTGAGGGGGAAACTCGATTTCGTGGGAGGATCCTGATTCGTCTGAGGACGGTGATTCCACTGGGAGTTCGGGTTGCTGGTTTCGGGCGGATGTCGGTCGTGGGGGTGGTTCTTGGACGTTTGAAGATCGAATTTGAGGTCGCTGAGTTTCCGCAGCCGGAGGAAGTCGCTGGGGTTGCATCGAGTCAGGTAACTCCCTTTTTACCCTTACGATTTCCGGATTTTGAATTTTCGTTCTCGGAGTATCCTCAGCAGCAGCAGCAGCAGAAATATCAGTTAACGGCTCCCTCCTCTGTCGACTGGACGCCGAAAAAACAGCCTCTTCAGCCCCAGCACTAATCGAAGCGGTTTCAGAAGCCGAATCCATCCTGCTTCTGCGACTTTGATTCGCCGAAGTGTGAATTGTCATGGTTGGTCCATTGGCAGTGCTGGTCAGAGTGTACGTATCCGGTGGGGTGATAACTGATGTCTAAAATCAAAACAACATTCCAAAAAATGCATAAATGCCCAAAAACTGACGATTTTTTCATTTCTTTCCCAAAAAAATTGTACAACTCCTAAAACATAATTTTTGATATAAAATCCCAAATAATTAAAAAAATAAAGTAAAAAAAATGTAATGTAAGCGAATCGCGCAATTTTTTAAAATTTTAGTACGTGATTTTCAAATTTTATAAAATTTCCCCAAAATGGACAATTTTTTTTCACAATGCGGCATGTTTTATTTGCGGTCCAAGACCACAACAAACGGCACGGACCGGGTCAAAAAAAACCCTTTTGAGATTCGAAAAATAAATAAAAACAAACCGCATTAGACTGCACAAAATCAAAGACAATCTTGTTTTTAGGCTCTGCAAAAGTTTCTTCCGGATTGACGACATCGACAGCATCTTTTTCCAAACTCTTGTTGTACAGCCGAATCGCGGAACAGGTCATTACGTTTCCCACGTTCTGAAAAAACACATAAAACCTGAAGAGGATCCCGAAGAAGAAACTCGTAAACTTACCGGCCAGAAAAAGCGACCAATACTACCGATCGTAATTTGACCTGATATATTAGCTTTCAACCGCCGCAGTGATGGCTCACCGCCAGAGGACAGTGCAATCCGAGTAACAACCAGAATCGACATCGTTTCATGCCAAAAAGCGAATTCAGAACGGCAATTTTGAACGCAAAAAACGCTGCGAGTCGTCAGCAGATTTGTCTCAACGCGAAAATCGAAAATTTTTGGGGGGAAAAAAATTGGCTAAAAATGTTTGAAACAAATTCTGTCAAGCAATTGTTTGTTCGTTTTTTGCTTGTTACACAATAAATAACACGTGAAGTATCTTTGGGGAAATTAATTGCAATTGTGTTTTTTTCAAATAAAACAGGTATTTTTCAGAAATGCATGAACAGGTGCAAAAATACTCGGCAGCTCTTTGTTTATTTTTTTTCCCATTGGCAAAGCCAAGCATGCTTCCTGTGAAAGGACTCGTCGGATTTCGGTGCTAGCTTACGCGCACGAGTGAGACGCCGCCACCGCCACCGCCGCTGCCGCTGCTCAATCAATCGTTGCTCGTAAAAAAAGCGGTGTTTTGGTACATAGTTAGGTCCGTCACGGGACGACACAGAACAGGTAGGGGTCGTCTTCCTTCGCGCGACGCTATCGCAAGGGAGCCCCTGCTGCTGCTGCCAGCCACTTGCTTACTACCAGTTTGCTTGGTTTGTTGTTGCATAAATATGGCGAATTTGTGTTCCTCGGTGCCCGTCTTTGTTGCGATCGGCATCGCCGTCGCTGGATGCATCGTTTTCGTTTTCTCCCTTGTGAGGGGGATTAGTGGCTTCTTCGAACAGGTAAGACCTATGCAATTATACCGGGCAACTAGTCGCTTTTTAGCTGAACGTCTTCGGCGCAATCGTAGGCCCGGATGTTGAATCACTCGTCCGAACCGTGCTCATTCACCTCGCCGTCGTTTTTTGCATCACCGCTGTGCTCCTGCTGATCCTGTCCATTTTTGTCGGTACAGGTAGGCAAACACTTGCGAGCACTTCCTCGGGATTATCGGACAAGAGGTTGAAAAAGTGCGAAATGGGATTAAATTCTTGATTTTTGGATTTTTACACCGTAAATTCTTTTTAAAAAAATTATAATTTTTTAAAAGTGTGCAGTGAGAAAAAAGTTTGATTAAAATTTTTTGAAAAAATTTGCTGCACGATAAAAAAGTCGGATTACGATTTTTTAGAAAAATTACGAATTGGCGATTTTGAATCAATTAAAAAAATCGATTAAAAAAAAAAATATCGATTTTGATTACGATTTTTTTGAAAAATTGCTAATTTATGATTTGAAAAAAAAAATTTTGATTTCTTGTGCAATTTTTTAAAAAAATCGATTTTGATTACGTTTTTTTGAAAAATTGCAAAACAACAAAAAAATTTTGATTACGATCATTGAACATTGTTTTGAACCAGCTCGCACCCCGACGCCCGAACAACCCCGAGCGCCCCTCGTCTACCGGATCCTCGGCGGCCGGAAAGCCGTCGGCATCGGTATCATCGTCGCGCACACAGTCTTCGTGATATGGCTCGTCGTCTTCTGCGCGTGTGCGATGATCTCTGTCCTGTACATCGCCTTCTTCATCGCATCCCAGCAATTCTGCCTTCTCGTCGACAATCAGTGCTTTGACTTCCGCGTACTCATTCCTATCGTGAAGAGATTTACCAAAAACGTAAGCCCTCCACCTTTTTTTTCCGGCTTTTACCTGACCCCTCAAAAATTCCAGAAAGTCGACCTGACATTCTGCGTCGAGAAAAAGGAAGTCATCTGCACGAACCATCGCCTTGGGGACTTCATCGTCGGCCTCATTGGTTGCGTGGTTGCACTGCTCGGAATTGTATACATCCTTATGGGACTCTCTGCGGCCTATGCGAAGCTCGGGAGCCGGCAGGTCATCCGCAGGGGCAGTCATTATGCTGTTACGACGACCACCGAATTTGAGCCCGCACTTGTGCCGGGAAAAGTTGTCTCTTAGTCCCGGGTAAAAAAAACATACAAAAAAATTTGAACGGACTTGTTTACTGCTGATTGACGGTAACCAAGGTAATAATAAAAAAAATATTACGCTCTCGTAGAAGTGACGCTATACGGCTGCTGCCGACTCGCGACGTGCGACCAGTCAGTTCGCCCCGAAGATCCGCGAGTGCCGTAGGCGAGTTCAAAAGCGCAGCCTGCGAGGATGAGACAGCCGATGATGATCAAATATGCGGGATTGATTGCGTCTAGGAGCTCTGAAAATTTGAAAAAATGAAAAAAATAAATAAATTTTTTAAACGATTTAACCGTCAAAAAAAATCCAAGCGGTCTAGCGTACCTTGTAGAGGATCAGCGTTCTCCTTCGGCGCATTCAGACGCCTCGCAGAACTGACCTTGTCGCTGACGGCAGCAAGTCCCAGGGGCGAAGCGACGAGGAAGGCGACAGTTGCGACTGCGCGAATCGACATTGCTCCTGGACGGGGCTTCGGGATACTGCCTGACGAAGAAGGTGGAAATGTGATCCAGGAGAGTCAGGTCGAGCAGTTTGTCGCTGACCAGGTGGTGCAGCGGAATCGGAAACGACAGACAGTTCTCTGCGCTCCGCCTCGAGGACATCGGATACCGGCGACCGAATTTATTTGTTTGCACACCAAAGTTGCAAAGTAAGTCTCGGGATGCGATGATGCGATGGATTGAGGGTCCGTCCAGGCGGTCAGGCCCGGCGTGCATGTGTCAATGAAGGCCTGATGAACGACCGCGCGAATCGAGCGGCTCTGTCGATTCGCGCGATTAGCCTATCGCCCCCCTCCTCCCCGGATTAATCCGGTTCGCAGTTGATCCATCCGTCTTTTCCCCCGGAGGGGGTCTGAGGCACAGGTGAGGGGTGTTTGCGCCTCTCTTGGTCACGCTAGACAGGTAGCAGACTTCGTACATGTTTTGTTCGTTCGTTCGTTCAAAAAAAAATACGCTCGGTGTGTCAGAAGTCAGAAGCTGCAGATCTTTTGGTTTCGTTTTCCTGGTCATACAACAACTTGTTTTTCAAGGAGTCAAAAAAGTCTGTGCAGTCAGTCATTGCGCGATCGCGCTCGCTCGGATTGCATGTTGTCATGCGATACGCGCAGGCTCTAGCCTACTACGTCCCTCGGCGGTGAGTGCAACAGCCAGCGCGGAGCATGAAGAAAGGAAAGCGATCGCGACAACGACAACGACAACGACAACAACGACGACAACGACCTTTCGCCGTCAAGGTGTCAGCATGCTTCACACGGTGCGATGCGGGCGGTGTGTGTGACATGACAGGGGACCAAGCCCAGACAATTTATCGAGGACGACGAATAAAATAAATCGATCGATAAGCCAGCCACAAAACAACCCACTCAAAGTGGGAATAGGAAAAAGACAGGACGCATCAGTTCATCAATAAAATCACTCCGACGGCTAACGGCTGATGAGATGACGGGGATCGAGTTGCTGCACAGGTGCGTAACCGCCGCGGACTGCGATCACCTGCTCGGGCTCATCGGCGACTCGACGGATTTTCTGCAGGTCAGAAACTGCGTAAAACACCAGCGAGATGGAACTGTGCCCGAAGTTCAGTACCACAATTTCTGGGCCATCGACAAACGAGGTGGACTCGTTGTTTTTTGCACGACGATTTCAGCCCGACCATTTTCAACTTTTGGATTTAACCGGGATCACGAATTTGAAGTTGGATTTTTGATACGGATTTTAGAAGAATTTAACAAAAGTGAAAATGGAGTTTTGCTGGGTTATAATTCGGTTACTGTTATTTACGGTTTTTTGGCTGTTGTTGTGAGTACAAAAAATTATATTTACAATTTCACCGGAAAAGGAAGGTTTTTTTCAGTTTGAAGCATGGTTCCTGACAAAATTTCCTGGTCACAGGCTAGAGCACTACCCGACGACTTTGTACTATGTGCCTAAGAATGTCAGGCAAGATCAGCTGCATCCTGACAAGGAAATCCCTCTGCCGGAAGGCTATAGCTTTGCAGAGGCAGACTTGGTCAACGATCCACAGCTTTTGTACTCTACTTGGAGGCATTCTGCTCCGGGAGACACAAATAGCTTCCGGTAAGGTGTTTTTTTTATCAGATTGTCGTTCGAGCAGCTCCATTGCTCGAATTTTGAGCCGACAAAAATTACCTACGATTTTAAATAATTTTGTGCGTAAAATTTTTTTTAAAGCACGGTTTTATGAAAATTTATAAATTAAAAAAAAGTTAAATTTAATAAAAAGCTTTTTAAAATAACTTTTCATCGTCAAAAATGTTGCATTCTGTTAATTTTTTTAGCAAATTTTCTGATGACAAAAACAATTCGCATTTGCACACCATTCTTACTGTTTTCGCCACTCTTTATAAAAAACTTTTTTCTTTTTTTTTAAATGTAAAATATTTTGAGTCTCCCGACAACTGCGTTTTTCATGCCATACTTCGCCTTATTTCAGCATTCGCCTTCAATACCAAGCCAGTGCCTTCGCAAAACACGACTCAACAAACCAAAAAGTAGCATTCGAATCCATGGACCCGACGGGGCTCATGTCTCACCTGTACACCTTGCCTGAGCACCGGGGCAAGGGTCTGGGCACCGCGGTAGAGAAAAAACTGTGCCAGAAATTGGTTGAGTGAGTAGACGAGCTTTAATTTGGGCTTGAAGCATGTTTTACTTTTTTTCAGGAGAGACTACGTGCCATTCAAGGCAGTTGAGGACTACAACACCAGTGTACTCGCTTCAACGGAGCGTTCTCCGTTGTGGGAATCCACCGGAATCCGGCTTCTGTTTCTGAAGCACGTTCAGGACGAATCCGCATAAAGTTGGCGTGTTTTTGATTTTTTTCGACGATTTGAACATTGCTAGGTCGATTTGTGCATCCAAGTACGCAACTGATGAGCACCACGGATCCAACACGTTCCAGACAACATGTTGTAATTGAAGACGATTTTTTGTTGTTGTACACGAAGTAGATTTTATAAAAGTGTTGCTGTGGCTATTTGCTGTCATTCAAGAGCAAAAGGTTCGACAGTTTCAACAAAACTCGTAACCTGAGAATTTTGTGAACCTTCTTTTCCCTCAAACCCCCTCAAAACCCTGGGGTCATCAAAAAAAATTTTTTTTTTAATGTCAAATGGTCAAAAAGCAAGCAAAAAATGAATCAAACCCCCTACCACAAAAAAATTGTCATTAGGAATGAAAAACCAAAAAAATCGGAGCAAATTACCTGGCAGACGGTCAATTGACCCGAGACAGGGTCACCTTCTCACCAGGCCAGGGAAGGGATGAGATCACGTTCGTGCTTATCCGCTGAGTCAACTTTGCGTGAGTGGTGTCATCGCCGGGTGGTGTCAATGACCGGGTATCGGTCTTCCTCTGCCTCTGCCTTTACTTACGCGCACTTTGTTTTCACCTTGTCATGTTCTTGTTGTTGTGGCTTCTTGTCTGCGGCGTTCTCGGTTTGGAGTATTCTCCCCGGCGTTATGGCTTCTCAGAAGGTAAGTTATCACCTGTAAGGAGCATTTTCGAGTCCAGTTTTTAAGTGAGCGTCTCTGATTCGAATTTTTTTGCCGAGTCGAGTTTTGAATCAGAAAAAATCAAAAAAAAATATTAAATTTTTTTTGAATCAGAAAAAAATGTTTTCTACAGTAGCGAGATAAAAATGCGAATTATTTTTGAAAATCGGAAAATTTGCAGAAACAAAAAATAACAAAATCCTAAATTCAACATTTTTTATAAAAAAAAAACTATTTTTCAAAATTAAGGGTGTAAATTTTTTTTGCATGTTCTAACTTTTCAGAAACCTGCCCAGATGGCTTCTCGCCCCCCGAACGATCACTTTCTGGCGACATTGTCTGGTGCAAGACAGATCAGGAATGCGATTCGACTCGTCGCTGCACACCTGTGCCCGGGATGAAACATTTTGGACTACAAATCAGCTACTGCTGCGAGACTCGAGGTAGATGAATTTTTATAATCTTTATTCAACCCCCTTTTTTTGCAGGCACAGTCTGCATGCTTCCTCCCCAGCCCGGCTACGGCGAATGCGGGCAGTATCCAAGGCCCATGTTTTATTTCGACTCCACTGCGCTTCGGTGCAAGGAATTTGAGGTCATAGAATGTCTCGGAACGAACGAGAATCGCTTTGCAACGATCGAAGAGTGTCGTGCGAGGTGCGAATCGACCGCCTGTCTCCCTGGGGAGGGCCCAGCCTTTGAAGGAGATGCTGTTCAGCTCTGCGGCGACGGCAAAAGCTGTTCCCCCGGCTACACGTGCAGATTTGACTCCCTATTTCGTCGACATGTCTGCTGCGGTTTCAATGACCGAGGTGGGTGACGGATTACCTGCCTGGGAATTTTTAAAAATTGAAATTTGAATTTTAAAGTGCCCGCGGGAGTCGAAAATACATTTTTCACCTTCAAAATGAAACATAACTCGCTCACATATTTATAATTTTTTATCGAATTTAAAACGATCCCCGACGTAAAAAACGACCTCCAATAAATCTTTATCCCCTAATCCACTCTTTTTCTAACACCCCAAAAAAAATCCGAACATGATCCAAGCTTTAGAATCCTGCGCAATCGGTCAGAAGCCGTACGTGACCCTGTTAACAGGACAAGCGCAGCGATGCGTAGAAAACCCGGTGGTCGACGAGTGTCCGCCCGACTATGTCTGTTCCGTCAACGCGCGAACAAATCAGCGGCACTGCTGCGCGCTGGAGGGTGGTAGCGTCTGCCCGGCCGGTCAGAAGCCCTTTGTGCATCCGAGTACGCGACGGAGCGTCAAATGCAGTCCCCTCGCCTTCGCAGCCACCACGTGCCCGGTTGGCTTCTCGTGTATCGCTGCGATCGATGGCAGCCAGTGGGGATTCTGTTGTTCAGACGCGGTCACAGGTAGGTGATCAGCATGATGTCGTCGTTTGCGAGTCTTCTGCTCTTTGCAGCACTCTGCCCGCCGGGTACGCAGCCTTTTCTCGGGCCTCAGCCGGTTACGTGCACCATCGGCGTCACCAAATGCAGGTAAGAGTTTTAATTTAGGTTAGGCAAATGTTCGTGTTCGTTCGCAAACAAATTCCATTTTTTTCTGTTCGTATTTGTTCGCGAACAAATTTTTTCTATATTTTTATATGTTCGCGTTTGTTCGCCAACACCTTCAAAAATGTTTGCGTTTGTTCAATTTTTTCGATTTTCTTCGAACAAAATTCTTAAATTTCTTCGAATCAAATTTAAAAAAAAAAAATGTGTATGTTCGCAAAAAAAGACGTTTTTCTATTTTTGTTTTTTGTTTTCATTTTTTTGCTCTAGCACAGGTTACGCATGCCAAAACGCCGATCCCGGAGCAATTATTGGTTTCTGCTGCTCGCAACCAATGACGTCGTCTCCCCGGCCGTACAAGCGTCTTATCGGTGAGTTAATTTTTGTGTGATTGTTGATATGACGGACGTCATTGGGCTCCTTTGATTCCCAGAATTCTACGCAAAAGACTGGGTCTTTGCACGTTACCGCTAATAGCCCTAACAGCGCTGATAACGACTCAATTCCGTCTCCGAAGACTCCCACGCCCTTTCCGGAAGATACCGGTTACCGGTTACCGCGCAGGTGCCTGTGCAATTAGTGATACACTTCCTGCACATCAGAGATCAAAGTTCTGCAATTTGCCCAAATTAGATCAATTACATATTTTTGCACGCACGCATACAAAAAAAAGATGTTCCTTGGTCGCTCGAGCTCTCGTGCAACATCAATTCAAAAAGATTTCAGACATTCAAAAGGAAATTGATCGCGTCGAGATCCGTCGCACGGATTCCAAGCCCCGAGGATCGCCTGTGAGTCGTCCAAAATCATCCCAGGCACCTCCTCAGCCGCGGCCGGTGGAGCAAAAAAAGAGTCTCCGACTTCTGCTGAGCACGGATCCTCTCTGCAGGACACTGATCGCAGATTCAACGTGCAGCCTGGAATCTGACACGGACTGTTCATCGGCGAGGGGTTTCTTTTGCCAGTTCAATGTTCAAGTTCAGCGGTTTGCATGTTGTTCGCTCGAATGAGTCAAACCCCCTTTTTTTGGGCCAGCTGGCACCAGTGCCGTCATCCAAAGCATTCTTGCATGCTTGCTTGCTTGTCTGTCAAAACAGCTCTTTCGTAATTCCATTCCATTTGTGGCGTGGTTAATATCGTTTGTATATTTATTTCGAAAAAAAAGAGGAGAACGAAAACAAGATGGATGAGTCATACAACCAGACAATCGTAAATCGCACATAAAAAACACAAAACAAAAACGGGAAACAATAACAAAACCGCAAGACGACCGCGTCTGCGGGTTCCCATGGTTCCTGGTGCGAAAAAAAAGTGATAACGGTTTGGTTGGTTTCAAACGGAAAAAAACTCGGTAGCGTTATATATCCTATGTTTTTGTTTTCTTTTCGCTGCGTTTCACGTTCTTTTTTGCTGTTTTTATTATTTTTTGTAGTTATCCCGTCGGTCAAAAGACACGGATCTTATCATTTACACTTCCTTATTTATAACCACTGGTTTTCATACGTCTCGCGTTCCTTTTTTGCGCCATTTTTCCCAGACGTACACCAAAAACCAGGCAGTGAGCGGCATTGCGTTCGTTTGTTTGTTTCGAATGAATGTCCGCGTCCATGGACGTCCGTGGTTTTCTTTTTCTGTCTCTCTCTCTCTCCCCTGCACTCCTTTTTGAGCAAAAAGCGAAGCGGCGTGCTAGTATTGCGTAGTATACCACGAAGAAGGATGGATGGATAGAAAAATGTAACGCAACGCAACACAGAGTTCTTCTCGCGTTGTTGTAGGATAGGAGAGAGAGAGGACAACTCGCCCGCGCGCGTTTTGCAGCAGCGTTTGAATCGTTCAGTTGCCCGCCGTTTTGATGGGAGCCAATGAGCGTTGTCTGTCCGTGAGATGATTCGTCGTCTGCGCTTGCGCTTTGAAGGGGGGAGCTATGAAAGGCAGCGCGTAGAGGAGAACTCGACGAACAGCTGCGTTCGTTCACCAGGACGAGAAAAAAAAATGCGTGCACGCGTTTGTTTTTCACAGGCAGGCGTTTGTGTTAGCCTTACACAGCGCGTGCGTCCACCCCCCAGCCATTTTCATATTGCGCATACTGCTTTTTTTGGACTGACTGCAGCTAAGCTTTTTTTTTCAAAATCAAAGGCGGCCTGCGAGTGACGGGAGTGTGTTGTTGTTCAGTATTACATGCAATCGAGTCCCGGCTGGTTGATAATCGGTTTGTTTGTGGTTTCGTAATTTTTTAGGCATGATTTACAATGTAGCGATGTAGCAAGCCCCTGTTTGGGTCCAGGAAAAATAATGCAAGTCCCGCAACTTTTTACTGCCATCCTGCCCCCCCCCCCTATCGGGTGCGAGTGTGTCGGAAGTTGTAAGAACGAATTCCGCAGTAAACAGTTGACGCCTGCCGTTTTGTGACCTTTCTCTTCTTCCTATTGTTGGCTATCTGCCGAGTTGCGCGACACACATCTCTTCCTCGCCCTGGCTGCCCTGAATGACGAGTAAATCTTTGCATTGGACTAATCTTGTGTCAAAACGAGATCGAGATCGACAGCAAAGCGACACATCTTGGGATCTATGCGCTACCCCAGAAAGTCTTCTCTTCTCATTAGCATTTCCATTTTTCGTTCGTTGATGTGAGTTGGTAACGTTTTCCTTCGTATCCATCCTTTTTTTACCTCCCATTTGCACAGCAGAAAAAAAAGGCGGTTCCTGGAGGGCAATGCTCATTTTTCCTGCGTCTTTCGTCAAATTTTTCTTTTTCTGACCCTCGTTGTGTCGACCGGCTCGGAGGGTCACTTTTTTTTTATGGTGCGTCAGTGGCGGACGTTTTCTTCAACCACGACGACGACGACATTCGTGCCAGCCACGCAAGTGGACATGGATAGCCAAACCAACGCCCGTGGGTGCGTGTATGGGCGCGCGTGCACGCTCTGATCCGAGGCGACTTATGTACTTATCACTACACGTACCCAGCAGCGGCGATTCACGTGCCCTATGGATTTGGTTGGTTTTTTATTTAAAAATATTTTTTATCCGGATAATTTTTGATGGCATCAGTGTCACAATGCCTGTGTGCATCAGACATTTCAGAAAATTTCCAAAAAAATGGACAACCAAAACCTACCCATCAGTTTAGAGTTTTTTTTTCACTCGATTGGACGCTAACTCAGCCGTTCATTTGTCTTTTTCTCGTCGACTTTTTGGCGGTGTCTTGACTGGGCAGTATGACCTTCAAAGCCAACCAAGCCAGCATCGTTGTTTTCGTCTTTGCGCAGTCAGGCGCGCATTTTGTCAAAAAGCGAGATGGCAGACAGGCGAATGAATGAATGTATTGGCGGGGAAAGCGCTGAGCTGAGCTGACTGACTGGTGGGCCTAGTCTTCTTGCCTTCTTTGCTGGCTGCTACGTCGGTTAACGGACACCAAGGATGACCAGCGCGCGCGCAGCACCCGCTGCTGGTGTTGCTGCCTTCCTTCGTTCAACACGAGAATCCTCTCCTCCATCCCCCCTGGGTGCTCCTCTGCGGTTTGGTTTGGTCTGTTTCCTGGTCCTGGTTTTGTGTTTGGCGCGAACTACTCACTCTAGGAGCGATGCTTTTTTTCCCCGTTTTTTTTTTTTCAATGCGAAATCGAGCGCAGAGCAGATGGCGTGAGACAAAGACTGTTCCGTTGTTTTTTTTGTCTTTTCCTCCAGATGGGTTTGTATACTTTTATAATTATAAACGTATTTTTTTGTCTTGTCGTCTTCCCTTCCGATCATCGGCTTCTGATGAGATTGACTGAATGCATTACGCGGGAAGCTCTGACGTGCATCAGACAAGACAGGTCGGGTCTTCCGGTTCAGGGTGACTTTTTTTATAAATACCTACCGGCTAGTTTTGGAACTTGTCTGTCCCCGGATATGCATTAGTAGCCAACGCATTCCCGAGAGTGTTGGCACTCACTCGCTTTGCGCATCCATTAAATATCTAAAATCTCTAGCAAGCGACAAATTGCACCCCGGACGGACCCCCAATACTTACTATTATTTGGAATGGATTTTGGTGGCACTTAGGCAGATTGTCTGATTGCGTCGCGGTTTCTTGAGTCTTCCAAATATGTATCTTTGATATGCACTCTTCCGTCAGTCTTAGGAGACGACTTAGAAGACGCCAAAGCGGCTTTGGCATCGACTCGGATATTTTTTGCCTCGCTTTTACGTGTTTTGCTAGCCATTACGATTCCTCCAACTTGTTTTCTACCCCTTCGGCTGTCATTAAAGACCGATTATGGGGGTCCGGGTCCTGCTTAGCCGGTGACGACTTTACAAAACTTGTGCGCGTAAAATTTTCCAAATTTGTCTCACGTGTATGTTGACTTAATTCACGCTGTACGAAGCATCACGAGTCACCATCATCCACTTGATTTTGTACGTACGCCCGTGATGGCGACGACGAAGAAAAAAAAAAGTTGTGATGCTGCACAGAAAAAAAAAGAAGGCACAAGAGTGACCGAATTGTCTTTTCTTGTTCGTTTCTTCGCTTCGCGCATCCATCCATCGCCTCGCTCGACTACTTGGAAAAAGCACACGCTTGTTGCCCCGCACCGCAGCACCTCGTTGCCCTAGATTCTTCCTCATCTGCGGTAGCTGCTGCGCACATCGTTCATTCATCGACAAGTCTTTTTTTTTTCATCATCACGCGAACACATTTTGGCTGTGGTTGTGACCGCTATGATGGGATTGTCGTGAGCGGTTGGTGCCGCCGCCGCGCGGTGAATCCAGAACGACGTTTTCGACTTTTTGTCGACACTTGTTTTGTCTACGAACACTTCGAAGAGTTGTCTGTGCGGTTGTTGTAGTGGACTTTTGGGGTTCTTGAAGGATTTTGAAGCGTGCGTAGAATTCAATTCTTAAGGCCCATCAAGCAGGTTGTTACCTCTCTTCAGACTCCAATTTGGCGCCTCCTCAGGTTGGTTCATTTCTGGATCCAATGCACGATACACTAATTTGGTCATTGTACCAAACTGACCACGTCTTCGCCCCCGAAGGACCGGACTAGTTGGTTGGATGGTTGTTCGGTTGATCCGACGTACATATCACGCGTGGACCGGACCATCTTCGCGTGTGTCAAATATTTGTATTTTGGCTATATGGCCGCTATATTATGGCCAGGTGACATAAGACGTATTTTTTATGCGTGTTGCTCTTTTCTTTTCTTCTTGATGCTTTTTTACCGATCAACGGTCACCATCATCATCGCCACCTCGTCCTCTTCCTTCGATGTTTGGCTGGCAATGGACCAAGCGCGAACGCGTCATTTACGAGCAGCAAGCAAGCAGCACAAGCACGACCCATTCCGAGAATCGTCGAATCACTACAGTGCTGAGCGTGCAGGCAGACATGATAGCAGATAGAAAAAAAAATATGCGGTTGCCTCGCACGCAGGGAAAAAGAGAGGGGCGATTCTCGGAATGGCGTTAATCACTGCACATGATGCGATGCGTCGCATGAATCATCCATCGCCCAGAGATGGGCGGAGGTGCTTGGACGGTCACGTTTCGAACGGTCGGCGCTCCTTCATATAACCTTTAGCGATAGGTGACAACAAACATTTATGCCTGATGGTCTTCTTCTTATTCATTCATTCTCTTCTTCTCCCGAACTGGGCTCATGAATACGCATGCGCCCGCGCGTCGGCTGCCCCCTCACCTGGGCCAGGTAAGACACGGACACGGCGATCAGAGTTAAATTTGCAGAAAATCAAATTTAACTCAGACGCCTGCGCATTTTAGAGCATTTTTAGCCCCAACTGGCCCCCTCAATTGCTTGCCCCGTACTTTTTTTTATTTGATTTAGTCTTTAATTCCGCTGTTGTTAGCAGCAGTTGCGTGTGTGTGGTGCTCGCACGTCCAATCTCAGGTCCAGGTCCATCGGCCAATTATCTATCTAAAATCAACCCCCCTCTGCTGCACATGCATCCACCCCAGCCCAGAGGCGCTTGTTGCTATCTCGAAAAGCGTCATATTGAGTGAGTGAGTCAAGAAGAATGCTGCAATCTCCTCTTAGCCTAGCATTTAGCCTGGTTCTTTGGAATTCCCAGAAACCTCCGAGAGAGGAGATATACCCGGGCTCGCGTCAACAGTTGTTTGCACGCTCTCACAGGCAATTTTGCATCCACCCTCTATCTGTGTGTGTTTGTTGCGGTGTAAAGCCGCCGCCACTATCGCTGCTCGCTCGCTCACTCGCCCCCGAGAAACGAACTAAGTCCCCCTCTCAGCTCTTTCCTCCGTTGTCTCGTTACAACCTCCCCGCCGACGACCAGGTTGGATCAACTTGTTCCGGTGAGCTTTACTTGAAGGGTACATCATGCCAACAACTGCTGTCGGTTGGTTGTCTTCCAGACAGGTAAAAACCCACTCGTGGGAGATCTGATCTGACTGCCGAAAAGCAAAGGTGAAAACAACAAAAAAAAATAAAGAAAAAATAGTAGTGCGATAAACAAAAACAATGGGCAACAAAAATATCTAGCTTGCAGAAAATTTTTTGATGAATCAAAAGTTTTTTTGCACTTGAAACCAGGCGAGACGGGACTTCTCGAGAGAGTGAATCCAGAGAAGAGAGATTCTCGAGTGGATATCCGTAAAGTTGTCCTCTCCAGACAAAGTGCAGTGCTCCCCGGGATTCTCGCCGAGCCACGTTTTTTTTTGTCGTCAGCCAAACTTGCAGCAAAATTTAATTTTCCTGCGCAACCTCGCCTCTTCTCCCCTAGTCATTACAAACAAATAAATGCGCGCGAAGAGGACAGTAGTCATTCCATTCGATAACGGTTCCAAGAATTCATTTGAAAAAAAAAAGTTTCTCGAGAAAAAACTTTTTTTTTCGCACTAATGCTGCTGGCTGTGGCTGCGGACTGGCTGGACATTCTCTGTGAGGGTGACCTGAACTGATGGTCGTCCGGTCCGGCCTTCGATCGCTGCTGCTGCTGTCTTTCGAGGTCTATTGCGCTGCCTAGGAGACAAAAGAAAAATGACGGACGGTTTTTGATTGTGGGAACGATGTGGAAAATGCACGCCACGCCGTTCGCAGTTCTAGAATAAAAAAAAGTGCACAGAACGTCCAGTTGGAAGGAAGGGAACAGCGAACCATAGGCATCGTGGTCTCTTTTTTCGCCCTCACGTAAAGCCGGTACTCTTGGAACGAAAATCGCGAAGGTTCGTCGATTACGTTGTTTTTTGTTGTTTGGACAGCAGTTTTGGGTTGAATCGCCTTTTTTAGTACCTGGTCGATGTCCTCGTTGTTTTTCTATTTTTCTTGTTCGATCCCCCAAATTTTTGCGTAGGCTTGTTCGTTTATGGATCTTGTCCATTGGTTACATCCTGTAGGAAGCCGTAATACCGGAGAAAAGCGAGGGTTGTGTCTTAGAGCCGCTCTCTCTTTTTTTTGCGTTGTTCAGTGGTTAAAACGGGAGACAGACAGATGCGATCTGCGCTTGCTTGTCGCTTTGGCCGCACGCACTGCATTCCTGGAGGCAGCTTAAGAGCGTTTTGATTGGGGCGCTGTGTGATCTTCTCCTGCAATTCGAGGAATGGGGGTAGCAAAATGTGTAAGCCTCGGTGGACCTAACTATAAGGAATATGTGTGTGTATATGCGCTGTCTTTTTCGACGATTTGTGTCTGCCTGGGGTGGTAGTGGCGATGTGCTGCGTCGTAGTCCCCGAGATTGCTTCGCTTTTTCCGCGAGAGAGAGAGAGAGCGGGAGAGGCGGTTCCTGCCTGCATAATACACGCCTTCGCCTTTCAGAGCCGATAAGCTCGAGCAGGTGCTTTGTTTGTTGCGTTCTTGTACTTTTGTTTCAGTTAGTTGATTTGCCCTGAGGAATGAACGTTGTCGGGCAGAAGAACATCGGGGGTAAACAATCCCCATCTCCGGAGAGGAGATGACATTGGCAGTCGATGTCGACTCGATTATTGCTGATTATTTATTCCTTTTGTCCCTGTGCGTGGCTGTCAATTGCATTCCGGTCGTGGTTACGTGAGCCGCGCCGATATACTGATATCAATCTCTCTCTCTCTCTCTCGGTTCGTTCGCCACCCCGGTGGTGGGCGAACTTTGACAGAGCACGTGTATTGCGCGCGCGTGATGGACGTCTCGCGAGATATGTTGTTCCTCTGACCATTACATTAATTCCTATCTAATAATTCCAGGCAAGTCGAGAACTACTACAATCATGTGCGACGAAGAAGTTGCGGCTCTCGTTGTTGACAATGGCTCCGGCATGTGCAAGGCTGGCTTCGCCGGTGACGACGCTCCCCGCGCCGTCTTCCCCTCGATCGTGGGTCGCCCCCGTCATCAGGGCGTCATGGTCGGCATGGGTCAGAAGGACTCGTACGTCGGAGACGAGGCCCAGTCCAAGCGTGGTATCCTCACCCTCAAGTACCCCATTGAGCACGGTATCGTGACCAACTGGGACGACATGGAGAAGATCTGGCACCACACCTTCTACAACGAGCTCCGCGTCGCCCCCGAGGAGCACCCCGTCCTCCTGACTGAGGCCCCGCTTAACCCCAAGGCTAACCGTGAAAAGATGACCCAGATCATGTTCGAGACGTTCAACACGCCCGCCATGTACGTCGCCATCCAGGCCGTCCTCTCCCTCTACGCCTCCGGCCGTACCACCGGTGTCGTCCTCGACTCTGGCGATGGTTTGTTTTCTTTCTGGCTATGATTGTGTCTTCATTATTACGTTTCAGGTGTCACCCACACCGTCCCCATCTACGAAGGCTATGCCCTCCCCCACGCCATCCTCCGTCTGGATCTGGCCGGCCGTGACCTTACTGACTACCTCATGAAGATCCTCACTGAGCGTGGTTACTCGTTCACGACCACCGCCGAACGTGAAATCGTCCGCGACATCAAGGAGAAGCTCTGCTACGTTGCCCTCGACTTCGAACAGGAAATGGCCACCGCCGCCTCCTCTTCGTCCCTCGAGAAGTCCTACGAACTTCCTGACGGTCAGGTCATCACCGTCGGTAACGAACGTTTCCGTTGCCCCGAGGCCCTCTTCCAGGTATGTTGTTGAGCGCTGTTTTATGCAACTGCTAAAATTTGTCATTTTCAGCCTTCCTTCTTGGGTATGGAATCTGCTGGTATCCACGAGACCACTTACAACTCGATCATGAAGTGCGATATTGATATCCGTAAGGACCTGTACGCCAACACCGTCCTTTCCGGCGGCACCACGATGTACCCCGGTATCGCCGATCGTATGCAGAAGGAAATCACCGCCCTTGCTCCCTCGACCATGAAGATCAAGATCATCGCTCCCCCTGAGCGCAAGTACTCCGTCTGGATCGGTGGCTCCATCCTTGCCTCCCTCTCAACCTTCCAGCAGATGTGGATCTCCAAGCAGGAGTACGACGAGTCCGGCCCATCCATTGTCCACCGCAAGTGCTTCTAAACGCCTCGACCGACCGCTTCGCCTCGCTTGGGGACTTGTCATCAGATGCGCGCGTTTGGATGAGCGTGCGTTTCCTTTTCTCTACTCTAAAATCTGCTTCCCTATCATCCATTTTTCTAAAATTTTTTGTCGTGTGTTAAAGCATAAAGGATTTTGGATGATGCTCAACTACCGTTCAATCTGTTTGCCCGCCGCACTACCATCCGCGACCGCTGCGGTGTCAGATGGGTTGCACAGTAGCGCGGCGTCTTCCACTCCTAGCCCCAGACCGGCGAGTCGGCGCTGGCGTCGGAGCGAGAGAGGCGCCGTCGCTGTACTCGCCTGCCCCGTCTAGTTACTCATTGCTTTCTTCTTCCTTCTTCTTCTTCTCCTCTGCTGTGTCTACGTTTTTGGTTTAAAAAAACGAGAGTGACGCGTCAGGTTCGTGGACATCGGTCCAATTGCTATTCTATATTGTTTTTACGTTGTTTTTTGATTGAAAAATAAAAAAATTGGGAGCAATCATTTTTTTTATTGTTTTTTTGGCTTGTTCGTACCCTCCCTCCCTGCCGGCCTGGCTGCTCTGGGGCAATCTTTCGGCAGATGCAAGCCCGGCGGAGGGGCCGGTGTTCGTTCGGAAAAAGCGGAGGCGGTTGTGCTTTCCTCGTATCTTTCCTCCCGCTTGCTCTCGAGACTGGCGGCAGGCAGCGGCGGAGAGATCACTGGGACGGAGGGTACACGCACACACACGCAACGCAGGCAGCAGCCAGCACCCACCCGAGTTCTCCGAAAGTAATCAAGGGAGAGGGGAGGGGAGTGATCGGCCAAAAATTGCAGCGGCTGCTGGCTGCTGCATCGATCACCCCCTCACCCTCACCCTCACCGCTGCCGTCGCCGTCGCCGTCGCCGCTGGCGCTAGGGCTAGCCAACAGCTAAACAACAACACATCCCCGGCAGGCAAGCAAGCAAGCAAACGTAATTTGTTTGGATGCAACGGGCTTTGATCGCTCCGGCTGGCAGCCGAGACCGGAAGGATCCGATTCGCGTCCGTACGCCATCTGGTCGTTATCGCCGCTCCCGATCCGTATGAGGCGCCGAGACTGACTGGCCGGACATTCCGAAAACTCCGTCCGTTGATTGTCCTCCCCCCCCCTCTCCCTGGCCGTGCTAGGAGGCAGGAGGTCCCCCCCTGACTCACCCTACAACACCCGCCGACGGAGACGACGACGACGACACCAGCGAAATGACAAAGCACTAAGCACTCGAAGCAACTTAATCCTGTTTTGCACAGCCGTTCTTGGAACTGTCTCGAAATAGGGGGGGAAAAGAGAGTGCGCGAGCACTAGCACTTTTTGCGGCGGCGGTAGTGCTTAAGCATGCATGCATGACGACGACCTGTGCTGCATGAACTGAACTGAACTGGGTCCTTGATCCTAGGCCAGCATGCGTGGTGGCGGTGGTGGTGCACCCCAACGATCATCAGAAAGCAAATAGAAGGGGAAAAACACGAGAAAAGCAGCTCCCAGAAAACAGACTGTATGTAACAAGTCCTAAAAAAGTTGGTCTTGGTCGCAAGTTTCTAATCTACCTCCCTCTCCCATCAGTGGGCCCTGCCTGAGTCAGTAAGTTTCTCCTAATCGAGGGATTCTTCGTCGTGTGCATGCTTCAAAACAACCTGACTGCATGCATGCACTTCACCGGAAGACTGACTCCAAACACACCAACAACCCTCGATCCGCAGTAATGATCCTCCAAAAACAAACTAAATACTACCTACCGACAAATGCGAAAATTACAGCACTCGTCTCGTAATCCTACAAAAAAATCAAAAATCTTGATACAAACCTCGATCACACCCCAGAAAAAGGGAAAAAACAGACAATCCAGTAGTTGACTGATCCGGTAGGTAGATACGACAAAAAGTCATCCCCAAAAAAAGAGAAAAACAAACAGTGAACGCAAAAAAGGAAGCACAATGGTCAAATTTTATTTCTGGCGGGAACAGGATCCGGTTACGCTCGATCGTAATTCAAATTTAGCGGGCTGACATACAGTTCGTATCTTGACACGATCATTGTTAGAAGGAGAGAGAGAGAGCAGCGCGGAATAGGTGACGCAAGGTCATACTTGGTAGGCTGTTTTCCGTTGCTTGGGCATTGAATATTGCGCGGTTGTGTCCGGCGATCGCGCTGCGATGCGTTTGCTCACTGTCAGTTTTTGTCTCGGTGCTGTGCCTGTGCCTGTGCGCAGGTCAGAGTCAGTCGCTGCGATCGTAAACGTTTTTTTGCGCTTTTTTTTCCGTACGCGTTTCTTTTTTAGGCCTCCGTGTTTTTTGCCTTACGTTTCCAATAATTCTAGGCTTTTTTTGATCATTTTGTTTTTGTTTTTCACCTCCCACAATTGTGAGGTAAGCTTGGCTTCTGGGAAGCGTTGTTACTCCTGCAAAAACCCATCATCCTCAGCCCTGGCTTGTTGCTTTTGTTTTTTTCGTGTGTATTGTTAGGCCGAATTACTTTGGGGGGAGATATAGCGAAGGGTGTGCTAACTTGCATGATTCGTATCGATTCAGAGTATCGATGCGCCCACACAAATCAGTGCCCTTGAGTCCGCCTTTTCCCGTTCTTCTTTCTTTCCCGATTGTAGCACCTCGCCCCGGCGTGGAGGATATATATTGGGACGGACAAGCACGATTTTTCGATTTTGAGTTGTTCACAGAAACTGGGAGAGGAGAGAGGCATCTCTTTCGTATTTCGTTCCTCCGCAGGGCTGCTGCTGCTGCTGCTGTTGCTGCTGCCGTTGCCACTAGGTGCACATAAGCAACACGATGGGTTGGTTGGATGGTTGGCTGCTCTATCCTCCCGCCTGTTCTTTTGGTGGCCCGCCTCCTTTCTTCCTCACCCCCCTCTAATCTCCCTCAAACCTCGGCGGAACATTCGACTGACAGTCGGTTGCTTTGGGTGAGCAGCCGCCGAGTGCGCGCGTAGGAGGCAACACTGCGAATTGTTTTGTTGTTTTTTTATTCATTCTGCGCTTTGCTATTTTATTCATTCAGGGGGTAATAGTTTAGTTTGACAACCCTTAGACATTCTATTTTGTCTACGATCCGGTTGTGCCCCGGCAAAAAAATGTGGGAGGGATAAGCCACGGTCCATCCCACCACATTTCGATGACTTCTAGACCAAAAGCGGCTTTTTTGATGCATAATGCGATCACGAATGATGATCTGAGCGATTTGAGGGATTTGGATCGGCGCCAATATGCAGGAGGGACCTGCGTAGCCCCTGCCCCTGTTCTGCGACCACCCACTCGCGCTGTTTTTCGACGTCGCTCCTGTTCTTTCCTGGAAACGTCCAGTCAGACGACAACACAGCGCTGCTGCCCCGGTGAATCACCGCCCGCTCAGGTCGGTCGGAAGAAAGCGCATGCACTTCCTGTACGCGGAATGGTGATTCATCGTGTAGAAAAGAACGAAGGGAGGCGCGTTTACTAAAAATTTCCCTATATAAAAGCCTCCGCTTTCGATCAATTGCACTCCGTTCTTTCTGCCGGTCGTGTTTTTTTGCGTGCACCGATTCTGAGGCGTCGACTATTTTATTTTAGTCAACTTCGTTTTTCAGCGTTTTTTTTTTTCAAACCGCGGTATCTTGTTTGACTGCAATCATGTGTGACGAAGAAGTTGCGGCTCTCGTTGTTGACAATGGCTCCGGCATGTGCAAGGCTGGCTTCGCCGGTGACGACGCTCCCCGCGCCGTCTTCCCCTCGATCGTGGGTCGCCCCCGTCATCAGGGCGTCATGGTTGGCATGGGTCAGAAGGACTCGTACGTCGGAGACGAGGCCCAGTCCAAGCGTGGTATCCTCACCCTCAAGTACCCCATTGAGCACGGTATCGTGACCAACTGGGACGACATGGAGAAGATCTGGCACCACACCTTCTACAACGAGCTCCGCGTCGCCCCCGAGGAGCACCCCGTCCTCCTGACTGAGGCCCCGCTTAACCCCAAGGCCAACCGTGAAAAGATGACCCAGATCATGTTCGAGACGTTCAACACGCCCGCCATGTACGTCGCCATCCAGGCCGTCCTCTCCCTCTACGCCTCCGGCCGTACCACCGGTGTCGTCCTCGACTCTGGCGATGGTTTGTTTTCTTTTGGCTTTGATTGTGTCTTCATTATTACGTTTCAGGTGTCACCCACACCGTCCCCATCTACGAAGGCTATGCCCTCCCCCACGCCATCCTCCGTCTGGATCTGGCCGGCCGTGACCTTACTGACTACCTCATGAAGATCCTCACTGAGCGTGGTTACTCGTTCACGACCACCGCCGAACGTGAAATCGTCCGCGACATCAAGGAGAAGCTCTGCTACGTCGCCCTCGACTTCGAACAGGAAATGGCCACCGCCGCCTCCTCTTCGTCCCTCGAGAAGTCCTACGAACTTCCTGACGGTCAGGTCATCACCGTCGGTAACGAACGCTTCCGTTGCCCCGAGGCTCTCTTCCAGGTACTTTGCTTTTAATTTATATTGCGAAACTCTGTCTCACCGAACACTTTTTAGCCTTCCTTCCTGGGTATGGAATCTGCTGGTATCCACGAGACCAGCTACAACTCGATCATGAAGTGCGACATTGATATCCGTAAGGACCTGTACGCCAACACCGTCCTCTCCGGCGGCACCACGATGTACCCCGGTATCGCCGATCGTATGCAGAAGGAAATCACCGCCCTTGCTCCCTCGACCATGAAGATCAAGATCATCGCTCCCCCCGAGCGCAAGTACTCCGTCTGGATCGGTGGCTCCATCCTTGCCTCCCTCTCAACCTTCCAGCAGATGTGGATCTCCAAGCAGGAGTACGACGAGTCCGGCCCATCCATTGTCCACCGCAAATGCTTCTAAACCGCTCAAATGGACTACATCGACGATATTACTGCCTGTACTCTTTGTTTTTTTTCTCCCTCACCCAAGACCAACGTCAAATTGTCCCACCGGTCGGCACGGGATTTTTCCTCGCCTTCCTGTAACAACTTTCGTCTCCTTGCGTTTTGTGTTTCGAGTTGTCTGCAGCCAAGACAAAAAACGCTCTTTCTAATAAACTGATTTGCATCGAACAACCGACTTTTGGGGGAGGAGGGGACTTTGGGGGGCGTGGGAAGCGTTGAGCGCCAACTGCCGGAGAAAGAGTTAAGCGACGGCCGTAGGCAGGCTCCGTTCAGGCCGGGAACGAACTCGATCGATTTAGCCACCACCTCTGCCGGGATGTTGGTGCTGCCGGGGCTCGTTGCGGTGCTGCTGGCGACCGCCGAGGCTTCGCGATTTGCGGATCAACTCTTCGAGGACCTGATGTATTATTACAACAAGAATGTAAGGCCCGTCGTCAATTCTACCGAGGCGCAGAGGGTTAAGTTCGGCGCCAGCCTCATTCGAATTATCGATGTCGTAAGTTTTGTCTGTTTGTAAAGACATCTGCCGGCAGATGTCGGTGACGCGAGCAACCAAATAAGACGCTGGAGCAACTTACAGGACGAGGTAAACCAGGTGCTGACGACCAACCTGTGGCTTGAGATGGTAGGTTACTTGGCTGGATACTGGAAGGTATAAGCGCAGGAAATGGTTGTTTAGCAATGGTACGACTACAAACTCAAGTGGGACCATACCAAGTTCAATGGCATCAAAAAGCTGCATGTTCCTGCCGATCAGATTTGGATTCCAGGTGAGGGGTGATTCGCGTGCCGAAGATGGCCTAAAAAATGGTCGATTGGTGACCGACCATTTTTAAGTCTTAAAAAAACAAAAAAAAAGTTTGACAGGACGCTTTTTGAATCGTTTTCATCCGAAACGAAAAATGATGCATATTTTGAACGAATTTTTCACCTTTTGCGTTTTTTTTTCGCCATTTTGGGGCTATTTTATTAAACAAAAAAAATTCAACAGTTTTTCTTTGTTTCAACAAAAAACAGCCATTTGTATTTATTTTTTGGGCATGATTTTAGGTTCGGCTCGAATGACAACTTTTTAATTTTTTACGATTTTTATTGATGAACTCTAAGTAATCAACTTCGTGCCAAAATTTATGTTTCTTACACAAAAAAGTTTTTTTTGTTGTCTTGTGTAAAATTATTTTTTTTATTAAATATGCTCGTTTTCGACCAATTTTAAGCCTTAACACCGTTTCAGACATCCTATTGTACAACAATGCCGACGGCGAACCCCACATCTCGATCATGAGCGACGCGACCGTCTACTACAACGGCCTCGTCGTCTGGAAGCCTCCCAGCATCTATAAAAGCTTCTGCACCGTGCGTTTGTTTCCTTAAAATTTCCCAACGGTCCGTGGGTTTCAGATCGACATCAAGTACTTCCCCTACGACATCCAGACCTGCCAGATGAAGGTGACAAACCAATTTTGACTTTTTAAAGCAAAAAATAATTTTTATATATTTTAGTTCGGCGGCTGGAGTTACAACGGTTTTCTCATGGACATCAGGCAACTTCCGGTTCGTGTTTTCGTTCGTGGGGTTTGAAACAATTTTTGGTTTCAGAGCAGACCAGAAGACGTCATCGAGACCCGCTACGACGACAGTGGACGTGAAAATCAGTTTTTGAAGATCGGGATGGATCTGTCGTCTTTTTACCCCTCCCTGGAGTGGGATGTCATCGAGCTGACATCGGAACGACACGAACAGCTGTATCCTGGTTGTTGTGGTCAGGATATGTATATTGACATCACTTTTATGGTCACGTTAAGGCGAAAAGCACTTTTTTATACTGTTAACCTGGTTTTTCCGTGCTGGAGCATCGGTGAGTCCTTGCTAAGGATCAAAGTTTCTTTTCCCTAAACCTATTGAACAAAAATGGCGTCCAACACGTAATAAAGCTCAAAAACAACGCAAAAAAGCAAAAAAAACGACGAATTCCGTTTAGGCCTTATTTTTCGTTTCAAGACAAATTTCCAGCCCTTTTCGAGGATTTTTATCAAAATTTGTTTTTTTTTCAGCCTGCCTGACAACCTTCGTCTTCTACGTCCCCGCCAAGGAGCACAAAGTTACGTTCTCCATCTCCGTGCTGGTCGCTCTGACTGTCTTCTACCTTGTCCTCGTCGAACTTATCCCACCGACCTCCCTGGTCATCCCACTCATCGGCCGCTACCTCCTCTTCACCATGGTTGCTGTCACGGCTTCTATCCTGCTCTCCGTCATCACGCTCAACTTCTACAGAAGGTTTTCGTGCCAGGACCCAAAATACATATTCTAACATAATTCCTAACTTCAGAGACGGTTCAACCCACCGTATGCCAGCATGGATGAGAAAAGTCTTCCTCGGCCGCCTGCCCTATTACCTGTGCTTCAAGCCCCCGGACGACGACCAACTCAGCGACGACGGGAGCACCATGTCGGATGTCCAGGTATCCCTAGCCACGAATTCGCGCCGCGCATCACCGTATATCCTTTCGGTCGCGTCGATGGTCGATTCTACGGAAACCCGGTTAACCCAGCTCGCTCAACTCCGAGGAATGCACCCTGATCTGATCAGACGCATGGTCGACAACGTAGCCTTCATCGCGGATCACTTCCGCGCCGCGAAGAAGGAGAGCAAGGTCAGCGAGGATTGGTCCTACGTCGCGATGGTCCTCGATCGCATCCTCATCATCGTATTTCTCATCGGCAACGTCGTCAGTACAGTTTTCATTCTGCTGCAATCGCCAGCGCTTTACGATACCCGGGACCCCCTGCCTATCCTGCCGCCGACCAAGCCCCTCAGCGGTGATACCTACGAAGCTTCATCCATGGACTCGTTTAACGAGACCCAATGGTGGCAGTGGTGAGAGCAAAAGCTGTCACACTGACTAAAAATTAAAAAAAACGGCCTAAAATACAGTCAATTCCATAACAAAAGGATACGATATTGAAGTTCCCGCACTCCCGCAGCGAAAAAACCGCAATTTGTCATTGGAACACTTTGCCAGACCTAACTTTATGACTTTTGAGAAAACGGTGTTTGTTTGTGTTTTTTGTGTTTCTTTGATAAATTACTCTCTTCCGTGTGCTTTTACGGTGTTGCAAGTTTTTTACTGTTTGAGCGACAGCGTTCAATACCAACACCCACCAAATTTCTATCTCAGACAGCTTATTTGACCCCTTGTCGCGTTGATTTTTATGTCAAATGTGGGTGCGTTTGTCTGCGTCGACTCCGATGCACACCCAGCCAGTCGTCGCACGCGCACTGCGAACAACGCGAAGAACGTCTTGGCTTGGCTTGGCCTTTCCCGCGGAAGGTCCTCCATCGTCCGCGTCCGTGGCCGGCCTGCATGTCTGACAACCCGCCAACCAACTTTTTTGCGGCGATGACTGCTTTGCGCTGCGTCCGTCTTCGCTCGCTCGCTCGCGCTGCTAGAGCGCTCCTCTCGACTGACGGCGACTGCGGCAGCGGCTGAGTCAGCAAAAAAAAGAGAGCCTAGCGCGCAGCAACACCATCTGAACTCTTCGGATGGATGGGATGGATGTTTTTCTTTTCCGCATCAACTGCATTGTTTCCTTCCCATCCCTGTGTTTTTTTGGGGGGGTTTGACGGAATTTGCTGGGACTGGGCTCTCGGATTGATTATTGGTTTTCTTCTCTCCGTCTTGGCTTTTCTGACTCTTGCTCGCAGGGACTTCTCGGTTTGCTGAGAAGTTCTGCTACTTTTTTTGGCTCCACCCAACTTTTACGTTCTCGGTTACGTTTTTGCGAGTTTTCTGGCTTCTATTACGCGAGTTTTTACGATTTTCAGGCTTCGTAGCTATGTCCACTATGACCGAGACTGAGGTCAATGAATCTCTTACCCCCGCCACAGAGAAAGATGACCTTCTCGCCAAGGAAAAAAGTCAGGTTGGTGTTTACTCTTTTTTTTGCTTTAGTTTATCGCTGATTATTTTTGTTTCATTTTGGGGTTCTGAAGTTTTGCACTTTTAATCAAGTTTGGATCAAAAGTCGTTAAAAAATAGAATTCTGTAATTTATTACTTTTGTTTAACTTTTGAGTCAATTGGCAGTGCCCAGACGGTGCGCGTTTAGGATTCTCATGCCTTGGGGGCTGGAGAATTACTTGAGCTTGCTACTCCTGTCAAACTGTCTCTCATTATCCTTTTCCATTCAGGACTTGGATCCAGTGGCAGCCAAGAAGGCGCTTGCTACGATGAGCAGCGAAGAGCCTGCACAGGCGAGGGTCTTGCTACGAGTCTACCCAAAGAGATGGATCATCCTCCTGGTCGTTGCCCTTCTCAACAATTCTAATACCATGATTTGGATTTCGTATGCTTCGATTGCGAATTTCGTTGACACATTTTACGAAACTGAGGTGAGTTTTCAATTTTTTGTAACTATTTGTGCATTTTTTGTAATTTTAGCGGGCGTCAAACTGGTTCTCGATGATCTACCTCATCTGCACGATTCCCTTCGGCCTCCTCGGCATGTGGGTAGGTCGCGTTCTTGGCCTGAGAGTGTCTATCCTCATCGCTGCCTGGTCCAATGCCATCGGAGCGGCAATCAAGCTGGGTGCCATCTGGCTGGACCCTTCTCTGCGATTTCCGGTCGCCATCACGGGCCAGGCGATCTCGGCTATCGCGTACCCGTTCATCATGTCGCTCCCGACCAAGGTGGGTGCCGCTTGGTTCCCGGAAAACGAGCGTGCCATCGCTACAACGATCGCTGTCATGTCAAACCCTCTCGGCATCCTTCTGGCCAACATCGCGAGTCCGAATATCGTGAACGCTGCTTCGAGCGTCTGGATCGTCAATGTCTACACCTTCGTCCCAGCCGCGATTGCCTGTCTCATTGCCAGCGTCGCGGTCACGTCTTCTGACCCACCGCATCCGCCTGCGCTGAGCGCATCAAAGGAACAAATGCCGTTTGTTCAGGGCGTCAAATCCTGCTTCACGAACAAATCCTACCTCGTCCTGCTCGTCGTGATGGGCGGCGGCATCGGCATGTTCAACTGCCTGTACACCGTCATGCAGCAGCTCCTGTGCCCCTACGGCTACTCAAACCAGGACAGTGGGCTCTGTGCAGCGCTCATGATTATCGGCGGCGTCATCGGAGCCACCCTCGCCGGATCGTTCGTCGCAAAAACCCATCGCTTTGCCGAGACTCTCAAAGTCGCCCTCGGACTCGCCGTCGTCTGTGGCATTGTTTTCCTGCAACTCACGCTGCACGCTGGACTCGCGGTGGTCATCTTTGTCGTCTGCTTCCTGTTTGGAGTCATGGGCCTCGCGACGTATCCCGTTGGCCTCGAGCTTTCTGCCGAGGTTACATTCCCCGTCGCAGAGACGACTTCGACGTCGCTCGTTGTCATCGCCGGCCAGGTGAGTCATTCATTTTTCTTCACGCTAAGCTGTCGCACCTGTGGAATGGATGCGTCAAGCCAAAAAAAAAAATTTGTGTACACTTGTTTTTTTATTTCAGATTCAAAGTATCGTTTTTCTGGCGGTTATGAGCAACTTTGCCAAGCCTCTTGAGGGCGATGCCGCGAAGTACGAGGTGTGCTCGGCCGGAGGAGCGCAAGGAGCGAAGCCGAACGACTTTACCGTGTCCAACGCTGTAAGTTGTTTTTTTCCAGTTTTTTTGTTCTTTACGATAGTTTTTGCTTTTTTACACGATTTTGAACATGTTTTGCCGGATCGTGTTTTAAAAGTGTCCGTGAGCGGCTGAAATGATTGATTTATCTTCTTTCAGATCATGTCGGGCCTCGCAGCTTTGTTGTTCATCGTGACCATTGCTTTCTTCCACCCCGAATATCGACGGATGAACCTGGACCAAGCGGTGGATGCTAACGACGACGGAAAGAAACTCAGCGCCATCGAAGACGGAAACAGCGAACTCAAGCGACTTTCTGCAGAACCGCAAGAGTCGAGTTGATCCGACTCGCCCGTACGTGTCTGAGGGGGCTCTCTCTGGCCCCCTTCAGCTGGTCCCCGCAAAAGAACGGGTTCACGCATTCCCTCCGATCTACTACTGCCGGGCTTGGTTGTTCCGTTTCTTCCTGCAGCTCCTCTCCGAGGCAAAAGCGTCTGAATATTTAATAATTAGGCGTTTTGATGGGCCTAATCATTCATTGTTATATTTAAATTCACATTGATTTTCCTTTTACACACACACACGCTGCTGTTCGGCTGATAATAAAAGCCGGGAAGCAGCCCCCGTAAACGCCAGCCTTATCAGGGGTCTTTCAGGGCGGTGAGCGGTGATTCACGGGGCGATAGATGGGGGGAGGACGGTGTTTGCGACCGTTCGGTGCTGATGCTGACTGATTTTCGTGGGCTAACCCTGTTGAGGTGAGGGTAGGTTCGTCGGCGCCTGGCTCTAGACGCCGGAAGACCTGGTTGCCGGAAATACCTTTGGGATAGGTTATCATAACGATTGGGCAAACGTTCGCGCTTGTTTGTAGACAAATTAGAGTTTTCGTGGTCGTGTTCATTCGAGAACAGATTTTTCGTAAATTTTTTGTTCCCAAACAGAGTTCAATTTTTTTAACAGATAAAACGAATAGAAATCTGATGTGAGTAACATGAAAGTAACTTTGTCAAAATTTTATGTATGTTATTTGACCAGAAAATGGCAAATAACATTCATCCTATTTTTTTTGTTTTTGGATAACACTTTTCCGTTTTTGGACCGCAAAAGTGTTATCCAAAAACGAAAAAAACGTGAACTTTGTTTTTTATTCGGGAAACAAAATTTCGCACATTGGAAAAAATTTGTTCCATGTACGTTCGCGGAAACGCTCAATAATGTTCGCGTTCGTTTGATTTATCGAACAAAATTATCAAAATGTTCACATTAATTTTTTTCTTCAAAGAATAGTTAAAAATTGTTCGTGTTTGTTGGCGAACAAAAAAATATATTTGCCCATTTTTGGTTACGATGCCGGTGACTTCCCTTCCGCAAGGCCCAAAGGCGTCCGACGGAGACAAAGACGTTTTTGAAATGCAAATTTTGGTTCTGTTTTGTTGGTACCGCCGTTTTTGGTATTTTCTTGTTTTCAGTGCCGCGCGACCCCCTCCCTTCCTGGCAGGCAACAATGCTGCTAATGAGAAACGATTAGAGCTGTAAGCTGCCCCCCACACGCGATGATGACCCCCCCCTCCGCTTGCCTGGCCGCTAGCGGTCAGCGTTCAGCGTCAACAGAGGGTCATCGTGTTGACTGACTGTTTGCCGACTGCCCGAAGACCTAACATAAGACAAGACGCGAGCGAGTAAGCAAGCAATCGAGCGCTTCTTCCTGCTGGTCAGGCCGTTGGTTGTATTTATGCGCTAACGAGGCAGGCGCTGACCACTGACCCGACCGGTCGGCGGTCGATGTATCTAAAATGTAAAATGCCCGACGGTCGACGTTATTCACTCGAGGCCCTCTGCGCACTCTAGCATCCATCTGCCGCCCAATGCGTTGTTCGTTCGTTCCCGAGGGTTATTTTTTATATTTAGAAGCACCCGGGCCCGACCATTCCATTTGTGGGGGGGTCGGGGGGGGGGGGATTACACATTATGCTCTGCCACGGGAGAAAGAACCGAACGCGCATTGTCTTACAGCTCAAAATAACGGGAAGCGTCTGGACAATGGGATGAGTCATGGCATACCCCAACGAGGAGGGAGGTCCTCCCAATGTTCGATGTTCGTGTTTTTTTGAAGCCTTTTTGCTTCTTTTCTGCCCTGTGATCCATACAGAGAGACCCCAATGCTTAAGTATGCAACGCCTTTCCCACCTTATGTACGTGGATGGTTGTTGTTATTGAGCATTGTGTATGCAGTCCGGGCAGAACATTTGGGCTATGGAAGCCGTGGAGGCTATTTTTGCTGTTTTCGTCTGCTTGACCGGAAACCCGGGTAGAAAACTATCATAGTCAGAAAAAAATACAACTTCCGTCCAAGCCGCCATCCGGGAAAGGTGCACAGCGTGCATTGCAATTTTTATGGTTTTTCATGCTTTTCTGCAGCAAAAACGCCCCCCTCCCCAATTTTAAATTTTTTTCTGCAAGATAGTTTTCAACGCATTCATCATGATCCTGATCCTTGTCGCGCGGGGTTTTTTTTGAAGCTCACATCAGTGCTACTCAGTTTTACCTGAGGAGGTGAGTAGCACTGACATTTCGCGCTACTTGACATTGTAGAAGGGATTCATTTCGTTCCGGTTGCTGGGGTTTATGCTATTGACCAAATGAGTGTGGTCCAACGGTTGCTTACGATCTCCGGAGGGGGTTATGCTTATGATTTTGTGTGTGCGTTTGCGTTCGCGCAACCGATCTCTAACCGGTCTCTACGGGGTGGGGTAATCGATACATACCCCAGACGTAATGTGTGACTTCAGATGACCGGCCCAGCCATCGTTCACGACAACGGCATGGCGTGGAGGTCGGCGACACTGACGCCCACGCCCACGCCCACGCCGAGAACGACAGAACCTCTCCACTCCCAACTCTGGTACCACGGCCGAATCAAGCGCATAGAAGCCAACAACCTCGTCCGCGCGGAGGGCGATTTCCTCGTCCGGGACTCCCTCTCGGCCCCTGGAAACTTTGTTCTCACTGGGATGTGCCGTGGTGAGACCCTCCACTTTGAAGTGCACCGCGCTCCGTCTTCTCACCCAGGTGTCGATCTTTTTTACTTCGAAGACGAACAATTTCGGTCCATTGTCGACCTAATTCAGTTCTACGTCACCCACAGACGACAGGTCACGGCAAAGAGCCAGTTCGTGCCTATCAGACCTGTTATCAACAGCCAACAGGTACGGAAAACTTTTTGCGCCCGGGTAAAAAGATTTTTTTCAGCAGAAAGCTCTGAACATCCTGAGCATGATCTCGTTCGAGCTGGAACCTTCTTACGCGCCTTTCATCGACAAGAGTGCCTACCTGAGAAAACGGACAGCCATCACCCCGAGTCTCAGCCAGCAGGTGCTGCGCAGCGAGGCGTCCAAGGCCTCTGGGGTCACTACAACCACGTTCGGCATCGAGCAGAGCGAGCCGACGACGACCAACACTTTTCAAGGGCCTCGAATGCCACCACCGAGTTTTGCACCCCCACAACCTGAACCCAGCTACCGGGAGGCCGTTGAAGGCGAAGATGTAGGTGCCTAACAGGGATGGACGAACATTCGCATTTTTTCGTGTTTGTTTGCGAACAAAAAATTTGAAAGCAATTTTTTTTCAATTTTTTTGGGACAAAAAATGGATAATATCATTTTTTACGTTTTTCTACCCCAAAAGTTTAAAATTTTGCACAAATAAAATATAAAATCTGTTCGCTGTTCGTTCGCGAAATTGAATGAAACGTTTGCGTTCATTCAATTTCTTGAACAAATTTGTCAAAATGCGCGAGTCCGTTAAAAAAAACGAAAAAAACGTCTTTTCGCCGTCGAAAAAAAACAAATGAATTTTTTAGTACACCTACCTGGACTACGAAGAGATGGAAGAACCCACGCCCGAACCCGAACCTCTACCAGCCCCCGTCCAAAAACCCCAGCCCCCCGTACCCCCGCCAAAGCCAGCCCGACTTTACAAACGGCACTCAGACGTTCTCGAATCCATCGAAGCAACCTTCAGCGAACTAACCCGGCAAAACAGTGCTCACAGCCTCTTCGCCGGGTCTATGAGGCCCGAAAAAGAATCACCCCGGCAGATAGGGCTGGATCGGGCCCAGAGCTGCAGCCAGATCTCTCCGTGTGATGACGGGGAACTCCGGAGATTCCCGTCTGTCAAAATCGATCCTAGTCCGTTGCTACCTGCCCGGTCGGCTACCTGCCTCTCGGCGGTCGCCGTCGCTGAGGCTGAAGCCACCTGCTCCACCGGGGCCTGTGCCGGTGGAGCAGGTGGAAGTTCCAGCTTCGACTACGACGACATCGTAAAAAACGAAGTCGACTACGATCACCTGGTCAAAGCTTCCGATGAACGAACACCTGTCCAAGGCACTAGTGCGTACCGGCCGAAGAACTTGCACCAGGTGAAGGCCAGTTCGACGACTTCCAAACAAATGCGGAATCTGCTAAACTTCATTTCTTCGCTGGAACCCGTGGCACTGGCCTTCAGACTCACAGAAGAGGATGTGAAAGTGTTCAGACTCGTCCAGGGCAACGGTCCACAGCCGCTGAAGAACCTATTCCTCGCCGACGAACGTCTCCTGCGCGAAGAGGTGCTGGATCGCGCGGCGTGTATTCAGCTCCTCGTCGGACTCTCGCTACAGAAATCTCAGTCCCCCCAGGCAGCGCTCAAGACTTGGGTCCTCGCGGCCGGGCATTTGCTGCACAAGATCGGCAACGGGTTTGCCTACGGCGCCATCGCCGCTGCTCTGCGCAGCGAGATGCCCCGGCACCAGCGACTCTTCCGGGAACTCGATCCTGCAAGCAGTACGCTTCTCCGGGGTTTACTGAATGTTCTGGCCGATTTTGACGCCGGAAAGATGCCCGCTGTCCTCGCATCCTGCTTCATACCGTATATCCAGCCTCTGCTCGCGCTTTTCTCCAAAACCGCCTACGTTCAGGCCACGAACCACGTTCCTAGTCTTCAGAATTTTGGTGAGTGGGGAAAAGAAGCAATACATAAAACTGGCCTAAAAATTTGGTTCGGCCGGCCGCGTACTTTTTATAAAAACTATTTGGGGTCCTTTTTTTCATTTTTTGGGCCTAAAAATTAATTTCTCTTCAAAAAAATTATCAAATTGGGTTTCAGAAGTCCTCGCAAATCTCTGCCTACTCGCGAGACACGTCCTCATCGACAACGCTACCAACCTTGAATCCTCCCTAGACAAAGTATCGACAAACGCAGTCGGCAACGGGCAAAATCCGCTTTCCACGGAATCCCTGATTCACTGTTTGCTCTCGACGCCCTCCATCGGCGACCACAAGGAAAGCGATCGTCGCAAGATTCGCATGCTTGCTTCGCAACTCGGTTCCCCATCCTCGTGAAAAAAAAAAAAAAAAAATATGTAGTTCCAATCAGGATTGCGTGCACAATAGAAAAAGAAAAAGAGTAATAATAAAATTGCGTGTATCAAAATCAAACGGAGAAACAAACGTACGATAGATAACATCAAATATGAAAAAAAACCGTTACGAGTCGTAACGGGTTTTTTTGTCGTAACTTACAACAATTGCAATTTACAACCGATTGAAGGAACGTAAGCCCGCAGGCCTGCTGGCTCTCGAAGCGCACGCGGGTTCTCGTAACGACGACCACGGGCGAACGAACGCATGCGTGTGCACTTTCCTACTCGCAATTTCCCCAAGTCATCAGTATAGGTGGTTTTTGTCGTCGGTTGCGTGTTGTTTGCGTGTTATCTGTGTAATCTCTTCTTTCTGGCCTAATTCCCGTTACTTACAGGGTTCTATTCATAAAATTGCCATGACTTTCACCGGCACCACCGTCAACGCTGCTGATGCGGCGCAGTTGAAGCAGCTCAACGAAGCCCTCGCCACCGTCGCCTACGCCGATGGCTACGAGCCGAGTGCCCGCGATGCCAGTCTCTACACGAGCATTGGCAACAGCAAGATCGTTGCCAACCAGTACCCCCATGTTGCCCGCTGGCACCACCACATTGCCTCCTTCACCGACGCTGAACGCGCTGCGTAAGTTTCTTGCTCTGTTGTCGTTTTTATGACGACACTCATTTACAGGTGGACTGGCGGTGTTGCCCCCACGACCTCCGACGCGCCTGCCGCTGAGGAAGAGGAAATCGATCTCTTCGGCTCCGATGACGAAGAAGACGATGAGGAGAAGAAGCGCGTCACCGAGGCTCGTCTGAAGGCGTACGCCGAAAAGAAGGCCAAGAAGGGACCCGGCCCCGTTGCCAAGTCCAACATCATCTTCGACGTCAAGCCGTGGGATGACACAATTGACACCAAGGAAATCGAGAAGAAGGTGCGCGAAATCACCACCGATGGCCTCGTCTGGGGAGCCTCCAAGATCCTCCCGGTCGCCTTCGGCATCAACAAGCTCCAGATCATGTGCGTCGTCGAAGATGCCAAGGTTTCGACTGATTGGCTCGAGGAGCAGATCACCGACATCGAGGAACTCGTCCAGTCCGTCGACGTTGTTGCCTTTAACAAGGTCTAAGTCCAGTGATTTTTATGATATTTGTTGTTGTTAAGTAACATAAAAAGTTTGTCTACGTGTATTTGAATGTTCAGGGGAATTTCTGGGGTGGAAGTATGCCTAAAGTTTGCTCACAGAAAAAATGTAAGGCATAGATGAAAAAAATACAGTAAAAAATACGATTTCAATACTCAAAAACTGCGATACGTGACTTTTGCGAGGTAACTTGGCAACTCGTATTGAAGGCTTTCAACGCGAAAGTTTTTTATGAAGCGCACGCACTCGAACCAGCTGCTGCTCTAAAATCCCAGTTTTCAATCTGTTTTTTTTGGGTTATCTCTGGTATCTGCAATGTGGGCTTTCCGTCGCCTAGCTACAAGTTCAGCACGCGTTGCAGCCGCCGGCAGCGGGAGTTTACTCGGCTCCGTGCTTCTCGTCAATGAAGATAAACCGAGCTGGCGCGTTGAATATCCGTCGCATGCCGATAACGTCGCCTTCAAGCACTCCCGTCGAATCATCAACGAACAGGACAAGACTGGACTCAATCTCACGCTTTACCAGTATCAGACCTGTCCGTATTGCTGCAAAGGTTGGTTTTGGCCTAAAATTTGTGAAATCATCGAAGTTGGGTTTTATTGCAGTGAGAGCAGTCCTGGATTACTACGGTTTGTCCTACACCGTCGTCGAAGTCAATCCAGTCACCAGGTCTCAAATAAAGTTTAGCAAGGATTACAAAAAGGTTGGCGCTGTTTTTTTTACGTTTTTGGGGTTATGGTTGTTTTGTTGTATTTCAGGTGCCAATCGTCGTGAGTCCTACGGTGGATCAACCGCTCAAGGAGTCGTCACTGATCATCTCGCTGTTATCGACGTTCCTGCATCGTTCTGACAGAACACTCGATGAATGCAAGGATTTCTACCCGATTTTGGAATCCGTGGATCCCGCGACGGGCAAACCCCAGGTGTCGTATCCCAACAAGTTCTACATCATGCAGGAGGACTCCAAGCAGAGCACAGAGCAGCTGCAGAACGCAAGGTTGGTTTTATTTATCCGTTATTCCGGAGAAAAACGAGCAGACAAGATTTTTAGGGAAGAACGCGAATGGCGGCAATGGGTTGACGAGCACTTTATCCACCTCATCTCGCCGAACGTCTACCGCACGTGGTCCGAGTCCCTCGCGACCTTCCAGTACTTTGATGCCGTCGGAGACTGGAAACGTAACTTTCCAACCTGGGAGCGCTATCTCGCCGTCTACCTCGGCGCACTGATCATGTTCGGCGTCAGCAAGCGTCTCAAGAAGCGCCACGCCATCGACGACGAACGCCAGGCGCTCCGCGACGCGTGCAACCAGTGGCTCGCTGCCGTAGGTCCTTCTCGACGCTTTTTGGGCGGCGCGGAGCCGAACCTCGCTGACCTGGCCCTCTACGGCGCGATCAACTCCTTCGTCGGCTGCTCGGCGTTCGAGGAAATGCGCCGCGAAACCAAGATCGGCGAATGGTACGATGCCGTGCATCAGCGCGTCATCCACAGGGACGGACGCGCTCTCGTCGCGGCGAAGAGCGAGGCCATCGCTCAGAAGGCTTCTGTGTGATTTTTTGAGAATAATTTGTGTTTCTAGCGTAGATTTTGTTATATTATGGTTTGTACTTCGGTTTAGCTTGTTAACAGTGAAGTGCCCTTTTTTGAGGTGACCAGGATTGGCGGATTTGTATTGTCCGTCTTTGAATAAAAATGAAAATTCGAAATCGATTTCCCGGAGCGAAAAGATTCTTTCGCGCTAATTTTCGTCTTGAGACCGACCCTAAAAGTTTGATCTCGAAACGAAAATTATCCGTCGCACAAGAATTTCGTCTCGAGACCGCCCACAACAAGTTGGATCTCTTGAAGCGAAAATTATTCAACGCGCAAAATTTTCTTCTTGAAAGCGAAACCGGAAAGTCAATTTTTATCATCAGCAACCGTATAAATAATGCCAAAGTCAAGTTATTACAACTTGTAATTTTCAGGCCAAAGGGCGGAGGAGAGGACGGAACAGGCAGCGTGTACGTGTCTCGATCGAATGTGAAAGAAGTTGCGCAGGAGCTCCTGGGCAGGGTGGCCAAGTGAAATCGTGATGTGGCGAAGGCGGGCGGGCAGGACAGGTTATGTGCCGTGTACTCAGGCGGCAGCAGCGGGGGCTGGGGCGACGGTGGTTGTGCCATTGAGAGCGGCTTCGAGGTCGTCAAAGACAGTAATCTGGTAGACAGGCTTGATCCGGGAGTAGTAATCGATGAGGAAGTCCTGCACGGAAGCCTCGATGAACCGGCCTTCGGTGGTCCGATCGTGGCAGGTAGGGCAGAGGAAGGCAGCCGGGAACTGGAGTTTGGGGAAAGTTGGGTCTTCGGTGTCCCTATCCTTGAGCCGGGCGTTGACGATGTTGTGTGCGCGCCAGAGGTAGACGAAGCCGTCTTCCGCTCTGCGAACGTGGGTTTCGAGTTTAAAAGTGCGGGTGGTCATCTTGAGGAAGTGCTTCCGGCAGTGCTCGCAGCCCATGAAGTTGCCGATGTAGTCGCGAACTGATTGCAGCATTGGCAGTGCTCGGAAGGATTTATCTGGAAAAAAGGACATTTTAATGAAAATCGTGGTAAGACCAAAATTTGGAAAATCGTGGTAAGACATTTTTTCAATTTGAAAAATCGTGGTAGGACAAAAATTTGTCAAATTTGAATAATCGTTGTAAGACCAAAAGTTGTCAAAAAAAATTATAAAAAAAAACAAAAAAATCGTTGTAAGACCAAAAAAAACGTAAAAACCTACCGTTCAGTGCCTGTTTATACGCGTTTACAGTCAAAGCGTGGAAAGTGGACCACAAACCACAGGTGTAGCCCCTGAACTGCTGGGAAGAACCCTTACAGTGCTCCCAGTCAGAATCAACCGGGAATGGGTCGCCTTCGGCTGCCTGAAACAATTTCACCTTATTTTTTCATTCCAGGTATTCATAAGCTCACCTCGGCCTTGATGAACGCCTCCTGCCACGCTTCTGGGGTAATCGGTTCTTCGAGACCTTTGGCATCCAAAAAGTCGCGCAGCCGGATGAAAACAGCTCTCGCGCGATGGGAATGATCGAGATCAGCGACAATGGTTTCCTTCGAATCCGGCAATCCAATTAGCGTTGTCGTAGGGAAATGTTGAACCAGTGTATCGACAAAACTATAAACCGCGGTGAGATTGGCCTTCTCGAGCGGCATTCCAGTCCGCGTGACTTCCCGGAAGAGCGCGTATCTCATCGCTTTGAGCATATCCGTTTCCGAGACAAAATACCTGGCTCGGCAGCTGTCTGGGTTCTTCGAGCATTCTTCCAGGAAAGCATTTTTCGATGCGGCGAAGGCAACTCCCGCGGGAACGGGAGATTCGTCCTCGGCCTGGAGGAACTGTTCCAGCTCGCGGAACAGCAGTCTGCGGAGCTCTGCGACTTCGACGGGAGTTCTCTGGCCTCGTCGGAAGATAGCCAGCGTCGGGAATTCTGTAATGTGCAGTGCGTCGACTAAAGCGTGGCTTCTGAGGCATCGGCGAGCTGTCACGCGACTGCCGAAGCGTTGGAGGTCCAAGAGTAGCTGCGCGCCGACTTGAGAGCCCGCGTTGGCTTCGAAGACGATGGCCATGGTTGTCGCGGCGTCCTTCGCTCCCTGCCACATTTCGCTGTAGGTTGAAACGCTGGAAATGTTCGTTTAGAAAAAAAAAGACAAAGGCAGAAAAGGGCTGATAAGAAATGTGTCAGGAACTTTTTTTTGAAAATGTTCATGAATTGCCAAGATTTTTGGTACTTTGTAGCTAAAAAAATGCGAAATTTCCAAAGTCAAGATGCATTTTGAACGACGTAATTTTTAATTGTTAATCAGAAAAAAATAAATATAAAAAATAGGATTACCACGTTGAAAAGTGCAAAAAAAAATGTTGACATTGTCGCATTTTTTTAAATACGATTTTAGGCATTTTTTAAAGTGATAACCTTATATTTTTACATTTTTCTCGAATTCTTCATCAAAAATTACGTCAATCAATTTTTACTTTTAGTTTAGAAATGCCGTAGTTTTTTAGCCACAACGTGCCAAAAAATGTCGAAAATCGAGACTTCCGACTACCGTAACTTTTTTTTGTCAAATTTCACGAAGAATTTTCAAAATGTCCCCAATTCCACGCCAGTTAAAAAAAACTCACTCTCCGAGATAGTTAAAATTCGGCCAGTCATCAAAGTGGTTGATGACACTGTCCTGGACAATAGTCTGGGTCAGTTGGTTCCTCATCTCTCCCAGAGTCGGCAGCACCTTCAGCCTGACCCCATAGAAAGTATCGGTACTGTTTCGAGGAAAATATTTGATATACGGGAAAAATAGAATACCATTTGCCCGGCAGATCGGGACGTTAACCTCGTCCGCGCAGTTGATGGCAGCAACTTTGACGACACGTCCCCAGTCGCGGACGTCCTTGGCGAGGGCTTTGTAGAGGGAGGCATACGATCGGCAATGCCCACACCAGTCGGAATAAAATTCAACAAGATAGGACGAACAATTTCCGCGCGAGCTGCAGAATACGGTATCGTTGAAGGAAAGTCCGTCGAGTTGGATGACGTGATCCTGGCTGGTGTTATAGAGGGTAGGATTCGTGCCCCGGGGCTGGGTGGTGTAGTCCGCGATGTCCGCGGCACCCAGCAGGGCCATCGCAGCTAGGAGCAGCGAGATGGCGGCCAGCATGTCGGATAAAAGTAAAATCTGAAGAAAAAAAACAATTTTTCATTGGGACGGGTCAAAATCAAACCGAGAACCAAAAACCGAAAATTGAGCAAAAAAAATATAAACTGTATTATAAACTGCCTAGCCGTGTAAAAAACGTGCGCGTGACAAGGACTGCCACTTGAAGAACGAACAACCCTTTTGACATCGACATCGGAAAAAAAAAGCAAAGCGGATGTCAACGATGAGGGCCGGCGGCCGGGTCAGTCAACTAAGTCCGCAAACTTGTGTCTTTTCTTTTCTTCCTTCTGGCGTGACACAATACACACGTTATTGGGTTACGCACGCATTCACAATTACCGAAATCCGGGTATTTGGAAAGGAAAATGAAAGCGAAAATGATGAAAGGCACTCGAAACAGAACTGTCGCGAAACAATCAGGAGTGACGTAACGGAACAGTTCGTGCACAAGGACCGTATTTCGCACAAAACTGACTGCTTTCGGGGGATTTGAAGACGAATGACTCAGAATCAAGGCCAGGGAGCATGTTCCAGAAAAGGGACAGGAAGCGAAGCATTCAACCCCCTGATCAAGGCTATTTTTAGCCAGGTGAGGTGCGCGATGTGCGCAAGGGGCTGGGGCTTTGAAAGGGTGTTGCAAAAACTCAGCAAAGGTGACCGGACACCGAAATGGGAAGCCAGCAAGCAAAATGGGATGGATGTTCCATTCAAAAATCGCACCATTGCTCCTTTGTTCGTTGTTGGGGTGCAGCACTTCAGCAAGGAAAAAAAAGTGAGTCAATCGGATAGTGAGTGAACTGTGAAAGGTGAGAAGAGTCAAAACTCGACCTGACCTCTTCCGCCTCGTCCGCGGCCGCCAATGATCACCAATCACCAATCAACCCCTCCGGCAGGGGCGTTTGTTACACCCGCGTATCAGATTGTATCACTTGGAACGAGGAGTCAAACGAGGAAAAGAGAAACGCGGCTGTCCTGTCGATAATCGACTTGGCCTGGCCAGTGGCAGGAATCCCTCGAGGGCGGCTGGCCCGGGGGAACTGCGCAGCTGACCTGAACGAGCTCACCTGATCTGACCTTTGTGTTCATTCGTTCAACAGGATTCTAAAATCCAATCCAAATCGAATCCTATAAACCAGTTAGGTCGGAGAAAGGAACACCCGGGGAAATCATGTCGGGACCTGAATGACTCCAGATCCCTGGAAAAACCTGATGTCATGGACCTGACCTGACCTGGACAGGTGTAAAGACAGGGAACAAAAAAGATCCCTCCCGGGTCGGTCGCGTGATTGAATGAACATTGTTGAGAGTATCTGATTCGAGAAAATATTTATAAATAAAACTGACAGCAAACTGACGTCCGCGCGCAATCAATGTGTGATCCATGACTGAACCAGGCCAGGTGAGAAAAAACCTGGTGAACAAGTTCACCGACAAAGAATCACATCTTCTGATGTAAGACGCAAAACAGACGCCCCGCGCGGAAACAAATTCACAAATTCATCGATCATGCCGGCATCGTAAGTTACCACTTTTAGCAGTTGGCGCGCGCGTGTGAGCGTGTGATGAGGCCAGACCGCGCTGCTCATCGTAATTATTATAATTGATTGCGTGTCATCGGATATGATTCCGTGTGCTCGTTCAAAGTTCACGGCGGAGCGTAAACATACATAAGAGAGTAGAACATTCATCAAACCAAACAATCAATCAAAAAAAGTTCAAATACGGCTCCGGAAGTCCGCAAAACACAGCCCAGATGCCGCCAAATGAATCGTATCACCTGCATTTTGTAAATATCGTATACGATATAATCACAGACCGAGAAAACATGCAAAAATCTCCCCAAAAATTATCTTAATCGTCAAAATTACGTCATGATATTGAAAGTGATTGTTACGTCCATCTAACATCATGCAATTGGAGCTCTTCGATACAGGTGAGTTCCCGAATGTCTTGAGAAGTATGCATGACCAGAATCCAATTTTTTTCCAGCGCAAACGTCGCTTATTTTGGGGTCGATCACTCTCACGCTCGCGGCAACGCTCGTGCCAACGCTGCAGTGCTGTCGTCGCAAACCAAAGATTCCGCCAAAAATTCCGACGCCACCAACGGAGATTTCACAAAGGAGTGGCACGTTTACCTTCACGAAGGAAGACCTGCCAAAATCGACCAAGTCGACTTTATCCATTAAGTCACAGTCACCTGTCCAGACGGCACCTACGTCACCCAATCCTGTCCAGACGGCACCTACATAATTTTTGAATTGTTATTTATCAGTGTTCGTTCGGAGAAGCTTAAAGAAAGATCGAAAAGTTGAGTGACACATTCGAAGGCTGCTAGGTCATCTAATCGATCGCAGTCGGACAATTATACTGCATAGTTGTCGTCGACTGTCATGCTTACAATTAGAATTTTCGCGAACTTTGGCCTATGCAGGAGTCCAATACACTTTAGTACAAGTTTTTGAGCTTTCTGACCGACTTGGCGACGTTGTCTGCGTCTGACGGCACTCACGATCTTCATCTGGGAGTATCGTAACCCACGGTGCCTGAAGTAGACCATAATCCCTGCTCCGGGATGAAAAATACCCTTCCCGCCCCCAAAAAACAAGAAAAACCCTCAAAATCGACCAAATCACTAAAAAACGATTTGTCCATTGTTCCGAGGGCATATTTGGCAATCAATAACCCTCCCCTCACCCCGATTGCGCGGCAGACAGGTCTGCAGACCCGCCCCAAATGTCATCATGATCATCAGCTTGGCTTTCTGGGCACCCAACAGGCATGTGCTGCCGTCTGTGCGCGGTCCCGGGGGCGTCCACCCGATTCCATCGTGTCTGTCAGTCACGTCGACCGTTCCGTTACCCTTGCCCCGGAAGGCCGGTGGTTGTTTGTCTCGAACCCCAAAAATAACGATTGAAGATTTGTCCTCCCCGAGAGAAAGGTCTGCCCTCGCGCCACCGTGTCGGCCCAGTCTGCAGCTCGTGCCCGTGCGATTGTCTTATTCGTGTTCAATCGTGTTGTGCCGGCCCGGCCGAGGTAGTCCCCCCTCTCCTTTTCCCCAGTGGTTCGGCGAAAAACCGGCTGCGTCGGTCGCAGATGATGGGAGCGCGGAGCGAAAGCGAAGAGACCTGGCTTTTCCCGCCAAAAAATAGAGCCCGGCCGGCATTGCGCTTTGCCGGTCGGTTTGGTCACTCGATCGTTTGTCCGGTGCTGGAAGCAGGCGCGGTTCCTTTCCTTCCCTTCCTTCTCATAGGATCTTTGTATCCCCACAAATGCCACAGCGCCACCGTGTGCCACATTGCCATAGCTGTCGTAATGCCTGCGAGTCAAAAACTGACCTTTCACACTTTTTCCGAAAAGCGTACCATTCGAAAACCATTCCTCAGGCGGGCGGTTTCTTGCTTTCTGACCAGGTGCGCGTCGCTGGAGGGGCTAGGCTACGATCGATACCGGCGGCACAAACAAGGTCAGACGCCACACAGGTGTTTGCTTACACCCCGACAGAACTATTTTCGGGCGCCTTCTCTCCACACTCGTTCGTTGTTTACGTGTACGCATGAATCGTGCCGGGAGGCGAGGCAATTTGAAGTAAGCGCCTTTTGATACGGTGCGCGCGTATACTTTCGTGTAATGTGTCCCATCTCGTTTTTTTTGTCGTAATCTGTTATTGTAATTCCTTCTCATTCTCATTTTGCATGCCGTTGTCCGGTGTCGTCTCAGCGTGCTTTGTGTCGTGAAGTCGAGTTGCGTATCGCTTGACTCTGATTCCAACATCTTTCTAGCCCCATCGCGACTGCTGACCCGTGGGCGTGACTCTCACGAACACCTCCTGACTTTCGATTCACTCACACACGTACCATGTTCCGCAACCGTAACACCACCAATGAAAATGCTCACCGTAACGTCGTCACTGCAGTGAAGGGCGGTGAGAAGGTCGACGAGAATGCCGGTCGCGTCCCGCTCAAGGGCGAGAAGCGCCAAATCAAGGGTGTTGTCGGTTCCGAAAACGAGCCTCAGGCCAAGCGCATTGCTCTCAACGAGATCAGTCAGGTCGGTTTTGACGAGGAATGTTTTTTGATGTAAATACGGGGTATGGGATGATTTTTGGGGGTTCGGGGGTTTCAGTAAGTCACCCCAACCCATGCTAACCCCATTGTAGAACCTATCGAACGTAGTCATCGACTCGACTCGCAAGACCGTAGCGAAGCGTACGACGTTGAAGGGAGGCAAGAAGCAAGCCGTTGCTACCGGCCCCGCCAGTCGTCCTGGCTCTACGCTCCCCGTCGTCGTCGACCCCTGTCCCGACTATGACTTTGACAAGGAGTGCGGCAAGGACATCGTTCATGTCGCTGAATACGCGACTGACATCTTCTGCTACTACCGCTCCCGCCAACCGCTGTTCGCGGTTACGAAGTACCTCGGACGTCAGCGCCACATCACCCAGGAGATGCGGGGCCGCGTCGTCAACTGGATGGTCGGAATCCAGGAGCAGTTCGAGCTCAACCATGAGACGCTCTACCTCGCTGTCAAGGTTTTTGACATGTACCTGTCGCGTACGAAGTCTGTTGTCCAGCAAAACGATCTCCAGCTCGTCGGCAGCACTGCTATTTTCCTTGCTGCCAAGTACGACGTGAGTTGGGTATTTTTGGGTCATTTTGTGGTTGTAAACGTCTTTTTGGGATTTTTAGGAACGTCTTGCCCCTCTGATCGACGACATCCTCTACATGTGCAACGACGTGTACAGCAAGCGCCAGCTCATCAAGATGGAGCTCATCATGTACAAGACGATCGGCTGCGATCTCGGCGCTCCGGTTTCCTACCGTTTCCTGCGTCGCTTTGCCCGCGTCATCCACTTGAACATGCCCGCCCTCACCCTGGCCCGCTACATCCTCGAGACCCAGCTCCTCTTCTACTGCTACATCGACGTCCCCGAAGATCTCATGGCTTCTGCCACGCTTCTCCTCGCTCTCCGCATGAAGAACATGGGAGACTGGGACGCTCGCCTCGAGAAGTACACTGGCTACACCCTGGCCGAAGTTGAGCCCCTCATGTGGTCCCTCAACCACATGATCGTCAAGCGCGCCACGACCTACCCCGAACTCAACGCCGCCTACCACAAGTACTCCCACGAGTGAGTTTTGCCTTTTTTTTGGGGTTTTTGACCTTTAATTTATTTGTTGTGGCTTTTCAGGATCTTCTTCGAGGTCACCCAGGTCCCCAGCCTTCCTGACAGCTTCCCGCTGGATGCCCCCATCACGCCGCCTGGGTTCTGAGTCTTCTGAGTCCGCCGGCCTGCCAGCTCCACCGCGTATTCGGGTCCAGTATATCAGCTCTCACACTCCTCTTTCTTTACTTCTTTTTTAACCCATTTCTGATACCTTGGCTATGCTATACCATACGACTGCGATTGTTCCACGAAGATGGAAGTATGAATCCTTGATTTTTGAACACTTTTTTTGACTGACTGTTTTTGGCACTTCTTTATGCGCTTTTTATTTTTTTGGTTTGATTGCCCGCCCCTACTTGTTGTTACTTCTCTTTTTTACGCGCTGTGCCGAAGATGAAAGTTTCCAGATGCCTTCGCCTTCGAAACCTCCCAGCGGGGCGATTGCAGGCGTCGTTAAGTCCTAATGTGCTGCGCTTGTTTGGTTTGCCGACGGCGGTGCCGCGCTCGCTTTCGATCGGGGCACTCTGCAAGATTGCTGCTGGCTTCGGAGCCATGTTTGTGTCTTTTGGCTTCGTCGGTGCCGTTCTCGTCGCGACCAGCCTGATCGCCGGCGTCGGTGGCATTAAGTGGCTGTGAGTCGGGGGGATTTGGGGTTCATCGAAGCGATTTGTGAGATACGGTGACGGTTCAAGTTTTTGACAGTTTTTTCGAATAGTTACGGTAGATTGATAGATTACGGTGCTTTTGAAGTTGAAAGTTTGTTTTTGACAACCTGCAAAAGGTGTGATCGCGAATTGGGCTAAAATAACCGTAACTGTGAGCACGGAAGTTACAATTTTTTTTACGGTCAAATTGACCCAAAAAAACCATCTTTTACGTGTTTCAGAGCGATTTCCATCTTCGAGTCCAAGAGTTACAGTAGAGAGAAGGGTTTACGGTGCTTTGAACTGTCAACTTTATTTTTGACATCTAAATGTTGAAAATTAGCGCAAATGAGGCTGAAAATACGGTAATTCTCACCCAAAAAAATGTAACGATATATTTTTCCAGTCAAAACCCGTCACAAACACTTTTACCTTTCGAACCGTACTTTTTCCTGTTTCAGAGCGCTTCCCAGCACGATGCCGACTTCCGAGTGCCCCACAACCCCATTCGAACGACGCCGTACAGGCCTTGTCTTCTCACAAGCCGAACTGTGTCGTCGGCTGCCCGATCTCATGTCCCCGGTGCACTCCGCCGCAGAAGCCACGATCCGGGAGTGCCAGTCCACATTCTCGACCCACCGCTGGAACTGCTCAGCGCTGTCTTCCGTGCCACTCCTAGAACCCGATCTCGTCAAAGGCACCCGGGAGCAGGCTTTCGTCTACGCCCTCGCTGCAGCTGCCGTCGCCGACCGCGTAGCCAGGGCGTGTTCCGCTGGGTCTGTGGACTACTGTACCTGCGGACCCGGCACCCAGGTGGTCGTAACCGTCGACGAGCACAGCGGGATCGTCGACGATGCCCGGGTGGAATTCAAGTGGCGCGGCTGCAGCGATAACGTCGAATACGGTATCGACGTTAGTCGAGAGTGGGTGGACGCGCCTTTTAGGGGTCGTGGGGCCAGAAGCATTGGGCCTGGGGGTGAATTTCTGCCTGATTCGGATGATTATTTGGTTGACACCACTCCGACGACCCCAGTGCCATCAACAGAGGCTCCAGAAACCCCAAAACCGCCGGCCGAGCGATGGAACAAGGCCGCGGTCAACCGGCACAACGCAGAAGTTGGGAGAACGGTTAGTTCAGATTCTAACGGCATCTGACCCCTTGCAAATGAGTTATTCCAGCTCCTAGCGCAAAACACGTTCCGTAAATGCAAGTGCCACGGAGTATCCAGCAGCTGTCACATTCGAACGTGCTGGGACCGACTCCGGCCGCTTTCCGAGGTGGCAAAATCCCTTGTAAAGCGCTACAACGTCGCAACCCTCGTTCGGGAGCCTCCCCGCTCGCACCCCCTGGTTCCGACCGCAAATCCCTCTTTTGACGACAAACTCGTCTACATCCAGCCTTCAGAAGACCACTGCGCGCTCACTCCGGGCCGGCAGTGCTCGCCGAAGCCCCTCAACACCAGCGCGTACGGCCTCTGCGCCCACCTGTGCTGCGGCCGCGGTTACCACGCAAAAACTGTCCTCGTCACAGAGCAGTGCCATTGCCGATACGTGCACTGCTGCTACGTCAAGTGCAAGACTTGTTCGTACTACCAAGATGTAAACTACTGTAATTGACAAGTCATACCGTAATCGAATAACCTACAGTTAATAAATAAACACGGATCTCGTTTCCCATTGATTTTCCAGTCGAGAGTTCCAAAAATTCATTTGAGTCTGTACAAACAGAATAAAAAAAATAACTTACCCAGAACATCATTGCCTGGGAGTTGCCATGCGAAGCGGAGTCTGAAGAATTTTTTCCTTCTCTTTTTCGAGGTCGCCGCCGAGATTGTACCTCGATCTGATGTTTTCAAGCTTGTCACGAGCCTTCTCGGTATCCATGCGCTTGTAGGCCTTCGTGCATTGGTAGTAGAGAACGACGAGGTACCGATTGGAGACGTTGAAGCCAGAAAGGTGTTCGCAGGCGTTTTTCGCGTCGAAAATGTCTTCGTAGACGACGTAGGCTGTGCCTCTGGTTTCGGGGGTGCTGCCACTGAAAAAAATGGGTAAAAAATGTTTATGGGCAAAAAACGAACACAAAAAGAACTCACACTCTGATCTGACGAATGGCGCCGAACTTGCCAAAAATCTCGTACATTTCCTCGGATGTGATTTTATAAGGCAGGTTTTTGACGTACAGAATACGGTTGACTTCGGGCGGTAGACGACTGCTACGGCCGCCGGAAGCTCCCAATCCCATTCTTGGAGTGGCTGACATGATTTGAGGCAAATCAAACGAGATCCTGGAGGATAGAGTCTAACGAACAGGCGGAATTCCAAAAAAATAAATGCGCAAAACACGCAAGATTCATTTTCGCTCCGAGACTCCGGAGCGTGCGTACTTTATTTTCTTACGAATGAATATCTGCCGTTTTTGTGCGTTCATTTTTGGCCCAATTAGCATGTCTGAGCCGGATTCAGGATGTTCTTGGCGCATCTTTTCGACGGGCATATCTTGATCTTTTCACTGACTGTTCACAATGACAATTCTCGCGGGAAAGACGGATCCTGGTGCTGGGGATGACGATATCAGTGAGACCGTGTCCTTTGTCTATCACTGGCACGTACAGATTCCACCCGAGATCGAGACTCGTCCACAGCTGTCGACGACGTTTGCCACAAACTACCGTACAGGTTCAATCGAATGGCACGCTTCGCTGCGGATGCCCGGTGTCCTCGGACTGCCGTTCTCGAATCGGACTTCACGTACGACTTCCGTTTCTGGCATTTCTATCGAAACGACAAGGGGTATACGATGCGTCGAACCGGTCGAAAACACCTGCACTTTCTCATACGTGGTATACGGTGATTCGGAGGGTCGAATTGAAAGAACCCTGCCCCAGGCAATGCACAATTCGGCGGCGAAGAGATTCATGAACGATGGCATCAAGTTTTCGTCACTCGGGCTGCCGGCGTTCAACAAGCCGATTGTTACGGCGATTGAGAGACGCACCGGGAGTCTGATTGTCGTGTCGATCTGTCTGCGGCTCTCGAAGCGACTTTTCACGCATGCCTTCGAGCGTGCCATCAACACTTCCCGTCTGATTGCTGCGGAAGTCCCGCCTGGCTATGAGGAACGCGAGGATTTCCGCTTTGATTATCTGACGAAAGGGTGATTTTTTTCTTCAAAATTTGCTGTTTTTCAGAAATCTTAAAAAGAAATGGAAACTTTATTTTGGATCATTTTTAAAAAAAACTTTCTTTTTCAGATTTTTTTTAAATCTGAAGCTTTGTAATTCAATTTTTTTCAGAAATCTGACGCTCATCTGCGACGATGGTGAAATTCGTGCCGACAAGCGCACGCTCTACCTGGAAAGCGGGTACTTCTACGACCTGTCAGAAACCCTCACTTCGAGCTCGTCTTTCCCGCTTCCAGGTCACAAGATCGATGTTGTGCATCCGGTGGTGCTTTACCTGCACTCTCTGTGCTTCTCTCTGCCCACGGACACGTCCCCCGACTTTGTCCGTCGTCTCCTGACCTTTGTCAATCTCATGGCGCCATCCAAGAAGACAGAATTGCTTCAATCGATCCACCGCGCGCTCTGTCGCCTTCTATTACTCCATTCAAACGATTTCGACTTTGTCATCGAGCTCGCGGCCATCGGGTCTACCTACCGCTTTGACGAGCTGAAACGCATGGCTTGTGCCGCGGTGGCCAATGATTTCTATGAGCTTTACAAGTCGAGATTCCCCGCTGCGCCTTTGGCTATGGTTTGTGCGCGGGTGAAAAAAGGGGAGAAAAATGTGTGGAGCGTGTTTCAGGAGCCTGGAAACCCCTTTCCTCGCCTCATGGACGAGATCTTCCACATCACGCATTCCGTCTTTCACGTCGGCCAGTCGCCCAACGATATCATCGATAAAATTCGTCGTTCTGGATCTAAAACACTGACTATTGTTTGACGGATTTTTTCATTAATAAAACTGACATACGATCTTTTTACGTTTTTTTAACATCTTTTGCCTAAAAAAAACAATCGAACTATTTATTACGATGGATGGATTCCTGAAGTGATGCTTGCAATCGGCTGCTTTTTTAATTAGACTGCTGCCAAGTTCTCAGAGACTGCCCTCGCCTGCCTGCGCCCGGTGATATATGGACGACGGTCGCGTCGCTAACTAAGCCTCCTTTCACCCGCGACCACGACCACGACCACGACCAGGGACCAGGTGGGCTTGTTTGCGCGCGCGCGCGCGAGCGCGGGAGCGACGTTGGTGAATAATTCGTGGCGTCGTCGTCGTCGGCGACGATGCCGGTTGCCGGTAGTGCAGCATATCGTTTATCTTGTCATCCGCCAGGTGAATCAAGAATTCGCACGCATCGCGTGTCTGAGATGCATTTCAAAGGCGCAGACGGCTCTGGTGCAGGCAGTGGCGCTCTGACATGGAAGGCGTCGTTTTTGGAAGGCGTCGGTCGACGCTGGCTGTATTTTTCGATTTTCCCCAGTTTCCCTGGAGTCAACTCGCTGCGTCGGGTTTGCTTGGATGATTGTACAGTCGGCGACTACTCAATTTTACAGATTTCCGGACACCGTGAACAGTCTTCAAAATGGTGGGTAGTTACGGTGCTTTTTTTCTTTCTTTGTTTTAACTACAAAAAAATGAATTTATTCAGTTTGGCTGGATTCACGAGAGTATGCGGCAGCTCGTCACCCGCAAATACGGACGAGAGACCTGGGTTAAGATTGTGTGAGTCATTTTTGTCACTTTTTTTGGGACTTGTTACACATTTGGCGATTTTGAATTTCAGAAAACAGGCCAACTTCGAAGAAGGCGTCGACCCGGAAATTGGCAGGTTTGTTTTTTTTGCATCTCTGACCAATGTTTTTGGCTCCAAAAATTTTCTGAGCATCTGAATCGGAACCGGAACCGAAATTTATTTTTTTGGGGTACGCGAAAGCGAAAATAGATTATTTTCGGTCACTCGGAACCGAACCGGAACTTAAAATCATTTTTTCCCCTTTTTCAAAACCGAACCAGCGAGGTTCCGATTTTCGCTTCGGGAACCCGAAAAAACTGCTTCTAACCCTTGTAAACCTACAATACCCCATTGAAGGTACTACAAAGACGAAGACACGATGCGCATCATCCAAGCCATGGCCAGCGTCATCGGCATTCCCGTCGAAGAGGTCTGGGAGGCGTACGGAGGCTTCCTCATCCAGTTCACAATGGAAACAGGCTGGGACGAGCTGCTTCGTGCCCTCGCGCCGAGCCTCGAAGGCTTCCTCGACGGCCTCGACGCTCTTCACTACTTTATTGACCAGTATAACGGGCGGGGTTAGTTTCCAAAAATCTCGAGTGATTGATTTTCAGCGTAGTGTACAAGACGAGGCTGAAGGGCCCGTCTTTCCGGTGTGAGGCCCGCGCAGACGGCGCACTGATCCTGCATTACTACTCCTGTCGTTCCGGACTTTATCCCATCGTTAAAGGTAAACTAATTGCCCTGCGGGCCTGATTCGCGCACATCGAGGCTTTTAGGAGTCGTGCGCGAAGTTGCCAGACGCATCTACGGTGTCGAGGTGCTCATGCACGTGCAGGAGCGAAAAAGCGAAAACATCGACCTCTACGTCACAGAGCACGTCATTTTCGTCATCAGTCAAGTACATTTTTTTGATTTTATTTTAAGGTTCACCTTTTATGTTACAACGCCTCAGATAGACTCGGACGGCAACGTTATGGAGAATCCCAGACGCTCACTCACGACGTCGAAGCATTCGTCGGCAATCAGCATCGAGATTACGCCGCCCGTGGGGATTTGTGATGTCGTTGAGGGCCAATCGAGCAACCAGGGTGCTTTACAGACGCACTTTCCGATGACGCTGCAGGACTTTCGTGTCGCCTTTCCGCATCATATCTGCTTCAATAAGGAAATGGTCGTTGAGCACGTCGGTAGGCCAGGAATTTTGTAATTTTCGTGGTGAGACCTGCTCGAATCCCTTCAGGAATCCACATGCAACCATTCTTCGTCAAAGGCGTCACAAAACTCACCGAAATCCTGACAATGGAGCATCCCGAGTTTCCTCCGACATTCGATACGATCAGAACATTCCGAAACAATCTCTTCATCTTTAAGGTCAAAGATCACCCGGATCATGCGGGAATGCCGGCTGCAAAGCGCATCCCGCATGACTTTATGCTTAAGGGTGCCATGATCTACGTCGATCACGGCTGTCATCTCGTTTTTATCTGTTCACCGTACGTTACGACGGTTCGAGAATTAACGGAGCGAGATCTTTTTCTCTCGGACATGCAACGCCACGATTCGACTCGCGATTTGATCATGCTTAACCAATCTCGCATGAGTCAGGTAGAACTCAAGTGAGGACATTTTTTTTTTGGGATCAGGGGCGACCAGACTAAATAATGGGACTAATTTAGCCGTAAACTCGAAGAAACAACCAAAAATCTAAAAAAAATGGCACTTGAATTGGACATTGAAAAACAGAAGACCGAAGATCTCCTATGCGAACTTATGCCCGCGAGCGTTGCCGGCGTCTTGCGACAGGGAAATACGGTCGACGCCGTCGAGTTCAACGAGTGCACCATGCTCTTTACTGATATCGTCACGTTTACCAACATTTGTGCTCTCTGCTCGCCTTACGACGTCGTTAACCTTCTCAACGACTTATACCTCCGTTTTGACCATCTTATTGGGCTTGTAAGCAATGATTTTTGATTTCTGAATCATCAATAACTTTTTTAGCACGACGTGTACAAGGTAGAAACCATCGGCGACGCCTATGTCATCGTTGGGGGAGTTCCAACGGCCTGCGCCAACCACGCGGAGCGCGTCCTAAACACCGGTCTTGGCATGCTGATGGAGTGCAAATTTGTGCCGAATCCCATAACTTTGCAGCCTATTCGTATACGCGTCGGCGTCCATACTGGTTCTGTGGTCGCCGGTGTTGTTGGCGTGAAAATGCCCAGGTGAGTTGCTTCGAGGCTCACATGGAGCAATAATTTGACTTTTTCAGGTACTGTCTCTTCGGCGACACCGTAAACACGGCTAATCGCATGGAATCCCACGGCATTCCGGGCCGATTGCATGTCAGCGAGCCGAGCAAGCAATCCGCGCTTCTGACAAATCCCGCTTTCGTCTTCGAAGAGCGTGGAAATATCGATATCAAGGGCAAAGGAACGATGTTCACCTACTTCCTCGAGAAAAACGAGCGCAAGAGCGTGTGGGAGATCATTGGCAAGCGACGCACGAGCGACCAAACTACCGATGGCTACACCGAGCTTCACGCCGAAGTCCCGACCGAAGCGACACCCGAGCGACTCGCTGAACTCCAGCAACTCAAACTCAACAGAGTGGGTTTTCGAAATTGCATGACCTATCGGTATCTAACGTTTTCAGCAGGGCAGCACGGCTGGTCTGTCCGTAAACGGTCTTTTGCCGCAGGAATCCAACGGCACCCAGAAAACAGAAACCGAAGAACAGGTCGCCAAACGAGGGCGTCGCAGATTCGATCGTTCTCGGCTCTGCACAGTTATGTGATTTTTTTTTTCCTTCCAGCGTACAAAAAATAAAGAAAGGAGCGTGCTTGGCTTGGATTGACGATTGGAGAGGGGCCGTGTTTGGCTAGCGCTGGGGGCAGCGATCGATTCTGTCTTTACGGCCAGGAGTGCTTCGACGGGCGCCGCGGCTTATCACCGACCGGACGTCTGTCCCGTCTCCATCACCACCACGAACGAACGGGGCGGGGCGGAGTCCATTGTCCCAGCTACTTTTCCATGTCGCAAAAGAAGACGTGTCTGTCTTCTTCGACGACGCGTGCTGAATTGCTTCGACACTCCATAGTCGACATGAGTAGCGCACCGGGTGAGCAAGCTGTGCTCCAGGCTACGCCTGAACAGACGTTGCCCTCGGGTGATCAGGTTCCGGCCCCGACCGTTCCGGCCCCGGCCCCGGAGCCGGCACCCCCTGCAAGCGTGCCTCAGCAGCCCGCCGTCGTGGCCAATGTCCCGATTTTGGCGGCACACACGCCGGTGATCAACCAGGCTCTCCCCCTGCAGGTGCCTGTCTTTGCGAATCGCTCTCTCTACGTCGGCGACCTTCATCCGGACGTTCACGAAGCGCAGCTCTTCGAGAAATTCAGCACGATCGGGACTGTTCTCTCGACTCGGCTCTGTCGAGATGCAGTTACCCGTCGTTCGCTGGGGTATGCGTATGTCAATTTCGAAAATCCGCAGGATGGTGAGTTTTTTTTTCTGGACTGATTGGGATGGTTGAGTGTTTTTTGGTTTCTATGACGTCCAATTTGGCCAGATGGGCTGGGCTCACGAACAAATTAGGTAAAAACCAGTGCTGGAAAAAATCTGAACCTGACTCGAACTTTAAAATCCGAATAACCCGACTCGAAAAATTTAAATTTCGAGTATTCGTCCAAAAACCCGAAATTTTTGTATTTGAAAACTCAAAATTTAGGCCATATTTTTGCTTTTAAAGTTAAACAAATTTAAAATCTCGACTTTTAAAAAATTGTACTTTTTCATGTTTTTTTTCTTTAAAAATTCATCATTTTTTGGGGTACCCTTCCGAAAATCGGTCGATTTTTTTGGCGGGTAAAAACGGTCAAAATTCACGGTTTAGTACAAAAATCAGCGCAAAAACAATGAATCTGGTCACCCCAAAAAAAATTTCAGCCCAGACAGCCCTGGAAACCCTGAATTACGACCTAATGAACGGTCGAGCTATCCGTATCATGCTTTCGCAGCGAGACCCTTCTCTCCGCCGCTCCGGCAAGGGCAACGTGTTCATCAAAAATCTCAGCGATCAGGTTGACACAAAATCGCTCTACGAGACATTCAGTCAGATTGGAACAGTTTTGTCGTGCAAAATAGCCACCGATGACCAAGCCCGAAACCTCGGCTACGGCTATATCAACTTCGAGACCGAAGATATGGCACAGCTCGCGATCGACAGAGTCCATGGCCTACTTCTTGATGGCAAACAAATTTCCGTTCAGAAATTTGTCCCACGAGACATGCGTGGCAACAATTCGAAAAATTTCACAAATTTGTACGTCAAGAATTTTGCCGATAATTTTGATGACGCCAAGCTCGTTGCACTTTTTGCGCCGATTGGCAAGATTCTGAGTTCTGTGGTCATGAAGGATCCGGCAGGTAAATCTCGGGGTTTTGGATTTGTCAACTATGAGACCCACGAACAGGCTGAGAAGGCGATCGAGGAACTTGACAGTTACAAAATTCCGAACACGGAATTGTTGTTAACTGTCTGCGTTGCGCAGAAGAAACGCGACCGACAGGCTGAGATGCGGCGCAGATTCGAGCGCGCAAAAGTTCAGATGCAGATGCGCAACCAGGGAGTCAACCTTTACATCAAACACCTGGCACCTGCAATCACAGAAACCGAATTAAAAGAGAATTTCGAGCGTTTTGGAAAAATTACGTCCACAAAGGTTCGCAAATTTTTTTGTTTTCCTTTGTCTAGCGTTTTTTTTTTAGATCATGAGAACCGAACAGGGCGTATCCAAGGGATTCGGCTTCGTCTGCTTCGAAAAACCCGAAGACGCGACCAAGGCGGTAGTCGACATGTCAGGTGTCACCCTCCACGGCAAGCCCATCTACGTCGCCCTCGCCCAGCGCAAGGAAGATCGTTCTGTCATGCTCAACCGGCAGTACATGGAGAGAATGGCATCTGTCCAAATGCAAAACCATCGGATGCCGCCCAACTCTTACATGCACGCCCCAATGTCCCAGGGCAGGGCTTTCTACATGCCAAGTGGCGTTCCACAGTACCCGCAGAACCAGCAGTTCGTCCAGCAGCCACCCGGGACTTATCAACCCCAGCCCCGATGGCCTCAGGGGATGCCTGAGGGGATGTACATGCCGAGAACGCGACGCTACCCGATGCCCCGTGCACCTGGAAACTTCTCTGGTCCTCGAGTGAGTTTTTTTGATCGTTACGATATTTTTTTATTTTTTCTTTCTTTCAGCACGTGCGGAACTATCAGCGCCAGCCACGTCCGGTCCTGCAACAACCACCCCCGGATCAGCAGATCAAGAGACCTCGATTGGAGTTTGTCCATCTCTCGACACCAGAGCAGAAGCAGTACCTCGGAAATCAGATTTACCCCAAGGTGATTTCCTTCCTCAATGACACAAATCAGGGCGCCAAAGTCACCGGCATGCTCCTTGAAATGGAAGTCAGCGACATTTTGCTTATCGCCGAGAACGATGCATTGCTCCGGGAGAAAATTGAGCAGGCGTACAACACGTTGACGCAGAGCCAGGGTTGAGAGTCGACACTCTTTCTCGTTACCTACGTTAAACACACAGTGATAAAAGAAAAATTGTTGTCTTATTTTACTTGTTACGATAAAAAAAATATCGCGTAAGTGTCGACATCGGTGTCTTTTTCAGCGTCGAATGCGACGACATATACGGTTATCGAAAATGCGTAAGATAAAAAATTATCGATTACGATACATACGTGATACGAGTTACAATACATACACATGACGCGCAAAAAAAACCCCGAAGCGTAAACTCAACGTTACGATACAAATAACGTTCCGGGAGTCACGTAGTAACATGTCTCGAAGCGCAAAAAAGCATTGTCGTTATGAGACCAATGATCTTACCATGACAACTATCGTAATATACATCCTGTTACGATACAAATTACGTTCCGGATTTCACGTAACATGTCTCGACGCGCAAAAAAACAGTCATACCGTAACGTATCGTAATATATTTATCGATATCAAACAGACTTATTATATACAGAGAGCGGCAACAAGAGTTGCGCATAACAAAAATTACGTCCAATGCCATAACAGAAAACCCATAATCCGCGATGCAGTGTAAATAATAATAATAATTGGTGATGAACAACGTGAGCGACTAAGACGAATACGTGTGGCAGTTATTACAAATAAATCACATGGAACTCCGTGAAGAGTACAGATAGGCAAACGACTTGGGATTCATTTGCGGGGATTCAGAGGCAGCGAGGCTCATTTGGGAGGTTGAATGGGGCGAGAGCAGGGGTGAATCGCACATCTCGCTGACATTCAGGCTGAGAACCGAAGCAATCGGGCTCAGGAACGTCGCTTGACTCATCTCGTCGTCGCTGCAGGCAACGAGACGCGTTTGTTGCTCGTAGAAGTCGAGAATGCTCTTGACTTTTTCGAGCGACTCTTCGACGTCGGCGAACGTCTTTGGCGGCATCATTTCGAGTTCGCCGAACATTCGGCAGAATTCTATGTCGTGGGAAATCGGCTAAAAAAATTTTGTTGTTTGATTTTTGCGTTCTGAAATAAAACTTACAGTGCTGAGTCGACGTTGCCCTTTTCTGGGGTGCAGCTTCCTGGAATTTTTTGCGAGCACAGGCAGCTTGTTATTCAAGTTGAGCTTTTGAAAGGTGTCCGGGAAGTCGTCAGCGCTGTCGTCGGATTCTGCGAGGGGTGCAGAGTGGGAACAAACAGCAGCTGCTGCCTCGTTGACTTCGTTCAACACTTCTCTGGTCAATTCTGACGGTGGAACGGTGGACAACAGGTGATTCAGGTAGGTAATCAGTCGCTTGCAGACCCGTTTTTTCTCGTAGAACGGTTCTAGGTCGTCGACTGGAAAAAGAAAAAAACAGCGTTTAAAAAAATTCTTTAAAAAAATGTGAACTCACAAGCACGATCCCGATCATCCAGCATGGCAACGGGAAAAGAAGCAATGGCCTGTGGCTTTTCCTGCCTCAGCTGGAGGAAATCCGATCGCTGCTGATTGTACTGCCCGACGTGGGCCTTCTTCGAGGATACGAGCTGACGCAGGTCGCGATGCAGCCTGGCATCTGTCTCCCGAAGTGACCTGAGTCGACGTCGAACAGCCTGTAGCGCATCTCTCAGGCTAAACAGCGTCTTTTTTCCTGTATTGTGGACATTTCGGAGCGTTCGATACTCGCATTCGAGTCTTTTAACCTCGGTTTGAAGAGCTGTATACCTCGCCAGCTTGTAGACATTTCTCCGGAGCCTTTCAATCTCGTTGACTACGAGTTGTTCTTCCCGGGCACACGAAAATGAGTGTTTGTCGTAGTGCCGTTCGAGGCCTTCCAACTTGGCTTGCGCGACTTTTGGATCCTTGTACGTCAGGTCGCTATCCTCCAACTGTCTCAACTGACGACCCTGCAACAATTGAGGCAAATAAATGCATGCAAATTTTCGGTGGGACGCAAAGCACACGATTCAAGCTTAAAAACAGAGCACTTACTTTTTCCTGAGACCTGGTGAGCGCGTTTTTGACATCATTGTCAAGCGTCTTTATCCGCTCCTTCTGAACCGCGAACGACTCCTTTAGCCGAGCCTCTTCGCTCTTCAAGGCAGCGATTTCGTCCCGACGTGCCGGAGTCCAGTACTCATTCAACTGAAAAGTCAGGTCTGTTTTGTTTTTCATTCGCTAGCTGATAAAAATGTGGGAAAATGAACTGTTTTTATAAAATCAGCGCTGTAGAATGTTTTTTGAGACCTATTTACAAACCTACCTGATTTCTGACTTTGAAAATAGAATTATTGAGTTGCCACAACTCGACTTCAAAATTGTGACGATCAGGAGCATCGACAGCAATGTCTGTCTCATGCATGCTCGGAAAAGATGCCCAGTCAGATGCAGGGTAGCGACTGACTGTGCGCAGGGTACGGATGATCACATGCAGCAGCTGGGGGGCGACGACGACTCTTGGGCACCTGCAACGACGAACTATGACGAGATAGACTATAGACGGGCACGGACAGCTATGATCAAGTTAAAACGCGTGTCTCGTAGACTCCAAACTTTATGATCATCATCGATACCCTAACTAACGTCAGATCGACTAATTCTGTGTGAGACCCTGCGTCCAAGTACCAGTTTGTTCGAGGTGTCACCATCTTGTGCAACGTAGTCTTGTGAAGGAGAAGAAAACAATGTCTTCTCTTTTTGAATTGTCTTCATTCATTCATTTATTTTTCATCTGCAGTTAGTTGTTCCCCGGATTTGGTTGGGTATGCGCTCTCGCAGAGGTGTGATTCGGGGAACGAACGCACGTCGCATAGTCGTGTGCTCGCTCTCATTTAGGATTGATTGACTGACTCATGACAAAAACTCAGGGAAGACGCAGGGCGCCGGAATTTAGGAGAATTTCAAACCCATCGACCGACAAAAAAGTATGGATGGATGTATGACGATGATTAATCGACCCCTCTCTCTCCCGCCACGATATGGTGTCCGTCTCGTCTTGCAATCAGACTTTCTTCTCTCCTTGCCTCTTCCTCTTCTTCCCTGGTTCATTCTTGTTCCGATTAATCGCTTCCGTGCATCATAAACAGGATGACGACGACCGCGGGGATGGGTGATAGGAACGAAACGTATAGGTTTGTATAGAAAAGGAACCACAGAGGCAGAGAAAGAAGCACAAGCACAGAGGACGAGCGAGCGCAAAACGCAACAACACATCAACGACAGACAGACAAGAAAAATACACACACACATAGGCATCCAACTAGCCGGTCGACAGCAACTTGATTTCTGTTGTGTTTCCCAGACCTGCAGGGCTGGAAAAACAAGGCGTGCGTGCGTGCGTGCGTGTGTGCGTGCGCACGCTTTGTGTCTGAGAGTGTATACGCAAAATACTGTGGGTCGCTGCGTCTGTTGTTGCGTGCGCGCAGCGCAGCAAAGAATGAGGCCGTTTTCGTACGCATCATCATATCGTTTTTGTGCGTTGACAGTGTTCAGCAGCGTCGTGCATCCGTGTCGTCGAGTTTGTCCGTGTCAGCTCGCTTGCTTGCTTTTCGCGTTTTCGTATTCCTAAATTACACTTACTCCCTTTCGTTGGAGAAGGCTGCGTGGCTCTTTTTTAGGGGAGTCATTGTTGCTGTTTCGTTAAAAATATCCAAAAAATCAAAAAAATTCTAAAATATTTTTAAAACTATTAAAAAAAGTTAAAAATATAAAATCGTCTCGATTTTCAAGAACGGTGAGTATCATTTTTAAGCCAATTTTCCTTGTTTTAGGTCACTTTTTTGGTTTAAACGTGTTTTGACGGTTATTTTTTTTCCAGAATAATGGCTGCCGTTGCGTCTGTTCCTACTGCTCCGGCTCAACCTGTTGCTGCTGCCAACACCACCGCTGCTCCACCCGCTGCCGTCGCTAATGTCGCTCAGCCCGCTGCCGCCGCTGGAAACACCGCGAGCACGTACCCGATGGCTTCGCTCTACGTCGGCGATCTTCATACCGAAGTCACCGAAGCTCAGCTGTTTGAGAAGTTCAGCACCGCCGGGCCCGTGCTCTCGATCCGTGTCTGCCGCGATGCCGTCACTCGTCGTTCGCTCGGCTATGCCTACGTGAACTTCCAGAACCCCGCTGATGGTGAGTTGTTTTATACGTGTTTTGTGACACATTTTATGTTTTTGCTTTTGCTTTTTAGCTGAGCGCGCTCTGGACACGATGAACTTTGACCTGATGAATAACAAGCCTATTCGTATCATGTGGTCGCAGCGCGATCCTTCCCTCCGTCGATCTGGAGCTGGAAACATCTTTATCAAGAACCTGGACAAGCGCATCGATACCAAATCCATGTTTGACACCTTCTCGCTCTTCGGAACGATCCTGTCTTGCAAGATTGCCACCGATGAGAACGGTCAGAGCCGCGGCTATGGATTTATCCACTTCGAGACCGAAGAAGCCGCCCTCCAGGCCATCGAGCGTGTCAACGGCATGCTTCTCGACGGCAAGAAGGTCTTCGTCGGCAAGTTCAAGTCTCGCAGCGACCGCATGTCCGAACTCGGAGAAAGCGCCCATCGCTTCACGAATGTCTTTGTCAAGAACTTCGGCGACGAACTCGACAGCGACAAGCTCACCGAGCTTTTCAAGAAGTACGGCACGATCACCAGCGCCTGCGTCATGACCGATTCCACCGGCAAGTCGAAGGGATTCGGTTTCGTCGCTTTCGCCGAGCCTGAGGCTGCAGAAGCCGCCGTCGAGCAGCTCAACGAATACGAACTGCCTGTCTCGAAGGGAAAGCTTACTGTCTGCCGTGCCCAGAAGAAGAGCGAGCGCCAGGCCGAGCTCCGCCGTCGCTACGAAGCTGCCCGCGCCGAACGCCAGCAGCGCTACCAGGGCGTTAACCTGTACGTCAAGAACCTCGATGACACCGTCAACGACGACACTCTGCGTCAGCACTTTGCTCGTTTCGGTAACATCACTTCCGCTAAGGTTGGTTTTTGCAATCGACAATTTCTTTTTTTATGCATGCATTCGTTTACAGGTCATGTGCGATGAGACCAACCGTTCTAAGGGCTTCGGCTTTGTCTGCTTCGAGCGCGCCGAGAACGCCACGAAGGCCATCGTCGACATGCACAACACCATGTTCATGTCGAAGCCTCTCTTCGTCATGCTTGCCCAGCGCAAGGAGGAACGCAAGGCCGCTCTGGCTACCCAGTACATGCAGCGTCTCGCTGCTCTGCGCTACCAGACCCCGAACAACATGCCGAACACCATCTACGCTCCCCAGCAGGGTGGCTTCTTCGTCCCGACCGGCGTCCCCGGCCAGCGTCCATACCTCCAGGGCCAGGTTCGCAACCAGGGTCCTCGTTGGAACTCCGTTGGCGGTGGACAGTACGGCGGCGTTCCGAACTACGTCATGCCGAATGCCAACTACGGTAGCGTTCCTCGTCACCGTCCTCAGCTTCGCTCGCAGTATGGTGCCGGTCCTCGCCCTCGTGTCTCGATGGGTCAGGGCGGTATGCGTCAGTCGATGCAGGTATGTTCTTGTGTTACATTTATATGCTTTTATCTTATTCTTTCTTTAGAACAAGCCGGCTCAGAACCAGTACTACCAGTACGCCGCCGGACAGGCTCAGCAGCTCCGCCAGCAGCCCATGATTCTGCCTCATCAGCAGATGGGTGGCGCCGAGCCCCAGCTTACCTCCCACTTCCTTGCCCAGGCCACGAGCCAGCAGCAGAAGCAGATCATTGGCGAGCGCCTCTACCCGATGATCACTCAGCTCGCTGGAGATGAGGATGTTGGCAAGATCACCGGCATGATGCTGGAGATGGACAACGCCGAGCTTCTCGTCATCCTCGACAACCCGGATCTTCTCAAGGCCAAGGTCAACGAAGCCAGCGATGTTCTCCGCCGTTCCCGCGATACCGGAACCGCCTAATCTGCGATAAACCGTCAAAAAATATCGAGACGTCAAAAAAACTTTTTTCTTTGGTTTTTTATAAACGTTGGACTGTTGTTGTTTTTATTAAATAATTCGTATTCGATTTTTCGGGAGTTTAATTGGGGAAGCGAAATCGTCGCTGTCGACGTGGTTTTACTTTGGAAAGGTGTGCGGGGGAGGATGCGCTGGTTCATCCGCATTTTTAGGCCGCATGGATTTCGTTGAAATTGATTCATCCGACCGACTTCGTACCGAGTTTTTAAAGGCCGCAGCGAATTTATCTGGCCTACCGCTGTCCCTACGGGCGGAACTCTCTTTTGCGTTTCGCTCGTCCACGTCGACGTCGAGTTCATCGCGGCCTGACTCGTGTTTGTTGTGTGGGCTTGCGCTCGTCGACATCGACGTCGGCGGCTGCGATGGCGATGGAGGTTGCACACCTGCACCTGCACCTGCCCCTGCGCTAGCCCATGTCAAAGTTCGGAGCTCAGGGCGCAGCCGAAAGCGACACGTTGCCCTGACAATGCGTTGCCGGGCCTGTGGTTTCCAGGCTACGCCGGTTGCATTGCCAAATATCCGACAGAAGAAGGCCGAAAAGCCCCCTCAGCAAGCAGCCCCGGACAGAGTTGTTCCGGTTGCCAGCAGCGCTGTGCCTGTGCCACCCGCTTCGGCGAGGCTTAGCCAACGGGTCAAACAGCAGAAGCGGACCAACCGGCTGGCCAAGCTTGCAGAGTCTCTGCAAGCCGAGTCTTCTTCGAAGACGGTCAAGCAGGCTGGCCTTTCCGATTTTTTGTCCTCATTTCGATGACTTGTTTTTGTTTTTTATTCCAGAATGTTTCTTCCGTACATAAAAAACGTCGCACAAATATGCCGGAAGTTTCGGAACAATGAGGTAGCTGATAACTGTTTTCCTGTCGAGACCATAGCCACATGGATCGTTTTTTTTAATTAATTTATAGGTACAATATTTGTCTTTTTTTCTAAACTTTTTTCCTGGTCTTTTTTTGTTGCCCTGTTTTTTTTCTATAAAACGTCGCGTAAGAAGGTTCCGGAACGAATTCGCTGAACAAGGGGGAGGGGGGCATCGATGAGTCATCGCTCCCTTCGTCGGATGACATCATCATCGAAGGGCCGGACTCTACTGCGTGCGTCGCTGACGTACGTACGCACCCAACATCTTGTACACCCCTCTTTCTTTCGAAAGTCGTATACGAGCCTATGTCGACAGGGCCGCACGTCCGCGTCCGCGCCTGGCGGTGGCGCGCTGGATTGCAGCAGCAGCAGCGGCCGCCTCGCGGTGAGTGAGTCGTATGTCTGTTGTGTACTCGGCTCTCCGGCAACATTCGCACTCCACTTTGTTGTTCTCAGGCCAGTAAGAACTGGTCGTTCTCTCTCTCTTCCTCTCTTACATGGGAACAACACGTTTTCGTGTACCAAAGTTGTCCTAGAAGGTCGGAATGGATGACTTGCTACTTACTTTTTTCCTGGATAGGTCAGGTCACCAGACATGGACATAATAGTTTTAGTTAGTTTTTGTTGATTCGCGAGTTTGTGTGCGCGCGAGCGAGCGAGGATGACTCATCCGATTTTTTTGCTGATTTTTTTTCAACTGATGTGAAGGTTTTTTTTTCAGCACGATGATGGACTACAACACTCACATGACCTTCGCTCCCGGAAATATGGATCTCGATTCGTTTGACATGGACCGCTCTGACGGCACTTTCGAGTCCCCGGTGGATGTACCACTCGACTGGCAGGGCCTAGGCGATGATTTTTCGATCTCCGATACCGACGACATCCTCAAGAACTTTGACGAAGCCGCGATGTACAACGCTCTGGGCAACGACGATGGGTTCATGCCGCCCAAGATGGAACCCGAACCCCAGCCGGAGCCTCAGTCCTTTCTCGGTCGTCGCCAATACTTCCACGAGCCTGCCCCGGTCTCGCTCTCAGTCCCGCAGCCCACAGTCTACGCGCGGACGTCGACCCGCCGATCCAAGCCCACCCACCGCGGCTTGGAGATCCGCAAAAACAAGCTCCCGGGCGTCGTCGTCGCTCCCGAACAGGTCGAACAGCTCACGCAGAAGACGCCACGCAAATACCGTCCCAAGCCGACCAACGAAAAGGCGACCCCGGTATACCAGCAGAAGCGGAACAAGAACAACGATGCTGTACGCAAATCCCGCGCCAAGGCCAAGATCGAGAAGGAGCAGATGGAGAAAAACTACCGGCTACTCATCGACGAACTCAACCGAGCCTATCGGACCGGCGCGTACCAGGACTTCAAGCATCCTGAGCTCTACGATGTTATCGGACATCACTGATGATTCGTCCAATTTTTTTTGTTTTTATTATTAACCGAATGATTCGTTCAATCCATCACTTGCAATTAAAATTTATAGTTTTAGCCATTGTTCGTTCCGTTGTTGTTGTTGTAAATATTACGCTCTTCTCACCTTCGCCAACCTTTCCACTCACTCCCTAATACGTTGTCACTCTTAATCAACCCCGTTGCATGTTATTACGATTGAATATACTGAAAAAAACAGATTCATAATATTATTACCTAAAAAAAGAAGAAAAGAATAAAATTGTGTACGGGAAAACTGTGTTTTTTGGGGTAAATTGTTTTTCTTCTGATATCGATATCGTTCGTGCTCGACAGTCAACGTAACTGACTTTTTGGCAATTGATACGATGTCTTAGTCAGCCTAGCAATGTGTCGTGTGACATGTATACGATAACAATTGCTACGGATTCAACACTCCGGCAATCTAGCACTTTGCGATAAGGACAAAAAGCAATTTTTATTCTCACGGGTGCGCCGGCGCCGATAAATTTTAAGATGACGTGTTGAGTACAATTGAACAAAAAACACAAAAAAATATTACGTGCACAATCAAATTGCACAACTTTGGGCAAGAATGATCTGATCGTCATTTATACAATTGCCAATGAATGCAACGTTGCAGAAGGTTCCGGCATGACTCATCCATAGTTTTTGGCCTAAATTTTTGATTTTTTACGCTCGCAGTGGTTTATGTGCTCCCGGCGCTGATTTAGGTTGTTTACCGAATCACGTGATGTATGCTACGGTGTATTTTGTTGCACATCTCGAAATTTATCCTACAATATGTCTGTGCTTTGCGATAATGGCCAAAAAAACAGGTGCGACCCAATCAAAATGGTGCAAGAAGCATGTTTTGATTCTGCATAAAATATTTTTCTGATGGATTATAGCCTCGATTGTGAGGGACCATCCGTACAAAAAAAATTTCTCGAGAACACAAAAAATATTATACTTGCTTACAATTGCACAACATTAGGCAAGAGATCCCAGTGAACAACAAATGCCAATGCAACGTTGCATAAACACAACTTTTTTTTCTTGCCGTGAGAAAACACACAAATATGCGTCATTCATTCGATTGATTTAGGCTTGTTGGAAGTAAAGGTTGAAAATGATAAGCAATTGAAGGTGCAGCCTGTAGGCTAGGCCCAAAAAAAGTCAAGATCAATCATCTCCTGTGATCAGGTCTTTTTGACTCAATTTTGCAAATGTTTTTCTGATATCTGCTTGACGGCATAAACGCAGTTCGATCCGATGCTTATCAATGCCCATAACGTATGTCTTTAGCCTAAAAAGCCACAGGCAACAGAACAAGCTATAATTATGAGTGTGAGTCACCGATGCACGCAAAGTGGTCTCGGAGCGACTTTGGTTTTTCTACTAGAGCACATCGACAAATTTACCCATTTCAGTTGTCGACCAACGTTTGTTTTATCTGGCTCTTTGTTACACTAAATTCTGATTTGAATCCCGCTTTATCCGTGCCGCGATCTGCGTAGCTCACCGTGCTTCCCTCAGCATTTCAGACTCGGTATAACGAATCGAAGCGCCCAGGATGACCGAAGAACGCTGGAAGGTTTCTGCTTTGCTGGAAGTCGAACGCGAGGCTCAGGCTAAATGGCACGCAGCCAAGGTCTTTGAACAGGACTTTGATTCCGCCAAGGCGTGGGTTTTGGCATGCTTTTGGCGGTGATTTAGTGATTTTGGGGGTTTCAGAGATGCTCCTCACTACATGGTGACGTTTCCCTTTCCCTACATGAACGGTCGCCTTCACCTGGGTCACACCTTTTCGCTTTCCAAATGCGAGGTTTGTACTCTGGGGTTTTATAGATCCAAGTTGATTGGTTTTTTGTTTAGTTTGCCGCTGGCTTCAACCGGATGACCGGGAAGCGTGTTCTCTTCCCGTTTTCCTTCCATTGCACCGGCATGCCCATCAAAGCCTGTGCCGACAAGCTGTCTCGCGAGATCGAGCTCTACGGCTTCCCACCTGTCTTTCCGAAGGAAGAGAGCCCAACTGAGGCCTCGAAGGACGATCTCGCTGAACTCATGAAAGATAAAAGCAAGGGCAAAAAAGTTGGTTTTTACCTACTTTACAAAGAATTTGTCAGGGGACATGTTGAAAATTCTTCACGAAATTTTACAAAAAAAGTTGTTCTAACTATGAAATTTTTTTTTACAGTAGAAATTCTGTAGCATGAGACATGATCTGTCAAAGATACGATCGACTAAAATCACGTTTTTGTCATTTTTGACGATTTTTGGCACGTTTTTGCTAAACAAAAACTACGGAACTTCCAAAGCCAGGACATATTGATCGATGTAATTTTTGATGCAGAATCCGAGAAAAATATAAAAATTTAGGGTTATCTCCCTAAAAAATGCCGAAACAAATGATGCCATTGTGCCCTTTTTTAAATGTGATTTTCGGCATTTTTGATGGTGATATCCTTACATTTTATATTTTTCTCGGATTCTCTATCAAAAATTACTTCGATCAATTTGTACCTTGGCTTTGGAAATGCCGTAATTTTTTAGCTACAACGTGCCAAAAATCTTCGAAAATGACAAAAAAGCGGTTTCAGGCGATCGTAACTCTTCAGGCAGGTGGATTTTACGGTAAAAACTTTTTGTAGTAAAAAAGCTACTTTCTGGAAAAATTTCATGGAGAATTTCCAAAATGTCACCCGATAAGATAAATTCCGTCAAAGTTATGGGACTTTTCTGACTTTATTTTTTCAGACGAAAGCCGCCCAGAAATCGGGCTCTTTCAAATACCAGTGGCAGATCATGCAATCGCTGGGACTGTCGGACGATGAGATTCGGAAGTTCGCTGATCCGATGCACTGGATCGAGTACTTTCCCCCTCTCTGCAAGGAGGACTGCCGTCGCATGGGCCTCAAAGTCGACTGGCGTCGAGAGTTCATCACGACGGATATCAACCCGTATTTCGACTCCTTTGTCCGCTGGCAGTTCCGCATCCTGCACGCGCAGAAGTACGTCGATTTCGGGAAGCGGTACACAATTTTCTCGCCGAGAGACGGACAGCCCTGCATGGACCACGATCGGGCATCTGGCGAAGGCGTAGGGCCCCAGGAGTACACACTCATCAAACTCCGCGTCCTCGAGCCCCGACCGAAGATTCTGGTTGGCGTGGATCAACCTGTCTACCTTGTGGCGGCTACTCTCAGGCCCGAGACAATGTACGGCCAGACAAACTGCTATATCCATCCGGATATCACGTATTCTGCGTTTTACGTCGGTCGCGCGGCTGAGGAAGTCTTCATCGCGACTGCCCGGGCAGCGAGAAACATGGCGTATCAAGACATGACCCAGGCCAACGGCGAGGTCCGATACGTCCCCGGTCTCGAGTCCTTCAAAGGATCCGCGATCCTTGGCGCTCCTCTCCACGCACCGCTCTCGTCGTACGAACGGGTGTACAGCCTGCCGATGCTGACCATCAAGGATGACAAGGGCACCGGTGTGGTTACCTCCGTGCCTTCGGATTCCCCGGATGATCTGGCTGCGCTCAACGATCTCAAAAAAAAGGAAGCACTGAGGCAGAAGTACGCCATCACCGACGAGATGGTCCTCCCATTCAACCCAGTGCCCATCATCAACATCCCCGAGCTCGGCGAACTCGCTGCCGTCTACGCGGTCGAGAAATTCAAGATTCAGAGCCAGAACGACAAGGACAAGCTCGTTGAGGCCAAGAAACTGGTTTACCTCAAGGGATTTTACGATGGCGTGAGTTTTTTTCAGAATTTTTTGAGCCTAAAAACGGGAAAACACTTTATTTTGCATGTTTTATGTTAAAAATCATATTTGGGGGCACTTTTTGCATGAAAATTAGCTGAAAAATCCAAAAATCCATTGTTTTTCTAATATGAAAAAAATACGATGGCGTGAGTTTTTTTAGAAAAACGCGCAAAATTTTAGAAAAAAAATTTTTTTTGGTAACCAAAAAAATTCTAAAGAAAAATTATTAAAAAAAATTAGTTTGAAATTTTTTTTTGTTTTTTACTTTGTTGAGACAAAAAATAGTTGAACAAATTCTAAAAACCGAATTTTTAGAAAAATAGGAAAACCGAAAAAATCGCTAAATCTGGGATTTTATCATACGTGCTTTTTTATATTTTTTGCCCAAAAATTGTCTAAAAAACCGCAAAAATAAAATTTGGAATCTTTTATGTCAAAAAAATCTAAGAAAACATTATTTTTTATTTACCGAAAAACTAAAAAACGCCATTTTTGAAAAATAGGCCCAATTTTGACCCCCAGCACTTGTAGGTCATGATCGCCGGCGAGCACAAAGGCAAAACGACCGCCGACGCCAAGAAAATCATCCAGCAAGAGCTCATTGCCTCTGGCGAAGCTCTGAAGTACGTGGAGCCCGAAAAAACGATCATTTCGCGTTCCGGCGACGAATGCGTCGTCGCACTCTGCGATCAGTGGTATCTGAAGTACGGCGACCCGGCGTGGAAGGCGGTGGCGCACAAGGCACTCGGCCAGATGAACACCTACTTCGACGAGGTCCGGCACAACCTGGCGCATACCATCGACTGGCTGCACGAATACGCGTGTTCTCGGTCTTATGGCCTGGGTGAGTGGTCTTGCAACGAAAGGGGGGACAACAAATGTATTGTATAAGATTTTAGGTACAAAAGTGCCGTGGGACGAGCAGTACCTCATCGAGTCTCTGTCGGATTCGACGATCTACAACGCGTACTACACGGTCGCTCACCTCCTGCAGGGCTCACGGAACGGAGACAAGGCCGGTCCCCTCGGAATCAGAGCCGAAGACGTCACCGATGCTGTCTGGGATTACGTTTTCAGGAAAGCACCGTACAACGCAGCCACGATGTCCAACATCCCAGAACCGAAGTTGGCACAGCTTCGCAACGAGTTTGACTACTGGTATCCCGTCTCGATGCGGTCTTCCGGCAAGGATCTAGTCACGAACCATCTCACCTTCATGATTTTCAACCACGTCGCTATCTGGCCCGATCAGCCCGATAAATGGCCGCTGAGCTTCCGGGCAAATGGGCATCTGCTGTTGAACAATGAAAAAGTGAGTTTTACGCTAAAAAATTTGAAAAAAAATTTAAAAAATTATTTAAAAAAAATAAATAATATTTAAAAAAATTACAAGTTATAAAAAAAGATTTAAAAGATTAAAAATGTAAAAAAGAATATTTCTAAAAATTTTAATTAAAAAATTAGATTTTTTATAAAAATTTTTTTTTAATTTGAAAATTAAAAAAAATTTGTTCTTCAACTTTTGAATCGGAAAAAAATTAAATTTAAAAAAATTTAAAAAAACACGCACTTTTTCGTTCAATTTTTTTTAAATCAAAAATTTTGTTTTGAATTCTACAATAAAAAAAAATGTGTTCTATATAATTTGTAAATTGCAAAAAAATTGTTTCTAAAAAAATTGCAAATAAAACGCGTTTTTTCATTCAACATTGTTAAATTTTTTTTGTTAAATTTATTTTATTTTGATTTTTTTGTTTATTTTTTTCCCAATATTTGAAATAAAAAATAAATTCTGTTGAATTCCTCCTCGTTTTCAGATGTCCAAGAGCACCGGCAACTTCATGACCCTGACCGAAGCTGTCAACCGTTTCTCCGCCGACGGCATGCGTCTCATCCTCGCCGATGCCGGTGACGGCATGGAAGATGCCAACTTCCTCGTCGACGCAGCAGAAGCCGGTGTTCTGCGTCTCTTCAACCTGATCGAATGGGCCAAGGAAATGGTCGATGCCATCCGCAAGGGCGAACTCCGTGCCGTCGATGAGCCCATCTTTGCGGACAACCTCTTTGACGCCCAGCTCTCCGCCTTGATCACTACGGCCAAGGAGGCGTACGAGGCGACGATGTACCACGATGCTGTCATCGCGGCTTTCTTTGACTATCAGGTGAGTCAATTTACTTTCTTTTTGTGGGTTTTTCTTATTTTGTGTTTTTTTAGAAGGCACGTGATTTCTACCGAGAAATCTGTGGCGTCAGCAAGATGCGCGTCGATCTCGTGCAGAAATTCATCGAAACCCAAGCGCTGGTGCTCGCGCCTATCTGCCCCCACGTCGCGGAGAAGGTCTGGTCCGTGCTGGGCAAGCAGACGCTTATTGTGGCTGAAACGTGGCCCGCAGTCGCCAAAGCCGACCCGATTCTGCTGGACACCCTGCGTTTTGTCGAAAAACACACGCACTCGTTCCGCGTCAAGCTGAAGGATCACCTGACCCCGAAGAAGGGCGTCACGCCTCCGCCGCCGACGAAGGCCATCGTGCAGTACGCAGAGAAACGCCCGGCCTGGCAGGTTACGGTCCTCGACATTCTTCGAGGGTTCTTTGAGGTGAGAATTAAAATTTGTACGATTTCTGAAATTTATGAGTATCGTTTTTTTCAGTCTGGACAACCCTTTCCCGACAACAAGGCCCTCTCTGTTCAGCTATCCAAGCTGGACTCTGTGAAGCCGTACCTCAAGAAGGCGATGCCATTCCTGCAGGCAGTCAAGGCCGACGTCGCCCGCATCGGCGCGGAAGCCCTGAGCTCGGAATCGACAATCGACCAGGCCGCTGTCATCCGAAGCCTCGAGGATTACTTCTCGTCGACGCTGAACGTTCAGTCTGTCGACCTTGAGCTTATCGACCCCGAAGACGCGAAGAACGACAAAATCGTCCCCGGGTTCCCCAGTGTCAAGTTTTCTGCTTGATTTTTTTGCGAATTTGAGTCTTTTGTGTTGTTTTTTTCTTGATTTAATGAATTTTTTGTGCTTTGTTAAATCGGAGAGCATAGGCGTTTTTTATGGTTTTTTTTGGGGTAAAATTTTAATTTTAAAATTAAAAAAAAATTATTTTGTAAAAATTAAAAATAATTTTTTGGGTCCAAATTAAAAAAATATACAAAATTTTTTTGACGGTTTTTACGTTCATAAAACAAATTTTTAAGTATATTTTTCATAAAAAATTATTTAATGAGAATCTCAAAAAAACATAATTTTTGAAGGAAAAAAAAGTTCAATCTCAAAAAAATGTAAAATCCCGCGGAAAATCCTAAATTCCTGTCTTCGAGAGATTTTACGACAGCGTTTGTATTTTTTATCTATTTTTTGGCCCTAAAATTGTCAAAAAAACGAAAAAACACATTTCTGGCGATTTTTGCTCGGTTAACCCCGGCGTCAAATTTTCAGCTTGAATCCACGTTTTTGTGTTGTTTTTTCTTCTTTTTGATAGCGGGGCACCGACATCATCTAGTTTATTAGCTAAAAAAGAGGTCACACGAGCTTTCCAAGCTGTTGGAGAGCGTCGAAAGCCGGCGGATTGAAAACATGGAGTATATTTTGCAGCACGATGCTCTGAAACTCGGCCCCTGATTGTTCTTTGTCGGAGCGGAGTTTGTCGACTTCGGCCCGGAGTTTTTCGATGACTCCGTCGCGCTGCTTGACGTCGGCTTCGAGCTGGGTGCAGCGAGCGTTCGCCGTGCGTAGGAGGCTCTCGAGACGCTCGCGTTCCGTCCGCTGCTGCTGCTCGACGAGTTTGATCCGGATACGCGAATTCCGTACGGATTCGTTGTTGGAGCGTCGACGCGCGAGGTACTCCTGGGTCTTGGCTTCGTCTGGAACGCGTGTGTACCTGCGCGGTGGTCTCTTAGCGAGTCGTTTTACTTCGCCTTCGTCGACCTGCGCGAGTTTGTATTTGTAGCCTCGTTTGCCGGTGGCGGTGGCGGTGCCGATTTCGATATCAGTCGGCGGTTGCGGCGGGGTTGTATTGTCGACAGCGGTCGCCATGGGTCTGAAAAATGAAGCATGCGTGCAGGCACGTGACACGTGATGATACAGGCCAGGAAAGGCGCAGGAGCACCACTCACCCTACAACGAACAACGACGGACGGGACGGAGAACGAGAGAAAACAAGACAGGTCTGCTGCTCTCCGCTGCTCCGATAACAATTCTTATTTCAAAATTATTGCCCAAACTTGGCGGTGACGTGACACGCCTTGACTAATGACTTCGCTGCTGCTGCTGCTGCCTGCGCCGATCATCATCATTGAAAGCAAAGCGATCGCGTCCATTTATTGAAAAACACGACGACGACGACGACGACGCTGTAGTGATGTTTTCAACCTGCTATCTTTTTTTTTCAACCGACAACGACGACAAATCAGACGCCAGTCAGTGTCATCACCAAACAAAAAAAAAAAAGAAGTGTAGGAGAGATATGATCGGCCCCGGCCGTCGATTGTCAGTCGTCAAGGCCCATGCGCGGCGACAACGAAGACGAAGACGACCCCCGCTCGCTTGTGACAACGTCGAGCATGCTCGCTCCATCTAAATTTGCTCCTGATGATTTGACTGACAATTTCTGTGATTTTTTACACACTGAAAGCTGCGTTCAAGTTATTTTGGACACAAACGAGAACGGACCCGTGCCTGAATTAAAAATTGCATTCACTGAAGAAAAAATACTTTTTTACATTTTTTTGTAACAAATTCTTACAAAAACGTAAAATTCTGTTACAAAAACTAATTTTTTTTACATTTCTGATCTAAAAAATTTTTACTAAATCAAAAATGTAAAAATTTGTTAAATTTTTTAAAATTTTACAATTGATGATTTTAAATTTTTTTTTCAAAAACGTAAAAAATGTAGTTTTCGTTTTTGTAAAAATTTCATTGAAAAATGTAAAAACGTTACATTTTTTTAAAATACAAAATATGTAAAAACGTAATATTTACTTACATGCAATTTTTTTAATCAGTGTTGATTAATCAGTGCTGACGGTAGAAAAAGTGCGTCTATGTCCCGTTCAGGTGAGCATGTAGCTGGTAACGTTGTGCAGGGGAGACACCTTTGAAGTCTTCGCCCCGACGGCCGACAAAAAAATGCGCTTGATCTCACTCCTCAGCTTCCGGGAACCAAAAAGCAGTCCCCAAACCGAAATAACAGCGAGGACGTCGAAGGTCATCGGGTGAACGTACGTGGCAATGACGTAGACGAGAACAGCGATCTGCCGGTTGAAGTGGAGGGGGAAGGCGATGAAGACCACCAATCCACCGAAAACAAGCTGTGCCCATCCAAGGACCACGGCGTAGACGCAGAGCTGGGATTCTCCGTCGTCTGCGCGGTACAGCGCGCGCTTGGTTGAAAGCGCTCCGATGCAGATGAGGACGAGAAGCGTGTCAAAAGCCGCCAGACCGACCTGCAGAGGGGTTAGAAGGTCATTTGGGGAGTAAAATCCACAGTCGTTATCGTAGTCGATGTGGTAGAGCACACCTGGCATGACGTGGACCACGACACCGCAGTACGCCAGCTGCCAGGTGAATACCAACGGCGTAAAAGCGGTGAGCCCCAGGATGGGCCATAAATATCGTTCCCAGAAGCTGACACCTTTTGTCGGGCTCACCAGGAAACATGTTCGGTTGAGGATCAGCAGACAGAAACACAGGTGCTGCGCGAAGGTTGTGTACAGGTTAATTAGAACGATCCCGGTCAGGAGCCAGCCTTGGGTCAGCAAGAGCTCAATCAACGGCATCGTTAAAGGATTTGCGTTGAGTCTGGAAGTCACAGGCCGCAGAAGCAGGCCTAGGAACTCCAAGGCAAAGGTGTAGCACACGACCCGGTAAAACGGGCTCTTCAAATTCGATTTAGCCCCCAGCAGAGCCACCAGGATGGAAATCTGCGCGAGCATTGTCGGGAGTGCGTAGGCGTAAGGACCGAAGGTTCGCATCTGGAGCCAGATGTCCACCTGGTCGGGATGGACGGAATGTGAGGAGTTGTTGGCTTCGGGGTAACGATACACCCGCATGCTGAAATTCAAATTCAGAAATTATGCGTGGATGAAATTAAAATGCTGTCTAACTCGCGCGCAAACCACGTAAACATCACGTTTTGTTTTGTTTTTATAAATGCCAAAGAGCAGCCGCCTAATTTCTCCTCGCGACCACGACCACCACCCCACCACCGCGGCTATGACCAACACGCAGCCACAGCCCACACCGCAAGCCTCCGGACTGGGGGGGGGCTGCAGCCAGCAGACCAGCACGGTCATAGTAATTGTGATTAGATTACGATTTTTAAGGCTAAGACTACAAATTCTAAGGCAGTCGGGAGAAAAATACAAGACATTTTTAAGCGACGAGCGACAAAAAAGTGCTAGCCTTGCCGAGCTATGAGGTGGTTGCTAAATAAATACTTTGAATAATACCTATGCTTCTCTGTCGCTGCCCTAGAAGAACACAAGAACTCCGTTCCAGCGTGGGAACGAACAACCACTCAACCCGTGTTGTTTGAAAGAAAGAAAACTGTTGCTAGTGACCGTATTTCTTGTTGTGTTCTTTCGGGGCAAAAAAAGGGCATAAACACCTGACCCGATGCAGCCTGTCTTTCGCATTCGATGAACTTTACTTGGGCAAAGTTGTAATGCCGCAGGTGCATTTTATGATGGCACACAGTTTTCTGTAACTCCACCTGGCTGTTTTTTTTACGTTTTTTTATGTTTTTTATGCGTCAACAAATGTTCATGTGAACTTCGTCTGACCAGTGCTAATCAAAATATCTTCCTGACTGATTGTCGAGTGAAAAACTCACAGCGTCAGCTTTTTTTTTATGACTGTCCAGTTGGTTGCTCATGAACATAACTGAACACGATCACGAACGCGAACCACTTGACAATGATAAATCCGGAAATCTTCGTTGTTCTGCAAATCGACTTTTTTCAAGAGGATCCGATTCGTTTGTTCATTTGTTCGCTCGTTCATTTGCGTAGTTTGGTTTTCCAGGAGCCCTGCAAACCTGGGTACAAGTCACTCCCATCCCTGCACTGACTGCACTCGTCATGCTCGTGCTCATGGGAAGTGTCCAGTCGCGTGCGGCTTTCGCGTGAAATCTGACAGTTACTCCACTCACTGCGATTTGCATTTTGACACGCTGTTACAGGAGCTTTTCTTGTTTTTTTTATACCCCGCCTGGGATTATTTGGTGTTCGTTTTGATTCGTTTTGTCTGCGTGTGCACTTTATTTCGGGGATCGTCGACTGATGCATCTCATGATGACTGACGCGGCAGTCAACTGCCGACTGCCGACACCCGACAAGTTGTTCGTTCCACAGATGATTGTAGATTGCATCTAAATACTATTTATTAGGTAGCTCGCCTCGGAACTGCTTCCGGGGGAGGAATGGGGTTTCTGCGACCGACGACCGGCGTCCGACGTCCGACGTCCGGCGCCGCGTCCGTTGTCTTCATTTTTTGGATCGTATCTAGATTAACAACTCTCATTCATTAGTTAACAGGTTGGAAAACGACGCTGTTAATGAGCCGTGATTTTTTTCCTCTTTTTTTGCAATTTCGCTGGTTGCTGAAAATTTTTGTTTTGCACCGACAAACAAAATCAATTCAAGACGGCGATGAACGTCGGTGGTCCGAAAACACCGTAGCCGCCGATTTCGGCATTTCTTAGCCTCCCAAAAAATTTATTAGCTTTTTCGTTTAAAAATAAATATTTAATTGTCGTCAGAAAATTCGTGTGTCGGCTTTGTTGAGAGGCAGAGGCAGAGGCCATCTCCCCCCCCCCATCCCGCTTCTCGTCCGGGAGTAGGGGGAAACAGAGCAGATAAACGGCGTTGGCTTTTGTCCGTCAAGTTGCCCGTGTTCGCCCTCTGTTTACCGAGTTTCCGTCGGTCTCGCTCATTTTGTTTTTTCGCGTCCGTGACTGACTAAAATGTACTGCTTTGATTGTCTTTTTGCTTACATTAGTTAGCGGGGCTGGTGGCGACGACGACCTGCTCCCGGCCGGCGCTCAGTCATCCAAGCGCGCCTCGAGACTCCTCTAACGCATTCCCGTGTCCCCGGGTTCCGCCATTAATTTCATTTGACTTGAGTGCCGCAGCCTGTTTCTAATTTGTCACGCCTGAGGCTGTTGCGTCCAGCAATGGCATTTTTGTCCTGGGCAACGGTAATGACGTTCGAAAATATCTATAATAGTATTCTGCGAACGAGAAATATTTTGTATCTGAGTGAGTGTCCCTCTTGGCTGTTATTACTCTTCCACCGTAGTCGTAGTCGCCGTTCGTTTGTTCGCTCGCTCGTTCACTCGGCAGGCGGCCCATTTTGGAGGTCTCCCACGTTTTTGTCGTCCGTCGTCCAAAATTATTCCAAATTTTTTTTGTCAAATGCGGCACTTTGGTCGTCCGCGAGGTGCCGGCACACGATCAATCTCTGCCACCCGGCAACAAATTTGTTAAGCTTATTTTGACAAAAAACAAGCCTTTTTGGGCGTCAAAAAGCCGCCTTCCGAGTCGACTCGACTCGGTCGGCCGGGTGTCATGTGCGACCATGGGCGCATGTCAGTTTGCCGGCCGGCCCAGATTTGGTCGGGGTTGGCACAAATCAAGAAGTTGACCGGGTCAATGCCCTCTTGACGCGCGTCCGACCGCCAGCCGGCATAATTGCAATTAGCGAGGCTGTGAGAATGTTTGTGGGATGGTGATGCTTCCCGCGCGGGCGCCCGGCAGACATCTGGCCTGCGGCCGAGTCCTCGGGTCACCGACCACCGACCGTCGTCTAATTGGCTTGCTTCTCGCGTCGATGGCTAATGAATGCCTTCCCGGCGTCGTCGCCGTCGTCGCTCGGGGTAAACAAACCTCGGGGTTGCGCAACCCCTGTCTTGTCCTTTCCTGGCTTGCGCAGCGCGGCAGCGTGTGAACAGCGCTTGCCCGTTAGCCCTCGGCTGCTCAATTCTCATTCCATTATTCTGCCCTGCCAGGAAAGACCCTGAGGCACTCAGACTAACCGCCTGCACTGCACGACCGTCTCCAAGGTGCTCGGGAAGGGGATTACGTTTCACTTTCGGCCCAACTTTCGCCGTCAAACGAGCACGCGAAACCTTAGACGGACGCGGGGTGGGTGGAAGTGCCGCGGCATTTTCCTTCTCCCCTGCGGTGGTGGTGGCCGGCGGCTCCCGGCTCATGTGAAAGGAGCCGGCCAATGTCCCCAGTCTTGGGTTTGAGCTGGTTGACTTGCCCGTCTCCAGCCTGTCCCGGCCAACTTGTCCGGCTTGCCAAGCTTCAAGTTGGGAGCAGTCATGTTTTTTGCCCTTTTGGAGTATCGCTTATTTGATTTTCAAGCGCGCTTATACTTTTTCCCTTTTTCCTTACCCCAAGTTTTGCCTCATTGAGTTTCCGTACTTTTGTATTTCAAATTAAAACATGCCGCGGCCACAAAACACAGAAAAAGTGGTTTCGTACTTTCAAAAACATGGTTTTTAACCGGAAATTGTCATTTTCAGGGGCTCATTTGCATCCAACTTTTTGGTGACCGGGAAAAACGCGGGCAGTAAGCCGTGATGCACTTTGATAAGAGTCTCGCGCGCGCGCGCGACAGTGCACTCTGTTAATCTCCTGTGCAATTTTGTTGGTTCGTTCGCAATCCCCGGGCGCTGGAGTCTTCCGGCTTTGCGCGTTCCTCCACGATTTGCATATCTGACAGCCAGCGAGGTCCGTATCGCTGGCGGCAGTGCCACCGGGATTTTGCTGACTCTGAGACTGACTGCAATGGGGCGTTAATTGCGTCCTGATTCATTTACCCGCCTTTCCGTCGCCTCGCTAGTTTTCTTCTTCCGGACCGACTGCTGCTGGCAATATGGCGCTCTCCGCGGAGGCGCGTTTGCACGCTTGCATGATCGATGGCCTTTTCCCGTGCTCCCGAGCTCCCGCAACAGCTGATTCTGACTCCCTTGCCCTTTGCAGACGTCGTCACGCACTCCCACTCCCATCACTCCCCAAAGTCGGCCTCCAAGGCCCCAAACGTCCCGTCCGGACATCCAGCAACGCCGGGCGCCTCGTGAACAACCAAAATCACCACCGAGGGCCATCATTGACCATTGACGGACCCCAGTCAAGTGCCAGCCCGCTTCGCCCTTGTTTGTTTGTTTGTTTGTTTTCCTTGTGCCACGCAGCCGCACAAGCAGACGACGACGACGATGGCCCACATGGCAGCCTCGTACCATCCCTCGGCATTTCCCATGATCGATGACGAAGACGTCGACAGCGTACGCAGGAGATGGCAGCAACAACCTCACCTTTTCGTGAGCGATAAGAAGAAAAGTGAGTTTTATCGGGTTATTTGACGGGCGGGAGGGATTTTCTTTTACACTCCCACGCTCCCCAGATCGCGTGTTTGTCTGTTCGTCATTATTCCCCCAAAAACGACCGATTGGATCCTTCCAGGGATCTGGATACTCCCAAAAAACCCTCGCAAAAATTTTCTCGATGGTTTGGCATCCATCCTCGAGGACCCCCTCGCAGACAGACCCGCGTGCTTAAAGGTTGAGGAAAGTGCTCGCGCGCGCGCTCTGATCCTCTCTAAAAACAAAACAAAGTCCTTTGAACTCGCACCAAAAGCCGCCCTCTCAAACAACAAAAAAACATGTGTAACTAGTTAGTTAACTACTTTTTTTTCCGGAAGTTGCGTTACGTCGCGCACGATACAAGCAGGTCGTCCCTTACCCGCGGCGGTGTTTTTGGGTGTGTTTGCCCGGTCGTACATAAAATGTGTTTGCCAAAGCAAGCTTCCAAATTGACTGCAATTTGGCGCAACCGCCTTGCGCAACACACTTGAAGCTTGCTTGCTTGTCGTGCCGTCGTCGTTGCGCGCGATGAGCGCCTTTGTTTGCCATCGCCTCGAGAGGACGAAGGGACAATAAAAATTTTTCAAAGTCCCGAAGCGTGTCCCGGTCCTCGGAGGTCCTTCGGACAGGGGACGACGACGACGACGACGACGATGACAACAGCATGCCTTCATCCTGTTGTTGTTCTTGCTCTTGCTCTTTTTTCGCCGACTGTCCAAGTTCCCAGTCGCTTTGCGGCATTCGATTGTACTTTTTTTTGTCATGTCAGACCACCCTGAAGGCAGGATTGAAGGCTGGGTTCCGGATTTGGACATGAAAGGTGTGAGGTGCGCGAAAGATTTTCTTTTCTTCATCCAATTTGTCATGAGTCATGACCAAAGCTTTCCGTCTTTCGGCCAGGTCTTTGAGGTGCCGGCCGGATCAAGTGTTTTGTCGCGCGCGGGGTGGGGGTCAAGGATCGTCCGCAGCAACGATCGTCGGAAGAAGTATTGTTCCGGAATTTGTTCAACTCGGCAAAAGCAAAGAAAGGTGCCAAGTGACATCTCAAATCCAAATCCTCGCGCGCGCGCGCGTGTATTTCTTTATTCTTTTTTTCCTGGACCGCCCAATCGGCCAATACCAGTTTTGTGTCCGTCTCTTTGCCAGTTTTACTTACTCATAATGCATGCTCATCGTCTTATAAGTCTGTTAATCAGCTTGTCCCGGTGATTAGGCTCTAGCGGAGGCCCCCGGCTTGTTCTTGCTTGTTCTTACACCCACCGCGCATCAGCATCAGCTTCAGCTTTGTGTTCATGTTCATGTTTTAACATAAAAGTCGCGCAGGAATTCTCAGGTACGAGTACGAATACGGTGGGTGCGTCATTTGATCTCTCCCAGGCCCAGGCTCGTCACCTTTGCCTGAGTCACCCGCGGCTTGGCTTGGCTTGGCTTCGGGTAGCGGTCTTTACAATTGTCTGTTATTACGTTGTTCCTCGTCCTTTTGCGACACCTTTATTCATTTCTTTTATTCGGCCAGGATCAGTTTTGCTTGCTTTTGAGACTCTTCTTTCTTTTTCTTTTTCTTTTTCGTGTTCGAAGTGAATGAACTTTTGCGGGCGGCATGAAAATAATGAAGACGGGGGGGGGGGGGTACTAAATCCTTGAACGGACACTGCTAGACTCAACTTTTAACCATTTCTGGTCGGATGTCTTTAATAGTGCGCGATTGAGGGCGAAGGCGCTCGCTCCTATTATCGGCGGCGGACTGCAGTCAATTACACCCCAGCTTGGTTTTTTAGCCGTGATTGACCTTGTGCGATTTATTCCTATTCCCAGTCATTAGTTTTTTTCTTTTTTTCTTATTTTTGGGTGCGGGGGGCGAAAGAGAAAGAGAAAGCTGATGCGGCAGGCATCCCCTCCCCTCCGCTGACCCAGTGACCTCATCATCATCATCAGCACCAGCTTTGTCAGCTTCGTCAGCTAGCGCGCATGCAGCCTCCGACTATGTAGACTCAAAGCGATGACAGCCAGTCAGACGACAACTCTCGTGATTGCAGCCTGACTGGCTGGCTCGAAAAAAAAAATCCACATCCCCCCACCGGCCGGTCGGTCCATGCCGGCGCGACCGGACGCCGAACAATTTATTGCGATTTATGACTATTGACCACCACCGCCACCACCGTCGCACGAAAGGTCTACCACGACCATTGACAAGCGCAACGGCCACCAGTTTCGGTCTCGGGTCTTGGTCTCGGGCTGTTTACATTCATTTTGACCATTCCGGGTCCCTTCCTCCTCCCGGCCACAATGATTTTTGTCGTCAGCGGTAGTATTTTACATATCCACCAACATACATAACTGGCTCCCTTTTTTTGGCAGCCGATTCTGTTTTCTTTCTTGGCCGTCGCCAAAAACGGAACGAGCGCAAACAGTGGCTACAAAACAGCTCCATAATTTTTTTTTCCGCTTCTCGCCTGCAAACTCGATCCCAGAAATCCACTGCTAATCTGTTTGCCGTGGTGATAACCGGGGGAGCCCGCCCGCCCGTCCGCCGGCGTCTCGTCCATCCTGTCAAAACAGCCGGCTTGCGCTTCCGAGCAAGCACAAAAAAAAAAGATTATTCCCGGCTTTGCACTTTGATGAAATTCCTTTCCTTCTCTGTCCATTTTACCGCGACCAAATTCGTTTTGGCGCAGGCTTCAACTTTTTTTTGTTCGGTTCTACGATGCGTTTTTTTTTGTTCTCGCGCTTGTCTTCTGGTCTGATGACGCATCGGCATGCACCACGCGGGTAGGGTGGCTTCTAGAATGCCAAATTTGTGGTTGCGGGTTTTTAGGCATCAAAAATGTTCCAAATTAGCCGTTCTTGGGGGTCTGATTCGATCTCGTTTCCGCGGGTCTTTTGTTTCCCCAAAAAATGTGAATTCGAGAAGATGACTCTACTGTGCTTCGCTGCAGGCGACTCTCGACTCTTGGTGACTGCAAATGGGTCACCGAGGGACCTAGTAATGGCATTCTGAGTTATTTGTCCTGCAGTTTTTGCAACTGACTTTGTCGTGCGTTTTTCGACCAAAAATTGGCTCAAAGCTTTTTTTTTCTAAATTTCGACCGGGAAAAGCATGTAAGAACTGTAGAACGAGCAGCACGAACTGTCAAAATAAAGTTGAGTGCTTGAATGCCAACACGGCTGTTGCCAGACGCAGACAGACGTTCAACGTTCCTCTGCCAACCGGGGTGGTCTCCAGAGACTGTCGCCTGCAGATTTGGAGACGACAGGGTGTCACTCTCAGCGCCTGAGGGGCTTTTCGTGCCCGCTCCGCTCTCCGTAATCCCCTGCAAATCCACTCACCGATGTCCTGTCAGCGCAAGTCTGACTCTGGAGGCCTCAGAGGGGGGCAATTAGCGCGATCCGGTCAGTTGCGCAAGTTTTGAGAGCGACCACCCCCCCCCCCCCTTGTCCTTCTTGCCCTTGGCCAAGGCAAGTCCGGACTGGAGCATTGTGCATCGTCATCTGCGGCGACGAGCGAGCACTAACTGAGTTTGGGGCAAATTCCGGTCGCGCACACCCTCCGCTCGCGCGCGCCGATGCCCATTTCTCGAGAGGAGGATGGAAGAAAAGGGAGGATGAATGCAATTTGCACCAAGTCGGTCGCCTCCGGATACGAACTGTCGGCGACAATTTACTTCCTTCCGTCGCTCGCATTTGGTAATGCTCGTGTCCATTTGGTCCGCGGGGTAGTGCACTTATTTGGTTTTAGAACCAACTTCTGACCGGTCTGATTTATTGCCCATGATTATACTAATATTTATTTTTTTTCGAAATGGATTCTGCCTAATTCGCCTTTTTTTGCCCTCTGGGCACTTGTGGGGTCTTATGCCAGTCCAGGATGCCACACTGATCGTGCCCTGCTGCTTTTTGTGTTTTTTGTTTAATCCCGCAACCACAACCACCAGTAGCGCGCCTCCATCGATCATTCATCCCCTCTGCCACGGCCGCGAGTCGAGTCGCACATGTCCTCCGTGAAAAGACGGATTGATGGTCCAGTCCGGTCCACCAGCTCCCAAAAAAAATAGACGTTGTGTATCGTTATTAATGGATACGCACGTCCCTCGTGGTGTCGGGTGTCGCTTCTTTTCCAGAAGCCAGCGCGAAAACTGACTTCCGAGCTGACGGTCACGGAAGTCGTTTGAGGAGAGGATGACGCAAATCCTACATAAATACATCTTTTTTTCTTTGTTTCCAGGAAGGTCCATCATGCAGCGCCTCTCGTGCTGGTTCGAGGACCATCTTCCTCTCCGGCGCCTCGGCTCCCGTCGCGCCTCCGCCTCCTCCAAGCATCACCAGCTCCAGCAGCGACGATCGACGTCTTCGAAGCCTACCTCCCGCTTTCCTCTTGCAGCCATCCCCCGGCCGGATTGCATGTCCGTGTCCTACATCGAACCTCCTCGCCTTCGTTACGATAATTCTTTTGACGGTGAGTTTATTTTTAGGGATGGGATTACGGTGGATTGAGATTTTCGTGCCGAAACCAGTGGTTTGAGATTTTCGTGATGAAACCACTGGTCAAAGATTTTCGTGCCAAAATCTCAAGCCAGAGATTTTCGTGCCAAGATCTCAAGCCAGAGATTTTCGTGCCAAGATCTCAAGCCAGAGATTTTCGTGCCGAAACCTCTAATCAGAGTTTTTCGTTCCGAGATCTGTAATTAAAGTTTCTTTCGTGCTGAGATCTCTAATCATGCTAAGCCATCTGGTTTCCGCATCATACTTTTCTTGGACTTTGATCGAAACTTGTAAAAAAACAATTTTACGCTCTCGCGTCACTTTCTGCGTAAATTGATGTATCCGGGCGTACGATGGCTGCCACTTAGGGACCGCCGTAGTGAAATGGATTCGCTATTCCCAGGCTAGGCTTTTATTTCCAATTTGGCCACTCTAGATTTTTTTTTGTGGCACAAAGCGTACAAAACGAAAAACCAACTGGTTGGCCATTTTTTTGTGATTTTTAGTTTTTTACCCAAATTTGCCCTCAGGGACGCTTTGTCTCTTCTGAATTTCGTTGCAACTGCTTTTCTGGAAGCGAAAAGTAGTTTTTTGGACATCAAGTGCATTTTCTGCGTATCTGTCATCCTCTTTTTTTACGTGCAACTAAATCTTTTGGAGAAGATGTCTGAGAGGCATTGGGAAACGATAGCCGGCACTCCACAGGGCCTGGGAACGACCAGGAAATGGCCCTGGCCCGCCTCCTTTGGCACGGCTGTTGCTGTGTTGCCGGCAACTTGACACTTTTGCCTCAGTTTTAAACGACAAATTGCATCGCTTTTCAGAAAACCTGGCTTTTGACGGCATGTCAGCATCCGCGTTTGGACGGCTCCCGTCTTCAGCTGGACCACCGCCAGCCCCCGCTAATGGCACGACAGCGCGTTTACCCAGGACAAATCCCTGGGTCGCCGTAGGCCCCAGTCGTCAGTACCACTCTCTCTACCGCAACACGCAGCAACAACGCGTACCCGCATCCCAGCTACAGGAGCCGGTACAGGCCTGCATCAAACCCCGACCCCCTCCGGAGCTGCTTTTCTCATCCATGGATCGCTCCGCCCAACTCCGGGTCAAGAGTCTCGACGAATCCACGTGCAGCAGTGGCTATGGCAGTCAGGATAGCAGGTGGGTTCTTATTTTAGTTTTTAATTTAAAAAACTCCAAAAATATGCCAAAAATGTGTGTTGTTGCCACTGACCGGAAAAGAAAAGTCCGGAAGAAGCACTCGCACTCTTCCGGGTCTTCCTTCCGGCCCAACCGTCCGTCTGGGGCCCCTATTTTGTCGATTGTCGATTTTCGGTGGTCGATGAGCCGTGGGCAGTGCCGCAAAATAGCTCCGGACGGCAGCGGCGGTGGTATGGTGGCAAGCCATTTTTCAATTTGGGGGCGATGATCCGCTTAGGATAGGAATGCGACGCAAATTGCATTGCGCCGTAGCCGTGTGGGACAACCAACTCACTCACTCAGGAGATGCGTTTTAGCCCGGAGAGCTCGACCCACTCCCCCGACTGGCAGCAGCCCCGCAGCGTCGAGGAACAGGCCTCCATCGAGTGCCGCGTAGACGCCGCGCCTGCCGTCGACGACGGTTATGATCTCTACATGGACGATGACCACGTGTATCACGAACTGGAGGTTAGTTTATGAGATTTCTGGGTCTTGAAACGAAAAAATTATTGAATTTTGTGTCTTGCAACGAAAATTACCGAATTTTGTTTCGTGACACGAAAAGTTACGTTTTGTGTCTTGCGACGAAAAATTGCGTTTTGTGCTTGTCTTTCAACGAAAAAAAGCGTTTTGTATCTGTCTCGCAGCGAAAAGTTGTATTCTGTGTTTTTTCAATGAAAAAATATCGTTTTTCAGTCCCTTCAACGCCTCTCCCTGTTGTTAGAGGACTTCGCGTGCTCATCCGAACTCGGATCCCCAGAACCGACAGAAGACGTGCCAGCCTCGTCCCGCACGTCTTCTCCCATCTACGCCGTGCCGTACGACAGCCGCGCGAGTCTGGCGTCCGGCTTTGAGTACATGGAACCCCAACCGACGAAGCAGCCGCTCTCCATCGAGTCTCCCTTCTTCCGCCAGCCCCCAACCTCCGCAGTCCCACGTCGCCTGCCCCGCACCCCCGTGGAGCCCCCAACGTGGCACTGCCCCCCACCCCCGCCAGCCGAGGAAGCAGCCGCTGCTGCCCGCGATCGCGATCGTCGCAGGCGATCTCCACCCCCCGCCGACGACGGCGACATCCTCGCCGAGCTCGACAAGCAGATCCACGAACTGCAGCAGCAGAGTGACGCTGTCCGCCTCCTCGTCGAGCAGGCCAAGGAGCGACAAGAGCTCCGGGAGCGCACTCGTCTCCTCTGCATGGAGCACATCAACGAGCTCAGGAAGATGCGCTGGTTCATGCGCAACAACTTTGAGCTCTGTCTTTAGCCCCGCTTGTTTTTGTGTCACGTCCCGTTCGCCTGCCTAGAGCTTTCCCAACACTATACCCACTCCAGATGATTTTTGCACTGTACACTTTTTGCGAGATTTCTCTTACAAGCAAATACATACATAAAAGTTGGCCGAGTTAAAAAAAAAGTGTTTTGATCGTAACCGGACCATTTTATCGAAAAACAAAGACAATGCCGCTAAAATTGACAGTTCACAAGTTTTTATACAATTTTACAAGTCAAAGCGCTGTCGTTTGCGCGACCCAATTCGGCTCGAACTCGCTGAATCCCGATTGAAAAGCTTCGATACAGGTGGTGGGACGTTTGGAGCGTCAAGCAGGTACTGATGGCCGATGGCTTGTTTCGCAGTCGTCCGCCAAGACGGGTTGTAGATGAGCATGTCGGCCAGAAGTGCTACGCCTGCTGCGTCCATGCCGGGAACGAGTTCAGACAATTCCTGGGGTTCCCATTTGGGAAATTCGGTATTGTAATCCGAGAGATTGGAAACACCGGGCCATTTTTCTTCACATGGCGTGCCCAGAATTCGGAAAATAGCAAAAAGTTGATCGATTTCGGAATCCCCCTTGAAGGGAGAATCCAGCGTGACGAGTTCGGCAAAGATGCATCCCAGAGACCACATATCAATTGCCGTACTGTACGTCTGAGTGCCCATGAGAATTTCGGGTGGACGATACCACATTGTGATGACTTCATGGGTGTATCGACGACTTGGAATGGTAACTGCGCGGGCTAAACCAAAATCAGCGAGTTTGATGATGCCGTTATCGGTGACGAGCAGGTTGTGGGGCTTGAGGTCACGGTGGATGACCCGGTGCGAGTGGCAGTAGGCGAGGCCCTTCAGCAGCTGGACCAGGAAGCTTTTCACGTAGGCTACAGGTAGTTTCTGTGGTTTGAGTTTGTCAAACAGAACTTTTAGGTCCTGGTCGATGAATTCGAAAACCAAGTACAGTGCTCGTAAATCTAAAAAACCCGAAAAATGCATTTATAAAGATAAAAAATAAAAAACACTCACCGTCAGAGATGACATCATAGAGAGCAACTACATTCGGATGATTGAGTTCCTTGAGCAGACAAATCTCGCGCAGACAGGTGCTCGGAATGCCCTCCTCGTCCCTGAAAACAAATTTTTCCGTCAAAATCGTAAAAATATTTTTTTTCAAAAAAAACATACTTGGTAATATCAATTTCCTTGAGCGCAACCTTTTCGCCAGTGGCCCGAACAGTTGCGTTATAAACCGTGCCGTACGTGCCTTCACCGATGACCTGATCTCTTGCGAGATCCCTCATCTGCAGTTTGCCAGATGTAGCCATGTTCTCATACTATTACTGACCACGACCACCTGTCGCACAGAGTAAATGCCAAAACGAGCACAGCACGATGTCGGAATCCTCCGATGTCGGGTATTGCGTCGATCGCGGTAGGTCCGAGCCGGTGTTTGCTGCCTGCATTTGAAAAAACGCGCGCAAATGAGGGTCCCCGACACGACTTTACTTTTGGCGGGAAAACATTCCTCTGCAGCGATTTGGACAGATTTCCTGCTTTAGTCTTCGTTTTAGCGCGTTCGTGTGCTTTGTTTTCTTTCCTGTTTTGGTATGTATGTTCTGTTCGGGGTGGTGGTTGGCATGCGTGTTCGACTCGTCGACGGTTACGGCTTTCAGTTTATCTTCGGCTTTTGTGAACGAATGTTCGTTTTTTTGCGTTTTAAATTCGCGCATTTTAACACAATTAATTGATTGGATCCGTGAAAAAAGCTGTTATTTTTTCCAGACACCGTCATAACCATGCCTTTTGACTACGAAAATGCCCGCAACCGAATGGCCGATTTCATGCGGTCATTCATCGTTCCAGGCGAAGAAGGCGAGAAGACTTTTGTCTACGCCGATCAGGTTCGTCAAATCGCGAATCGTCTTCAAAACGCTCTTTACATCAATCTCGATGACCTGGAGGCTTTCGACGAGGACCTCTACAAGGAGCTCCGGGCGAATACTGCTCGTTTCCACCAGCTGGCCTATGACGTCGTCGACAAACTTGTTGCCGAAAACTTGGGTGATCAACCTGTGAGTTTTTACCTTTTTGGTGTTATCATTGTTTTTTGAATTTTAGCCCCCAGTTAACGATGCCCTGGATGCGTTTATCTACCAGCGGATCTACCTTGAAGGCCGGCAAAAGGCCGCTGCTGCCGCGGACGGCGATGGCAACCGCGACGAACTCAAAAACAAGATCCCCGTCCAGCTGACTCGTCGTTACGAAGTCTACTTCCGCGCTCCTCAGTTGGATAAGTGCCTGGCCGTCCGGGAAATCCAAGCTGAGCATGTCGGCAGCCTGGTCAGTCTGCGAGGCGTCGTTATCCGTTGTTCGGAGGTCATGCCCCTCGCCAATGTCGTCACCTACCTCTGCGATACCTGTGGCTGCGAGGTTTACCAGGTCGTCAATGGCCCGACGTATTCGCCTTCCCTGGCCTGTCCGTCCAAAGACTGCGCCGACAGCCGTGCCAACGGTCGCCTGCAGCTTCAGCTTCGGGGGTCTTCGTTCCTCAAGTTCCAGGAAATCCGAGTCCAAGAAGTCAGCGACCAAGTTCCCATCGGAAGCATCCCTCGCTCTGCCACAGTCCGTGTAGTCGGCGAAAATACGCGTCAATGCCAGCCGGGTGACTCTGTCCGTCTTTGCGGCATTCTGATGCCCCAGATGAGGACTGGTTTCCGCAACGGCGGTGCTCTGGTCGTCGATACCTTCATCGAGTGCCACGTCATCGAAAATCTCCGTTCCGAGGACGACAAAGGCGTCGACGCTGAACTCACAGATGAAGAAGTGGAAATTGTGAGTCGTCCTGATATTTACGACCTTCTGGCGTACTCCATTGCTCCTGAAATCTACGGTCACACGGACGTGAAAAAGTCCCTTCTGCTCGCTTTGGTCGGCGGAGTTGACAAGAACGCCAACGGTATGAAGATCCGTGGAGCCCTTAACGTGCTCCTTGTCGGTGATCCGGGTGTTGCAAAATCCCAGCTTCTCGGCTACGTCGACCGTCTGGCAGTCCGCAGCCAGTATACGACCGGCAGAGGCTCGTCTGGCGTCGGCCTGACCGCTGCCGTCGTCAAAGATCCCGTTACCGGCGAAATGACCCTCGAAGGCGGCGCTCTCGTTCTTGCCGATCAGGGAATTTGCTGCATCGACGAGTTTGACAAGATGCTGGATTCTGACCGCACTGCTATTCATGAAGTTGGTTTTTTCACTTTTTTTTGGGGGCAAAATTGATTTTATCGGGGCGGATTTTATGAATTACGGTTGATACCGGGGAATCTGGCCTAAAAGATATACGCCGGATCGTAAAGAAGTTTTTTTAATCGTAAATACGTTGTCATGACATCTGACAACCACAAAAAAAGAGGTCCCGAGACATTCGGCTACGCGCAAACGCAACGCGATACTCTTACAACGAAAAAACTTGTTATGCGCGCTTTCCCTCGATTACAGGTCATGGAACAGCAGACTATTTCCATCTCGAAAGCAGGCATCAATACGTCTCTCAATGCCCGTGTTGCTATCATTGCCGCTGCCAACCCCGCTTTTGGACGGTATAACAACAAGAAAACCGTCGAGGAGAATGTCCAGCTTCCGGCGGCCCTTTTGTCGCGCTTTGACTTGCTTTGGCTCATTCAAGACCTGCCCAACCAGGAGAACGATCATCGCATCGCGAAGCACGTTACCTACGTTCACATGAACGGTCACGAGCCTGCATCGAATTTCAAGCCGCTCTCGATGTCTCTTATGAGGTGGGTATTTTTTGGTTACGATATACGATCTTTTGTCATAAAACGCTGTCGAAATTAGGGTTTCGCAACATTTTGCAATTTTTGTTGTTTTTATGATTGTTTATTTATTTTTTTTTTGTTTTTAGGCGCTACATTGCGATCTGCAAAAAACAGAGTCCCGTGATTCCGCCGTACCTGCAGCGACGTCTCGTTGAAAAATACGTCGAAATCAGGGAAAACGCGCGCTCGCACATGGACACGTCGGTTTTCACGTCTCCCCGTAACCTTCTCGCTGTCGCTCGCATGGCAACCGCCATTGCCCGAATTCACCTGCGCGCTAAGGTCACCGAATGGGACATTGACGAAGCGCTGAGAATTCTCGACGCCTGCAAGTCGTCCATTGAGACCTCCAAGCGCCGCGCGCCTCGACCGTAAGTTTTTTTTGCCTCTCTTTTGTTTTTTTGCTGCTGGCAGCGTGCGCTGCTTTTCAGTCGATATGCTTTTCTTTTCTTTTCTGCCGTGCCTCCCTAAACGGCGCGCTGCTCGTGTTTTGTTTTTTTACTCCCTTTTTTTTCAGTATGCAAGATCCCATCGACACTGTTTTCGATTTCATCCGCGACAACGCAGCTGAAGACGAAGAGGGACGCAAGGCGATTTCCCGTCAACGACTGTATCAACTGTGCGCGCAGAAAGGCGTCGACGACATCGCAATCGACAAATGCGTGGGAGCGTATGCCGATGTTCTTATGTATGACAACGACACGATCTACTTGGTCATGTAATTACTGACTGCCACCTCTCTTCATACTCACTCTACCAATCTCATGTATTTTTGTAACTTTTGTTCTCTGACACTTTTTTGTTGTTCAAATAAAGTGCCCGTACCCAACGGGCTGGTTTTGGCGTCGTCGGAGCGTTGTTTTTCGCTGAAATACCTTTTTTTTCATGTTTTTGAGCATTTTGGATGTTCAATGGCTTTTTTCAGGTATCCTGAGGCAAGATGGCTTCTGGCGACAACGTTCTGACCTTCAAGTTGGTTCTTGTCGGCGACGGTGGTACCGGCAAGACTACGTTTGTCAAGCGCCATCTTACCGGTGAATTTGAGAAGAAATACGTCGCTACACTCGGTGTCGAGGTTCATCCCCTCATCTTCCACACAAACCGCGGTGAAATTCGGTTCAACGTCTGGGACACGGCTGGCCAGGAGAAGTTTGGCGGTCTTCGCGATGGTTACTACATCCAGGGTATGTTTTTTGAATTTTGTATAATTTTTCAAAAAAAAATTATTTTCACTTTGTTCAATGTTTTATCGTTTCTTCTTTTCTTTCCAGGCCAATGCGCGATCATCATGTTCGACGTGACCGCCCGTCTCACCTACAAAAACGTGCCAAATTGGCATCGCGATCTTACCCGTGTCTGCGAGAACATTCCCATCGTCCTCGTCGGCAACAAGGTCGACGTCAAAGACCGCAAAGTGAAAGCCAAGAGCATCACGTTCCATCGCAAGAAGAACCTCCAGTACTACGACATCTCGGCCAAGTCTAACTACAACTTTGAGAAGCCCTTCCTCTATCTCGCCCGCAAACTCCTCGGAGATCCCAACCTCGAGTTTGTCGCTATGCCTGCCCTCGCTCCTCCCGAAGTCCAGATGGATCCCAACATGGTTGCCGCCTACGAGAAGGAAATCAGCGAAGCAGCCAACGCCGAACTCCCCGACGATGATGACGATCTGTGAGCGTGAGCATGAGCAGCTGGTGAAGCTGAAGCTGAATGTTGTGTGTTGTGAGCGTGATTATTTCTTCTTTCTTCTCATTATTCTTTATGGTTTGCTATATGAGCCAATTCTCTTGTTGTCTAAATAAATGTCTCTCGACGTAAAAGATGGGGGTGGGGTGTCCTGCGCACGTGTGCGGTGCGTGAAAAAGCAATAAAAACATTTTTTTGGGGGTAGTCATAAAATCGAATTTTTTTTGGCGGGCGCACAATTTTCGATTTTTTCGTTCCCTGGCACCTGTTTTTCTGGCAACGGGCCCGTAACTATGGAAAGTTCATTTTTTGCCTCGTCCCTATTGAAAAAAAGGTTTTTATAACAAAATACCGAAAAAAACACGCGAATTGGGTTTTATAAAAAAATCGTAATTCCCATTTTTCGCAAAAAAGCCTCAAACCGCGCGAAATTGCCCTAGCCTAAAAATTTCCCCTTCCGCAGTTTTACCATTCCACAGGTGCTTTTGTCCCGGGATCTTTTCACATCAATGTACTGCCCGCGAGAGCGATACAAGCAAGACAAGCAGGGGAGACTCGTCCAAGCAAGCAGGACGTTCGCGTCGAGAGTTCCTGCTCGCTTATACTTATTGGTTTGTCCTCTCTCTGTCGTAAAGAAGAAAGAACGAACACCGACGAACTTTCCTTCTTTTTTCCCCCTGCGTCTGTGAGTGATTTTTTCGGGAGGCCAGGCAGCACATCCAGTGGGAGGATACGGCGGCGGTGGCGGCGGCGTAGTGGACACGGAGGAGCAGCAGCAGCAGCTGTCTCGGCCTCCTCCTGGCCTACCGCGTGGGCTGGCTGCATCTCCTCACTCCCTGCCTGCCTGCGTACGCAGCGGTCGGTGGTGGTAACGGCGATGATGATGATGGTGATGATGTCGTCTCTGAGGCTCGGGCTGCGCAGCCTGAGATTTGCGTGATTTTTCCCCCTTGGCAGTTTGCAGCTTGCGCGCGTCGACCAGATTGGCTGGCTGCAAGATCGGACGTCTCTGATGGCTTCGCTACCCTTGTCTGCTGTCATGTGTCTTCGCTGTGCGTTAGGCAACGTTTGCCAATGTGTGATTTGTTTTTTTTATATAATATAATTTTTTTGAGGGGTCCGGGTGACTGTTGTTTGATGCCTGTTTTTGTTTTTTTTTCATTCGTCTCGTGACCCTGTTTTTTGTGACTTTCAGCGCTCGCGACGGGCTTCATGGATACGTTCACCACCGAAGATGAAGAAATGAGTGCCACGGTATCTGCCAGCACCACCACAACAACTCTGGCTACGATCGTCGATCAGCGGGGATGTCTGTGTCCGACGAAGAGCACGGCTCTGAGCGCGACAGACGTCCGCAAGAAGATCAAAAAGCTCAAGAACAAACTCCAATGCGAAGTCTGCAGTCGCGCGGGTTCGGGTTCGAGCCCGGGATCGCCACCGGCACCGGGCGAGTCAGATGGCGTGCTCTGGATCTGTCCGGCCTCGACCTGCACCGCTCTGCTCTGCTCGCTCCACCAGACTGCCCACGCTTCGGCCCCCCGGTCCGGAGACGCTCACGCCTTCTACTACAACCTCAACGAGCAGTTTTTATGGTGAGGTTTTTTTGTAGATGTTTTACTTTCCATTTTACGGTACTGGGGACGGTTTTTATGCATCCGCAGGACAATGACCACCTTTTTTATGAGTTTGTGCCCGCGATGCTCAATTTTATTCCTTGCCATCCGATTGATTTTGGATTTCGACTGATTTTGAGGCATCCAAATTTTTCAAATTTAGCCGTTTCACGTATTCCTAAAAGTTCAAATTTTTTGCTTTTTGGTATCAAAAAATGCCCATTTTCGAATTCCGTTGTATTTTTTTGCATTTACGCATTTACGATCAAAAAAGTCAGTGTATCGTAATTTTTGCTTTTTACGATCAAAAAATCCGATTTTAAAAAATTTGAACTTTTTTTTCTTTTTGTTGCGTTTTTGGGATTTGAAGTAAATATCACTTTTTTTTACGATCAAAAAAGTTCAGTTTTCAATAATTAATCGTAATTTTTGCATTTTGCGATCAAAAAAGTTCAGTTTTCAAAAAATTATCAATTTTATGTTTTTTCCGATCAAAAAACGAAAAAAATTGAACGTTTATGATGTTTTTGTTTTTTACGGTACATGAGACGGTTTTTATGCGAGTTTGTGCCCCGCGATGCCCAATTGTGTTCGAACTGCTTCGTGCCATCCGTCCTGCGCGATTGAATTTTGATTTGGATTTTTGGCATCAGAATTATGCAAATTTGTCCATTTCAGGTGTTCCAAGTGCCGCATGATGGTGTTGACGACGGATGAGGCGGGTAATAGCGGCAAGAATCAGCCCAAACAATTCTGTGACCAGGTAAAGTCTTTTCAAAAGCAGGAGACCGAAAAGTCCACCTCGCCGCTGGCCAAGCAGGCGATGGACATGTCGATCGATCAGTCGTCTACGCTTGTGCCCCCGACAGCCGGTTCACCTGAGTATGATTTGTCTCCGGGATCCGCTGATACAGCGATTTCCAAATCACCCGTTCGTCGCTTTCACACGTCTTCGCCCCTCGCAGGAACGATTCCACACGACAAGGAACACAAAGTCCGTCCGGCCTGTGGACTCTCCAACCTGGGAAATACGTGCTTCTACAATTCGGTGATGCAGTGCATCATGCACACCCACCTCCTCTACGACTGGCAGGAAAGCGTGACCGAGCGTACCGAACTCCACATCCATGGCGGAGAGATTACGTTCAACGAGAAGTCCTTTACCGTCGACTCGGCGACCATCAAACTCGGCGACGCATCCCAACCACTGATTCATGCGCTCCAGAAATTTATCGTCGATTTCCGCTGCGGAAAGGGTTGCAATCCGACGACTCTCTTTTCGCAGATCAGCGTCAAGGCACCACGATTTCGGGGATGGGCCCAACAGGATGCCCATGAGCTTCTGCGCTACCTCCTCGACGGCATCCGCACCGAAGAAAACAAGCGCTACTCGGACGCCATCCGAGAGCACCTGGGATTCTCGTTGTCGGATGAGAGAAACGTCGAGAAGAGGATGGTCATCAAAGGTGCGTTTTTTGGGGTTATGCGATTGATTTTTGAGGGTTTTTGGGGGTTTACGATGTGAAAACGATCAAAAAAGTGAGATTTTCAAAGCATATCTTAATTTTCTTGCTTTTGACGAACACAAAAGTCAGTTTTTAAAAAATTACCGTTTTTTACTATCAAAACATCCCATTTTTTAAATTTCAACGTTTTTTTGCTTATTGTGCGTTGTTTTCGGAATACGATTGATTTTTGGGGTTTATGATGTGAAAACTGCAATTTTTGCCATTTACGATCCAAAAAGGTCAATTTTTATGATTTTATCCTTAATTTTTACTTTTTACGACCATAAAATTCCAGACTTTTCATTCTTTGAAAGTTTTTTGTACTTTTTGAGGCGTTTTTTGGGAATATAATTAATTTTTGGGGTTTACAATGTAAAAAATTCCACCTTTTTTTACAATAAAAAAATCGCACTTTTCAAAAATTAAAATTGGTTTTTTTTTAATTCTTGGTGCATTTTTTTTGGGATACGATTGATTTTTAGGTTTAAAATATTCCTGTTGTTTTTTACAATCAAATAATTTCGATTTTCAAAAATTGTTCATATTTTTTTGCTTTTTACGATTCGATAATCCGAATTTTAAAAACTCCAACGTTTTTTTTGCTTTTTTTGACGGAAGTTGAAAGTTGTTTTTTTTCTATGGTTTACGTGATTTTTTTTGCTTCCGGCATCCCCCGTTTATCCGGAGACGCATTTTTCAGCGAATATGCTTGCCGCGGACGAATGCTACGTGGACTCGATCTTCGGAGGCAGTCTGGTGCAAATCATCCGGTGTTCCAGTTGCCATCACATCTCGAACAGCCTCGAGCCCTTCCTGGACCTCTCGCTCCCGCTCAATGGCGACGAAATCGAAACGTCACGGCCACTGCAGCACAACAACCGTTGCGAGGTGACGACGCCCTCCAAGTCGCAGGCTGCCAAGGCGGCGAATGCGAAGAAGGCAAGTTTCATATATATTTTTTTTCGTGTTCCCTCGTTTTTTGCGTGACATTTGAATGTTTTTTTGTTTGTTTTTAGAAGGCGGCAAACAAGCTGCGAAAGCGCAAAGCTAAGAATGCCAAGGTCGTGGAAGTGGATTCTGCGACGATCGTGCTATCTGAAGATGGATCGTCGGCTGCTGCGGCAGTGCCGAATGCCGTGACGAATGGCGATTCCGCAGAGGCCAGCCGGACCACCACCACCGACAGCATGGAAGTCGATGAATCCGGGGAAGACTCGAATTTCAGCAGCGATGGCAGTTCCAGCTTCGATGAAGATGGTCAGTTTTTTTTTCATTTTAGTTTTTTTTGGGTGTGCGAGGGGATTTTTTTTCAAATTCAGACAAAAGTGAAAATTCATTGTTCAAAACGGATTCAAAAACGAAAATTTTTGTTCATGAACGCTTGTAAACCGCATTTTGTACGATTTGAGGGTTTTTTGCGGAGACGGTGGTCAAGTGGGTCAACGCGGCGTGTTTTTGGGGTAACGAGGGGGGAACAGAGCAGTCAGTCGACAGCCAGCCTTTCCCCTCCCACAACCTCACTTTTGTTGTCCGGACCGCTGTCCCTCAAACAAAAAAAAATTGTGTCATGAAATGGACTTTCACTTTCACATTCCCTCGCTGGATTTCGTCGTTCCACCATGTTTTTGAAATCCCTGCCGGATGCGATCGATTTTTTTCTTTTGTGCAAACATTCACTTCATATTTTTTTGTACTTTTTACAGACACGGGAGCAGCGTCCGAAAACGAAGCAATCAGCGACGACGAGCATTATGAGTCGCCGTCCGAGATCAATGGCCACTCGTACACGCCGTCCGGACAGCCCAACTACGGCGAAGTGCTCGCGGCCGTGCCCAACAACGGCCGCTACGGCAAGCGTTCCGTCATCGACGCGCTCCGTCAGTTCACGGCTGAAGAAGCGCTCTTCGACTCGAATGCCTACGAGTGCGAGAACTGCTGCGCGAAGGAAAACAAGCACGTAAGTCGATAATAATGCGCTTACTCTGTCGATTTGGCCGTGTCAAATTTGACGTGGTTGAACTGGTTGACGCACCCCTGGGTTGGGTTTTGCTTGCCTTTCTTCTTTTCCGGACTAGACGGACTTTTTTCCTCCTTTGCCCAAATCTCATGCGTAAGAAGCAAAAAAACCGAGTCAGGTGTGGTTGCACACGCAATCGTACAATTTTTTGCTCACGGTCGCGGTGGCGGCGATTTGCTTTCCTGTGTGCTTTCGAAGCCAGGAGGAAGGAAAGAATCGGTACGTGCTTGTCCGTCGACATGTTTGCACCTTCTCCTTCCAGCCCGAACCGGCTCAGCTCAGGGGAACCCCCCCGGCAAGCGTATATGCACGCATCCACGAAAGTCATGTAAACAGCAGCAAGCACTGTCCTGTCCCTTGAAGCGCGGCTAGTAACATCAAGCTAGCTAGCTGGCTAATACCCAGCAACCGCGCGCGTGCGACATGCTTTTTAGCTGCCGCCACTGCTTTTTTTCACTACTTTAGGCTTATATGTAATATAGTTCCCATGAGCGATCCTGCAGCGAAAAGCTCAGTTTTTTTGAATTTCGTTTCAGAAGTTGCATTAGTTGCTCGTTTTTCCTTTTTTTGCGTCTTTTTTTTCTTTTGGCTTTTTTGGCGGGACTAATGGTTCAATTTTTGCAGAAATCTTCCGGGAAGAAGAAGCTGGTCGAGGCGACGAAGCGCTACGTCATCTACTCGCCGCCATGCATCCTGACCATCCACCTGAAGCGTTTCGAGCAAATTCACATGCCAACGATGTCCTTCATGAATCGGGCACGCACGAAAAAGATCCGGGGCTACGTCGCATTCGACTTCGAACTCGACATTGCCCAGTTTTGCAGTCGCTACGGGCAACGCGTTAACCCGCACCAGAAACAGGTCATCTACTCGCTCTACGGCGTCGTCGTGCACTCCGGCGACCTCGGCGGCGGACACTACGTCGCGTACGTCAAAAGTCGTCGACGCATGCCCCACCTCGCGCGCTTCATGCAGGCCGCAGCGACCCGGACGGAGCTCATCGCAAAGATGGAAGACCTCCAGCCACGACTCGACGCCGCCTCGCAATTCGTCGTCGATGTCGATCCCAAGGAAGCAATGCGGAGGCAGGACGAAGACGCTCAGTGGTACTACTGCAGTGACTCGTCGGTGAGAGCCGTGTCGAGGGACGAAGTCAGCCGCGTCGAGGCTTATATCCTCTTTTACGAACGCGTTCTGTGATAATTTTTGACTTTTCTTCGCATATACCAATCCCGATCTGGGTTTTTTCTTTGTTTGTTTTTTTGTTGTCTTGTGCGGTTGCTAGATTGACGGTTCACCTGTTGGACCTGCCCGATGGATTTCTGTGCCCCTCCCCGGTCTGTTCTTGGCACTCGGTGGTTGATAGCAATTATTTACGATTCCCGAATGCTGATTCTGATTCTGATTTCCTCCCTTTGAAAATTTGAAAATGTCCGCCCCGAATGTTCTGTTCCGACTCTACTGACCGAAAATCACTGTTTTATGGATGGATTTACGATAATCCAAAAGTTTACTAATTATTACGCCAAAGACGCTGGAGGAAAAACCAGGCCTGACCGGCCCACATCGTTGACTGCGATGGCGCGAATTATTGCGTACCTTGCCTTCGGTCAGGGGAAAAAAAAAGATGCCCAAAAGGGCATGGGTTGTCTTTTGTGGCAATTAGGGGCTTGGAGAGCTCAAAAAAACACCTAATGGCGAAAATGAAGGCAATTTGCGCCTAATCACGTGCGTCACACGTTGGATTAGCTTGAAATTAGCCAATTTCCGCCATGTGTGCACTTTTACAAGATTTTTTTATCGTGTTTTACAGATCTTTCACCCCACTCGTCTCCCATTCACCGAAAAACACTGACTATGGCCTGTACCATCTGAAACTGCGTCCCACAACGATTTTTCTTTCACTTCAAAGTCCACAGCTCGAATCGAGCTCGAATCTCAAACAACGGTGGCGACGGCTGTTCAGCCCAATTTTGGGCCGTCTCTCTTTGATCGCTTTTCTGGAACTCGACGTAAAATGAGTGAGTTTTGTTTTACTTTTTTTGTGTTCATCATCAAAGACGCCTCCGGGCGTTGAATGCGATGAGTCATATTTTACGTTTTCCTCGCTGAACTTTGAAGTTTTGCGTGTTTTTCTTCGTCGATCAATGTATTTACTGGTGGTGGTCTCAAGCGGTGTTCAAAATCTAGAAAAAATAGTCTGGAAAATGCTATCGGGAAGAGATAGTTAGTTGCTTACCTGACACAGCGCTTATCTAGAGTCCACAAGGTGTTCCTGATTACTGATTACTCCCCATGATGTTTTGACGCGTGGCACGCACTCTTTTTTGCGTTCATTCGCTGATATGAGCACTTAGTTAGACAGCAATGCAAAATGGCTCGTCCCTTGGATGTCTCAAAAATATATAATAAAAATCAAGCAAATGTCGGTATCCAAGCGAACGTGCTCGCGGTATTCTCTTCTCTTCCTGGATACCCATTGCGGGAGCGGGTGGGAAAAAAACTTGTTTAGCAATGTTTTATCCCCCCCAGTGTAATTTAATTTCACATTGGTCTGCGGTGATTTGATTGTGCATCGTATCGAACGACGACTCGACTCCTTAGCGTGCCTTATTGTCACGGGGGAGCTCCAAACGTGATTTACGTTCGTTCACATGCTTCCTTGCGCTTCCTTGGCCTACGGTTGTTGGCGGTGGTTCGATTAATTAATTAATTAATTAATTAATTAGGTTTATATATTTTTTAAATGCATCCGTCGACCTTTAACGATAGGTTGTATAACCATGCGTCCAGGTGAAAGTGGAAGTGGTGGATCCCTCGAGACCGGAATATGCCCCGAGACCGGTACCGACACAATATATCAGCATTCCGTGTTTGCACAGACGGTAAAAACAACATGACAAATCGAAGGAGACGCTCTCGTTATCAAACATGTTTTGGGCAGCGTAGATTTTTTTTGACCTTTTTTATTTTGGTGATAAGATAAATATGCGTGTCTTGATTTTTTACCACCTAGGGCAAAGTCGAAGGTCTCTTTTTTTGTGCGCCCCCGGTTAAAAGTATGATTTTTGGTATTTTTTGATAGCAATGGCCTCCTAGGCTGTGGCCATCCATCTATCATCACACTTTGCAGTAAAACGGGTCCTAATTGCAACGCAACGCAAACCACAATTTACTATCGCGCTACAAAATATGTGACCGATCATAAAGTCAGCAGCAATGACGATGACGGGATTTTGTGTATTGTTATTGTTATCAACGCGCGCGCGTAATACACAAAACACGTGCCGATGTGGGTTGGCCGCCCAATGCGAAATGTGATGTGTTGGACTAGACTACAACACACCTGGTACGCGATGTTTAGTCTGCGCTTCCCTTCTGTAATCATCGGTAAATATACTTATATTTAAAACCATGGACAAAATCGTCGCAGGAGTCAGTTGATTTGGGTTGTGTGCATGCGCGCAAATTTGTTGATTTGATCTGAGTTGAATACGGATGCCATCGCTGATCACTTATCAACTCTTCGTCGAATTCGTCCGATTTTATTATTTTGTCAATAACAACGGTTTTGGTAATTTCGCGAGCGTTAGGGAGGGATATGTTGATTTTTTGTTGATACAGCTGACCCCACGATTTTTTTGTTGTTGATAATTTCGTTGTTGTGCAGACCTGGACTGATCTGTTGTGAGTTTTGTATTTTTGAGCATAGAATAAGTTGCACGAATAAATGCTCGTCTAACTTACACGACAAAAATTCATGTAAAATTTTCAATAAGTCATGAAAGATACATGTAAATTTGTGAATTTTCGTCGTGTAAGTTTGACGGTTTTTTTGCCCTCAAAAACCCCAAAAATGGCAAATCCGGAACTCGCATGGCCCCCTAGTTAGCCCAGAAACCCCGCCCTCTCACTCACGATTATCATCCACGATTACATTACGATCACGCGTTTTCGCTCCAAGACCCTTAAACCCTTAAATTTACCACGCTTTAGGTCCTCCTCGTTGTGATTTTGACGACCTACAGGCCACGAGCACAGATCCTACCCCAGCCACCACCAGCACCAGCACCAGCAACGACGTATCTGCACGACTGGCGCCCATGACGACGCAGACGATGAAGGCGGACGCGACGCGGCCCCCTTCTTCGGAGAGCAACAACAACGCAGCAGCAGCAGCAGCGGCAGCGACGATTATCAACGACGGGTTTTGCGTAAATGCGACAGCGACGAGCTCCGGCGTCGACCTAAAGCTGACCAATCGAACCGCCGCTGCTGCTGCTCGACGACGACGACGACGTTCAGGTCAGAAGGCGGCAAGCAGTCAGCGTCTGTATCGTGGTTTATCATTGAGTCTGTATTCACCGGCGTCATGCTTGTCTACTTTATGAGCTTCTGGTTTTGGTGCTTTCTGCCCGCCTATTTTGCCTATCGATTCTTTCTCACCGAAACCGGCAAAAGATGCATCACAACACTTCCCAGAGATTTGAGGTGGGTTTTGGGAGGGTTAATTGGGGTTAAAAATTGGCCTAGGAGTACGGAATTTGATATTTTTACGGTTTCCGGACATAAAATGCTGAAAATTGTATTTCTAAACTGATTTTTGGCATTTTTTAAGGTGCGATTTATCGTTTTTTTTATTTTTCATAGATTTTCATACAAAAAACGTCGAATGATTTTTTTTTGATCAAATGTAAATTTTTGCGCCGGTGTTTATTTGCAAAAATTCTCTTCTATCGAATATTCCAACAAAAATGTTGAGGGTTACTGGTGTACATTCTTTCAAATCGATCCGACGCCTGTCACTCATGCGTGATGGCTACTTTCTTGGCTTTAACCCGGTACTTTTAAGAGGACTACGGTTGCTCGTAACCGTAAAATGGAAGATCTACCGTGCCCTGGCCCAAAACAGGCCTTTGCATTCGTATTTTCTCGACCAGGTGGCTAAGCATCCCGAAAAAGAGGCTGTCGTCGACATCGAGACCGGACGCAAATTCACGTTTAACGAATTTAACACATTTTCAAACAAATACGCCAATTATTTTGCTGTGAGTTGGGATTTTGCACCTGGATGGATGGGGGAACAAAAGGTTACGGTGGTTTTTTTTTCAGGCAGAAGACTACTCGCAGAAGGATGTTGTCGCCCTTTTCGTGGAAAACAGCCCTGAATTCTTCGGCCTGTGGCTTGGATTGTCCAAACTCGGCATTGTGACTGCCTGGATCAACTCTAATCTCAAACTCGAGCCTCTGGCTCACTCTATCCGGGTTTCGCATGCAAAATGCATCGTTACGTCACCAACGCTTCTTCCCAGTGAGTTTTGGGGTCTCGAAGGGAATTCTTTACGATGCGATCATTTTTTGAGTCTCGAAGTGATTTTTTACGATTTCTGCGTTTGAAGTTTTCGGGTCTCGAAGGGATTTTTTTACAATGCGTTTCACATTTTTGGTCTCGAAGGGATTTGTCGGTCTCAAAGGGAAAATTGTTTTTTTTCAGCACTGAAGAAAGCCATGTCCGAAGGCTTCCTCGACGATTCTCGGAAAATCTACCTCACAGATGGCACCGCTGAAAACTGCATCTCGGTCAAGGATCAGCTAGTCGACGGATCCGAGCCGGAATCACCGAGCGATCTGAACTTCCACTCGAAGCTTTGCTACATCTACACGTCCGGCACGACTGGAAATCCGAAACCCGCAGTCATCAAGCACCTCCGATACTTCTGGATGTCCATGGGCTCTGGTGAAGCGTTTGGCCTGAGAACGGACGATCGCATCTACGTTACCATGCCAATGTACCACTCGGCGGCCGGAATCCTCGGAATCGGGCAAGTCATAATCCGTGGCGCGACCGTCGTCATCCGACGCAAGTTTTCGGCTTCGAATTTCTGGAAGGACTGCATCGCGCACAAGTGCACTGCGAGCCAGTACATTGGCGAGATTTGTCGATACCTCCTCGCGCAGAAGTCATCCCCGGAAGAAAAGCAGCACAACGTGAGACTCATGTTCGGCAACGGCCTCCGTGCTGAGATCTGGACGGAATTCGTGAACCGCTTTGGCATCGAGCGCATCGGCGAGCTCTACGGCTCGACGGAAGGCAACAGCAATATCCTCAACATCGATAACCACGTCGGCGCGTGCGGATTTTTCCCCATCTACCCATTCCTCTCTGGACTCTACCCCGTGCGGCTCCTCAAAATCGATCCTGAGACTGGTGAGATCATTCGCGATGCCAACGGCCTTTGCGTGACATGCAAACCCGGGGATACCGGAGAGATGGTCGGTGTCATCCGGGAAAATGACCCCCTGCTCAAGTTCGAAGGCTACGTCGACTCCGGTGACACCCAGAAGAAAATTATCTACGACGTCGTCCGGAAGGGTGATTGCGTCTTCAGCAGCGGAGATATCCTTCACTGGGATCGTCTGGGATACCTCTACTTCAAGGATCGCCGCGGAGACACGTACAGGTGGCGCGGTGAGAACGTGTCCACAACCGAGGTCGAAGGCGTGCTCCAGATTATCATGTCTATCGAAGACGTCGCTGTCTACGGCGTCGAAATCCCCGGCCGCGAAGGTCGCGCAGGCATGGTCGCACTCACCCTCGCTCCCGGCGCTGATGTGGACACTGTGCTCGACGAAGTGGCTTCCCGGCTCAACGACCACCTCGCAGCCTACGCGGTGCCGGTCTTCCTTCGCATCTGCACGCACGTCGACAAGACGGGCACATTCAAGCTCAAGAAACGGGTCCTCCAGGCGCAGGGCTTTGACCTTGGAACGCTCGACGGAGATCCTGTCTACTACTGGGATCCGACGAAGAAATCCTTCGCGCCCATGGATGCACAGATGCAGGCTGACATCGAGTCTGGTCGTTATTCCAAGATCTAAGAATTCTATTTTTTTTGGATGGACGGACTATTTTTTGGATGCCGACGACGATCTTTTCACACACACTTGCATGAATTTCACTCGTCTCCTCCGGGTTGTTGTATTTACCTAGCCCCCACCCGCCCCGCTCCGCCTCGCAGTCAGCCAGCCCGAACTTCATCCGCCTCCCGCTCAGTCAGTCACCAGTTTCTTTCGTCGTCTCCGGCCCGGCCATTACGCGTGTTTTTTGTCCCCTGCCGATAGCGGCCTTTATCCATGTCTAGAGAGAAGAAAAAGAATAAACGCATTCCGAAATGAGTCCGTTTATGCTTCTTTCAGGAGGACAAACACAATTGCGCGCGTGATAATCGAGAGAGGGGAGGGATGCGCAATACATATAAAAATGGGGCGATGGTGGGTGGCAAGCTACCTGCCGTAATAACCGCTTCCATGATGGTAACCGCCACCACCACCACCTCCGCCGCCGCCGCCGCCGCCGGCTGATCCGCGTCCGGGCATGCCTCTGCCTGGTGGGGGTTCGCGGTAGTTGGCTTTGAACCAGTTGATCAGGGACAGAAGTGTTGTAAAGTGCTTGTTTCGGAAGCTGTAGCCGTAGGATTTGAGAGTGACGTATTCGTGCCGACCGGAGCCGTAGGAGAGCAGGAAGCTTCCGGGATACTTGGCGCTTACTGTCAGACAATATCTGAAAAAGACCAAAAAATTAGTCAAAGCCTATCGAGGTTTTGAAAATAACCCGCGCGTTTTTTTGTGGCATAAAACGACCCGTAAAAAATTTCCATTTCGGACAAAATTCGAAAATAGTGTACAAAAAATGCGTCATTTTATATTTTTGAATGATTTTTGCTTTTATAAGCAATTTTTGATAAGAATTTTTACTCAAATGATTCTTACAATTTTTTTGCAGTTTTTAATATCACTCCGGACAATCTTGAACCCTACTCGACCCAAAATCAAAAAACTCACGGAATGCGTCCAGGATGCAGCTCTTTTTCCGTCTGGAGGAAAGCATTGATCTGCGCGCGATCCTCGGCCTTGATGTGGTCCAGAAAGTAACGATACTTGAAGATTTCACGGGCACTCGACGCCATGGGATGGACAAAACGGGCGAGAATTTCATCGAGATCTTCGAAGGATTCGTTGTCGATATAAAGCGTTTTGCCGATGTTGAAGTGGTGCTGTTTGTTTTCCTCATGCACGGTCACGTGCTGATAGACGCCGTCCGTGACCTTCCACGTCACGACCAGATTGTCACGCGAGCTAGACGACGGCCGGATGATGGCTTCGCCCTGCTTCATCTTCTTGAGCATCTTCTCCGCGTCCTTCGAATTGATGTTATGGAAGTTTGCGTGCGTGATGACGCGTTTCACAAACGACGTCGGTTCACGACGCATTCGTTTGAGATCGAGGGCAGCATCGTCGTTTTTGCAGCGCTCGTAGTCATAGTACTCATCGAGACGCGTCGTCGTCGATGCCGCCTGGAGATCGCTGGACTTACACGTCAGATTGCATTTGAAGCGATCCGAGTCGATATCCTTGATTCGAAACGTCAGCGTCGTATTTGGCTTGATCATGCGCGTCCATTTATCCTGGATGGAGTCATGCTCGTCGGAGAGGTCCTTCCAGAAGACAGATCCGTTCATGCCGTTTTCCAGGATCACCCGATAGCCCAGCGGGCGTCCCGGACACTTGTCATAGTGATCGAAGACATCCTCGAATTCCGGGAACCCTTCGGTCATGCAAAGGTTGCACTGCCACTCTCCGGTTGCCGCGTTGCGCTTCGGATGCTTGTCATCCTCCTGGAGTTGCTTCCGGCTGTAGAACAGACCTTTGACGTCGCCGAGGACAAGTTTTCCAGGAGCAAAGACATTCTCCGTCTCCGGCGAGAGAATCCTGAACATTTCCTCGTTCGTCGGGGACATGTACGGCTTTCGTAGATCCTTGTAGCGATAGGCGAGTTCGGCGCGGATGTCGTGAAGCGTGACATTCTTGTCGCCGAGGCCTCTGCTGTTCATTTCATTCGCAAACGCCTCCAAATCGAGGACCTTCAGTCTATGCGGGTTGTTGATGACTTTTTCAATCGGGGATTCATCTGGATCGTTGTCGTCTACTTCCAACGCGTCGGCCGCCATCTTCCGTGCAATTTCATAGGATTCTGGATGGACTCTGGATCCGTCGAGGAGTTCAATGTATACGTGATCATCCTCGATTTTCGTAGCATCGACGATCAAAAATCCCGCGCAGTTCATGAAGACCTTCGGGCCGAGAGAGCAGAGTTGGATGAGCCTCGAGCGGCTGTCAATGTGCTGCCCTGTCGTGCGGAAGCACTTGACCACCGCATTCGCCTTCCTCGGACCCAGGCCAGGAACGTAGGGCAGCGGAGCGCCCCGGAAAGGGTAGTCGAGGAGAGCGTTGAGATCGACGCCAACCTGAGCGACCTGGCTGATCGTCTCCTGCTCGAGGCACCACAGCAGATCGTGTTCAGAAATCATCTTTTGCAGGGGGTGCCAGTGGACGCAGAGAATATCCCGCTCGGAGGTAAACAGCCGAGTCACCTCCACCAGCGGGTCCGCCAACTGCCGAGCCATCGACACAGCCTGTCGCTGAACTGGCACAAAATCTGCCATCTCTTGTCTCGCCAGCATGGACTGCGCAAAGACCTTGGCAATGTCGTTGCGGAAGATATCGACAGAAATGACCTGGGGAAGGTCGTTGGACTCGACGAGTTGCTGCACCACGCGCATGACATCCTTGCGCAGTCGTTCGGCGTCCAGGTTCTCGCCAGAGATCGTAATAATGTGTGGTCGGCGGTTCAGAATGAGCTCTGAGAGGATTTTCAGATCTCTGGCCTAAAAAAAACACAAACAAATAAAAAAATTTAAAAAAAAAAGTTGTTCGAACTCACCTTGGGACAATTGTTATCAAAAGGTCGCAGACGATCGTAAAAGTTAGCCAGTCTGACGTTGTCGATGACGTCTCCGAGGTGATTGACGACGACGGCAAAAGCAGCGAGGTCGGCTTCGGGTGCATAGGCGATAGACATGATGCGCGTATCGTCGCCCGCGCGGTCACCGACGCCGTATTCGTCGTCTTCGTAGGTGAACGTCTTTCTGTAGCTTGCAATGGCGATTCGCTCTTTGTACGCATCTTGGACGAGCTAAAATTAGTTAAACATGCAATCCGATCAAAGCAAGGCAAAAAAAACAGTTTTTTTCTGAGTTTTCGGATTTAGTGCCCCAAAATTTTTAGGTTTGGGGATTCGAAAAGCCTAAAAAATGGTCATAAAAGTACAAAATATCCACCAAAACCTACAAAACAGTATTTTCGCTTCAGGAGCCTTTCAATTCATATTATATATTTTTTTTAGTCGGGCACCCAAAAAAAGTCAACTTACTCTTACAATTTCGTCCTGGGCTTCACGCAACAAGACCCCGGAGATTTCCTTGATGAGTTGCGGGAAAAGATGCTGCCTGAGAGCCTGCGTAACAGCCTTATTCCTCAGCTTGATCCACGAAGCACGGGGAAGGCCGTCGTCCACGACGTGCTCAAAGAAAGTCAGAAAAGTGTCGTCGAAATTCTCATCCGTAGTTTGACCGAGAGTGATCGAAATCTCGATGAGTTTCTCGTCCGACGCGTGCTTGAGAATCGCGAATTCTTCGTACTTGAATTGACTCACGGGCTTGTTTTTGAGGTAACGCAGTCCAAAGACAGGCATGGAGTCTGTGATCATGTCTCGGCCTTTTTGAGTCGGCCACGCAGAGACCTCGGCGATGCCACGGGCAAAGACGCGGACACGGTTGCGAAAAGCGAGTTCTCGGGAGAGCATGAGAGCTGTGTAGCGCACCGCCATGGCCACCATGTCGGCGGGGTTCTTGATCGTGCTAAAAATTGAAAATCATCAAAAAATGAACAGAAAATGAAAAAAACGTGCTAAAAAATAAAAATCATCCAAAAATGAACAAAAAATAAAAAAAAACACGTACCTTCCAACAAATTCGATAGCCTGGTCTTCCGGCATAGTTTCTGACGTTTCCAAAGCCCCAGCTCGGCATTCCAGAACGGCATCGGCAAAATCGGTAACAGAACCGGAAGTCAGGTACTTTTCCGCGAATTCAGCCACTCTTTCCTGCATTGCAATGTCGACGAACGTCTTTTTGGTCAGAGTTTTGAAATGAGGCAGCAGAAGATCGAGAGCATCGCTTTCCGAGATGGCACCGTTCTGCGAGGCTTCCCAGCGTCCGACCTGGGCAAAGAAACGGGCATAGCAGGTTTCAAAGAGAATTGAAGCATCGTTGACTTCTTCGTTTGTCGCAGCGGACGAAATCGCAGCTTCGTCGCGATACGTAATTCGCCGAGCGCTGGTTTCAGCATTGGCTTCGAGGTAATCCCGAACTCTTCTGAATAGCGCCAACAGCCTCTGTCGTCGATGGTAGATTACTTGAAACTGAAAAAAATCATTTGTGTGAATAAAAACTTTTTTTTGATAAAAAACCCACTCGTTCATCGTAGTTGTAAACTCGCCAGAGATCAGACTGCGTAAAATCGCCGTTGAGTGACTCTTTTCGGTAGAAAGCCATGAATGGCACTTCCCAGCACTGAGTTCTCAGGTAGTTGACGACATCCGCGAGGCGTTCTTTGAAGATGTCGGATTCGGAGTTGATCGGGCGCGGGGAACTGTCGATTTCGGTGTACGATTTTTGGATGGATAATGCAGACGAAGAGAAGGCAACACGCTGCAGCCAGGAGGCTTCCTCGAGGTACTCTTCATCCGTGCCTTCGGTCATTGGCACTCTGCGGGTCTGAAAACGTGAAAAAATGGAATTTGAACAAAAAATTAATAAAAATCGAATTTTAATTCAAAAAAGGCAAAAAATTGGTAATTTAACATAAAAATGAAATTTTGACTTAGAAATAGATTTTTTTAATTTAAAAATGAAAAAAATAGAATTTTTACAAAAATAATTTATTTTTTTATAAAATGCCCCAAAACTGAAAAAAATCCAAAACTCACGATAAATCGTTCCGGACGATCTTCAGCAATGATATTCCTGTCCTCCTCGGTGATTCTCGCCTTCTCGAGTTCATTAGGATCCAATTCCTGGAGCAGCTGGAGTCCTTTGGGCCTGCGTTCCCGTGTCATGCCTTCCTCATCGGATTCGGCTTCTTCCTGACCCTCGTCGTCGTAGAACTCGTTCATGTCAAAATCATCGACGCCAAAGATGTCATGGACCTCGCGCAGTGTCTGCTCGCTGACGCCTTCCATGCGATGCCGCGTCTTCTTCCTTGCGCCGTCGTCTTCGACGATGAATTCGTCGGCTTCTGAGACAGCGTCGTAGTCTTCTTCATCGTCGTAGCCGTCTTCTTCTTCGTCGACGCCCGGTGGATGCTGAAGAGTTTTCAAAAATACTAAATAAAAATTTTTGAGTAACTTACGTGGTGCGGAACCTCGTCATCGTCCTCGTCGTCGTCGATGACGGCTTTGGCGGCGAGTCCGTAACCCGTGTTTTCGTTGATGACGGCCAAATCCTCGTCGGAGAGCTCGTTATCGCTGGAGTGTCTCGAAGACCTCTGAAAAACACATTTTTTGGTCAAAAATTCCGAAAAAAAACACAAATTCACGCCTGAATGCCAAAAACAGAAAAAACTCACGTCATCATCGTCGGCGTCTTCATCGATTTCGTCGTCGTTCTCGACGACAAAGCCTGCCATCTCCTGCTGGATGCGGGCATCTTCATCTCCGTTGTCTTCGTCATCTTCCTCGTCTGAGCTTCTAAACCGTGCAAAAAACCAGTTAATTTCAACATTTAGTCAACCAAAGACTCACACAATGCGGTGCTTCTTCTTCTTCTTGCTCTTCTCAACCTTGCGCTTCTTGCGAACGGGTTGCTCGTCGTCCGAGACTTCGGATGAATCATTTTCCGACTCCTCGGCTTGTTGATCGAGAAAATCCATGATTTGAACGCTCTATCTGGAATCTCCTTGTCGCTCTTGTCAGACAGACGCGGCGAACGAGACTCAAATACACGTTATTTTACGAATAAACTCTGGATGACGCGATACCCGATCGATAATAGGTAAAACTGGGATGGAAACGAGTGCGTAAATGAATGAAAGCCGGTCAACAAGGAAAAAACCCGGCAAACATATCCAAGAAAATTGCAAACAAAATTTTCGTTGTAAAACTCGTCGCAAAAACACTTGGCTCGGAAGGCGTGCACAGTGCGCGCATTTTTAAAAGTAATATTATTATTTTTGTTGATTCATTACTGTTTTCAACGCAGGAAAGTAATATTCTTTTGGTTGATTTACAGTTTGCAAGTAATCAAATAGGTCGTTTTGGAACCTCAATTGAATTGACTTTTGTTTTGCAGAATGTGCATGCTTTGATGCCTGAATATGCATTTGCAGGGATTTTTTTGTTCGAGGTGTATGCACATTGGTCTGACTCTTCGGCGACGCATCGCGATGGGCCAAGTTGTTTTTACGCATCGCATCATCTGGCTTATTTTGTCCGGGGAGTTTTCTCTCGATTTTTGAGCACACGCTGTTGCCGCGAGGTACTCAATTGCCACTTCAGCTGACTTCCCGAGAGGAGCACAAGCCAAAAAAGACGACAGACACGAGCTCACGAGCTTGGCAGCAATCTTCGAGTTCTGCCCTAAATTGACGTTTTGCCGTGGTGGTGCTATGATGATGCATTATTGCGTTTCATCGATGAATAAAGGTTTTGTCTTCTTCTTCTCCTTCCCCCGCTTCTGTTATTCGGAGGATGTCATGTCCCGGGTGGCATCCATCCTGGGATACTCGAAAGTAGTAAAGTAGCCTCGGGCGGGGATTTAGTTGCTTGCAGGGTGGCACACGTCGTCATCGACATCGACATCGTAGTTTACGGAGAGGGGGTGGGAACAATTGGTGCACTCGTCTTTGTTTGTTTTTTTAGGCCATTTTTGCCTGTTGAGCAGATTTTGATTCGTTGTGGGTGGATTCAACGGATCTCTGGGATGGGCTTGTTTTTGCAGAGGGGTTGCCTGCCTTGCACGGCGGGCTATTCATGTGCATGACTTGCCCCGGCCGCGGCTGACAGCGTTGCACGCGGCGCGGGAGATCTTGATGCGTCGTTTTTTGTTGATGGACCGCGGTGATAGGACAAAGCCCGACGACGCGTCAGGCTCTTCTGCTGCACCGTTGCCGAATTTAGCCCACATCAGCCCTGACTCGTCTGAAAGGTCCATAGTCCGAAAATATTCGTTCGTTCGTAAACATGGCAACACTTTCAATGCCTTCAAAGTTGCCCCTTCAAGTTGTGACATTGTTCAAATGACAAAAATAAAAAAAAAATAAAAAAACAAGCTGCCCCTGAAAACCGACAGGACTGCTGTTCATCCTCGGATTGACAAACCAACCAACCGGCATCCTTGTCTTCTCGGGGTAATGTACGTAATTAGGCCCGGGAACATGCATTAGGCATGAGAGGTCCGTCCCCGCTGCGGCTTCATTCACGCCAACCGACACGTGAGGAAGTGAGCCAGATTTCACTCCCTCCCCCCCATCCTCCAACGAGCTGCTGGAATGGAGGGGTTTTTGTCCCGCTACCGCAAATGACCTCTATTTTATTTTGTGATGAGCTAAGGAGGCTAACGTGTTGGCGCGGCCCCGAGAGTGCCGCCTGGCCCGAGGCTGAGTGGCTTCATCGTCGACAGCGGCAACGGCAGCGGCGGCGACGGCACGCTTCCGGTCGTTGCCCCTCCCGCCCATCGTTGCCCGTCGACGCCGCCGCGGCCGCGGCCACGGCCACGGCTCTGGCAATCTTGCCGCGCTCTCTCCCCTGCATCGCGCAGTAACTCTCCTCTCCGGGCATTTTTCAGCGCATTTGGCTTGCAACAACTCCCATGACGTCACCGAGATGGTTGTTAACGCCATGCGATTCCTGGTCACCTCCGGACTTTTCATCATCGTTGTTCGGGGTTTCCACATCGATGACGACGATTACAGCGAGGTGGGTGGTCAACTGGATTCTAGGTAGGAGGAAAACAACTTCAGATCATGACTCGTGTACGGCAGAAACGGGCTGCTACCAGGCAGAACACGACCCTGGCTTCCGAGAGGAATCTCGACCACGACCGGTCATCCAGGTCCAGGTCCAGTCAGCACTACGAAGCAGAAGGATCCCATGAACAGCGGGCACACGACGATACCTGCAAGGAAAATGATATGCTTTCCAAGGTACGGTTTTTGCGATCTCACAACGAATGGCTTTTTTTCGTTGTGAGAGAGGACAGTCTCACAACGAACAACCTTTTTCGTCGCGAAACCAGTTAAGAAATGCTGGTGTACGGTTTTGCGGTCTCACAACGAATTACTTCTTTTGTTGTCAGAAAAGCCGGTCTCACGGCGATTTGTTACAATTCACCCATTTTTGGGTATCGTAACTGATAATTACGATGGCACCGACACGCACATGTTTATTTTTAGATTAAAAACTTAGATATGCATTCCTCGAATGCCAAAGCTCTTTTAATTAGCCCTTTATCAAACAAAGTTCCAACGGTTTCTTTTCGAAGAGCAAACAATAAATCCGTTCAAGACACAATTTTCATACCAAGTATCTTTCAGACAGTACTAGAAAGCGTCATGCACAGCTACGATCGTCGCTCGGTGCCAATTGCCAGCGGCGTGGATGTTAAAGTCGACCTGATCATCCAGAGCATGTCGAGCATCTCGGAAAACTCTGCTTCGTTCACTGCGGACGTGCTCTTTAGTCAGATTTGGATGGACCCAGGCATCGCTTTCGACAACATCACCCGGTACGTACGAAGGAAGTCCATCTGCATTTTTTTTCTGGTCGGAGCCCTGATTGCCCCGGACTCTTCCGGTGGACACAGGAAGCGCGTTTATGCGTTTTTCGGAGCACTGACTGTGCGGAAAATTGAATTCGAGCGGGGCCAAAGCAGAGAAGCCACGTGCTTCTGCTTTTGCAGCAGGAATGCATAATTTTGGTTTCTGGAGTGCCGGGGAGGGCGGATGTCACGAGGCCGTGAGCACTGGCGTTTTCAGGTGTCTACCGAATCTCACGTTGTCCCACCGGGCGATAGAAGACATCTGGCTGCCTAATGTCTGCTTCCAGGTGAGTTTTATTCGTGTAATGAACTTTTGTGAGGTCAAGGGTTCTCTGCAGAACAGTAAATCCACTGCCATCCACATGAGTCCCACGCCCAATATTTTTCTGCTCGTCTACCCCAACGGCACTATTTGGGTCAACTACAGAGTCAAGGTGAGTGCCATTTCATCACCTATGCATTTTAGCTTACCGTAACCCCTGATTTCCAGGTAGAAGCCCCGTGCGAAATCGACATGTCCGCGTTTCCGGTGAGTTTTCAAATTTACGATAAAATTTTTTTTGTCAGTTTTACAAACTTTTTTTTCAGTTTGACTCCATGAGATGCTTCTTGCTCTTCGAATCGTACTCTTTCAACGTTGGCAAAGTCCGGCTCGACTGGTACGAGACCGGTGTCATCGTAGACACCCACGTAGGCCCCTCACCTGTCCTCACCTCGCTCAACCCACAAATCCATTTTTTTCAGCAAGGCAAGATGGCCGACTACGAGCTCATCAGGCACACGTGGGCCAAGCATCAATTTTTCTACCCAGCGGGTCAGTGGGATCAGCTCCAGGCGACTTTTTACTTCCGACGCACCTTTGGTTATTATATTCTCCAGCTCTACCTCCCGACCTACCTCAGTGTTGTTATCAGGTACAGTTCGCACATACTCACCGATAAATGTAATTTTTTTTCAGCTGGATTACATTCTGGCTCGACCCCAAGTGCCTGCCCGGAAGAACCACCCTCAGCATATCCTCGCTCATGGCGCTCACCTTTCAGTACGGTAACGTTGTTCGCTCGCTGCCCAAAGTGAGTTACGTGAAGGCGCTCGACGTCCATGTTTTTGCCTGCATGGTAAGCTATCTAAAGTTCTCCCAAGGTCAAAAATACCAAAATTCGAATTTTTTTAGGGCTTCATTTTTTTCTCGCTCATCGAACTGGCCGTCGTAGGGCATGTTGATAAACTCGCCAACCGGGAACGCAAAAAACACGAAGAGGAAGTTCGGCGCAAAAAATCCACAAGATCTGACCTTTTCAACAACTCGAGGCTTTACGATACCAGGTAGACTGTTTTTTTTGAATTCTGAAACCCCGCCAAAACGCGATTTCGTGCCGAGAGTTCATTTTCGTGTTGAGAGTATCTTACCCTCTTTTTTTTTCGTGTCGAGAGTTGTTTTTCAATCAAAACCCTTTTTTCAGTCAATACAAAGACTCCGGAGCATCTTTCATGCTAGCAGACACAATTGTCGACCGCCGCCTATCCTCTGCATCTCGAGGTGGTCCTCTGTCGACCACTGCCGTCGGTCTGAAACGGCGCTCGCTCTCCGTCACCCGTCTAACGCTCAACGAATCCGCACTATCGCGAATTCGTAACTCGCCTTACTACGCGCACTCCAGCAAATTGCTACGATGGCGGCAGCTGGAGTGGACGGGAGAACGCGTCGACAAGGTCTGCCAGATCTGTTTCCCGGCTTCGTTCGTCGTCTTCAACTTCTTCTACTGGCTGTACTACAACATGGAATCTGCCAAGCTCTACGAACGCATGCTCTCCGACGTCAACCTCTCCGGCTCGTACACAGCACAGTGACTCGATTTTATGGCCATTTTTCGAATGAAGCACCACCCTTCCCCGCAAGCAGCATATCACAATCCAATCAGTATCTGGGAAGAGGGCGTTTGAGGAAGAGACGCTCGTGCGTCTGTTCGTCGTTGAAGATAGGCGACGACATGTAGTGCGAGATGAGCTGCTCCATGGAAGCAAACGAGCGTGAGCCGATGCGGAAGGTGCCGAGCTGGCGGTCAACCTGCACCCAGAAGTGCATGTTCCTCACCGTACCCTTCAGCGAGATGGAGTAGTCGCCAGCGTTGCTCTCGCTATCCCGAACGAGGAAGTCGCCCTCGATGCCGCGTGCGTTGAGCTCGGATTCGCTCTGGTTGCGTGAAATGAGACCGTAGTACCACTCTCGGTTGGCGTAGGGCCCCCGCAGGGCAGGACCAGAAGCAGCTGCGGTGTCGACGACTTTGATGTAGTTGGTGGGCACGAGGCCGATGCCACCGGATGCATTCCGTGCTTTCCACCATTCTGGATCGTGTGCGGGGTGCTCAATAACATCCAGACGTTCGCCTTTTCGGAAAGACAGCTCTTCTGGACTCTGCGCGTTGAAATCATACAGGGCAGTTACCACCTGAAACTTTTTGCAAAGTTTTAAATCGATTTTTGAAAATTGAAAATGAATCAGAGCAGAAAACTGAGCAAAAAATCGAAAAAAGAACGAAAATTGTGAATCACAAAGTATTACTTTTTTCAAAAGGAAAACGAATATAAAACCGTAACCCAGTTCCATCTAAATTACGATCAAAGTAAAAAACCGTAACTAAGAATTATATACGACAGTTGAAACTCCTGTCGCGACAGTTTTTTTTTTCGCTGCGAGATCAACCAACCTCAAGGACAGCAGTTGAAACGTTATTGTCAGAAGCAGGCTGATAACCGTAATCTGGAGCATACGGTTGAGCAAGTGGTTGCGCGTGCTGCGTGGCCGCGGGTGCAGGAGCAGTCGTGACGGGATCTACGTAGTTGGAGGGAAACCATCCGGTGACGCCATTGCACTCTCCACGCCACCAGCCATCGGAGCTGCGTTCGACGACACTGACGGTATCGCCACGCGTCAGCCTGAGTTCATCCTCACGCTGGGGTTCGTAGTTGTACTTTGCGACGGCGTAGCTCGTCTCACCCATCCTGCCGCCGCTGCTTGTATTGCCGCTTCCACTCGCGCTGGTGGTTGTTGTCTCAGGGCCGCCGCCGCCGATGCCGCCGTTTCTGGGCTGATATTGCTCGATTGGAACCTAGAAAAAAATGCATACACGTGAGCGATATTTGGGATAAACAATGTTCTTTTGTGCCTGTAGAGAACGAATTTCCACTTTTTTTCTCCCACGCAGTTTAAAAATAGCGCAAAACAAGAATTTATCTATTTTTAGTAAATTATGAAACAAAAAAAAATATTTATGTAACGCGAAACAGCCGGAACGCAGGCAAAAACGCCGCCAACAACCGAGTCGATTGGATATGAGAAGAAGAGCAGTGCACTACGCAACGGAAGAGAGCGGTGAGGAGGCAAACCGGCGCTGCGTTAACGCCTCGACAAAAAAGATACGCACAGAACCCGGGTGGGGCCAGTGGCAGCTTGCATGCACGCTTGGGAACCGTTCGATCTCGCGAAGAACATTATTAGGCTACAATGTACCTCGCGAGACAAAAGGTGTTGGTTGCGGATTTTCGAAGATTACAACGCAGCTCAGCTCGTCTTTCTTCCGAAAGAAACTCTAAGCAAGCTCCGTCGATAAATGCAACGAGGTGCTTGGATTTTTTTTGAGATGACTGGTTGCTTCTAGTGGTGATTTTTGTTCGCGCATGCAGAACAGGTGAATATTTGTCTTTTGTGGGCCTCAGACCCACAAAAGACATAGTTAATGAACATCGACCGGGGCTAACATAAGTTTTATTTTACAAAAAATCCGAAATTTTGAAAACTAGCAGTTTTTTTTGGAAAAACAAGAAATAACTCACGTTTCCGTTGGAAGGCGCAGCGAATCCGTTCTTGCACGTACTCCCGCTTTTACCGAGGCCCTTGAGCGTTCCTTTGGCTCGATCGACGAATGATTCCCGGCGCACAAAATTGGACGGCACAAATCCGACCTGCTGCCTGTCGTTTTCAACCTGAAATTTACAGCACAAATAAATTGGAATTTAATCGATTAGTGTGCTTTGAATAAGAGGATAAATTCATGTCCGCCAGCAGGGGGAAAGGTGGCTGGTGGCTGGCGGCTGCCTGCCTGTCCAGGTGGTACGCGCGGGGGAAAGCGAACGAATGCGAGTCGCTTGGCTCATGCTGGCTGACTGACCCTTCTGATGACAGCTTCGCCCGCAGGTTGACACCTGAGCTGGACCAGGACCAGAGGAGAGAGTTTTGGGAGAGGGGGGACACGAACTGGAAGACAAAAAGGTGCAAAAAAACAAAAAAAAACACAAATGAACGAGTGCGCTCAAATCAGAAAAAAGAACACGATCATGTATTCGATCATTCGTTCATTTTTGCTTGGACACGCTTTCCCGGGACCCGGGGGCCTAGGAAGAAGAAAAGTGCGACCGACCAACCAACCAACGTTAGCCAACCAGGTCCGCGTCGATCGTCGACAAATAATAGTCGGAGGAGGACGAAAGACATCACAGAGACTGAGCTGAATGATAGCAGCATGCTTGCTGACCGGACGACATGTGTACATACGCATGTCTTCGTCGTATTCGTCTTCGTCATCGTCGTTGCACTCGGGTTCGCCCCGAGACACAGGACGCGCCTGAAATCATCAACGGACAACGGGCTAGGCCCCAGAGCGTCATCGTATACTTATATTATACGTACATAGATACTTGGTTTGCCTTATCGCCCCCCTCCTGCTGAGAACACGCTTTGTGACAGAAACCGTGAAAGAAATGTGAAACCCCCCGGTCCCGTGAAAAAATGGATAGAAAAACGCGTGTTTTGAACAAAAAATCTCTACAGCCAGGGTAAACATTGCCCCGAAATTGATCCGCGCTCCAGGACCACATTTTTGTTGTTATTGTTGTTCGTTACGGTAACATAAACCCAAATATAGTGCTCAAATAGGCCGCTGCACCTCCTGAACAGAAAACTACGTCGTCACCCGAGGTAAGATCCTTTTACGGTTGTTGTGTATTCTAGGTGTGCAAAAACGTGTTTCTGCAAGCCCTGCGTACACGACGGACGAAAACGCGTCCGTTCGTTTGGTGACGAACGAACGTTGCAACGTCACGGACCGGCTGATGACTCACTGACCGCAGAAAAGACGTCTTCTTCGTTATTTGCTGAAGAAGAAGAAGAACACAGCCCCAGTCCAGTCAGCGTCCGGCGCGCGCTGCCAGTTCACTACGCTGGCCCCGCGATCATCCAAATCACCTCCCGCAACGCCCGATGACCCTATAAAAACCTAACGACATCCCAAATGATGCATAAAACAACACAACAACGGACACGAGTTCTAAATACGAGGTGACCAACCAATCGAAAATCGGGTAAACAAACAGCCAGCATGTGCCACAAAAAAAAGATTCTGCACTTACTCTCCACCAATTTCTGGAATCGTCAAGGAGCCGAAATCGCTCGTTCTTCCGGAAACTCAGCTCCTGGGCGTCCTGAGCGGAGTAGTCGTACTTGGCGACGACGTAGACTTCGTCAGAAGCCATATGGCCACTGCTGCCTGCTGCAAAGGGCAATTTTAAGATTCAACAGTCGTTCAACACGCGTGAGCGAAAACAATCGACCGTGTACCACGAAACACGCTTGGATGGATGGATGGGCGTTGGTTGCTGCGAAAATCAATCGCAATCGACAATCGATGTCGACGGGGACCCGGGCCGCAACAGAACAGAACAGCGGTTGGCTGTGGCACCACACCCGTTGGTTGTCTGGCCCGGACATGACTGACTCCCTTTTTTTTTGTTCTGATGTCCAGGCCTCGTCGTCGTCCGCAAAAAAAAGGCGATTAAAAGTGTCTGAGACCCCTGGAATTGCAAATGAGCCCCGCGCCGTCATCCTCCGTCATCAGCTGCCGCCGCAAGGCAGCAGTTTTGTTTCCACAGCCGACGCGTGGCTGCGGAGGAAGCAACAAACGATCGAGCAGCGAGCAACGAGCACCGAGCGTCCGAGCGCGAAGCAAACGAAAGAAGCGCCGCGCGAGTGGACGAAGCGTTCGAATTTCAAGCAATCCCACGAGAAATGAAAATCATTCAGCGCCCGGCCCGGCCCGGACAGTCGGGGCATGGATGGCATGAGGATATATGTATGCCGTCCGTCCACAACTTGTCACCTCGGCGAATGCAGCCTAAATTTTTTTTGTTCAATTTTAGGCCAAGCGTGCCCGGGGCGATGGGCGGCCTCAAAAAGTGCAAAAAAAAGGGCGTGAAGCAAAAACGACGACCGAAGAGGTCAGACGACGATCGGCCAGGCAGGCGTGGCTGGCGCGCGACCCACAAGGCCCCCGGACACGGACAAAAGGAGAAGACACTCGATGCGCGATGATGCAGCCGCCGCCAACAAGCGCAAGCAATGTTTCGTGTCCGGGCAACACCCCGACTCTGACAATGAGCGAGTAAGCATAGGTGAATAAAAAAACACCCCAACCATCGAATGGAATCGAATCGGTCGCCGGTCACCGGACGCCGGCTGCCTGCACAGACTGCGGATGGATCGCAAAATAACAACTGGCGTTTTCGTTTTCTGAACGGCCAGTCAGCCAGCCAGTCGGGTGGTGGCGATGGCGGTGACGGCGTGCATCTCTCTGACAACCAACCGGTGTGCAAGGAGCGAGACACGTTTGTTTATTGGCGTAAGACAAAAAAAAGCGCCGGCCGATAGATGCGAGCAAAAACGAGCAAAACCCGGTCAACGGAATATAGCAATAGCATGGAACGCGCCGTTGCTGCCGCGCCGACGCGAGCGAGCGCCTGCACGCTGCGTGCCTGCTGCGACGACCCCAACCACGACGACCGGGACCGGGACCGACCGGGCGCGTGCCAGTCCAGAGACAGCTGCTAGGCGAGAGTGGATGATATGCAGGCAGATTTGTTCACTCACTCGCGCAGGCCAACCATCCAGGCAGGCATGCAGTTCCTCAAGATGCGGCTGCACAGATATTTATTTATTTATCTAGATAGCCGGGTGCATGGATGAACAGCACGGCACACATCTCATGTCAGTCATCTCATCTCATCTCCGCTAATGGCTCTGCCTGCCACGCGGTCAGTCAGTCGGTCGAAGGCCACGCGAACACGAGTAATCCCCGGGATAAACCAAAACTCTAGCACGTACGCACGCTGGCTACGTTATCCGCATCCCATTGATGCCCTCTGAAATCAAATCGCGTTCGATCGCGAGAAATCCGTCACTTTCTACGCCCTACGCGTGAAATGCAACACGCCCGAGCCGACGTTGCTTGCGCGTAGGTAGGACCGTCTGCTGCCACATTCCAAGTCGAAGAAGACGTTTCGTTTGCTTGCAAACGTCGTTTTCATCATGTACATTGCATTGCAACGCTACGTACGAAGAAACAAACGACCACTGATTTCACGAGTCGTTTATTCCGAATTATTATCGGGTTCCGTCGTCGTCGAACGAACGAACGAACGCCTGCCATTACACGGAGGACAGAAATTGACCGGAAGCGTCATTTTCGTTTCAGGAAATTGCAAATCAAATCAGGTTTCGTTTCCGAGCACATTTTAGGCTAACCGGATCAGAAATTTCAAAAATAAATGCAAGCGTGGTTCACGATCGATAAATCACGCCGTTGACCCCTCCCTGGAAAATCCGTCCACCGTCGAAAAAGCAAGACCACATTTATTTAGCTTGCAGCGTAAAAAGCTGCTTGCGGGGAAAAAAGGCATGTAGTTTTGGCAAAAAACGGAACAATTCAAAGTAGGGAAACGAAATGAAACGGGACGGGACGGCCGGGAATGGTGATGGATGTCCTCGGCGGGCAGGTGACTCGAACCGGCCTGGAGGCCTGACTGGGACTCGGATGGACCCGGTACAAGCGCCTCCCGCCAGAACAGATTTGTTTATTAGAACGCATCCAAAAACTTACACATTCGAAGAAAAAAATCACAGCAGTGCACAGAAGACGAGTATGAATCGTCTCAGCAGCGCGCTCACCGCTCAGTAGCCCGTCGTCTCCAGATATTCGCCGAGCTTCTCGACAGCCTGGCGCGCCTCGGGAACGGCACTGGATTCGCCTTCGAAGACTCCGATGAGTACGGCAGTTTTCGTCTTGTATGCAAAGAAGCCGGTGCGATCTCTCTTGCCGAAGATGAGGTTCTCCTCCACCTGCGGCACGATGTAGTGGATGCCTTCGAGGTCGGCGCCGACGGAGGGCACGTTACGGACGTTCTCGAAGAGCTGTGCGAACGCGGCGAGTTCGGCGGGAGTGGCCTGTAAGAGAGAATATATACTTTTATCAAGGATCGGTTGCTAATCACTAATTACAAGCAGCATGAATGCTAAAGGCCTATTTTCACGTTCAAAATAATAAAATGCGATTTTTACTTGATACAAAACGACCGTAACAAAGTAACGGGTAAATTTCGTCTCAAAACCCGCATACAAAAAAACCTGAGAAATTTCGTGGCGAAACCCCACATAAAACCCCCGATAGCCTAAACAAAAACATTTTTTGTGATGAATTCGTTGTCGAGGATGCACAATCGGGAATTTGTTTTAATTTTTTTCTTTTTGCGTATACAGAAAACTGATCATCCCAGAAATTAGTCATCGTTATGAAAAAAACCCCCGCCAGCCAATTTTTTGGCAATGTATACAAAAACATCTATGAGTAACACACAAACGTTATCAGTCGCGATGTAAAAAAGCGCATCGCATTAGGGGTTTAGGAGCGATAGAATCGTTACCCTAATCAGACAAGAAAGAGAAAAGAACACGACTAATCAGGAATCAAGGGTACCCCCGCACAAAAAAAAAGAAAACTTACTTTGAATTGCTTGTCTCCATCGGTGGAAGCCCAGATAGCGCCATCGAGTCCGATGATAGCGGCTCGCTTGATGTCAGCCGAGCTATCGAGGAGGGTGTTGACGTACGCTTGCCAGCCGCTCATTTTTGTCGTACGGAATGCTCTTTGGCGTGAAGACTCTGCAACAACTCAACTCAACTCAAATCAACGGGGAATTTGTTATCGATGATTCGCGGAGAAGACGGAGACGAACAAGCTGGACACGAGTAGGCCACGACACGTCGGCTCGGCAATTGTAATCGTTTTTGTTGGTCGGGGGAGGGGGGGGGAAGAGAGGGGAACACAAGGACGCAACTGAAGTGCGCACGCTGCAGCCTGCAGCTCGCGCTCACCCCATGCATGGGGAACACTGCAGCCTGGCTCGCGTTCGTGTTCCTCGCCAGAGACGACCACGCAAATCACGCCAACGACGCCGCCGCACTCGACCGGACCCGGCAACAAAAAAACCCCCCCGAAAGACTGACTACCAGGCCAGAAACGGGTGTGAGGGTAACGGTTGCGGGTTTTGGTTACTAATCGAGGTCCAATCAGGCCAGAAGACGCTGACTCACCCACACCCGAGGCCGGTTGGGTTGCACGAGCACGAATACAAAAAAAATGCAGGTAAACACACAAAACGCGTTTTTTTGGGGTGAAACGTAAAAAAATCATGCGAAACGTGTGGAACCAGGTACCACAGTGTAAAAGAATCGTAAATCCACTCTGTAACATCTCGTAAGGATATAAAAGTCACCAAATGTCGGTAATACCTTGTACGAAACAAAAACGCCGACAAACAGGCGACAAAAGGAGCCTGCTGACGATTCCGATTCTTTCGTCCACGCAACAAACACAGCAACTCGCCGGCAATTACAGGGGATCACCTCGTTTTCTCCAAAAAGGCGCTCCAATCAAATAGAACGAAAATCGCCGTCGTCGAAAGGCGCTCATGTCTGACTGCAAAAAAAAAATATATATATAAATATAAAACGGAACAGAATTTATGTAAAAGAGCATTTAGAATGTCAAAATCATCCACAACAAAAAATAGTGGGAATTCGCGGAGTGGAATCAAGCAACAACTAAACTACCGCTGCTGCTGCTACTCCGATGATCTAAAGCGACGACGACTCCCGGACGCAGCAGCAACAGCAGCCCCGACGACGACGACGATGACAACGACGACCGCGAGTGCATTACAGGCCTTTTTGATCGATTTCAACTACGGAGAGAAGAGAAGTCAACAACAGTCGTTTTCTTCTTCGTCTCTCACTTCGCCCGCCCGTTGCAGCCGCCGTACACGCGGGTCGAGCCCGCACAATACCACCACCACTACCGCCAGTCAACTGACCGACGACGAAGGAGAAGGAGATGACTTGCGCGCGCGCGTTTGAGCCTGCTGGCTGGCTGGCTGACAGAAGAGGACCGGGATGAAACGCGTCCTCTTCCTTCTTCCTTTTTGCTCTCGTCGTGCGCGAAGAAGGAGGAGGAGGACGGCAATGGGCAATGAACAGTGAATGCCAAAGGGGGCCAGATGCGGCGGCGATGCGGGAGAGCGAGGAGCAGCTGGCATTGCCGGCTGCTCTCGTTTTGGTTTGTTCTGGTCTGCGTCCAAGACCAGAACAAAAAATCAAGCACGAGAACAACAAAAATTTATGAAACTGTGAAAAACAAATACATACATACCTTGATCACGTGTAGGATCGCCTGATAAACGCATGGGACACCTTTCCACGATAAACACCTACCGATTACGACGAACGAATTTGAATTCGAAAACCTACCCGCGAGCAAAGCGCGTACAAAACTGACTGCTGACATGTACATGCTTGTTCACCACGATAAAAACCAAACCAACCACGTAAGCAAGCTCCTAGTGGACACGAACGTAACGTAACGCGTAATTTATTTCTACTACCAAGCCATGAGATTGAGATCCGCCCCGTAGACTGAACTGATTGCAGGCGGGCGCAGGTGCGGAGCGTCGGATGCTTGCTTTCATAAACATGAGCTCGACTCATCACCACAAGGGCGGTGGTGGGGTCTAGAAGCCAGTGAGCGATGACTCACCATCGCCCGAGCATTCCCCGCTCCGCAAAAAAAAAACAAAACAAAAAACACCCCAAAAAAATACTACTGCCTGCGATGGATGATGTGCAAGAATAAAAGCGGACTACTAACCATAAAAAATTTTGAAATCGTGCCACGGCAGGCCTGTGGTTTTCGAAATCCTGCGGACAGAACAGGACGCAAACGACAAAAATAGCAGCAATAATGAGTCAGAGTCACAGCGCAGAAATGAATGCGCCTGTGGGCGAGCTGATGAAACAAAATAACCTCCCTCCGCGACTCGACTGGCCGCTCGCGCTGTCGAAAACACACCAATCCTCGGCCCGCTGCCGACTGGCCGGTCGCCGCGCAATGCGACCCCGGTAGGCGTTGTTGTCGTCGGACCAAATCCGTCTTTGTCATCACGGAACAACATCAAAAATGCATTCACTCACACAAAAGGAAGCCAGTCGTAAATATAAATACGTACGGAAATCGCCGTAAATATGAGTGGTATGAGATTGCGGCACCTCAGATGAATATCGCGCGCGCGAGCGCGTGTGTCACGGATTTTGAATAATGGAACGAAAGCCGGAGCCTAATCTGAATGCCAATCACCAGAAAAAAAAATAAGGACCAAATGACTGCGACCAACGTTATAACCGCCTCCGTAAAACCCTGGTTTTTCCCAAAGACCGGGCAAACCAACCTGTAAGCCGCTAACGTCGGTGGCGCGCGCGCTAGAACAACTCAAACAAAAGAATCTTTCTGACTGCAACAAACGACTAAAATTGTTTCAAAGTACCAAAAAAACGAACAACAAACAAAAGTCGTGTCAAGATTACTCGATCAAAAGTCTGTCTGCGCGTTTTCTGTTTACCTAATTTTTTGCAGATCCTATTTTTTTCTTGTTTTTTGTTACGTTCATTTTTATTTCTACCGTTCCTAAATAAATGGTATAATAAATATCGTTCGAAAATTGTAAACCGTATTGTGAAGTATGAGAGGACAACTGATCAGGAAGAGAGAATGAGAAAATTCGTGAGACTTCAGAATTTGTTTTCCTTGCCGTAGAGGGATCTGAGTTTTTCAGACATGTAGTAGGGCTTCGCTGCGCTGCCGTCGTTGGCTTCACCGTCCTCGAGGAAGCAGAGGAAAATCGTGCGGACGCCCATTTCGAAGACTTCGAAGAAGAGGTCGCAGATGCAGTACGCGCCGACGACGACGATTGCAACGGGCACGAAAAAGTAGTATAACTCGATCTGGACGAGACCATTGATCACCCATTCACCGGAGAAGTAGTAGTAAGCCAGGATGCCCATGCCGATGGTGATGGTGGCCTTGCCCACGAAGAGGAGGAACGTAACCACCCGGCCGAGGACTACGGTACGAACTACGTTTCGCGCCAGCAGGGAAAATGAATCTCTCGCCGCAGCGAAGAATCCTTTGCCGTAGATTGCGATCTGAAAGAAAAGTGAGTTTATTCAGGTAAGAAATACATTTTTTTTTCAAAATTAAGTGGATTACGGTAGTTTTAATTTTGCACCAAAAGGAGCAAAATTCCCGTTTTTGGGGTATAACTTACCATGATATACGCATTCTGCGACATGAATCTCAAAATAGATTCGAGGCAGCAGAAGCAGCATTTTATAACGTTGAATATTGTCTTGACAACTGTGTTTTCCGAGGCGTGCATTTTGTGATACAGGTAATCGAGGATAACGCGGATGATTTTGACTATGGACAGGAAAAGCGATCCAACGGCCAGCGATCCCATGTGATACCTAAACGCTCGACCCAGTGACCGTATCACTGGGAGTGCGGGCACGTCCTTCGGCTTCCGGAAGGCCCAGTAATAGCTGGCGAAGGCACCCGCCAGCGTGATGTCCGACAACGCGCCGATGAAGCAAGACAACCAGAAGCAGCCGAACAAATTGTACATCTGCATGTAGAACACCGCATCTGTGTCCTTGGTGACGTTGACAAAGTGGCAGTTGACGCCCTGCAGAGTACCGAGCGAGTCACAGTCGCATTCTCCACCGATTTCGAGCTCGGCGAGAGTCGGTGTCTCGGATGACGACTGCCGGCAGTTGTCATCACCGCTCGACGCCAGCCAGATGGCGATAGTTCCCCATGCGAGGAAGATGCAGACGTGCAGTGCGATCGGCAGAAGCGGGAAAAAGAGCGTCGATAGCATGTGACCCAGGGCTGAGCTGGTTTCTCCGATCACGGCTACTGCGAGCCGGATTCTCGAGCGAACGAGCAGGAAAACCAGGGTTACGATGAGGAACAGCGCCGCGCAGACGATCGCTACAAACGAATCAACCACGACCTTCAAAAACCAACCAGTTCCCAGAAATCGAACTCACCGATAACAAGCCAGGTACGAGGCATCTCAAAATACACACTAAAGACCGGCTGGAAGCTGTAATCATTGATGGCGCCGGCCTGGACGAGCTGATCGTACCTATGCCATGAAAATATAGCCCCCGCCATCAGAAGCGCTATAAGAACAAAAATTGACGCCCAGATGATCAATCCGCCCAGAATCCGCATCACAACGATCCAGATGAAAGCGACGGCGGCTGTGATGCCGAAGAAGACCAGAATCCGGTTCCAGCAGACCGACAAGTCCGCCGCGACCTTTTGGAGGATTTCTTTCGAGTTAACGACACCGTTGAGGACGGTTGTACTGTTCTGCAGCTGCGCGTCGGTTGGCACGGCGAAGGGAATTGCATTGCCAGCTACTGCCTGGCCCACGGCACCTGTGATGCTGTCGAGCGACGCATTCTGCACTGAAGCGATCGTGCTGTTAGCGTCGATGAAGACTGCCGGCATGCAACGGCCGACAACGGCTGCGCTTTTCACCGTGTACGCCGTGCAGTCACCGGACGCGACCAAAGCTCGGAGATCGGCGAACGAATTGATGGAAGACTTGTTGACGTGCTCGTCGCACACGAGTTTGGATTCAACCTGCTCCTTGAAGGTGTTCTGGCTGGCGGTCTGGAGTTGAAGATAGGAGAAGTACTCTGAGGGGCACTCCTCCACGCAGACCTGCCTAGTGGGGCAGCCGGACAGCACAGATGAGTAGGACACGCACTTGGTCAGGTCGAAGAACAACAGGAATGGCCGAGAAGTCATGTCGTAGGCCCCAGGCCGAACGTGGCCACACATCCGGCCCCGGGAGTCGGTGGGGTGCAGGAGCCGCTCCGGCTTGCCCCAGGAAAAGGCGAATGCCGCTACCACGCCCCATCCGACGAGGAAGGCGATGAAGAGGAAGAGGAAAAAGGTGTTGGTGCAGTACCTGCGTGTGAGAACGTGCGGGTTAAACGCCTTGGAAGGTTTATCCTGTCGCTTGGCTATCTTGTACTTTGGCACCTCAAAGTTGGCTGCTCGCTCGCCTATGATGGAGAAACTCGACTCCGAGGAGGGCATCCATGTCGACGCTGTCGATGCCGATGAAATCATCGACGGCGACAACGCCAGGGGATAGGCCGAGGTTGGGAGCGGCGGCAGCGGCAGGTTGGGAGGGGGTGGAATGGGCTCGGAGTAGATGGCGCCCGCCGTGTACGCCGGGGGTGCCGAAGGAGCCGGGCGACGTCCATAGCCCTTCATGCTTCTCTACGTAGTGGACATTCCTGACTGCCTGGCTGCAGTCAAATCCGTTATACAGACTCTACGGCTAATTACACGCACCCGTAACTGCGCGCGGATGAAAAAGAGGCCACTCGCGAGCAAACCACTGCACTGCAGTTCCGTCCAAGCACTACTATGTACTCGGCGACGGTCATTGCAAGTGGAGGTCAGGGGCTCTTCACAGAGACACTGGGGTCGGGTCATTTTTCCCGCGATCCCCGCAGATCAAGAGGGGCAAAATAACGGGGTTTCAGCGCAAAGGACAAAAAAACGAGAGCAATTACACAGAATTCGACTGCGAGCAGCACAAGTTGGGATCAATTGGAATTGGAAGACGGCTGGGGGATACAGCTGCCTCGGGCGCTGGCTGAGGGATGATGAGATGCACGATGATCGTGAGTCATCCTGGCGGTGTGCAGCAATGACCACAGCCATTTGTGACAGCCCTGACACCGTGCGCGACGTCACACGCCTACTACTTGTTGGGGCCGGTGTTCGTTTGTGCGCAAGACCAGTCAGTTTGCAGCGATGACGACGACGATGAGGGTCCTGACGGTTGATGGTCGTTGACCACCCCACCGCGAGGTCTAGAGGGGAAGAAGAGCCGTGGGCTTCCGCTGACTGAGCGACCGGCTATCGCTTCAGTCACGGCTCAAGTGCCTCTCCACGTGGGGAACAAACTGTTCCATTCGCGCAACAATCCATCTATAACTCGTCAGCTTACCGATAAAACCAACGAGTTATCTATCATAATCCCAGGTGGGCATGTGGGAACCGAGTTTGGCGTGTGGTAGAGTTGGGGAGGCGTCGCTGGCCTCGAATGCAATTGAATGCAATTGCTTTTGGAAGACTTGTCTTTCTTGGGGAGGAAACGCCAGCGCGCGTGAGACAAAGACAACAGGTGCGAGAAGACCCGCGTCAAGGACGACGACTCAAAAAACTGAACATTTTACACTAAATTGCCTTTGATTACGTAAAAAAAGGTCTGCACAACTTATTCGAACGACGTACCGCGAAGATTCCTAACGGGATTATGTACACGCCCGAGCGTGTTCTGTTCTGCCTATGGGCTTCGGGTAAACTCGTCGACGGCAACTCGGGCCACTTAGGAGCAAGGAGCGGTTGCCCGCCTGTCAAATGCAAGCTAGGATAAGCCATGCGCCCCGAGTCATTTGCATAATAGATTTGAAATTAATAAGCCAACTTTGAGGGTGTGCCAAAGTGCAAAGTGCCGACAGCGAGTATTAAACATGCAATAAACAAGCACCTACCTCGAATCCGTAAAGACACTTGATCGCTGCGGACTGCCCGGTTTGTTGGGGTCTAAACAGGCGTATTTATTAGTGCTCTTGCCCATGATGACCTCATGCAGAAAGCGGGAAGCACAACTCACCGCCCAAGTCGGTTTGGGGAAGCGGTGAGACCTCGTCGGTGTGGTGCATTGTTATTTGATCTTCACGGGTTAACTTTTTGACGAGAAAATTCACACAACAAAAGAAGCTTTTTTTGCACAAAAGAAGACGGCTCCGCACTTTTTTTGTTGTTGTTAGTCGACTTTGGCTTCCTTCCACAAGCTAAAATCTCAGAACGTGCGTACACGTAAAAAGCATTGGAAAAAAAAAACTAACTTTGCAGCGGTCACTGCTGTCAGGGACTGGACTGGACAATCCGGCGCTCGTGTTTCTGGACGCGTCCGGTTAGGGTAGAACACCGGAACCACAAATGGCCGGCACCTTTGTCGACGAGCGGAAAAAATGCTGTCTGCCAGACGACCACTTACGGCACTGCGCCTCCCTCCCCAACCCTCAGGTATAGAACGTCTCACGGTAACTTCCCTTTCTCACGCGAGCTGGGCGCAGGTGATAATAAGCCACCACACTAGATGTTCCCATGGAAACGATTTTTTTGTACGTACCGGTGACGTGAGTCAGACTGGTTACCTGATGAAGTTAATCTTTAATCGCAGATTCTTTTTTGCTTTTTCAAAAATTTGTGTCACGGAGGACAGATTTGTGGCCTGGGCAGGTACCGGGTCTCACGAAGGGATAAGCCTTTCGGGCATGATCATGAGTGGAATCCAATCCAATCGGCTGCTCACAAAGAGACCACCATCACGTCACATGTGCAGGTTGTATGCGTGTATCATCCCTGCGTGGCCTTCAGGGCCTATGAATGATTCTTCAGTCCATGGTTCATGATAGAGCAAACAAAAGATCGTTGCCCTGAATCAGAATTCTTTAGATGACGAGGGGCACGTCTCGTCTGGGTGGTGGCGTTTCACCGTTTCACATGGAGACAAATATACGCTCAGACTACAGGGGTGCGAGACTTCACTGTAGTTGACATCAACAATATGGAGCTGATACTACGAGATTTGGTTGTACTTTGTTCGGTGATGCCTGCCCGATGGGGGAAGCACGCATCATCTTGCGCACAAACTACCGGTTACAAGGTTTTCAAATTCCATTCTACATCATCGTGTGCGTAATTATAAATATCACACAAACAGACGCTCTTTACAATCATTTTTTTCCGAGAAGGGCGCTTTTTGTGACTATTTTGATCCAGGTTGGAGCAACTTTGTAACCCAGAAATGATGTTGCCGACTCGGAACATTTACGACACCTATTCCAGGTAGTACATATTACGTGGCTTTTGGCCCTCCCGCCTACATGGGGAACCTGTTGTCTTCGTCACGCACGAATGACATCTGCACTCTAACCCCCCGGCGGCGCGGGTTCAATGGTTTCACATCGGCCAGATGAGATTCTGATTAAAAACGGGGACTCGAGGAGACTCGTTCCACGTCACATCCCTTCCACCTCGCGTAATCACTTGGCTGCTGGGTGATCAGTCCTCATTAAACGCCGGTGGGCGTGTACAGACCTGTTTGCGTGTTGACCAGTTTTCTGATGCGCGTGGCGCGAGTGTCACAGGGGAGGAGGGGAACGAGACTGATGCTTGCGTAAAGAACGAACTCACGCTCTCTCCCAGGTGTCAGTTGCCAGTTGCATACATCGATTGCATACATCGCCATGTACTTCGCTTCCGCGTCGACGTCAACGTCGTGGTGGTGCCTTATGTTCCTTCAAGCGTTCCTTGTCTTCTCCGTTGATGCCGCCAAGAAGCAGCGTATCCGCACTCTTGGCGAAGTGGGGTATTCGTGCCCCAACATGGGCCCTAGCCGGGCTGTGCCGACCAGCGCACATGCCGTTCGACCCGGTGATATCAAAATTGTCGCGGCTCTGGGCGACTCTTTGACTGTAAGTTCCGGCTTCATGGAGCAAATTACATTTGACAAATTGAATTTACAGGCAGGTAACGGAGCCAGTGGGTCGACTATTTCTGACGTGCTCTTTGAACACCGCGAACTGGCCTTCCAGGGCGGTGGGGCGAAGACCCTTGAAAAACACGTGACTATTCCAAGTTGGTTACAGACCTATCAATTATGGCCTTTGAATAACGTTAATTGCTTCAGACATCCTCAAAAAGTTTAATCCGGCTTTGACGGGTTTTGCGACGGGCTCTGGCAGGTGGGACGACTGGTCTCAGGCTCACTTCAGCATCGGATTTCCCTTCGCCGAGTCCTCCGACCTCGAAGGCCAGGCCCAAGCCCTGGTGCAGATGTTGCGCGCGAGAATGCCCGACACTTACGCCACGGACTGGAAGCTCATCAACATGTTTATCGGGGGTAATGACGCTTGCAATTTCTGCAAGGACTCTCTTAACAACCCCACCGGGCCCCGGAGTCCCGCGGCGTTTGGCGCAAACATTCGCCGGGCTCTGTTGGTGCTTCAACGAAACTTGCCACGAACTATTGTCAGCCTGACAGGCATGCTGAATCTTCGATTGCTTCGCGACGTCGACAAGGGCAACAGCTTCTGCAAGGGGATTCACGCGCTGGAGTGTGAGTGCTCTTCCGACCCTCGCATATCCGATGCCCAGCTCACTGATCTTTGTACTGGATACATGTCCGTCGAGCAGATGCTCCAGGACAGCGGAGAGTTTGACACTCGGGACGACTTCACCCTGGTCATCCAGCCGTTCCTCCGAAGCATGAACACTCCTCCGCTCCTGCGCAACGGCAGTGTCGATTTATCTTACTTTGCCGCGGACTGCTTCCACTTTTCCCAGTTGGGTCACGCCGCGGTGGCCAAGAATCTCTGGAACAACATCCTGCAGCCCATCGGGCGCAAGGCCACCACCGCTGATCTCACTGATCTCAAAATGCCTCTTTCTTGCCCAGATCCTGTGAGTTTTCTCTGCCTCGGGCGCCAGCCCTCATCGACATACTTTCAGCGATGCCCATTCATCCGAACGACAAGAAATAGCCGCAACTGCTCGGCCTACGTTGCGATGTCTACACAGGATCGCCGCCGACTTCGTTTGCGTACTCGCTAAGGTTTCCTTGATCACGCTTCATACGGGCTACGGCGGTACCGCCAGGTGCTGCAGACAGACGGTTTATTCTACGTAGTTGTATTTACTCGGGACGCCTAACGATAAACAATCAAATTACCAAATTGAGCACCTTTCCTGAGGGTTCATGTACGACTGAGCAGGGCAGTTGAACGCCGTCGCAAATTCGGGAATGTTGCGGAGCGTGCCGATAACGCGGAAGCGAGGTGGGCTATGCACGTCTGTGAGCAGTGTGTTCTGTAGATCTCCGGTGCTTTCAACACCGCACCAGAAAGACGCGAACGACAGGAAGAACACCTGATCTGCCGACCAGAAAGGCACGGAATCAAAGCCGGCTTTCTGGCTAGCGTCGAGGTTGGCGAAAGCCTGGTACGATGCCTTCAGTCCGGCGAGATCGGCAATGTTTTCGTCGATGGTGTTGCTTCCGTTGACGCATAAAGGACCGCTAGGTCCGTCGATGCAGTACTTGTTAAACTGGTTCACTATGCACTGAGCGTGCTGTTTGAACTCGGTTTCTGACTCGGGTGACCACCAATTGGAGAGGTTGCCGAAGGCGTTGTACTGTGCGCCGTTGAGATCGAAACCATGAGACATTTCATGACCACAGACAGCCCCGACCGCACCGTAATTTACTGCAGCGGGGAACTGGTCTCCGAAGAAGGGCTCTTGCAATTCTCCGAGCGGCACTGTGAGTGTATTAGTCGACTCCGAGTACCAAGCATCGGTCTCGAGCGGTGTGCCGATGAATTCACTGCGGTCGTAGGGTTGATCGACGGAGAGCAACTGTTTTTCAACAGCCCAGCCTCGAAGCATGAGGTTCAGGGCGATGAACGACGCGTTGGGCGTCTTCAGATCCTGGTAGTACACCGCCTGTGCCGTTTTGTTGAGGATCCAGTCGGGATACGAAATGAGAGCATCCATCTCCGCGGCTTTGAACAGCGCGTAGTTCTTTGTGACATTGTCCATCCACGTTGAATCCTTGATGAGTTGCGTCAATCCCGCTCTCACGTGGGCCACCATGTCTGTCACCTTCTGCAAATCAAATAAATTATTTCACGGAACAATAAATGCCACAGGGCACAGATTAACACTTAATTGATGCCATATGTTCCGACCAAAACAGATTTCCAGCAGATGGCAGCCACTTTGGTCTCGTGCTTTACATTATTGGGTTTTAAACTTACTTCCTTGTCACTTGAAATATACGGATGCTGAGTTACAACTGCTTCGGCGGTCGCAAAACTGAGATTTGGCATCTCGTAGTTGCCTTTTACGTATGATAGACACACAGCTTCCTGTGAAGCAGCGGTGACGTTTTGTCCCGTCAAGACGCTGGTAAATTCGGCCAGTGCATCGGTGTACTCGGTGGACATGTACGGAAGGCTGTATTTGATGAGACGCCAGATCTCGTAGTTCCTCAGAGCCCGGCGGGGAGCCGAGTGGAACAGATCCGCGATCTGAAATGTAACTGATTATTCAGGTGTACACAAGTGAATCGAAGACAATTATGTACCGAATCGAAGTACTCCGGGTAGTCAACGAGGAAGACAGCGTCATTTGTAGTCGACACCTTCTGCCATAAAGCAGGCGGCAGCAGACTGGCGAGAGTGGCATTCCAGTTGAGATCGGGCATGTTTTCGTTTAACCTGAAACGGTGACACGGTGTTATGGAATTTAAAAACGTGGAAAAGAAATTACTCTTTGAGCGACCAGAGATTGTTGTTTGCAAGTGCGATGCGGGCAAGAGCAGATGGGGACGCGATTTCTATGTCGTAAGAATAGGTATTGGTCAGGTTGGCGACGGCGATCTCGACGTCGAGCATGTCTTTGAGGTCAGTATCCGAAATTGTTACGTTCGTAAAGCCACTGTCGCGCGCCAGAAGGACACCGACGTTTTTCTGCAATTTTTGATAGGCATCGCGGATGTCTGAAAACCTTCCGTAACCCATTGTTCAGATTTTGTGTTTAGAATCCCCTCACATTGCAACTTGGGGCTCAGGTAGTACTGCTGCGTGAACATGCCAATGCCGAGGGGCAGCATAGTTGGGGTCAGCCAGAGAATTGTCTGCTCCGCGTTTAAGCTGTACTGCAGCGCGTACGCCAAAAAGTAAGTATCGATACCGAAGCTGCCCTTCAGATGCCCAACTTGCTGCTCAATAGACACGGATGAATCCTCGTAGCTAGCGTCGATGAGCGGCCACTTCCCGGTACCGTCGGGGAATCCAGGAAGCGAGCTGTCTTCCGGGGTTCCAGTATGCAGAAGGTGACCGAGCTGTGTGCCCTTCGCTACTTGGATTCCCGCGACATTCATGCAGCTATCGTAAAAGTGCTTAGCCTTTGTGAGTCCCTCAGAAGCCGAAGACAGATCGGCTTTTTCGATTGAGCTCCGGATGAGGTCGCTGACGCCCTGGCTAACGAGGGCGTACTGCGACCAGGAAGTCCTGTACGACGGCTTCCAGTGCTGGTATTGCCATTGTCCGCAGGCGTACTCGTAAAAGTTTTCACACGGATCGGCGGAGAAGTTGACGCTGGACAGAAATTGTTTGGCGATACCCGGAATAACCGTCGAGTTGTCGGTTGTTCGGGTTGTTCGGTATAGTTGTGTTTTGCTAAAAAATGTTAACTTGAACAAAAAAGACAAAAAAAGGCTTTCCCGAGGGATTTCGGGTTTTTTAAAAGACAACATCCATCACAAGTGCATAAAAGAGACATCATAAAACACCTACAGTAACGGTACATTCGTCGCACGTTTTGTCAGAGACCTTGGTGATGACCAGGACAAGCGTAGCAACGTTGACCAGGCCAAAGGCGATGATACCAACGAGAATGGCGGTAAACACCCCACAGTTATTGCTCTTGTCGACCATCGCAGCCTCAACTTGAAACAATGTATGTATTGTTGGTGTGTTGTATCTTCAAGCGATCGGGTAGGGAGGAGGGAACCGTTATCACACAGCTTCTGCTGCTCGTCTAAGCTCCTTCCTTGGCTATTGCATTACATGACGGTCGATGATGGAAGCTGATAACCCTGGTCTTCTCTGTTTGCACTCATGAGAGATGTGTCCGGCTCCCGAGATGAATGACTGACTTTCTGCTGCTGTTTGTGGCCTGCGGTCGTCGCCGGCCGCGCCCCATTGGATCCGTTCCCGGGGTCTGGTGCGACACGCATGCGTTACAGGACGGAAACAATTATTCTATTGTCATTAGCTGGTGGTATTCGAAGCTTATGTTAGCAGCAGCGACGGCGACGGGCGCTTCGATGCGATTACATAATATGTATGTATTGCGGGGGGTTTGTTAGAGCCATGCTGTTGTATTATACAATTGAATGTTGGCTGTTGGCTGTTGGTGTGCCAAGCTAAACCCGACTGCCCAACCAACCAGCCGGTTACGATAATAAGAACCACGTGCGTTCCCGGCATAAAGCATTGTTCACAAATGGCTTAGTTAGCCGAGCCGAGGAACAAAAATGATGAATCTCATGACTGCTAAATATTTAACTTGTGGCATAGACAGCTGAAAAAAACACGCCGACTAGCCCCAGCCTCCATCGACCGTTCATCCGGGCCTCGAAGGCCCCAGGGCGACAACAACTGACCCACTCCCCTCCCCCGGGCTTGCGTCAGTGATGATTGTTCTCGAGGGTTGATCTCCCTGTTGACAGCAAAACAAAGCAAGGCGCAAGGCGAGGGAGGGGGGCGGCACGCATTCTTCCGGATCACAAAAAAAAATAGTCACAAAGCAATCAGCAGTGCAGTGCAATAGAGGCTCTCCTAGGTTAATTTGCAGCAGGCGGCGGCAGCGGCGCGCTCGTCGCACCCCCCAACCACCACCACCACACCTCTGCACACGCGTGTCCGTGATTGCACGGTCGCTCGGCGTGCCCAGGCGTGCTATGCTCTGCTGTCCCTCTCAAAACTACGCTTGAATCACTCTTTTACGTGTGACATTATCCCGACATGGGCAGATCCGACCTTCGCTGGCGATCTGTCGTTATCGACAATGACAAGCAAAAGTAAGTTTTTTGTATATGCTTACCTGGACAGGTAGAGCTTCTGCGCCGTGAAAGGGGAACTGATACGCTGTTTCAAAGGTGTGATGTCAAGTTGTGGATGTTCGTCAATTCTGCATCTCGCCCTTGAAGCAGTGTTCGCTTCACCCTACCGGCGGGATCTTTGGGCTGCCCAGAAACTTCAGAATCTTGATAAAACCCCTTTTTTTCAGCAATCAGCTCGAGTGGGCGCCTCCCGTGCGGATCATAGCCGTCGTAACTCTCTTTGCCGCGACCCTCGACTTGCTAGCTGACTTTCTCCTCTGCGCCAGAATCCACGAGTACCTCCCAAACTTCCAGACTCAGGTAGCGATCAACGCTGCCTACGGGTACTTTACCTTTACGGTCATTTCCATATTCGTGTACGTCTTCGAGATGGTCGACGTCTGTCTCACGCTCAAGTACGACGAGGAGAACGTTTTTTACTCTCGTCTGGCCAAATCGTTGGTTCTTACGTTCGAAGAAGTGCCCCTGCCGGCGTTTCTCAACATTCTGTTCACCAGCGAACCTCGTCTCTCTCTCGCCAATCCCGTTTTTGTATCTTCCTGGATTAAGCTTATCACGCTGTGCTGGGGCATTGTTAAATTCACCAAGCTCCGCTTTTTCTGGCCTCTGCTGCCTCTGAATCCCAAGCATGACGCTGAGTAAGTCCACCTTTTTCGGCCAACTGTTTCCATTGCCGACTCTTACAGCGAAAATGTCCGTCGCTGCTTCACATTTACAAAGTACCGTATCGCGATGATAATCGTCAACATCTGCCACGCAATCGCGATCTACATCGTCATCAGCAACCTCGTTGCGTCGAGCAAGGGCGGTCGTCCGATCGAAGAAGTGCCACCCGCCGTGCGCCGAACTTAGAAACTGGTTTTGTCTTTCTTTGTTTATTTGGTGTAAAAAAAGAACAACGATTAGAAAATTATATTATTTATCTACTTGGAATGGCTGCTCGGACGAAAGCACGCCACACGGAAATAAGCCAACGTGAGGATAATTGCGTATCCCATAGTCCAGCTAAAAACTTTTCTATAATCTTTGAAAGTTTTGACAAAACCTACACGACCCCTGCAAAAATGCCAAAGTAGATAACGTGGCCGCGTTCGGTTCCTTTCATCGCCGGTAGGTCGACATAGAAGGATAGAGGAGTCTTGTCGTGTAGAGAATGCGCTTTGCCTTGTGATGATGGGTGATTTTGAATAACACATGTTTTATCTATGCTAATTTTGTGCACGTGCCATTTGATGCCATCGATGGCACTCGCACGTGCACAGAAATAGGCGAACGGACGTTTTTTGTTCGCGAACAAACACGAACATTTTTGAAATTTTCTTCAAAGAATTGAACGAATTTGAATGTTTTTGATTGTGTCGCGAACACACACGAACAAACATTCTTAGTTTTTTTTCTAAACGAACGCAAACAACAAATTTAAGAAATACCTGTTCGCCAACGAACACGAACAGAACAAAATTCGTTCGCAAACAAACGCGAACGTTGCACCATAAATAGGCGAACGTTTGTGTTTGTTCGCGAACAAATTCAAATTTTTGTGTTCGTGTTCGTTCGAGAACAGTTTTACTTTGTTCGAGCGTACAAATGATTAAAATAATATGTTTGTTGTTCGTTCGCATTTGTTCGCGAACACGGTCAAAAATGTTCGTGTTCGTTCCAAAGCCAATGTCCAAATTCAAGGGCCAGATTTATAACAAACAAAAAAAGTGTAGTCATTTAATATCGTTGGACGATGCCGTGGAGAACGGCATGGCCGACGAAGTCGCGTGTTGCTGCTGGATTTGCTGCTGATGCTGGTGCGCAATTGCCTGTCCGAAGCTCGAATCGCTGAACTCGTTGAAGAAGTTCTGCGTCTGAGGGTCTACGCCAACGCTCGACGAAGCATCGTTGAACTGAAAGTTGTAGTTGTACTGCTGCGAGTGCTGCGCAGAGACGACGTAGTCCTCAGGCGTGAACGAGAGCCGGGGCGTCTGCTGAAAAGCAGCCGGCGGATACTGGGTATCCTGGACGCCGCAGGGATGGTGCTGCTTCTGCTGCTTGGGAGGCGTCTTGGAGAGATCGACCTGCCCTCCCTGCGCAGGATCCAGCGCATCTGCCCGGGCGGTGAGCTTGGCATGGTGCTGCTGGAGGACCCGGGTCGCCCAGTCGAAGGGCACTTCCTTGCCTTCGGGAAGCAGGTGGCGCTCGACGAGCAGCTGCTGCGCGTACTTGGCCATCGTCGACGTGTTGAGGATGATGGGGGTTTCGTGGGTGCGTTGCATCTCGCAAACGTAGTCCACGACCATTTCCTCGACCTCGGGGGGCAGGTGGAAGCCGCTGAGGGGAGCGCCGGTCTGCGATGCTGCGGAGGGCGTCGCGCACGATGTCGGGGGTCGGAAAGGCTTCGCGCTAGGCGTCAGGCTGTAGGATCCAGAAGTCGAACGCAGGTCACGGAATTTGCGGTAATAATACTGCGCTACGTTCTGCGGCACCTGGAATTTGCGAGCGGTGGCAGCGGGGCCGAATTGCAGCACGTAGCGGATCAGTTCGTCTTTTTTGTGGGATTCCTTGAAGTATTTCGACTTTCGACCGGCTGAAAAAAAATTTTTTTCTGCCTCGAGAGGAAATGTTTTTTTCCGGGTTGAACTCACGAATTCTTCCCTCAACAAAGAGATACGGCGACGAATCGGATGGCGCCATCTTCGATGACGAAGACAAAAGCTTGGGCCAGTCCATGTGGTGCTCGCCGTTGATAGACACTCCATCCCCAGCGCCTCCGGTATCGCCCGGTGGCCTGCACGCGCAGTCAGAAAATACTTTGTCGTGTATCTCGGAGACCATAGAACCAATATGTTCCACTTGTCGCGAAAGCTCATAGATCTAAAGTGTATACTGTAACTATCTCCAACCAGCCTGGTAAAAAAACAAACTTTTTGTTCGAGTTGATTTCGCGACGCGTCCGAGCCATTGCCTGTCTTTTCTTCGGCGTCGATAACGCCGCCATCTGTTTCCCGTGGAATTGGAGCGTCAGAAGGCCCGGCCCTTGCACTACCGCTGCCACCAGCACCAGAAAAAGCCAAGTCGCCGCCCTCGCTCTGCTGACCATGAATCTGTCGTTTCGTAACAGAATCGATTACGATTGGGCGTGACATCAAGAGATTGTCACGAAAGCAACTTCGAACAAAGTGAATAGCAAAAATGACAAAGAGCGACGCCGTATATTTCGTCAAAGTTTATGCAAAAACATTCAGAGGACATTTTGCCGAAATCAGCATGATCAGGGAACGTTTCCATTGCTTTCGATTCGTGGCATTGAAAAAGTTAGGTCTTGAAACGATTTTGGGAGAGGGGGTACTGTAGTTTACGATGTGGGATGCTTTTTGGGGAATTTGAGCCGTTCGTGGGAAGTGAGAAGCATTATCGTTGGATTAGCGCTTATCAGAGTTGACAGGCTGTGTAATCAACATTTGTGTGCCAGGTGAACGTGTCCGACCTTGACAGACTGACAGCAAGGTGCAAAATCGTCAAAATGTCCCAACATAAAAAAATCCTATGTGTTACGATTTTTTTTCAAAAATCCAATTTCCATTGATCGTTCAAAAAAAAGCATCAAAGAATTATCAGAGTTGAAAAAACAATGTTCCCTGATGCAAATGAACCGTCTGTTGTTCTCTGAACCCCGACGTCGCAACTCATGGGGGCGACAAAACAAAAAACGTGCAGACCAGAACATCAACCCCTCAAAAAATCATATAACTGCTCTTTTTTTTTGAAAGATCGAAATTCTGTCATCATTTGCCACTCCTTGCTCTGCTCGTTTTTTTCCCTGTAGCAATCGAATCGTCGGATAAGAAAATGAAAAAAACTCCGAAATTGACAGCATTGAGAGTGGTTACCAAGAAGTACCTCGCATACAAAATTTTTATTGCAATCCGGTTCGCCACCGGTCAAGTTTTGCACAAAAGCATGAATTCGAACAGGTAAATTCTGAGAAAAAAAAAGTATTTGGTAACAAGCAAAACCAACCGTTTTGTTGCAGAACAAAAAAAAATTGTTCAAACAATCGCCTCACGTGGTCAACTTTTATAAAGCGAATTTTTCGTGCCAAGAGCATGTATTTTTCTCTTTTTTTGGAGTGCATGCCGTCAAAAGTTTTTACGCGTGAGTTAAAAATCGATTTACCTGAAATCGATGCCGTCCTTTCTTGCTTTTGACAAAACTGGCTTTTTGGAAATTTGGTAGGTTTTTTGTGGCATATTTTCTTGTTTTTGTGTTTTCTTGGCCAAGTCAGATTTTAAATTTTATTTTAATTTCTGTTAATTTGGACAGCGTTCATGAGAGAGGTGGTGCTTGCTTGCTTAGACTGACTAACAAACTAAAATCCGGTGTTGACACTATGTTGTTTGTATACATTCTATTTTAACGGGAGTTTATTTGAACTCTCGCTCTCCACGTCTGCTGCTGCACACGCGAGGACCCGGTTTTTGAGTGATGCGCTTTTCGCTGTTTTGTCCCGTCCCGTCGCCTTCGTTATCTCGCTCGGGGGCGCATCACTCGTTTCGACTCGAGTCAGACTCAACAAAATTTGCTCATTTCTGTTTTTCCCCGGAAGCGTCTTTGGCAATAATTTTTTTTTGTCTGTTTGAAGTCTGCGAGGCGCCGCTGGTTTTTTCTTCTTCTTTTTTCCTTCTTTGTTCGCGACTTCAGACCGGTTTTGTTGACCGCCGCGAGGCTCGTCGCATGAGCCCTGAGCAGCAGTGGTCGATTGATTGATCAATCCATATATTATATGTACATTCGTTTCTTAAAGAAGCAAGCGTTGAGTTGCGTTGTCCTCGAAGTGAGTTGTTATCACCAACCAACCAACAACTCACTTCGGGGAGAAGGAGAACGACGATTGCAACGTGTCGAAGCTCACCTTTTTGTGCTCAGGTGTGGCGCCTGCCTGCATCATGGAGTGTCCTGATTGACGACGCATACTGCAGCCCGTCGACTGGCAAATGGCGCTGTGTCATTTCTACTTCACCTGACCTTGGCCCCTACTTCTTAAAAAAAAAAATTTTCTAAAAAATCGTTGGAGTGTTCGTAGTCCTAATTCGACGGGTTTCATGCGAAACAGACGGTGCTCTGCAGCCAGCAGCTCCCCATCCGCATCCGGTCGGAGCCTAACATAAGCGCGTGTGTTGACTTATCGATTTACGCTCGTATTGCGTTTTTTTGACAATGTCTTTCGTCGTTGATGACGAAAACACCAATCCCCCCCCTCCCAACGTCCATTGTTAGCCTTATTTTTTTCTTCGACGCCTGAAGTCTTGACACGCTCAGGTGTTTGACGCGTTCAAGCGAAAGTATTTATTGTTGGATCTTTCCATTTCCGTTTTCCGTGCGATAACTTTTTTTTTCAAATTTCATTGTCAGTGCGAAAAATTCAATGCGAAAAAATTTTCAGATGCCTCCCAAGGTGAAGATAGATCGCCTTTTGTATAATATATTGCTGGAGCAAGATCTCGTCGACTTTGTAGCTGTCCTTGTCAATAATTCCCTCACCAAAGTCGATCACTTTTCCGATGTTTCAGAAGCTGAACTGATTGTGAGTTTTTGTTTTTTTCCGAACTTTGTCCCCGCTTTTGTTTGTCAGACAGATAAAAAAAGAACGTATCTGCTCTTTCAAAATTTTTACGATCATGCATGCTTACGATACTTTTCACTTTTTTTTTGCAAAAAAACATCAAAAACAGATGTTTTTTTTGTTTTCGATCCTAAAACACATGTTTCGGATTATTTCTTGCACAATTTATCACAACTAAAAAAAACGCTTTGGTTTACGTCATCTATCAAGCCTAAAACCAAAAAAACAGTTGTCCACACCTGGTTTATTGACTTTCGGTGTTTCTGCCCACGTCACTTTTTTCTTTGAATGCGTCATGCATGCGAACGGGCCTTTTTCAGCAATTCGGCCTGCCCGCACCTGGCGCAAGACGATTGCGAAAGGCGCTGGAAGAGAAGGACCTCAAAAAAGCGGTCGCGAAGAGAATCAAAAAAAAGCAACCCGTCGAGTACATCGATGTCGAGGTCAAATCCAAGTCCCCTGTCCCGGAGGAGCCTGCTTTGGTCCCACAGCCGTCGATCAGCCTGGCTCCGGTGCCTGCGCCTGCTCCGACCACAGTCGCCCCCACCCCTGCTCCCAACGGAAATTCCAACGGTGGCTCGACGACCATCTACAACATCCTAAAATCAGATATCACTCTGAGTGGAACGCTCGGCGAAGGAACGTTTGCCATCGTTAAACGAGGTCTCTGGACGAAATCCGAAAATGAGACACTCGATGTCGCGGTGAAGGTTCTCCGTGAAGTGTCACCTGTATTTTTGAATGATCTCCAGGAAGAAATCAATGTCATGTCCCGGCTCAGGCATCCAAGTCTGATTATGCTCTACGGCATCGTTTTTGATAACCCGATCAAACTCGTGAGTTATGAAAAAATTTTGTTTGCACGTAAAAAATTTTTTCGCACACCAAAAATTATATTTTTGAAGTAAAAATTTTTTTCTACGTAAAATTTTTTTTTGACGTAAAAAAATTTTTCAGACATAAAAAAAGTTTTTTTGGCATGTAAAATTTTTTTTAAACGTTAACAATTTTTTCGTACGTAAAAATTTATTTGGACCGTAAAATTTAGTTGCGCGTAATTTTTTTACTGCATAGTATAAAAATTTTGTGTTTTCAAAATTTTTTTACGAGGTCTCTCAAATTTTTTTTTACGAGGATTGTATTTATTTCAAAGTTTTTTTTTCTTAAAAATTTGTGTTTGTACGTATTTTTTTTTTTTTAAATTTTTTTTTTGATGTACAATTTTTTGAACATCATCATTTTTTTAATTCCAGGTAATGGAATTCTGCGAAGACGGCGCTCTGATCAACAGACTCCGCTCCCAGGACAAGCCCCAGCTGCTGGCGACCCAGATGCTGTCATTCTCGGTCCAGATTGCAGCCGGCATGGCCTACCTCCAGCAGATGGGCTACATCCATCGCGATCTCGCCGCGCGCAACGTCCTCCTCAAAGATTCCGAACGCCAGGTAAAAATCTGCGATTTCGGCATGTCGAGACTCGTCAGTGCCAACGACGGCCTGTACAACATGGATGGCGCCAAGAAAGTCCCATTTGCCTGGTGTCCGCCTGAAGCGCTGCGGTACAAAAAGTTTTCGGTCAGTTTAACTAAATTTTGAGGGCTTTGAAGTTGCAATGTTTTTCTTTTTTCAGAGCGCATCAGACGTCTGGAGCTTCGGAGTTCTGCTCTGGGAGCTGTGGTCTTTCGGCGAGGAACCCTGGATCGGTCGGAACGCTCTCGAAGTACTCCTGGCCACCGAGAAAGGCGAACGCCTGAGACAACCGGAAAAGGCACCGAGTCTGATGTACGACGTCATGAACACGTGCTGGACGCTGTGGGCCCAGAAACGACCGAGTTTTTCTGATCTGCAGCGCAGATTGGAGGCTGTTAAGTTTGGATCGCTCGAGGCTTCTCAGAGTCACAAGCCTTCCATTCCCGCGGAAGTGGCCATCGAGAGAGGCGTTGTTTTCACTGTTTTGGAAGAAGTGTAAGTTTTTTGGGAATTTTGATCAGCATAAAAAACATTTTTTTTTCATCAAAATATTTTTTTAAAATTTTTTTTTTGGTTAATTTTTTTTGTCAGAAAATTTTTTTTGGGAGCAAAAAAATTTTTGTCGGTTTGCGGTAATTTTTTTTTGTCAGAAATTTTTTATGTAAAAAAAAATATTTTCGCATTTTATTTTATAATATTTTTTTGCGTTTTTTAGCGTCAAAAAAATTTTCTTCTGTTTTGGTTGATTTTTTATGTAAAAATATTTTTTTACTATCTATTTTTAGGGTCAAAAAAATTTTTCGTGATCCACGATGCCATTTTTGTGGCCATTTTTTGTGCCTGAAATTGAAGTCAAAATTTTTTAGGACCCCAACAACGCTGCTCGGCCAAAACACGTCAACCCGCGAATTCGGCTACCTGCCAAAGAGCATCCTTCGCGCCGTGGCACCGGCTCCCCTCCCCCCGCCCGTGACCACGATGCCGTCCTACCCGACGCTCTCGCCATCCAACATGGCCCACCCGGCCCCGAACAGAACCATCACGACAACTCTCGGCCCGGTGATCGCTGCGCCCGTTCCGCATCATCATCAGTCCAACGGCCGTCCGACCCAGCACCAGCAGCTCCACCAGCCAACACGGCTGTCGACCAACGGCTACAAGGCCCCAGCCCCTGCAAAGCCCACAACCGCTCCCGTCAGCAGCAACGGGAACGGAAACGTGATCATGCGAAGGACAGAAATTTCCCGTCCCATCCCGCACTCGCTCATCCACGTCGGACACGGCGACAGCGACCGTAACCTGACCTGGGGCGATGTAGGAAAAATCCCGGACGTCTATCTCAAGAACCCAGTCCAGAATCCGGTTGTTGGCACAAATCCGGTGTCTGCAGGCATCAATTTGAGTTCGACGCCTGCGAGCGTGCCTCTGGTACCTTCGTTGCCTGCGAAGGGCCCGGTTGTCAATCAGAAGGACATCACGAATGAACTCAACAGTAGAATCTCTTCCGGGGTCGTTCTGCGCAACCAACAGCAAATTCCGCATTCGTCCAGGAGTCAGAGTTCAATCGCCTCGGCTCCTGCAAACTGGCCTTCCACGTCGAACACGTTGAAGGCATCCTGGACGTCTTCGGTTCCGCCGCCGGTCCCCGTGTCGATCGCTGTCAGTCGGACTCCTCCGCCGACGATGCCGAGTCACCAGGCGGCCAATGATCGGGCTCGGAAGCCGCTTTCGATTAATGAACAGATCAAAGCGGTCCACGCGTTCAACTGGGTCGAAGATCTGGTGAAGGAAGCGCGAAAGAACGACAGTCCGACTTCCCAAACCGCTATTTCCGCAGCGAAGAAGTTTGACCCATCAACTTCGATTCCGAGACCCGATCGAAGGACTGTCTGCGTCGATAATGGCATGCTGGCGAAATTGGAAGCGCTCAAACCGCCTTCGACGATGCAGAACGGTTTCACGAACGGAGTCCGGGTGCTGCCGCAGCCTGCAAGCCAGTCTGCGGTTTCTAGTCTGACTCTTGCGAATACTGAACTGCCAGGAGGCAGGGACCCGTTCATCGTCCCCCCAGAAGCCAGGGAACTCGCGACGAAGCCGTTGTACAATGATTTTTTCACTGCCAAACACAACGGAACGCAGCATCCGAGCGCGACGGCAACAATGCCGACCAGACAGGCTGCACAGATCGCCAGCGAGCTCAGGAATCATTTTGCGTCTTCTGCGCCGCTGAAAATGACTTCTACGGCAACGGCGGCAAATTCGACACCGGCACCGACGACAAATACGACTATGAACGGTCTGGTGACCAACAGACCGATTCCACCGACTCTGGATGACATTCTCGCGAGTTCATCGACTTCTACGTCTTCGGCATCGGCACCGAAGCCTTCTGTAGCTTCAGGATTACCGCCGCCGTCTTCGTTGATGCAGGAACTGTCTGCAACGGCCCCACACCTTGCTCCAGCCACCACACCCACCCAGATGCCTGTGAAATCCATGCCGAGACCACCTGCACCGGCTGCTATCCCAATTCTGCCTCTACAACGGCTGCCGATGAACGGAACAGTCCCCCGAGTAATTCCAGGCACTGCTCAATCTTCGGCGAACGCGCATGACAGCTTTATTTCCGGTGAGTTGTTTTTTGCCTTACTGATTTTTTGTTTTTTTTTCAATTTAAAAAAAAAGTGTGCTGTGGTGCTTTCACGTTTTGCTTATTAACAGACCAACAACTTACTAAATGCATGCCGATGTCACCGGTCACGCCGACGTCTTCTACCAACTTTCTACCGTACCCGACGACGACGACGACGGCAACGATGATGATGCCAGGTCCTCCAGCAGGCAATTCTTTTGTATTGGATGTGTGTTAGTTGTGCACCACTTTTTGCACCGTCGATTTGTGGATGATTTTTTTGATTTTGAGATTTTTTCAGCCATGCCATCCTCAGCCAAGCGGGTACAACAGCGGCCGCAGCCTGCCAATGACCTGGATGTGGAAGTAGCGCGGTTGGCTTCGCTGGTCAGTTTTGCGAGGTGAGTGACGAAAAAAAGTGAAAAATCAAATATAGATCGTAAAAAACTGTCAATTTGTCTTGAAACGAAAAATAAGGTTTTTTGAACCATTTTTACTTATTTTGCGTTGTTTTTGACCTATTTTGGGGTATTTTACGTGTTTTACAACGAATTTTGTTTAATGTCGGATACAGAATCTGTCGGAGGCGGGGATTTGAAAATTCTACCCAAGAAATTTCCTTCAACCGTATTTTTTCAGCCTAAGCGACTGTCGCGCGGCTCTCGCCCGTGTCAACGGCGATGTCGAACGCGCAGCTCGGCAGCTGAAGGTCCGGCAGCTCCAAACAATGGGTCTGGCATCAGACAGCGAAGTCGCGCACTCTGCCCTCGACGTCTGCAACTGGGACATCAACCGGGCAGCCGATCGCCTTCTCGCTGCCTGATTGACGGCCGTCTTCTTCACCTCGGGTGTCTTCTTCTACGTGTCAGCCAGTCTGTTATACTTTCCCCCGACCAGTGCAATAACCTCCCCTCCTTCTCACTTCTTTGATATTGATGATGATTTTGATGTGATGTGTATAAAGAGATGACTCGGCACGGAACGGACGCGCGCAGAGCAAACCGGCCCCCGGCCGAAGAAGTGCCCGGTCGGCAAACAAAAAACTGGCGTCTCGGAGTACCCGTCGATGGTGGTGGGTGCCCCGCGCGGTCTGCAGGACTGAGTTCACTTGCAACCAACCCTGCATGGAACTCCTGACCGTCGGCCTCCTCGTCCTTGCCGCAGGCATTTTCCCTGATCCCGCGGATGCCTGCTTTGCGGCCATGCAGGCTCAGCTTGATGCCCTTAAGAGTGAGTTGGGGTCTGGGCGAACTTACATTAGGCCTAGGGGTAAGGCATGAAACTGGCCTAAAAATCAGGCCGGCGGTGGCTTACTTTTTGAACAAAAACTTTTTCGCTTTGTTTTTGCAAAAACATGACCAATTTTTTTACACATTTTTGTTCATTAGAAATGTGAAAAAATTGTTTACTTAATAAAAAGTAGAAAAAATTCGAATTCAGACACTAAAAAAAATTTGAAAAAATACGTTTTATTTGAAAAAATGCCTTCAAATTTTTTAATAGACGATTTACATTCGACGACCCCTCAATTTTTACACTTTGAAATGTTTTGAGTCTAAGTTGTAGAAGACCCTAAGGGTAGTCTATAACCGCAATATTAGATTTTTTAAAAATCGGATTCTGGAGATTTGGCTTCAGATGTGTTTTCATAAAAATGAATGTCACGTGTTTCGTTTGGGGGGAAATAATCTGAAAATTTGCATACGGGGGTTTCAGAGCACGGGGAATACGATGGCTTACTCAGATTTTTCAAAAAACAACTGAAAATATTTTTTTTTGCAAGTATTTGAATTTTGGCGTCACAAAATTGGGCTTTATCACGCCCAAAAAACATAATCACCCATTTTCATATATCCTATCTGAAAGAGCGATTTTTTTGGCTCCACATGTAGTTTCCGTTTGAAAAATTTAGGGTCTGGAATCACCTTTTAGGTCCCGATTTGTCGTCAAAACGACCAAAAACCTCCTCAAAAAAAATGGCGGGAAGTGCGCACGCGCAAAAAAGGGGGTTTTTTGGTCGTTTTGACGACAAATCGGGACCTAAAAGGTGATTCCAGACCCTAAATTTTTCAAACGGAAACTACATGTTGAGCCAAAAAAATCGCTCTTTCAGATAGGATATATGAAAATGGGTGATTATTTTTTTTGAGCGTGGTAAAGCCCAATTTTGTGACGCCAAAATTCAAATACTTGCAAAAAAAAATACTTGCAGTTGTTTTTTTTAAAATTTGAGTATGCTGTCGTATTCCCTGTCCTCTGAAACCCCCGTAAACAAATTTTCAGATTTTTTGCTTAGAAACGAAGCGCGCGCCATTCTTTTTTGGGGAGAACTATGAAAACACATCTGAAGCCAAATCTCCAGAATCCGATTTTTTAAAAATCTAATATTGCGGTTATAGACTGCCCTTAGGGTCTTCTACAACTTAGACTCAAAACATTTGAAAGTGTAAAATTTGAGGGGTCGGGCTTTTCCCCTTATAGGAAAATCGGCTCGCAGACTGTCTATTAACGTCGACCGAATTTTATGCCTTGCTTTGAGGCTTTATTTTTCCCCAACTGCCGGTTTAATTTGTCGTTTTAGGACAACTCGGCGGTGATATCGATGTTGACATGTCTACGTTCAACCCAATTATCAAATACGGTAGGTTTTGATGGTTTTAAAGCGATTGTTACCGTAAAACTGAACTCTTTGCACGAAAATACCCTTTTTTTACAGTTTTTTACCTAAAAAGTACAAAAATGAGTGTTTTTTGTTTTTTTACGGTCATTTTTGACCAAAAGCTCTTAGAAATGCTTTTTTGTACCTAATTTTACCTTCAGTCGGTCTCCTGGGCACGCCATTCATCCTCGCAGCGTGCGACCTGAACTGCGACAGCTTCGACGCTCTCGGCACTCCTGCATGCCGGTGGCGCAATGAATGGACCACGTGTGGCACCGGATGCGGCGATGAACTCGACTGGATTCGCGCCAAGAATCGGTGGGGCACGGAGCAGGGCGAGACCATCTTTGGCACACCGCACACAGCTAGTAGGCGTTTTTCCTGCTTTCCTGGGCATCGATGATCACCTATGAACACTTTCAGCCGGTTGTTACGCTCTCGTCGGCTCGCAACAACGCTTACCGCCCTTCCACGCAGCAATGCTCGTCTCGGATCCCGTGCCGTGCCAGGAAGCGGACGGGATCATCTCTTTCCGGTACTGGACAAGTCCCCGGACGGAGATCCGAGTCTGCACGCGTCGACCGGGAACGGGAAAGGCGTATGACTGGTGTTCGTACCCGGTGACCAAGGGCGATCCTGGTCCGGTGGAAGTCATCGTTCCGGGGTCTATCATGAATTCTTTTGAATTTGTTATTGAGGCCAGCAATTTTTCATTCGACGCTTTCGGCGTCCAGGGGGGTTTGGTAATTATTGACGATATCACGTACGACGCGCCTCGGGTCACTGACTGTCGATTTGGTAAGTTATGCCGTTTACTAAAGCTGTCACGGACAGTGCGGCAAAAAAACCCGAACATTCGGATACTCGGCCCAAATTTTCGGCCCGATCTCAAAATTTTTGGGTAACCCTACTCGAAAACACGAAATTTTGGGTATCAAAAACCCGAAGTTTTTTATGTCTGAAACGCAAAATTTGATCTGTTTCAAACAAAAATTTTGGCAAAACAATTTTTACAAAAAAAAATTTGACAAAATTTTGTACATTTTTATTTATGCGTTTTTCGGCAAAAATTCTTTATTATCGGAAAAAAATTTTTGATTGAAATTCGATTTTTTTTACCCGACAACCAGATCAAGTTCCATTTTTTGCAATTTTTTAATTTTCAGTGGCCCACGTGGACCCTCCACTCCCGCTGAACAGGTCAACGTGCAACAGCGTCGTCTGCGGCTTCGACAACGAAGCCTGTCTCGAAAAAATCAGCGGTTCCGGCTGGCGTGTTTCCAACTCGCCCACCGGCAACCTGCATACCGGCATCCGGTACGCGCTCAACGGCAGCTTCGCTTACGCCAAAGGCGTCGGAACAAGAATCCTCAATTTCGGAGCCTTCGAACTTCCCCGCCAGGTCATCCTTGAGTTTTGCTACTACGCGACGGTGGTTGGGACGCGTTTTCGGTTGTATACGACCCTCGATGGGTATCTTCGGTCTAGGTGAGCCCGGCCACGTCGTTGACTTTTTTTTGCTTTTTTTTGTCCCCCGGGGGAGTTGCGAGCCAGTTGAGTGCAAGTAGCCGCGGTGCCGGAGTAATTGTCTCTTTAATTGCCGTCTGTGCATTTCTGAAACGAGCTTTTCGGCGTTAGCTCGTGTTTGCGGTTCACTTATCTGCTGGCGAAGAGCGTAACTTTCCCCGAGACACGTGCAGGCGCCGCAAAACATTCTCGGGTGCCGTGAATAAAACATGGCTCCCACCAAAGATCTTCCTTCCCCAAAAATATCTAAAACACAGATTTTTAACAATTTTAAAATCTCTTCCTTTTAGCGCGTTTGAAAGCGAGGAAGTCGGCGTGAAGCCTCACGTCTGGCTGTGTCGACAGGTCGTCCTGCACGCCGGCAAGTACCGTGAAGTGGGTGTTCTTTCTTTTCCTTCTCACGGGCATTTTTAGCATGAAGACACACAAAATCCAAGAAAACCTTTTTTAGCTCGAATTCGCCGTGGAAAACGTGACAAATGGATATTCTTACGTCGGCCTCGACGGCATCCGTTTTGTCGATCCACTGAACCACGAAGACATGTGTCATCCCGTGGAGGGCTTCCAGCCTTTTGAAGACGGCCCCAGGGATCCTGAGGACGCACCTGTTCCTATTGATTCACCTGAACAGCCGGATGATCCCTTCGGAGGCGAAGAACCGGTTTCTATTGAAACTTTGGAAGACAAAGACCCCGAAGAAAAAGCTCCAGAAACAGCAGCTGGGCGACCGACTGTTCAGGTGCACAAACTGCCTCTTGGCTTCAGACCTGCGTATCCACGTTCAGAACCTCTCCCGTTGCCCCTGCCCCCAGCAGAGGTCATCCCAGAAAACTTCCACCCCGTGCTAGGGCACGGAGCCGCGTCACAGAGGCTGCGCGAACTGCCTGTCGGCCTCTGACGACTCGAATGAGGACTGCTGGCTTTACTGACGACTCGTAGGGTACATAAAGGGACGAAGAGCAAAACGAAAGCCTAGTGGGTGATACGAGACGTCAGATTCAAGCAGGTTGCTGAATCTGTTGCTGCTCCGGTTGTTTGGAGGCGCTGGGCACACCTGGTGCCTTCTCCTGATCCTCAGACAGGAGCGTCGTGTGCGCTTCCAAATGATGATGCTCCGCAGCATCGATCTCAGCTGCAAGGAGGGCAGCAGCGTGCTCCTGGCGACGTCGGATGGAATCCAGACGGTGCGGGCCGAGGCGGACGTTGTGTCGAGAGCCAAACTGAAATCGAGATATGTACATCGAGATAAATTTTGGCTTTAAACAGGGGTTTCCGCTGTGGAAGTTGGTCCAAGCGTGAAAAAAAAAATTTTTCCTGGGATTGAAATAATTGCCCAAAAATAAGCCCGCTGGGGTCCAAAAACCACGGAAACCCAAAGCCCGTACTTTAGAGCACTTTTGAAGCAAACAGGATACCAAAATGGCAATTTTGGCACGCACTCACCCGCTCAAAGACGGTCAACTCGTCCTGCGTTCTGACAAAGAGGAAGTTGAGCAGGAGAAAGGAGAGGAAGAAGACGATGCAAGCAAAGGCGAGGGCTACGGCCAGGGGGCCCAGGTAGTCGTATACCTCGAAGGTCTGCTTCAGGTTGACCATGTCTCCTTCGCCGTCTCCTTTTCGTCGCCGGGGTCGAGGTTGGTCCTGAAGACAGACGCACAAGTGAGCCTCGCCTCGAAACCGAATCTCGCACGCGAAACTCAAGCTCAAGCTCAAGCTCGTCCAAGTTGGGGGGGGAGAAGCATAATTCGATCGCCCGAAGGACAGCCGACGAGTGGCCATCGACAAATTGGATGAGAAAAGTCGAGAAAGAGGCGCACGATGAGAAAACAGAAAGAAAGAAAGAAAGAAAGAAAGAAAACATGCTCGCGTGGGAGGCCCCCGTGCCGGATTAGTCAGCCGCAAGGCTTACACTCCCGTGTTTCTGCGGAGCGGGTGTCTGCGTCTGCCGTCCGTGTTGCGCGACAAAAGTGCCACTGAACACGTCAATAAACATCCGGCACACCCGGCACCCGGCGGGTTGCCAGGGTGCATTAAGTGCCAGGTCTTACCTGGCATTTAACAACCTTCCGACACGCAACCAACCAACCAAACCACGCCCTCCCTCACAAGTGCTGGAATGGCACAAAAACGCACTCTAACACGCGAACAAATAATAAACACATATTCTGGAAGAAGTCCTGCATTATGTTAGTTCTGAATAAAAAAATTTTTACGTTACTGAAAATAAGCTCCCACCAAATTAGGGCCAAAGCAGTCCATAAAACATTCAAAAAGCCTGCAGCCAGCGGCCAGCAGAGGCGCCAAAACAAAATCGGATCGGCGTGCCGGCCCACACGCAGGCCCATCTCGAATGCCTACTTTCTGTGCAAAAGTGCCCCTGCACGCAAGCACCGAGCACAAACAACAACGTCGCTCTCTGGTCATCGTCGTCCTCGTCCCCGTGCCTGTGCCTCGAGCGCAAAGTCAACCGCTCGCCGCGCCGCGCTGCGCCGTGCTCGTTGTGATTGCGTCTTCCTTGTATGTACAACGAAGAAGAAGGAAAAAATAAAAGTGCCATTTGTCATTGCAACACGCCTTCCTTCGTCGTTTCGTTGCCGTACGTGATCAAAGAGCAAGACAAACAATTCAGAAAAAAACGAATGAACAAAAACAACGCTGCCGGCAGCAGGCGAAGAAGCAGTCGGTCAACGGCAAAGTTCTCGGTCGTGTCGGGCACGTTTGAGGTCGCAGAGAATAGAATTCCTGCATCCACCCGTGCAGGGAGGCATGTCTGAGCGCCGGAAACGGTTTCTAAAAAAAATGAAAATTGTTAAAGTCTGATGTTGGCCTCTGCGGAGGCCTCAGCACCCAGGCGGAAGACCGGAAGCCCCCGCCCCCCCCCCCCCCACCCAGACAGACCTGTAAAAGACGTTGAAGAGAGCGTCGTCTTTTTTCATGCGAGCAACGAGACCGTTCCACTCGGCCGGCGCCATCGATCCCAGGCCGTAGGTCGTCTTTGCCGAGGCGTACAACTGCTGCCATTTCGGTGCAGTCTCGGGGGCTGCGTTGGCCTGCGCCAGGTCGAGGAAATACTCTTCGAAGTCTAACACTTCCTAAACCATCCTACCTGGTTAAAACAAAAATCCCAAAACGCAAACTAACAAAACTAGAGCCTTGATAGGCGCCGTCGATGGTGTAGATCCTGTAGGCAGGGTAGTACGCGTAGTTGGGGGTAACGCTTGGCCCAACGTATCCAATTTCAGTTGGCCGAGATTCTGAGCTGGTCGAGTTCTCGAAGAAGAGCTCGAAGGACTCGTAGTGCGTGTGGCCCATGAATTGGCCGACGATGGTGTCTTCGAAGCGGTTGACAATGTTGTAGTAATTTACCATCCACGCTTCGTAGGCTTCAGGTGAGAAACCGGGGATGTGGAAGATTATCTGAACTTTGTCACCTGTTTTTTCCGCGTCCAAGAGCTGAGCTGCGAGCCAGGTAAGTGTGCCGTCGGGGTCGGTTTGGTTGATTAGCAGGAAACTGGAAAACAAAAAAAAATATACCTGCACGCTGTCAAAAAAAAGAAAAAAAACTCACAAATTGAGAGAATCGCTGTAGCCGGTGTTTATAGACAACAGACGCAGACCAGGGACTACGGAAACCGAGTAGCAACCGTTGCTGTAAATTTTCTTAATGGAAAAAATACATCGAACAGGTAAAACTTACTACTTGAGCATCTCAGTGTTATTCGCACCAATCCAATCCGCAAACTCCTCAGCCATGACCTGGTAGAGAAAATCCATGCGCAGCTCTTCGGGAGCAAAGTGCGGGCCAAAGCTGAAATTTCAAATTTCCGTGAGTCCCAAGGATTAGCAACAGTCATTTTTTGTTGAACGACCACCGCTCAATCTTTTCCTTAATAATTTGTGCAAAAGTTTGTCCTCTGGGTAAAAAAACGTAAACTTGGGTAATCTGTGTTTTTTTTTCGTTTTGAGTAAATTTGAGTAATGGTTTTTGCCATTTTTTTGTCAAATAACATCGATTTCGAACCGTTACCCCAATTTGATCCAAATTTTTGTTTGTTTTATCTGTTCGAAAAATTTGGATTTCAACGCGAAAGAACGCGAACAGAAATTTTTAAATTTATTAAAATAATTTGTCCGCCCCTCCCTGAAGTCAACTCACTTGTCGATAGGAACGCTCTCGTGATTTCCAATTGCGAAAAATGTTTTCAACCCTGGCAGATATTTTTTTATCATAGCGGTCACGTTGCGCACCTTGTCGATGTGTCCCTGCTTGGTGTATGTCCATTCTGCGTGATTCTCGAGGTCTCCGGTGAGCACAATGTAATCAAGCTGAAAAAAATACGCAAAATCTAATTACATTCAACTCACCTGGCCAGGTAAACTCACGTCTTTATGGGTATCCGCGATGTTCTGGAGCATGTTTTCGACCAGCCAGGACGGCGCATCGCATTTTCCGACGGTGCCCCATTTGCCTGCTGGCTCGGCGATTGTCGTGTTTGCTGCCTTCATTTCCTACAACGAAAACGAAAACTTGCCTCGGCTGCCTCGGGTATCAACTAAGATAATAACTCACGGGAACCTCATTAGTTGGTCGACAGCAGAGTAGCTCCGAGCATTTTGCCTCCATGCCAACAGTGTACCCTCCATCGATGTGGAGATCCGAGATGTGGAGTACCCGCAGAGTTGGCTTGCCAACAGCAGGTGGAGATCCGAAGCCTTTTACCGGTGGCTTGTCTCCTGGCACCTGAATCTGCCAATTTGCATTGTTCGGATCAGCATCGGGATCACAATCCGCCAGAAGCACGCTGCAGAGCTCCCTTGGATGGTTCGCCATCTGCTTGAAGACGTAGATAAAAGTGCCGTTAAACGAGCCCAGCATGCCCCGGCACACGACTTCAGATTCCATTTCCAGAGCCACGCAAATATTTGTAACAACGCGCCAGATCGTTTCCTCTTCGGATTCTTCGGCAGAAGCGGCCTGGAGCAGCGGACCGATCAGCAGGTTGCAGGCTGCGCAGGTGCTGGCAGAGCTCTTCACCAACGGCGCAGATCGCACCAGGCAAGCTACCAAGGCCGTCAGCAGGGCGGCGTACCGTATCAACTTCATCGTAGAGGACTCTACGCTGTCTGTCTGGATAGATCAGGGTAGAAAAACAAGAATGGACGTCAGCAATGTCTTTTTATCGGAGTCCAATGCTTAGCAGTCGGTTGCTTCCCTGGGGTGTTCTGGTAGCCAACGATCAACATTGGGGACGAGAACAATAGAATTGTAGGCACAAGTACTGATAATTTACCGTGCTACGTCTACTGCTTGACAGGGAAGGAATTTGGAGAAAATAACAGATTCATTTGTGTTTTGATTGAACTCTGATCTCGACGAAGCCATGAAAGAATAAACAACAGTGGCCCAGTGCTATACCTGCCCGAAAACCCGATCCAGTGTTTGGAACTTCGAAACTTTGGGTCAGGTATTCAAATTTTCCCGTTTTTCCCATTCCCTAGAGTGATACGAGATTAGATCAGGAGCATACTCCAGTTACGATCTTCCGTTTGTATCTACGTCACAACCAAAAATCTCGGAATTTAGGGTTTAGGTTTGCATCAGGTTCCAGGGAACACTGGTTTCGACGCGAAAAGTGAAAAATAAATTTCTTTTGATTATCTGTGATCTGATATGATCTATGAGCTGACCTGATCTTCCATCTCTGGTTTATAACGCCACAACAAAAATGTTTACAACAAAAACTCCATCATTCGATCAATAATCGACATTCCTGCCGCCTTGTTTCTTCTGCTTTGTCCAGACCTCGTCCATCTTCTTGAGCTCGCTGTCGAGTTTTCGCTGGACGTCCGCCTTCGAGAGCCCGCCGCCGGGAGCCTGCTTCTTGCGATCCTGGTTGGCGCGTTTGAGCTTCTTCTCGGTGCCGTCCGTGCCGAGTTCCTGTCGCATTCGAGCGCGGGCCAGCGCGATGGCCTGATCGTCGTCGTCGTCCTCGTCGGCGATGGTCTCGACGAAATCCATGTCTTCCATGTAATACTCGCCGTAGGCGTCGTCCTGTGCCATGCGCTTCTTTTTTGGCTCGGCCGTTCCCGTCGAGGCCTTTTTCTCCTGCGGACTCGTGGCTCGTTTTCTGAGATTGTTGACGACGTCTTTGACCTGCTGTTTGATGTCTTTTTCCTTGGGCTGACGATCCCGGTCTCGTTCCCGTTCTCGATCTTTTCCACGGTCATCCCGGTCCCGATCCCTGGATCGATCCTTGTCCTTTCTGGACGGCGAGAGTGAAGGAGAGCGTCGGTGGCGGCGCCTGTCCCGGTCACGATCTCGGTCGGATCGACGTCGATCGTCGTCAAAGTACGACCGAGACGGACGAGAATCGCGTCGCTCATCACGCCGGCCGGCAGCTTTGGTATCGTAAGTCCCGACGTCGTCGAAGATGTTCGTGTCGTCGGCCGCCCGCTTGGAAGACGAAGAGGGCGCGGCGCCCGATGATTTGGACTCTGTTTCGTCTTCGGCGACCATTTTCTTCTTTTTCTTGTCTTTGCGCTTCTTGTCCGGCAGATACGATAGGATGTTCGTTAGTTGCTGAAATTTGTGAAAATGACGTAAATCTAGCAATACAAAAAAAATAAAACGGGAGTGACTGGCCTAAATTTTACGAACTGTTTTTGTTTGGTTTTTAGAAAAATTTTATCAAACTCGGAACAAATCAAATTTTCAATGAACAATCAAAACTTGAGTAAAAATGCGCATTTTTAAAATTAAAACTTGTTGAGGTACTTTTTTTGAAAACCCACTTGGTGAAATTAGAAAATTTTTTAGTTCAAACACAAAAAAATTTGAAAAAAAACGTTTTTTTAAAGTTTAAGAAAAAATACCGTCGAATTTTTTTCCGATCGGCCTAAAAATTTTGAGGATGGTTTATAAAATCCGTTTTCTAAAACGTTTTTGGCCAGGTATGCCGGTTTTTGCGGCTCACCCGTCGAATTTTATGCATCGGATCCATGACAAAAAAAAGAAAAGAAAACAAACCTCCAAAATGAGTCGATCAGTCTTGACAGCCGGATTTTCCTTCGGGATGGCATCGTAAGACCGGATAAGCGTCGAGGGCACCTCATTGGTCATCTCCTCGTCAAAGTTGCACACGTAGGCCATCCTGCCGGGAGCAAAGTGCTCATTGACTTTGGGATACGTCGTGTGGAATTTGGACCGCAGCAGACGCCGAACCATCGGATTCTGAGCGACTTTCTCCGGCGGGGCACTTATTAGGCTCTCGTCCTGAAAACAGAGCTTGCTCTTGTAAAATTTCTCATGAAAATAAAATCAACGAACCTCTTCATCTTCGTCGGAGTGAATTTCCTCTTTTCTCTCGACCCTGGATTTTTCCAAAAGCGTATAATCCAGACCCCTGACCATGTGGGTATGCTCGATGTCTCCGCCCAGGAGTTTTGACTGCTCGACGGTTACCTCATTTCGGCCGGATGCGTCGGGCGCGATGCCCCGGAGCATGAGGCTGATGGCCGCCTCGTCGGCGTCGTGCTTGGAATCCGCCTTGCGTCGCTCGGCTGCTCGGTCGCGGTAGCTCTTCATGATCTCCGTCAGGTGCTGCTGAGACTCCTTTCGATCGAGATCATCGTTGTCCTCGTCGTCATCCCGCTTCTTGGGGTGATACTTACGCTTGCCGGGAGCTCCGCCACCCGAGCGCTTCGCTGCAGCTCCCGACGCTGGCTTGGATGCCGCAGCTGCTGCTCCCAGTGGCGTAGCCGCTGATCCATCGGCGCGACGGGGCATCGTCGATAGGAGTCGTCGGAAGTCATCGTTCTTCAACGACATCTTTGGCGTCTGACGTCTAAAACGAACAGAAAACAGAAAAAGATGCGTGTTTTTTCGGTATAAAAATTGTGCAAGCAACAAAGTGCAGGTCTCAACGAGAAAATTCTTCGCATGTTGCGCGCAGGAAAAAATTGTTTTTATACTGCGCGCTGTTTTTTTTGCTTGAATTGGACTCCAAAAATGTTGCCTTTCAAGAAAAAGGAAAAAGATCTTCAAAATGTCTTTCTCGATATCGATTTGGAACCCAGGAAAGGAAAGCGGTATCCTGCGTTTAATTTTGTCGATTGCGTCAACGAGCAGAAACGCAGAATGGTATGTTTTTGTTTCAAAGGCGTTTTGTGATTCAAAAACTAGCAAAACAACGTGTTTTTTTGGAGTTCTCCTACATTTTTATTGATTTTCTGTCATTTTTTTCAGAACCACCAATTCAGCGACGTAGAGGAGGACGAACTTTCACACCTCGACGATTCATTTTCCAACGACGTCATCAAACGCATCGAGCAGCGCTACGCCAAGACGACAAATACGAAGGAGGGCAAAGTCAAGCGGCGGAGGCAGAAGAAACCCAATCCCGAAGAGGAGTACGATCTCGACGACGCTTTTGTCGACGATTCGGAATTTGTAGGTTTTTTTTAAACTTTTTTACCCTTCCGACATGCCTGTTTTTGTTTCCAGCAACGCGAGGAGCTGCCAGAAACGATGCACACGCTGAAAGGCGGGTACTACATCAATCGTGGACCACTCAAGCTGCGGCACGGGCCTACAATTCCTGCGGCACCTGTAGCACCCGTAATCGATGATCCTGAGTCTGACGTAACCAACGACGTCCCTGAGAAGAGACATTCGAGCCCGATGGGACCGCGGAGAAGAAAGCGCCGAGATGGTCGAGCTCCTGCGATTCCAGGGATGCAGAGAGATGGCCGCGCTCCTGCTATTCCGGGGATGAAGAGGCTCGCGCATTCTAAGGGCTGATTACGGTGTGTTTTGATTGTTTGTGATACAGCGGACCAAAGGTACCGTATATAAATCGGGTCTGTGAATGGGTTTTTATGGTTTACGATACGTCACAAACTGATGTGAGCGCGCGATACAATTTTTTTGGTTTTTACGATACAACAGACCAAAAAGTACCGTATCACTTGTTTACGATATAAATCGTGTTTGTGAATCACAAATTGTGATGAACCGTTTAGCCAAAGACAAATCCTATAAATTTATTGTTGAACAAAAAATATTCGTCGTCGTTCAATCCCAAAAAGGACGGATTTCAATTTCAAATGGATTCATCTCATTCGGGGGGGGCGGAAACAAAGGTTGGGTGGGTGCACACGCCGGCAAGCAGTAGCAAAATAGGTGCCCGTTTCGTAGATGGGGAGGGTCTATGGTCAGAAGCAAGTTCGACTCTTCAGTGTCCATTGGAGTTCCTTGAGAACATCCCCGCACGTTCCACCCTGACCCGGTGCCACGCCGCCGTCGATGAGGTCGCCGTCGTGCATGAGGTAGTTGGGCTGGATGGTCTGCTTGGCGGCGAGGCTGCCGATCGTGCGATTGTCGTCGAAGAAGCCGTTTGAATTTCCGACGATCAGGTACACACTGCCGACAGTGACTGCTCGGCACTTCATATATGTGCAGTCCCGCACCCAGATGGTCACGTTGCCGACGCCGAGCAGTCTGCTCCTGGCCGCATCGTCTAGATGGCAGTTATCGAGTCGCAGCGTCAGCTTGGTATACTTGACTCCGTTGTGCGCTTCGTTGGCAACTGCCATCATCTCGCCCATGACGACGAAGCGACCCGGTCGTTGCATTTCCCGGTTTACGGAGTCTAGAAGAGCAGTTGTGTCGGTGGTTCGGTTGCACGGCATGCAGTTTTGCAGCGCACAGGTGAGCTCTGCGCACACGCAGTTGCCGTGCTCGAGGCAGACCGCGTCGATGAATGCGTCAGCCTGCGTGTCACGTCTGCTGACCAGGTGCCCCCGGTGGACGTGATACGTTCGGCGCTTGCGGCGTCGTAATCGCTCGTTGCCGACAATGTCCACGACTCGGAGAAGGATTTCATGCTGGAGTTCTGAAAAAAATACGAGTGTACTGTAACTGTGGTTCGTAGAACGATACACGTTTGGTCTTGAGACAAAAACCAAAGTGCGTGCGCGCGCATCTGTCATTCGTGATACGATACCCCTGGTCTTGCCACGAAAACTGCGTTTTTCGCCGTTTGAGAGCAAATAAACCAAATTTTCGTGCTGAGACTATAGGTACGGTACGTTTCCGCGTGCCAAGACCACTTACGATTAGTATAGATGATAACGGGCACCGGCGCCTGCTGTTCGACGGAGTAAATGCTGCTTTCGTTGAGGACAACATTGTAGCAGACCTTTCTGAAGACAGGCTTGTGGGGTGGCGGCGGGTTGACGTAGCGTACGCCGAAGCCGATGTAGTTGGGCGTCTCGTGAAGATTGAAGATCTCGACCGAGTTCGACTCTGGCTCGAACCTGACCTTGCGGAAGGCAGTGTAGATGTAGTGTCTGACTCGGAAGTGCTCGATCCACGATGTTGAGCTGAAATGATCAATTTTATTAGATCATGGCACTTTCTGTGGGTAACTCACTTGACGCAGACCCTCTGGGCCACCTGGTTGTCCAACTCAGGTCGTTTCTGTGTCGCGACAACGGACCATACAGGGTTGTCCTCCTCGTCACGCTTGGACCTCTTCTTCGGCTTGTGCAGCACGCGCACGCCCATGATGAGTCGTCCGCCGCCGGTCATCTCGACCTTGAACGAGCTCAGGTTAGCCGGGAGTCGGAGGCTCATGGGCATGTCGTTCGCGTTGAAGCTCCGCGCGTGCGTGTTCGGCACCATGAGTTTTACGGTGAAGGGTGTCCGTGTCGGTTTGCCCCGTACACGCTCGCTGTAGCGGTACAGCGTGCGCCACGCGTAGAACGAGTCCTGAAACGGGCATTTTTTTTTACGGAAGAATGTGAAATTCAGGACTCACGACAACGGTTTGGAACCTCGTGGGATGATTCTGCTCTTCGGTGAGCCAGTCTGCGAGAGCCGGGAGGTTCATCTTGCTACGGTAGTGATCGTAAACCGTGTCTGACTGGTTAACAAAGGCCAGTAGTGCCAGGGAATTCACCATGATGTTTGTGCTCTAAAAAAAACGTTTCCGAGGTTAGGGGCACAAAAAAGAGCGTAGGGACGAACCTTGACGACGTCAGATTCCTGTTCGAGAATGTTGTTGTTGTCGGTTGACGGCAACTGCCAGTACGGCATCTGATCGACTGAAAAGACATTTGTCTGAACTGCTTTGGTCTTACCGCGAAAAATACACATGCGGCAAATGTATACGGTCCTACCACGAAAAAAGATACATTGCAACATGATTCCAACACGAAAAAAACATCCCTGGTCCCATCACGAAACTTTTTTTGTTGCGGTCCCCCCCGAAAAAGCATTTCACAACCTGGTCCCACCACGAATACTTACCGTTAGCGCTGTCATGAATCCTGTACCGCAGATTTTGGCCGACAAGCCGGAAAGTCGTGCTGGCGATGATCGCGATGACACGCAGATCATCCGTCTGGTCCACCGTAAACTTATAAAACTCCTCGTGGAGCTGTTCAACGACGGGTCGAATATTATCCATGCACGTCTTGAGAGCGCAGTCGGAAAACGTCTGCATGATCGCGGCCTTTAGGAACCAGTTCAGGTCGGATTTCGACTTCTGCAACAACAATCATCATTTCTAGCTTGGTTAGCCCAAAAAAATCCCTACAAAGGGAATCTGTCCGGTAAACGATTCATTAATTTCTGTGCCGGCAGCTGTGAAATTTGCGAGGTAGTAGAGCGGGCCGCAGACGATGTCATCCACCTGTTCGACGTCCTCTTCGCAGGTGAGCGAGGCGACCAGTGCCGTGTACAGCGGACTGATGCTGCCAAACTCGGTGAAGCCGCACGCTTCTTCTTTGTTCGACGTGCAGTTGAAGTACTTGTACACGTTCATGCGGTCTGAAAGAATCCACTGTGATTTTGAACGTTTTTGGGGGCTTACACTCTCCAAGCTGCGTCATGCTGTGTTCTTCTGCCAGCGAGTCCAGCGTAATCTTGCCTTCTAGAATCGCCTGTTTCCGGTCATAAACGGCAAACGTGTAGTCCATGACTGCGTTCTGGAAATCGTAGTCGTCGAAGGAGCGACGGACGCGTCGTTCCGTGCTGCCAGTGCCGAGGGGATAGCTTGGCGTTTGCTCTGAAACGACCGGCATGAAAAATTGTATTTGACAAAAAAATTTTTTCCATCTTTTTTAAAATTAAATATTTAAATATTTAATATAAAATATATTCAAAAATTCTTAAAAGAATTTTTTTCTAATTTTTTAATTCATTAGTTTTAATAAAATAAAAATTTAATAAAATAAAAATTTACGTAAAATTAAATTTTCATAAAATTTAAATTTACTTAAAATAAATTTTTTTTCAAATTTAAAAAAAACAAAATTTATCTGCATTTTTTTTAATTTAAAAAAAATTAATTAAAATAAAAAAAATTTAATAAAAAATTTTTTGTCCACCAAAAAAATTTTTTTAAGAGCCCAGCACCCCAAAAACCCACCCGCAAGTTCAACATGCAGCTGGACAACGTCGAGGGTCGGGACAATATTCACGGTCGCTTCCACGGTGTTGTCCGTGACTTTCCTCTGCTTGAACTCTGAAATTCCACCTCCATTCTTCAAAATGCCCCCAAAACCAATGCAACTCACGAATAATCGAGATATCATCCGGAATGAACGATTTGGGCGTGCTAGTCTCGAATAGGGTATTGAGCTGTCGGGTGGGGTAGACAACGACCTGGTTGTAGGCCTCGCTGTAGTCGAAGCGTTCCTCGACAAAGATGGTCTTGACGATTCTGTCGTAGACATGGGCGTTCGGCAGCGTGCATTGGTTTTTCGTCTCGCCGTGGACATCTGGCTCTTCGCGGAACTCAAATGACACATTCTGGGGTCCTGTCTGGAAGAAATTGACGTGAACGACCTTTTCGGTTCGAACTTGGTTGGGAGCGACTTCCATGCGCATGAATTCTGCGGCTCCCATATTTCCGTCGACGCCCATATCCGAGCAGACGACCGGCGAGATGGACGTGAAGCAGAGCGAAAAGCTGCGTCTGGTATAGAGGTTGTCAGCGCGGACGATTATTCGGAAAGGCACAGTCTCGTTCTGGTAGACGTGGGTTGGCGCTTCGATCTCCATGTAGACGTGTCGGAGCGTCTGGACTTCAATCAGGGGTAGGGAGCAGATTTCACGGTTCACAGGATGCCAGATGTGCGCTCCGATGGCCCATTGACCGACTGAGTGGGGAGATGGGAGGGTTAGCGTGACCTGCGTGTCTCTGGAAAAACAACAAAATTTAAATTTATTTCAAATAAAAAATATTTGTTTCAAATAAAAAAATTGTAGTATTTCAAAATAATTTTTTTATTTGTTTGAGGTTTAAAAAAAATATTATTTTTAAAACGTACTCAAATTTATGTAATTTTTTTTAATTCTTTTTATAAATATTTTTTTATTTAAAATTATTTAATATTTGTTAAATTAAAAAAAATAATTCTTTAATATTGTTTTAGATAACAAAAATTCATATTTCATAAATTTAATTTTTAAATTAATTTGATAATTTTTTTCTATTAAAAGTATTTGAAATTAAAAATTTAAAAACATATTTTTTTTATAATTTGTTTAAAATAAACAAAAAATATTAAATTTTTTTTAATCGATTTTAAAAAATTTGTTTAAAATTAGAACTTTTTATTTACTGGAAAATTTTTTTTTTTGAATTCAAAAAAAAAATCTAAAAACAAAAAAAAATTTATATTTTTTTATACAAAATTTTAAAAATTTAAATTCAAGAAACTCAAAAATTGAACAAAAAAGTTTTAAATGTGAAAAAGCAAGACAACTCACTTGAAAACAATGTCATCGAAGAACCAAACTTCCGGGAAAAAGCTCCTAAGAAAGACGTTATCCTGGAAAGTCGGAGGCGGATCATTCAATTCAAAAGGTATGCTATTTGCCAGGTCAGCGAAGATATAGGATTTGATGTGAGTTCTGGCAGTTGTCGGTCCCGTACGAAGTGTTAGGACTTGGGCATGCATGCTGCTAATCATGCTGGGGCTGCTCTCGTGGTGGTTCACGGCTTGCATTCGTATATCATCTTTCGTCTTCTTTCGGATGTACGACTCGTTGAAGACGTGCATGCACATTGCCGAGATCTCCGCCACCTCCTGTCCTGTGGGCAGTGTCTCGAAGGGATTCTGCGGCGATTGCTCTCCCGCTACTTCACAGCTGTTTTCTTAAATTAAAAAAATTTGACCAGTTGATATTTTTGAACTTAAAACAACTTACGAAGTTTTTTAAGCAACTCGACGGGATCAACAAGATTCAAAATGCGGGGAATGTTGTCTCTGCTCGGGGTGAGGAAGGTGAACATGTTCCAGTAGGTCACTTGGCGCCAGGAAACCGCCAACAGGTCTTGCAAGATTTCGAGCAGACGCTTGTCGAGGGCACGTACAACTGCGAGGGAAGCTACGGGGGCTGTCAGCGTGACATTGAGGTCCTCAGGGGGGTTTAGGTACCTCGAAGACGTCTGAATTCCGAACTCGCCGCTGCTGCAGGGCGAATCCTCGACGAAGAAGAGCATGACGTCGAGGTGCGAGTACTGAACGACGTGCAGCACGCAGAATCCCTTCATTCGAACATCAACGGCGAATTCGATCATTTTCGACGTTGACGGAATCGATCCGGCCGCTACGATAGTTTCACGGTTGCAAATGACCTTAAAAAGTCTGTTGTGTACTTTTAAGCCAACTTTTTTTACGTTTAAAAGCACAAAAAAACATATTTCGGAATCTCAGAAATCATATTTCAAAATACCGCCCAATTAGGCTCAAAAAGTGCTAATTAATCACCAGTTGGTGACTTCGAGAAATTAGGAGTCTTCTTTCCGACAGACCGCGTATTTCTGACTCCAGACCGCCGCGGGGGGCGTTCTTTAATCAGAAACGAGGCCGCATGATGTCGTTTACGTGGCAAAAGCAAATTACCGACGTCGCAAACCCCTTGCCGACGTTCGCCGGAACACGCGAAGCGGAAAGTGACCTAATCTGGCGGAGGCACCGGCTCTAACTTGCCTAATCAGAACCGCGCCGAATAAGAAAGAAAGCTGTTTATTATAGATAGGCTTTCAACTCACCGCGAACGTATGTCCGACGACGACCCTGGCTCTGAAGAGTTCGCCGACGCGGTAGACGACCTGTGAGAGCGGCTTGATCAGGTCGAGCTCCAGTGAGGGGTGCGCGACGTTCGGCACCGTGAGAAAGATCTCCGCGGATGCAGATGTGCCGAGAGACGTGGCATCCGACGAACGACGGCTGGCATTGATGATGTACACGTTGCAGCCGCTGCTGACGTTGAATTCAGCTACGCCGCCGATGGTCGTCTCCAGCTTCTGGTCGAGATTGGTAATCGATAGGTTGGCCGAAATGCACGTCGCGCTGCCGCTGACCGTACCACTCACATCCCTGCGTGTGGCTTTGAACTGAAAGAACTCTTGTTTTTCACGCTTCCTGGATCCTGTAGGGTTCAGCTGTCAGTGCAAGTCTTGCTATCGTATGCAGCGCGAAAAGTCCCAGCACGAAAGTAAGTGCATCTTACGATAGTAACTATATCGTAACATTTTATCTTGCATTTTATCGTAAACAGTAGTGAAACTCCCGGCGCGAAAATAAATTTTGTTAAGGATAATAACTGTCGTAATCAAAACTTGTTATCGTAACTCGAGTTCCGTAACATTGCGGTCTCGACACGAAAATCAAAAAGCGTTGTTTGTTTACGATAACAATTATCGTATCGTATCTTTTCAACTTTTTGTATTCTAAATCTTTTTTTTGCACCTTTTTTACGTCTTCGAGTGCGCAGACCGCAAAGTTGGCATTTCAAGTGCATTGCTGCAGTTGCTGCCGGTGTGGTGTCCCTTGTCCCTTCAACCGTAAACTACCCCCCTGGAATGCACAACGTGCATTGTGCATGGTGCTAAAATTGTCCAACGATTTTCAAAATCGGCCTCTTTATTTTTTTTTGGCACGCGTCAGTCACGTAGACGTCACTGAGTGTAAGTTTTTTGGACACGTGTCGTTGAAACTGTCCGGCCGAAGGTTTTTGACACGTAATCCCCTCTACTCCGTCCAGTGACAGCCTGACTTGCAGGATTATTTTTAGGCTCTTATTACAAATTTAGCCCCTTCAGAAACAAATTCTTTTCCTTTCCTGGCTCTGACTGCCTAAATTTGGGGTTCAATGTTGCTTGCTAAATATGTATCTATGTTGTCGTTTTTTTTGGGCTCATCCTCAGGATAGGAGGACCTTGAACTCTGTTCCAAAACAAAAAATACTTGACAGTCCAGTTCCCAATTCGAGAAGCGAAATGTAATAAACGCCAGAGCGCAAAATGCCCGTGTGGGGTCCTTTCGGGCTCGTATGATTTTTTTTATATATTTTTTTGGGGGACTAAAAAATTATGCATGCCTACTAGTATGTACTCGCAGCCGACTAGCTGACCATTATTCGGCGAAAAGAGGCTGGTAATAAAGAAAAAAAAAGAAGACATACGTAAAGCTGTATTTTCTTGGTATGGTCGTCGAAGAAGGGCCGCAGCGGGACTATCTGGAAGTGAGGCAGGTTGCGTCTGAATTCTCGCTGAACAGAGACGCTTTCATCGTTCATCTCGCCATCGAGTACGGTCGTTGTCGTACGGATCGTGCCGAGACGCTGATCGAGTACAGCGCATCCTGCCACGCTGATTTCGGATCTTGCTGTGCCGTTGTCTCTGAGCTGAAATGGCATAAATCTTTGATTTTGAATGTTTGAACGGTTTTTGATCGTTGGCAGTCCATTTTTCATTTTTTTCCAGAATAAACGTGCCCAAATGTCTTCTCGGTACCCCACCCCACGTCAGGGCGATGTTTGAAAGCTTGCATCAGTGGTCTTCTCTCCTCCTCCCCGTGCTAATGCACTGCGAATTCCATTCCGTGTCTGTGCCTGTGCCTCCTGCTACCACCTTGGAGGACAATGAGCTAGCAAAATTCTCGGGGGCAAATTAATAGCGGGTCTATAAAAATTTCCAATTGATTGCCTGCGTGCCGTGCCGTGCGCTCCATATTTTAAATAATAAAAAAATATTATCCATAAAATTATAAAATTTTTGTAAGTCCCCAAAATGAATTCAAGTCACCTGCAGCGAAGCAGATTTATTTTGTTTTACCTGGGGTTCTTACATATTTGTCACCCCGTGTTGCCACTTTTTTTTTTATTTTGCATAACGATGTGTTCGTTCGGGGTTAATGAGGTCGAGTGGCACAAATAATATTTATAACCGACGACACCTCACTCACCCCAGCTGTCCGGGGCTGGAGACCAATCCAGAAGCACGCTTACTACAAAGGCGCCTTCAGTTCCTGGGTGAACAATAGGGATCATCACGCGACACTTCAATTCTCTTCCTAACTCCAAGTAAACTGACGCGAGTAAACTGACTTCACTCGCAAATTCGCAGGCACTCCACTTTCTAATATCTACGACGACGTCGAGCAGTCGTCCTCCTCCACATCGTGCCTGTGCAAAACTTCATCACGTGTACACACTGAATCCATTCCTTCCAATTTTTTGGACATCGACTCCGTCGTCATCTTCGACGCCAGAATGAATCGTAGTCGCCGTTTACCGAATCAACGACCGGGGCCGTCGTGGCCATGTTTCAAATACAATCCCGTGCATGTATGTATGTACATATTTGTGCTTCCGGGCTACGAGTGCCAATTTCCCAAGCCCATTCAGTCCGCTCCTTGTCCTTTATTCTTAATCGCCCATTTTTCGCCTCCAAGGACACCCGAAGTCACCGTTTCACTCCACCCAAAAACCAAAAAAAAAAATTACGGTTGAATTCTATCCATCCAGCAGCAGGACTACATACGTGAGTAATTGTAGCTCGTTTGGGCCACTTTTTTCCCCTTCCCCCTTGTTGAAATTTTTAGAGAGCACTTGTGTGAATTTTTGAAAATTTTTTTCAACATTTAAAAAAAACTCGCTACGCGTCCAGAGATTCTCTCTCAAAGTACGGGTTTTTTTTGGGAAAGAGATGAAAGATTCAGTAGTTAAAGCGTGCGAAAATGAACTAATTCAGGCACCGCGCCACGTGGCATGGCACGCCCGCCTGTTTTTCGCGCATGATTCAGCCCAAAACTGCAAAAAGTTTATTATTGTCCCATAAAAACACACGATTCACGATTCTGCGAGCTTGGCAGCGAGCCACTTGTCTTCGTAGTCGGAGACAGCCTCCATGAATTGCTTGCGATCGGCGTAGGTCTTTTCGTCGATGTTGTAGATGTTGCACATCTGAAAAAACCCTTCTAAATACTGTTTTATCCCAACCTGACAAAAACCAACCTTGCGTGTCAACTTGACAGCCAGATCGCAGGAAGAAGCGAGTCTGTATTCCTCCGGAGTCGGGTCCCGAACGGAACTCCGCAGAAACTCTCCAGTCCGGAAGTAGGCAGTATCGGGAAGGTTGTTGTAGGCCTTGAGGGCGGCAGCTCGCATCGCCGGCGGCACAATGCGGGGCAGTTGAGGCTCCGGAAACTTGTTGTACCCCTGGATGGTTTCCAGGTGGTGGTGATGGTGATGGTGGTGCAGGTGCTCGCTTGTGGCCAGCTGAGGCTGGGAGCGGGATTTGATAGGCTTGAGGGTCGGGGTGGACATGCCGACCATGTCGCTCCGGGTGAAAGCGCTCGCGAGCCGGAAATACACGTCTTCCTGGGTAACTCCCAGAGTCCTTCCTCCGGTCATCGAGGGCGTCGGTGGACAGTATCGGGACTCGAGATCCGAAGCACTGTGCATGGCACCGTGTTTAGAGTACAGAGAAGGCGGAGCTGGGCTGTGGGTTTCGTTTCCGTCGTCGAATCTGAATTTAATTTCGGGGAGTTTTTTTAGGCCAACGATATTTTAGGTAGCCTACCTGCTCGGCGCGTACATAGAAGGCGCAGGCGAGAACACAGAACCCTCCATCGTGTCGTCGAGCATCCAGGTCGGCTTCTGAGACGAAGAATCGTAGACACGATTGACCTCGCGAAGTCGCCGGTAATCGTGATTGCGTCGAGGCGTCCCATCCGAGGAGTACTGTTGGTTGAGATGCAACATGCTGGACGACGACGAGAAAGAGTGGTTCGCGTGCGACATAGGCGTCGACGTCGGCGTTGGAGTCGGCGTCTGCGTCATCGATGGCGGTGGGACGCTCGTTTCGAAGGCCTGTGGATCGACGAGGATTTTGCTGTGCAGAGTTTTGATGTAGTGTGGCATGGATTTTTTGAAGTACGTCGAGATGCCACGCATGAGAGCCGCACTGGGTTGGGTAATGACGACGTCTGCCATGTTGGGGTAGTCGATTTTGACGTGTTTTCGGGCAAAATCCGCGTCTGAGGGCTGGTTGAAGACAACCGCGGTCGTCGTTGCCATCACAAACGTATTTTCGTCCAGACTCGGCACACGTGTACACAGAAGCACCATTCCATAGCTAAAAAAAACCCAAGAAAATCGTAACAATCAAAAATAACAAAAATACGATACCTCGAAAACATGAGTTGATATTCGTGATCGGTGATCGTAGCACCTTTTACGACACACAAAAGCGTGCGTTGTCTCGCCAGCTTCATGTCATCGTCAAAGCCATCGTCCGTAGGGGTAGCTTCGCGATAGTCTCCCCCACCGGAAGCCATGATGTGACGGGCTTCCTCGGTTGGCCTAAATTATTACACAATTTTTAGGCAAAACACAGGTCATCTGCGAAAACTCACAGATACATGCCGAGTGCCTAGACACGAAACAAAAGTGATGGCAACAAGTGCTACTATCCTATGGCATAGAATAAATAACAACGAAATAACAACGCAGCACGCAGAAACAAAAAAAACGAGAAAACAAATACAAAAACGGAGAGAAAAAAATTTGGTTGCGATTATAATCGCCTTTTTTCGTTTTGTACGCGTCTTACAGCGATTTGTAGGCACCTTGAAACGAGACTTTTATTTCAAAAATCATGTTTTTGCATATTTTTTTTTATCAGTCATAACATGTTTTTTTAACAAACTATGGTTTAAAAGTCATCCGGATGCTTGCATGCTCGTTTTTTTGATAATGCCCAAGGTTAGCTGTGAAAACGACTCACATAATTCGCTAACAGTATAAAGAAAATTAAACTATGTGCATGTACAGAGTGCTGTGAATAGTCTGTATTGGGGGGATTCATTTTCTAAACCACCTATAAATTAGCATTTTCTTCACGTTTGATGCGCCGATGATTTGTGACACAACGCCAAAGAATGATTGACAACATTATTTGGTACAATCATGCCATCGGCGGCAAAAAAATGCCGTCAACCATTTTTTTAATGGCATTGCAACGAAATTCTTTCTGTTCTTCGTTGTTTTCGTGGTTGAGATCAAGGCATAAAATCCGGCCGACTTTTCGATTCAAGGCCGGCCGGTGAAGCCGGGAAAAGCCGGAAAAAAATTCGAAAGGAGATTTTTTTCAAAAAAAAAGTATGATTTTCTGACGTTTTTGTGTTTCATTCGTCTTTTTTTTTACTTTTTACTACAGGAAAATTTATTATTATGCATTTTTTTCATAACATTATTGTTTACAAAAAATTTGTTTTCCGAATTTGCAAAAATAACCCTAAAATAATGCAAAAAAAATTTTCAAAAAATAGGCCGCGGCCACCTCGGCTTCGGCCTAAAAATTAGGCCGGCCGGCGGCTTGATTTCGAGGACCATTTTATGCCTTGGTTGAGATTCTATATGACTTCTAGTGAACGTACGAGTTCATTAGAACGCAGCTTGGCTAGCCAACGGAAACTACGTTTTTAAGAAACGACAAAAATTATTTGCCCAGTGTATATTTTTCACAAAAAAAACAACTCACCAAAACCTCAAAAAATCTGAAACCCCGATATTACTAATAGCAAACTGCTACTTTGCTAAGCAAAGTACCTGAAAAAACGGAAAAATGTTGTATTCCCTTTTTTGAAACAAAACTCACGGCAGAATCCACCTAAAAAGTTTGTTTCCGCTTTTCAAAAAATGCTTATAAGTATTTTTTGAAAAGCGGAAACAATCGAAACGTATACGTTTCACTTCGCAAATGAAAAATGATAACTTTTGCAAAAAAAGTAGCAAAAGTTTGTGAAAAGAAAAACGATTTGTTGTCAATTCAAATTTTTTTTTGTCTGTAAAAGACATTTTTTTCTGTACAGTTTACAGCTTGTCGAAAATTTTACGCGAATGCTTTTTCTTGTATGTACAGAAAACGAATAAATTTCTTTATTCTGATAATAAATTTACTACTCTGTACAGCTCTGTGAACCGGAATTTAGCAGACCTTGGGTGTCTAATGCTGGGGATTAGGCAGTTGAACGATATTTATCAAACGACATTGTTTTTTTTGTTGAAAAGTGCCTGGACTAATGCGAAAGGGCCTTCCTTCACATGCACTTCCACTCACTCAAGCGCGTTTATGGTCTGTGTAATATTTACGGTTATCAATGTTTGTTTTTGTTTATTGACCGTGTAATCGCGTTCGCTCGCTCATTCGTTCGTACGTACCCGTCACTTCCATGCCCTCTGGCGAGTTTCTTTCTGCAGGCGGGGTGCCCGGCTAGCTCGCGCCTCCTCGTAGATCCCGGACACTTCGTAGTAGACAATAGTTTATCAGTAGAATCTCTCGTACAACAACCGTGAACAATTAGACGTAAACGATGACTCGATGACGACGACCGCTGCGTGCCCCCCAACCGGGACGAGCGCGTGCCACGCGCGACCTGCCTGCTGCTACTCCCGCCGACCAGAATCATGACTCGGCGTCATCAGTCGCTGCCGATCTGCCTGTCTTGCCGGCGCACGCTTCTCTCGTGGCCGCACACGTTCTCTGCCTCGCGCGCATGGCTCGCTCGCCAGTCCCCGGGAAAATGGTCGCCCAGTCCCGGCACCACTTTCTGAACAGTCAGTTTCCTGAACATGGGCTTCTCCGGGTGAACTTTGTCTCAAAGTTCTCTCGGACTCGTGGACTACGACCAAGGCTTATTTTGTCAGTTCGCGACGTCTTTCATTTTTTTTGTACTTACATTCGTGATAATATATGTACCTACACACTTTTCCCGGGCCCTGGGCTTTTGGTTTCCACGAACTTTGCTCACTCAACTAGCAAAATTTATTTGAGCTCTGCTGTCAGTTGCTGACTGGCCATTGATGGCGCTTGCTTAACAATTGCTTATGTTAGGGCGGACTTGTTCCGGGAGGGACAGGTAGGGGGATATGACGGTGACGACAGGGCTTCCGGACAACAGGGAACTCAACCTTTCCCGCCGCCTGGGCTGTAAAAAACAAGCGCACCCCCTCCCCTCGGGCATATATGCTCATGCAGAGTTGTTCAATTCGACAATTTTCAGCGCTCGCTCTGCTCACGCTCTTTGAGCAATTCAATTTTTCGTGCTCGCTCTGCTCACGCTCTTTGAGTTCTTAAAATTTTCGTGCTCGCTCTGCTCACGCTCTTTGAGTTCCCAAATTTTTCGCGCTCGCTCCGCTCGCGCTCTTTTCATTTTTTTTCTCCGCTCGCTCTGCTCACACTCTTTGAGCAATTCAATTTTTCGTGCTCGCTCTGCTCACGCTCTTTGAGTTCCTAAAATTTTCGTGCTCGCTCCGCTCGCGCTCTTTAGGCTTTTCAATTTTTTGTGCTCACACAACTCGCGCTCTTCAATTTTTTCGAGCTCCCTCCGACTCTGCTCTTTCATTTTTTTCGCATTCTCTTACCGTTTTTAATGCTTTTTTTCTTAAAACAACAACAGATTCCAGAGTTGAAAGGCCAGGGCTATGTTGGTCGCAAGTCGTTACAGTAATCAAACAATGATAGGTTAGGTTTCACGTGGAAGGGCACATTCATGGGAAGCCAACCGAACAGAGACTATAAATTGAAAAAAAATACAGATGAGAAACAAAAAATTTAGAAAATCTTAAAAACCTTGGTTTTAAGCACGTTCGTTTACACTAATGGCTAGAATGCACCTTGCCCGAAGCAAGTCCGCTTTCGAAGGCGCCCTTTGAGCTTTGGAGAAGTATGTGAGACGCGAGAAGGCGCGCTCGCCAGCACCGATAGTGGGAGGGACAGTCAAGATAGCCAGCGCCATCTTACGGAGCATTGGAAATCGGGTTTCGTGTTGCCAATACTTGGCAGCGTCAATGTCGCAGGGTGGTTCTTTCAGATACTCCACCAGCTCGTTATGAGTCGGTGAGGGGTGAACGACCCGCTGAGGAAGGTTAAAGACCAAATTTTTGGATGTTGATGATTCAATCACTTGAGGAGCAGGTTCGAAGTCGTCTTGGATTTTTAGCTCTTGGATCTAAAAAAAATTGAGTTTTCCACAAACAAGGCCGTAAAATAAAAAAAAATTGAATATTTTAGGTAAAATTTACGAAGAATTTTATGAAAAAGCGAATTAAAAAAACGCTTTCGCAGAACTGCTAGAAAACTGATCTGTAAGAAAAACTTTCAGCGATTAGGTTCTGATAGGATTGGAGCGCTAATAATTGGACGGAAAATGAAACTTTGCAACGATTTGCTGCCGTCAGAGTAATTCTATATGTTCGTTGTTTTTTGATCTTGCTTTTTTTAACACTTTTGTAATGAAAAAAAAGTTACATTAAAATGGGCTGGTCCGGGCTTAAATTTTGCAAGCCCGGCACGGCCGGGGCGCAAAAAAACCTGCCCGTTGAGAACCCTGATAGTAATAAAAAAATTAACAAACCATTTGCTTGTACGATTCCTGAATCTGTTCGTCATCCGTGAGGTAGGTCCGAAGCGAGGGGTCAATTAATTGAGCTGCAGTGAAAATAGGATCCTTGAAGGTTCCTAAGACGTCGGAAAATCGTGTTTCAACTTCCGTTTTCAGGTTTTTGAAAAGACCAAACTTGTCCTCGGCGGTCTAAAAAAATATATCCTATTTTTAAACAGTAAACTAAAAACTGTTTTACTAACATCACAGTCCATCAGAACGCTCTCGAGAGCCGGTTTGAGATACCCCAATGTTGATGAGGTCGACGATTGGAGTTTGATTTGAATACCTCTGACTTTTTCAAAGGCCTTGATTGTTTCTTCCATGAAAACTTTGTGTTGTGGCGTTAAGCAGCGCCCCAGATGAGTAGTGGAGATCATGTTAAAATCGTTGAAGTTGCTGAGCAGTTTCTTGAAGGCGTCGACGAGGCTACCCCAACGAGTCTTGCAAGGAAGGATCAAGTGAGAGCCGGCTTTCAGCTTGAACTCACGGTAACACTTCACAGACTGCCTGACGTTTTTCAAATTTGTCAGAATCTCCTGAAAAATAACCCAAGTGAATAAAATAAAAAAATAAAAACATACGCGATACATCGCTTGGATATTTTCCGCCTTCTGGAAAGCATGTTGCATAGACAGCTCGAATCGATGAGACGCGCAATAGAGATTTCCTTGTTCCAAGAATTCATCCTCGTCCAAGTTGTCAGTGGCTTCGCCGGTAAAGAGCTCATCATCAGGAATCAGCTCGCTCTCCAACTGAATGAGGTCTTCATCTTGTTCTTGACTGACAGGCACAACGTCCTCGTCGTCGTTGCCGAACGGATCGGCATCCTCGCTGTTGAACGGCATGCTGCAATAAAAAAATGATAAAAATGTAAAAAACAAAAAAAAAACATACGAGAAAGCGCGTTGCATGTTTCGGGCGCCATCCGTCACAACTCGGCAGCAAAGCGAAAGACTGAGACCATGACGCGTCAGGCACTCGGTAATAAAATGGTAAAAACCGAAACAAGAGCTATGCGGTTTGAACCACACACCCAACTATGCGGTTTGAATACAGTCGTTTTCGTTTTAGGGCCATGGCGCGTGCGCGCAAATGTCTAAGAGATCGCCCGCGCGCGAATTTCTTTTTTTTCTCGTGCTCGCTCCACTCTTGCTCTTTTCTTTTTTCCTGTGCTCGCTCAACTCTTGCTCTTTTCTTTTTTTCTCTGTGCTCGCTCTGCTCACGCTCTTTGAGCAATTCAATTTTTCGTGCTCGCTCTGCTCACGCTCATTGAGCACTCCAATTTTTCGCGCTCGCTCCGCTCGCGCTCTTTGAGTTCCCAAATTTTTCGCGCTCGCTCCGCTCGCGCTCTTTGAGTTCTCCAATTTTTCTCGCTCGCTCTGCTCGCGCTCGTGAGCTGAGCAGGAGTGAGCAGTGAGCAGGAGCAATTTGGTGAGCATCGAACAACTCTGTGCTCATGGCCCGGAAAATTTAGGACATGTGACAGTTGACAAATTTAAAAAAAATGTTTATAAATAATATTTTAAAAAAAATTGCGTGGATGTTGGAGTGCAAAAATCGCTGCTGCGGATATCCTCGGAGGATTTTTAGTCCAACAAATTCCACCGGGATCTATCATTATGTAAATAAATATTTTTGGCAACCCAAATTCGGCGCATCGCAGAGTCCCCCCGGAGAAGGACTAATTTGTACTTTTGATAACGGTTTTTACTTTACCAATTCTTATTAATTATAGATCGCGAGTATGGTTCCGATAAAAACCCAAATCCCCGGGGAGGCTGTCAAGTTGAATTTTGTGTTGTGTGTTGTTGGTTTTTTTCCTGGATACCAAAAGCACATCATAAGCGCGATGTCAGAGAGACTTTCTCGGCATCGTCTGGTTTGTAGACGCTCCCTGGTATGTGTTATCAAATAACTTATTAGCTCGACCAACGTCGGCTTGTTTGCACTTTTATGTACATCGTGTTCGTTTCCCAGTCGGGAAGTTGATGTAGATAGAAGTTGCAATTTGATTTGTGCCCCCCCCAAAAAAAAGCTGTAACACTCACAAGACCTCCAGACTGCCTGAGGTGATTTTTGTTGAAAATGACGTGAGCAGTGCCTTTTCTATCATAATCCGTTCGGTCTGACAGACTGGGCGACTGCATAGGTCATTTACAAGTTCTGCAACGTCCTTCGGGGGTGGGTAATCTTTCTTTCTCTTTTTTTTTGCGCGACGCCCCCCCCCCCCTGTATGGCACAGAATAGGAAAATAAATAAATAGTACATACGGTCGTGTTAATAGCTTGGAATACTGCGAAAAAAAAAGTTGTTCTTGTTGACTGGGACTGACACTTGCGCTATTTTTAACCCACATTTCCTCTGTCCCAGGTACATACAGAAAATTGTGTTTTTTGTTTAAACAAAACGTGCCATTTGTTGTGTCAGCGGGGTGTTTGCTTGCTTTTTTTGGTATTCTGAACGCTTACGGGGCAACCTAATTAGGACCAAGTTGGACTCGACGCGTCGGCGGCACCGGCGGTGGCTCGCCGTTCATTGACGCTCGGCATTTTCCAAGTTGCATGCGCAATGACGCAGCTAGTACCTACAACCTACCTGCCAGCCCACCTGTCTTCCCCTTCCTCCTACGAGCGATATAGTGTTATAGAAGAGCAGTTACGTTCGAGACCACTTGGGCGCATGCCAAATAACGTGTGGGTGGGGGAGGGGGGGGGGGTGCTTATGAAAGCTGCCAGCTTTTTTCCCCGAAGGCCCCCTGATGTTTATAAACCTTTTTTCCCTCCCTCCTTCCTTCTTTCCTTCGTGCCACCTTCCCAAATATGCATTCTGCAGGACGGACCGTATTTTGATGTTTTGCCCCCTGGGATTATGTGAACACCAACCAACATTTGCACATCTGCAGCTATTGTAATTGAAAAAAAATTGCATTTCAATGGTTTTTCCGTTGTTTTTTTCGTATGTTTGTATGTATTTGAATGAATTCCTGAAGAATCCAAATTAACGGTGTTCGGTTGTTTATAATTCGCTTTCTTGTCTGGCTGAATGAATGAAAGCCGGCATTTTATGCAATTGTGGTCTGGTCTCCCCTCAAGGTCTTCCCCCGTGCGTTGCAGTCAGCAAGTGGTGTTCCGTTAAAGCCGGGGATCCATTTGTTTATTCCATCACGACCGGGGATCCAATCACCGGTCGTGTCGTTAATCACGACCGGGGATCCACCGGTTGTTTATTCCAATCAACCGGTTGTTTATCCATTTGTTTATTCCATCACGACCGGGGATCCAATCACCGGTCGTGTCGTTAATCACGACCGGGGATCCACGGCGTGATTAACTTCTCTGGCCTACGGCCTCTTTGGTAGTTGTTGGTTGGTTGGTTGGTTGTAAACCGCCAACGACGGCACATTGAGCCCGTTGAACGGTATAAACCAGAGATTCTCAATTTACTTAAGTTCCTAGCTTACGTTCTTTGAGCTCTATAAAATTTTTTAAACTCGCTCCGTTTGTGGTCATGGGCCGAGCTGTGAGCCAGAGCGATTTGCTGACATGAGCCGCGAACGGAGGAACAAACCTCTGTTGCTCCACTTCAGAGATTACAACGAGGTCTCTGACGCGTGGATTTATTCGTTCGCGCACTTTTCCGTGCCGTAAATATCCCTTCGAACCCAGCGTATTATATTTTTCTTATTTTTCTTCACGGTTTAATTTTATCGGTCTAAATATATTTTTTTTTCTATTTTTAACCCCTACCCTATTATTATGCATGATTTTTGTGCTTTCTGCGCTTTCTGTGCCGGAGGTGACGCGTCAACGGACGTGCTTGAGTATTCCACACCGCTATCATCCCAGTCACCGGACAGGGAACTCGGTTGTCACTTCCTGGAATATAAAAAAGAGAAAAAAAAAGAAGAACAACGAAGTCAGCAAGTCAGCACGCACTTCTTTGCAGCTTCTGGGTTTATGGCAGCGTAGCTAATTGCGGGAACCAGCAATTCATAATTACCGGTACCTATTCTTTTCTTCCTCCGAGGCGTGTAGGCAAAAAACACCGGGGAGGAGGGTGGATCTGAGCACGAGCACGAGCACGAGCACGGGCACAAGAAGCGCGTAAATCGAGTCACGGCGACTCACGGCGTTCGTTCGTTATCTCCCCTCGATAGGCTTCGCAGGACAATGAATGGGCCCCGTACTGCGGCAGTCTCGTGACTAAACTCGGACAACGAGGTTATCCACTTGACGGGGAGGCGGGACGACGTGCCCTAAACAACTTTGGACAGAGGACAGGGCGCGAGAGGAGGGTTTCTATTGTTTGCGCCATTAACTTTTACTTTTTTTAGAGTTTTGTTCCTTCTACGTTTTTTTTCTTATCTTTTCTATCTTTGACTCATTTTGCTCTCTGGATTGTGAGTTTTCTGCTTTCTGGATTTGGGATTACTCGGAAGAAAGAAGCTTATGCGATGCTGACGGAGGCACCGTCATCCCAATTGGGAACGAACGAACGGCTCATCAAACAGTTTATTTGTTTGATGAGCCTTTAGTGCTACCGGGCGTAAGTGAGTGACACCATGGACATATTTATAGTACAACCTGTTGTTTGACCACGACCATAACTTTGGTGTTTGACTGACTCGACTCGACAACAAACAAATGAACAAACAAATATGAATGTACCAATTTTTCGCCCAGCTGAAAACTTTGGCAGGTTGGGGTTAGCGGGGGAGGAGGGAGGCTTGGCTGTGGTCTCTGGGGCGGATGCCGTCGCTGTCGCCTTTGCCGTTGTCGACCGCAACCGGACGACTTTGACTTTCTCAATGAGTATCCCCTACTACTATATACGCGCCACACACATCTGGGCGCGGGTGGCCCAGTGGTGTGTTGTGGCGCGTCTTCAAGGAAATCAAGGTCGAGGTTCGATCCCGCTTGGGCGCAGCGGTCTTCTACAACTCATTCTCATTCGTTATCATCCAATCAAAACCACACCACACCAAAAACACGTCCCGTCCCCTGTAAGAGCTGCGAACTCAGGGTGCACGTATCGCAAAGACATCCGTTCTGGATGGGCCCCTCTACGTACGAGTCGCCATCATCATCTTCATCACCTTCTGACTGTTCATTGTAGTGTTGTATGTATGATATGGTGCGTACGAGCTAGAGAATAAATGAAATGAATGAAAACTATATCCTATTTTCTGTCCTTATTTTTGGCTCTCTTTGCTAATACAATTTTTTGTAGCCCCCATTGTCCGAAGACAATAACTGTCCCCCCCTTTTTCTGCCCCCTGCGCAACGCAACGTGCAGCGTGTGCCAGGGGGACTCCTTAACAAATTCACCACCACGGGTAAGCAAGCGACAAGCCAGGCAGGCAGGCAGGCACGGACTGACTTGCTTGGCGCTACCGACTTCGCCTTCGAGTTCGAGTTCCTTCCTCCTGGCCAGAATGATCCCCTTTCCTCCCGGACAGGTAAGTAAGTACAAAGTCCCCTTGCGTGACTGACTGACCTTCATGCACTTTCTTTCTTTTTTTTACTTTCTTTTCCGGGACTACAGACGGTAAAGAAACGATTATAACTTGTCCCGCCCGCCTCGAGCCTTATTTTCTGTGCTTTTCCCCGAAGCCAATGCCTGGGTAATGCACTGGCTGTCATCCGGATTGACAAGGACAGGACAGGTGGACACGTGAGGACCGGTGCATGCATTTGTTATGAGTGCCGGTGCCTGCAAAGGCCATCTATGTAGCTGTCCTTGGGAGGGGAGAGATGTCTGAACCGGAAGCAAACCCCTCATTTTGACTTCCGGCTCTGAGCACCATTCCTGGAGCCGGGTAAATGTGGCGTCGCATCTTGTACGAGAACAAGAACCAAGAAACAAGATGCGATGCCGCCCCATTGTCTCTGTTGTCCCAAATGTTTTTTCCCCCATTTTTTCCCGGGGCATGCCATTTATTTTTATGTCGTAGTAATACTTCATCCAGTGCTTCCACCAAATTTAGATACATAAAACATAGTTGCCTGTTGCAGAGGAGAAAAACGTGTGGCAACCGTATTTGGCTGCTAGCTGCGCCGCCGGGGGAACGGTCGGTCGAATGACGCCATGCCAAAATCGTGGCGCCACGCTAGCTGGTTGCTGCTGTTGCTGTTGCTGTCTTTTGGGCGTTTATTTCATCACTCATTATCCACACAGCCCAGGTCGATCTCTTGCTCTCGCATTGGGAGCTAGCTAGATAGAGAGAGAGCTAGGGTGCATCGAGCGCATCTTTTGCATAGCTAACGAGCCTACTACTATAGCTGGGTCCATTGGTCACGTTGTCGTGGTCGTGGTCTACGTGAATAACCAAATGATGTCTTTTTTCCTTCCATGATGACCCACGTTCGTTCGTTCGACGAACCAAGTTTCGTGCAACAAAGCTTCACGCTCGTTGCATTGCAAGTTCACGGAGAAGTCGAAACCAAGCTTACGTCGACGCAGAGTCAGACATACGGCATGTTAAGTCAGATTACGGTCGACTTAAGCGATGTCAGACTTGCGACAAACTTGCAACAAGTTTGAAAAAAATGAAAAAATAAAAAAATGAACGTTTTTCGCTGTTCATAGGGCTGCAATCTGACATTTACATGGCACAAACTTAACATTTTGTCAAAAATTGGTTGTATCAAGCTTGCGGTGCAGCAAAGTCAGACTTGTGCCCCTTAATTTGGCAATTTGCCTGAAGTTGTTCAATTCAAATTTTACTTTTTTTGTTTTTTTTGATGAAAAGTTATCGAATCTCAAAGCGAAATTGACTTCGCGATCTTTCGATAAAAATTTTGCATTCGATTCATGTTTCAATTCTTTCTTGTTTTCAGTCAGTGTTCGCATTTGTCCGTTTGTGTCGAGCTTTTGTTTTTTATCTGTTGTTTTTTTTCGTTTTAGATATCAGTTTCGACGTTGCGCGGAGTGATGATTGCCGAGAGAAGCACTTCTTTACCAACAACTACTTTTTATGATTCAAAACAACTTCGAGGTTTGTTTGTAAGTTTTTATGTACATTTAACAAAAAGATTATACATTTTTTCAGGAATCAGAATCATGAAAAGCGCCCCTGAATCATCATTACGAAAATACCGCTGAATCAAAAATGCTTGACGACGAACGCGTCCGCGACGGAACTGGCACCGGTGATCATACCCGCACATCGACGACAACAGCACCCATGGTTAGCCGTTGATCCGGCGTTATTCTTGTCTTTTTTTGTTAACTTGATGATTGTTTTGTTAATTTGAGCACATAAAATGATGCAATGAGAAAACGTGGACACAAGGGGACACAATAGGGATGGAAAACACAAAATAACAACCGGGCACGAACGCTACCTAATATGCAAATTTTACGCCTATACGTTAAGCTTGCGTCGAGTCAGAGTTAAGCTTGCGTCCTTTTTATGGCAAGTTTACAAATGGCCGGCGCAAACTTAACTTTAACGGGACGCAAGCTTGGTTTCGACTTCTCCGTGTTACGTCGAGCGTTTCAGTTTTTCGTTTAAGAAAAAAAAAGATGGGCGGAGCAAGAACAGGGTGACCAATGTTATTGCCCATCATCTTGTTGTTGTTTTGCGTATCACATCATATCACACGACGCCGTCAGATGCAAAACACACGGAATAGAGAGGCTTCTGTGACAAAAACACGCGATGTACATATAAGACGCGGACAATAAAAATTTTTTTTACTACCCATTTTTTCTCGCTTTTTTTTAAAAGCTACTTCTTGAAGAAGTTTGATGCCATCAAAACGTGTATTTCTTTGAAAAACTTCAGTCGTCATGATTGAATTTTATTATGGCGTAATAATTGCAAAGAAACTTCTTATACGATTGTCAGACGGACAATGATGTCAAATCGCACATTTTTTGGCAAGCCAAATCGAAAACGCCAGACAGATGCTGATCATCGCTGTTTTTTATAATTATGAAACGTAAATGTGAAATGTGGCTGGATATAGAAGTAGAGATCGTGTTTTTGGTGAATTTGTTGAAGTTGAAATCGTCGTTTTCATTTCTTGCATTTTTCTCACATTTTACTTCTATGTGCAGATGCTTTTTTATTCATAATTCACTCAAAATCAAAACAGAGAAACACAACAGGAAAATGGCGAGTGTCGCGGATTGCAGCGTTGAAAAGAGCGAAAGAAAAGTGCGCGCACACGAACGTCTCGCATTTGGCGAGTGTCGCGGATTGCAGCGTTGAAAAGAGCGAAAGAAAAGTGCGCGCACACGAACGTCTCGCATTTGGCGAGTGTCGCGGATTGCAGCGTTGAAAAGAGCGAAAGAAAAGTGCGCGCACACGAACGTCTCGCATTTGGCGAGTGTCGCGGATTGCAGCGTTGAAAAGAGCGAAAGAAAAGTGCGCGCACACGAACGTCTCGAATTTGGCGAGTGTCGCGGAATGCAGCATCGAATTTGCCGAGGGTTGCGGCGCGCCGCGATCGCTAGAGGGGAAAAATGAACAAAATACAACGAATACAGTTAATAAAATTAGGTAAGGTACAGATAATTAGCTTTTCTTTGTTTGCAGATTCTGACGGATTCTGATCGTCGCTGTCATCGTAATGTTGATGGAAACTTGCCGTCAGCGTTTCATAATCGCCGCGTCGTGGTGGACGATGAATCTTTTTGTGTCGGCGCAAAGTAAGATTGTCGATTCACGTGGAGTCGCGATAGCATTTTTGAGCGTTATCCTGGTAGACGTGGAGTAAAAAGCGTGCTTACATTGCTCATAAGAATTTGATCTAAAAAAATCTTGAATCAAAATAATTTTTTTCTGAAAAATCCTTACCATACGAGCCAGTATCTGCTGGTGTCACCTGCCGTGGACATCGTTGATGCGACGTGAACAGAAAGATGACGTCGAGAATCGATACAACAACGTTGATTGTTCAAAAAATGTAAAGTGAGGAAAATTCGCGTTCTGCACAAAAAACGTGCATCACGCTCGTAGTGAATGCGTTGTTCGTCCGTCTGTCCAGATGTTCAGAATTTTTTGGTGAAGGGTCGGACCGATTTGATAGTTATCACAGCGCGTGGCATCTAATGGAAGCATAGCACGCGCCGGCTGTCTGAACGATCCTTCTTTCCCTGGTCCCTCACTGCTTTTTCTTTGTTCAGCGCGCGTCGCACTCATGACGAGAGATTTTCCCGCTGCCCGAGCGCGCTGGTCGAATTAGTTGCAAAAAAGGAATCTTGGGCCAAATTGGAAATTTTTCACTTTTTCAAATTAGATTTGTAATTAGAATAATATTTGAAGCATTTTGATATGTTTTTCAGAATTGTGGGACAATTTTTGATCAAAATCGAGTAGGGTTCGGAAGAAAAAATCCACGGATCTTCGGAATGTCGATAGAATGCTGAAAATTTCAGGGTAGACTAAAAACAAAATTTCCTTTCGAATGGCTTACTCAGTTTTTTGAAATCGAATCAATAAATGTCCGAAAAAACGGTTTTTTTCGGAAATTTGAAAAATTCGGAACTTTTTAGAACATTGATCAAAACGTGAATATTACTATTCGATAGAGCAGTATCTTTTTTATTTACTCTGAAATTTTCACAGACTTACCGTATTCCTGGGGCATACGGTAGCGATTCCCCCGAACCATACTTGTTCAAACGCCTGAGGCTATGAGGTAGGGCACTGCAGAACAAAGTGAGATAGAGCATCTTGTTAGAAATTTTTCGGCCTACAAAATCGTGTAACTCCAGAATTTCTATCTATTTTTTTGGCTCCGCAATTTTAATTCGCGCAACATACACTCATTTTTGGTACCAATTTTCCAAAAATTGAAATCGAAAAAGTGGGGTCTGGGGGAAAAATCGGCATTCGTTCAGTTTGAAAGCAATATTGCTGAAAATTTCAGTATAGGAGTAAAAATGAATTCTAAATTCGATGATGATATTAGTTTTTTTCAATTTGGACCGAAAAATTCCTAAAAGTTTGAATTTTTGAGAAAAAAGCATTTTTCGGAACTTTCTCGAACCTATAAAAACAAAATAATAAAATTTTTGAATTCTACAGGGTTTTTTACGTCTAGGGTCAAGATTCATGCTACAACGCTCCAAAACTGTGTCAATGCCGATTTTTCCCCCAGACCCCACTTTTTCGATTTCAATTTTTGGAAAATTGGTAACAAAAATGAGTGTATGTTGCGCGAATTAAAATTGCGGAGCCAAAAAAATAGATAGAAATTCAGGAGTTACACGATTTTGTAGGCCGAAAAATTTCTAACAAGATGCTCTATCTCACTTTGTTCTGCAGTGCCCTACCTCATAGCCTCAGGCGTTTGAACAAGTATGGTTCGGGGGAATCGCTACCGTATGCCCCAGGAATACGGTAAGTCTGTGAAAATTTCAGAGTAAATAAAAAAGATACTGCTCTATCGAATAGTAATATTCACGTTTTGATCAATGTTCTAAAAAGTTCCGAATTTTTCAAATTTCCGAAAAAAACCGTTTTTTCGGACATTTATTGATTCGATATCAAAAAACTGAGTAAGCCATTCGAAAGGAAATTTTGTTTTTAGTCTACCCTGAAATTTTCAGCATTCTATCGACATTCCGAAGATCCGTGGATTTTTTCTTCCGAACCCTACTCGATTTTGATCAAAAATTGTCCCACAATTCTGAAAAACATATCAAAATGCTTCAAATATTATTCTAATTACAAATCTAATTTGAAAAAGTGAAAAATTTCCAATTTGGCCCAAGATTCCTTTTTTGCAACTAATTCGACCAGCGCGCTCGGGCAGCGGGAAAATCTCTCGTCATGAGTGCGACGCGCGCTGAACAAAGAAAAAGCAGTGAGGGACCAGGGAAAGAAGGATCGTTCAGACAGCCGGCGCGTGCTATGCTTCCATTAGATGCCACGCGCTGTGATAACTATCAAATCGGTCCGACCCTTCACCAAAAAATTCTGAACGTCTGGACAGACGGACGAACAACGCATTCACTACGAGCGTGCGCACGTTTTTTGTGCAGAACGCGAATTTTCCTCACTTTACATTTTTTGAACAATCAACGTTGTTGTATCGATTCTCGACGTCATCTTTCTGTTCACGTCGCATCAACGATGTCCACGGCAGGTGACACCAGCAGATACTGGCTCGTATGGTAAGGATTTTTCAGAAAAAAATTATTTTGATTCAAGATTTTTTTAGATCAAATTCTTATGAGCAATGTAAGCACGCTTTTTACTCCACGTCTACCAGGATAACGCTCAAAAATGCTATCGCGACTCCACGTGAATCGACAATCTTACTTTGCGCCGACACAAAAAGATTCATCGTCCACCACGACGCGGCGATTATGAAACGCTGACGGCAAGTTTCCATCAACATTACGATGACAGCGACGATCAGAATCCGTCAGAATCTGCAAACAAAGAAAAGCTAATTATCTGTACCTTACCTAATTTTATTAACTGTATTCGTTGTATTTTGTTCATTTTTCCCCTCTAGCGATCGCGGCGCGCCGCAACCCTCGGCAAATTCGATGCTGCATTCCGCGACACTCGCCAAATTCGAGACGTTCGTGTGCGCGCACTTTTCTTTCGCTCTTTTCAACGCTGCAATCCGCGACACTCGCCAAATGCGAGACGTTCGTGTGCGCGCACTTTTCTTTCGCTCTTTTCAACGCTGCATTCCGCGACACTCGCCATTTTCCTGTTGTGTTTCTCTGTTTTGATTTTGAGTGAATTATGAATAAAAAAGCATCTATGATAAAATTTAGAAGCAAAATGTGAGAAAATACCAAATATTGTTCTGCACCAAAACCCATGAACAAAAACAGCTAAATTGAAATAAAATGCATCTAATGACACAAACTTTAAATGTACTGATGCTTTTTGAGCATTTTTGTATAAAATTTTGTTGCTCATGATGTTTCAAAGTGTGCATTAAATAAATGCAATAAAACAAGGTGTTTGCTTCTGTGACAAACCTTAGAAGCTTTTTGTCTTCAAAACGCAAAAATCAGAAAACTGTAAGGCCACAAATTCGGAATAAAAAAATGCTAGAAAAAATGGGTAGTAAAAAAAATTTTTATTGTCCGCGTCTTATATGTATGTAGCCCGCACGCATGTTTGAGCACCAACAACCCAACTCCCCTCCCCTCCCCTTCTGCAGGAGGATCGTCCCCTGTGGCACGTGGGGACCCCAACCAACACCCGTGTAACCACGGGCTCCTCTGTTCTCCTTTCCTCCTCTCTTCTTCTCCAGCCTGGCCACCAGCACGAACCACCTAGGCAGCTCCTGGCTCGCCTTGTTTGTTCAAAGGATGCGCCGTTTGCATCTCCCGGGATGGGATGCAAACTGATTTACTAGCTCGCTTGCTCGTTCGCGTGCAGGCCTTCCTCCGAAAAAAAAAATGTTGCGTGGCGACTAGGGTTCGAGAGCTGTTCTAAAAACATGCAAAAGAAGTCAGACAAGTCCAGCTAGCGTGTAAGTGGTTTTAGATTTGTTCTAAGTACCGAAATCGTGATCTAAGTGCTTCCTTTGTTGGCTCTTGAGATTGCCTCACGCGTTCGTTCCCACGAGTACTGCCGCCTCTCCACACGCTCCCGGTTGCTTCTATCACTCACAGTACCCTTCCTGAAGTCCCAAATCTTAAGTCCTGCACGGCACAGACGGTCTGGTCTCTGACTGGCACAGGGGACTCGGGAGCGACTGTGACTGTTAATTTGATTCCTGACCCCTCGGGATGCAGTTTATTATATTTCCCCGTTTATCCAAGAGTAAAACGCGTGCTTCAATTGTCCGGGGGTGGTCATTACGTGTTTTTATGTATGTTCCAATTTTAGAACGAATCAGACTGTTTTTTTACGTTTGCCAAAAAAAACCTGAGGTGCCAACTTGCTATATACCTTGAATGGGAAATGAACGTGCAGGACCGAGAATAACAAAAAACCGAGACTGGAGCAATTTACAGAGGGCGTGGAGTAGTAAAGAAGTGTGCCATCGAGGGTGCGAGTAATTTAGTTTTTGCAGCATTTATTACTGACGGACATCCTGTTTAGTTACTGCATGCTCATTTTTTTTGTTTTAAAATTAGACTGATGTGAGACTGAAAATCAGAGTGGATACTATTCTATTTACTACCCTCTGCTAGTGCCAGCGGCAGTTACTGGCTATTCTTGAGTCATATGTATCAGAGTGCACTGACTGACCTGACCCCGAGTATAACCCCCCCGAGAGCCCCAATTTCAATTTCATCCGGGGTTCTGTGAGTGACTCACAGACTTCTCTTGCTCATTGGATGTCAACAAGCTGCGCGTCTCATTTTTACCCCCCTCCCACTTTTGGCACATGTTTGTTTAACGGCCGAGAAAAGCGCGTTAACTTATTAGCATGCTTTTCTGTCACCGAGCTGTCAACGGGGATCTTGTGCTGCAAACGAAGTTACCGCCCGGGCCGGCCTTGTGAGAGGTAGCACTTTGTAGACGTAGACGTATGCAGACGTCGAAGGCAAAAGCAAGCAAATGAACGAATGAACGAACGAACGATTTCGATACCCTTGAGTAATTTTGTTTGACATTTCGAGCTCGTGGTCGTCCGTCGTTTTGCAGAGCGCCCTCAAAACGAAAAACACCTGGAACCCACAATTTGTGATCGCTTTGATGCCAGCCCGCAGCTGTCGTCGGTCTCTGTGGTGGCACGAGTGGCACCCTGTTAATTGTCCCTGTCTTGAAAGTTGCCGTTTTGCGAGTTGTACCGTTGCTGTTAACTAACTATACGCGAACGAACACCTCCCAAAAAACTCACTCCGTCGAACCTTTGCAGACGGTGGACGAGCGCGATGAACGAGACATCACCGGCATCGAACGCGCCCCCGACCCACCTCGTATCAGACTACATCGAGATCGCCTACCTCGCCATGGTGCTCATCATCGGCGTGCCCATCAACCTGCACGTGCTGTTCAAGCTCTTCAGGCAGAAGGACAAGACCGCGACCATGTCAATGCGTCGCGGCTTTGTTCTGCTCAAGATCAATCTCAACATCAGCGATACACTCATTCTCTGTATCAATAACTCAGGAAAACTCTTCTGGCTCACTACCTACGAGTGGATAGCCGGTGAAACCATGTGCCAGGTCTTCAAGTACCTCTCCGTCGCCTCGCTCTACCTCTCTTCGAACATAGTCGTCTGCATCGCGATTGATCGACTCTGGACGGTTCTGCACGCGGAGCAGTTCCGGCGGGAAAAGCATTTTATCTCGACTCGACTCATCCTCATCATCGCGTGGTCGCTCGCGCTCGTGACGAGTCTCCCGCAGCTCGGCGCCTTCCGGCTCTTCAACGTCACCCAGGATTCCAACGAAGTGTGGTATCAGTGCACGGATATCTGGAGCGTGTATGAGTACGAGACGGAAGTACTTCAAAAAAACAAGTCAACTTCCTTCATCTACTCTGATATCACCAAGAACATCCACGAACTGAGCCATCTGGTTTGTGGATGGGATTTTCTGATGTATAATTAATTCATGTTGTTGTTTGTTTCAGTTTCTAGTCTTTTTTGGGCCCCTGATTGTCATGGCAATTGCATATATCATAATTGCAGTCAAGCTTACCAACTATAGCAAGGGACAAATGCAGTTGCACGGGGTAAGTCGTCCCGGAAAAATGAGACTTTCCGTCGGCAAAAGAATAAATACATTCATAAGCGTGTTTTTGCAGAATTCTTCAACTTGCAACGGACACGCGGACAACCAAAACCTGCTTCATTCGAACTCGGTTCGCTCCAGCAAGGTACCCTCCAAGCAATCCAGGTCAGCGAGTGACGCTACGACCACTATTCTCACCCAGAAGCCTCCAATCCCGGGTGCCACGACTCTCGATCACGGACATCCCCAACTCGAAGCTCAATCCTCCCTGAGTCGCCGGAGCATCACAGAATCCCACAAGAGCTCAAAATCGACGATGCTCACCTGTACATCTTTCCTGAAAGAAGAATTCAGCTACTGCGTCTGCTGCAATGACGAAATCGACGACGAACGCCAGGCTCGGACCAAGAAAATATCCACAAAAAGTGTCATCTACGACGATGGAGCTTCCCAGTCGTCTATTGGCAACGGTGGACCCCTGTTCACCTGGACCCCAGTGGTGCCGTCTCGTAAAAATCACTCTCTACCCCACATGGACAACAACGGCATGTCCGCGCTCATTGCCAAGGCCGCGGAGAGCGACAGTCTGCCACCCAAGAGGAGGTCTTCCGTCATCGCTAGGGATTTCTTCTACAAAATTACACACAAGAACAATCGTAAGTTTTTTCTCTCTTTTTTGCTTTGCCTTGTTTTGTTGGTTGTTCGACCTTTCCTGCTACAGTATACCCCTGCAAAGTGTGTCAATGGGTGCGCTTAATTACTTTTTTTTTGTCGGCAGACGCTCGCTCGTGACTGATGAGCTTTTGCCCGCAAAAACATCTGACAGGCCAGCCAGACTATCCCTTGACCGGGTCTAAAAGTGGAAAGTTGACGCGTTCTGGGAGTCGAGGCGATGCTCCGCGTTCTCTTTCGTTCAGATTTGTGAGAGCCAGCCAGCCAACCAGAGGGAGTGGCTGTACCTTTGGTCTCAGGCCAAAAAAAGACAGCTTAGTTTGATACATACTTTCGCGCAAATATCTTAAAAAATAGTAAATAAATATTTATTGTTTTGGCATTCATTACGTAATAACTGGCATTCCTCTTCCGCAGTCGACTTTTTTTTTTAACTAAAAAATGCGTCATCCGTTATCGGTCGCGAGTTATGTTATGATTTTGTAAATAATAAACGACTTTATACTTTCTGGGCGTAACAAAATCTGTTTGTATCTTCTGTAAACCAGAGCCGCATTTCCCAGGGGGCCTAGCATTGGACACTGTCTGTGCCAATGACCACGTCAAGAGCTGGGCTGCATTTCTTTACTTTTTTTGTGCCTGACAAAAACGGCTGTCTCATGCCTAGCTCACCGAAGACCAATTAAAAGTTACTTTAGGCACCTGTTCTGTCTGACGTGCCGTAATAGAAATTATAATATATTTATGTAAAAAAGTCGCGGAAGCCTTCCGACCTCGGTAGTCTCTTAGATGCCTCATTTATGTCAGGGGTCGTTGAACGATCAACTGAGAGAGAGGGCATTTGAATAACTGACGCAGAAGGTAGTACCTGACGCACGGCACATTTTCTCTGCTCACCCCATTGAATTCTGACTAACATATAAGCTTCGAAGCGACGTCGATGCCGTTGTTTTTTCCGGCCAATCGGCAAATAGATACATAAATAAATATTTTTCCGGGCTATTTGTAGATTTCGCAAACAACCCCCGCGATTTTTAAAATAAGAGTCTTTATTTCGTCAAATTCCGATAACAGATAACAGGAATTTGTCCGGCGCGTTGATTTTCATTTAAATAAATTTTAATTACCACTTTTCTCCGTACTAAAGCTACCGTACCACCCATGGCACGTGTGTCTGTGTCTGCGTCTTAGACAGAACGTGATATATAAATTTTAATCCGATTTTGTACCTTTGGCCACAGCTTCAAAATTGCCCAGCTTTGCGAGATACATTTTCCCACCTAGACGGCACGGCACGGCATCCGGTGCAGTAATCGTGTATTGAATTTTGTTGCGCGGCAGGAATTTATGAATTTACTATGAAAACCACGCATGCAAGTATTTGGTTTCTTTTTTTTTATTTTGCGACGGTTGTCGTTTTTTTTTGAAATTGAATTAATTTGGAATACGCGGAAGCGCGGCCGCAATGAACTTGTGCCCGCTGCTGCGTCCGTGTCCGTCTTAGCCAGTCAATCCGAGCTGCCTGGGGGTGCTAACTGAGTTGTTGCACCTTCCAAAAAGTCCAAAACGAAGACATTGGCCTGAGAACGTGCATGCGGACGTGAGACGTGAAACGAGATGCAAAAGGGATGGGATGCTGATTGAGTGCAACGCCGGGGCCGGATACCTGACCGCCCGCCATGTTTACTCGTTAGTCCATTGCCGACGGACGCTGACGCTGACGACAAAAAAAAACGACAACGACAACGATGGCGGCGAGACGAAAGACAACGTTCCGCGTCGACCAAACTAAGCTACTTAGTAACGGCAAATGTTTTTACCCGACGATAAATTAAACTAACCAAAGTTTGGCTCGCGGACTGGCGAACTGGCTTGGATAGGCCAGTCCGCTCTACGTCATCGTTTGGCTGCTACTTTGGCTGTTGCGCTACCGCACAGCTGTTTTTGCCCCCCCCCCCCCCCTGCAGGACGTGTACATTTCTTCAACCCGGCTTGGGCGGCTTTCTGCTGATCATCGTATATCCCGTAATTGAGAGTACTCACATCATCACCGCACCGCTCGCCTACTTTTTTTATCCCTCTGCAGAATTCGCGTGACTTGGAGGGGAGACGGGCGCGTTTTCCCCGTATACACACTAGCTCCGCCGCCTGTGCCGGCCCGGCGCCATTGTCTATCATCTAGTGCGTATCCTACGTTTTTATTTATTAGGACTCCTGCGTGCGCGGCTCAGACGGGTGCGTTGCTCCTGAGCCGGTGACTGTGTTTTGCTTTTGTTGATGGAATTATCCACTCACAACAGCTCACATCATCCAGGTGAGCTGTTGGCTCACCGGTGTTTCTACCGTAACCTTATGCCTCATAAAAATGCCTACGTGCCATTTGCGTGTTCCAGGAACTCGTTTTCTTTGGCGTTCGTATACATAAATGCGCCTGACCTTCGAAAATTACGGTAATTTGGTAGCAACGAGAAAACAAGCATGTTGTCGGCGCGGCGCGGCGCGCAAGCGGTATTCTGTTGACTGCCCGGGGGTACATAGGGTCGGTCGGTTGGCGTTCCTTGCGTTGTTTGTCATTAGAGCCGGAATGCAGGATGCAGGACGCATTGTTTCAACCCTGGGGTCGGTCCCAAGTGAATATACAGTGTGCAACTGTTGTCCTGTCGGGGGTCGTTGTCCACTTGCCCTCCTTGTTGACTCGTCTAGTGCGTGAGGGCATGTGCCGTTGTGCCGTGGCACGTGCGTGATTCATTTGCTCTCGGATAGTAGTGCCGTTCTTTTTCGCTTTCTTTCTTTCTTCGTGCCTAAGTTCATTATCCTACTCCTAACTCGCGCCCCTTCTTTCTCAGAAGGCTTCAACAACACGCTCTGCAAGAAGGCAGAACGCGTAACGCATAACGAGTGCCGTGACCTCCCCCCTCCCTCGAATGAATGGTTCAGGCGCCCGCCCGCCTAATAGTTTTGACTTTGACATACGAGTGACAATCTTCATCCCTCGAGTTTTGGCATGTTTCGCCGCCTGGGGCCACAAATCAAAAAGGCAGATGTCTTTTTGACTTTTTTTTTTCACGCCTCAGTCAGTCAGAGCAAGCGAGACAGACCACCGTGGCCTTTAGTTGTTCACCCCAACCAGACGGCCGTTGGTTGGGATGATTTCGTTCCAGCTACGTGCCATGTACGTGCTACGTTCTACGGTCACGGCGCGGCGCTCGATGTTGCAGGTTTTGCCAAATTGCAACATGAATTACACTCCGACGCGATAGTTCCGCACCACCTGTTTTTTTTCTGCAGGGGGGAAGCAGCAACCGCTAGTCGAGCAATGTTTGGTTGCAATCAGCTGCCACCTGCCTGATTAGGCAATTATCTCTGCCTATAGGGTGGCGCCCCGTGACCCGTGCTCCGTGCAGTTTCCAGCCCGTATTTACCCAGAGCGCCGTTATTTTGTCTTCTTCCGTAAACGAAAACCACCGGATGGGTTGATGAGGGACAAGTTATGACTTTATCCTGAATATCACTTTCACTCTGGTATTTTGTTTTTTGCTCTTCGTTCAGAAACTGAGCCGGAAGCCGCGGCATCGTTCTGGGGACCAAAATTAAGCCAGCGGCCGGTACAAGGGGTGCAAGCAATTTGGCTAGACCGTACTCAGAAGTTGACTGACTCAGTCAGATACGGTTTCCGTCGAACTCTGCCAAATTGCGCAGATAACACAATTAAATTTTTTTTCTACAACACACTTTCCAGAAATTTTGTATTTGTCCGATTAATTGGATACGTCAGAGCAAAAAGTTCTTTTCTGACTACTAAATAATTGTCAGCAGACGAGCGAGCTCCAGACGCCAAAGATGTGGTAATGTGTTCGCTTGGACTTGGAGAATCGTCACGTGGTCGTCCCAGATGCCCTTTAGTTGTTTAGTACTTACAAACGTCATGACCAGCCGGCAACCGACTGACTGCTGGTGTTTGCAAAACAATGTTACGTTAACAGGCGCGCAAATAAATACATACACACTAAAAAAAACGCTAACTAGCTCTACCAAATGCGTTATACGTTTTGTGGTTTCTCCTTTTTTTTTTACTGATTCCATTGCGTGTGTGCGTGGCTGGATACTTTGTCTTCGCGTGTGCACGTCTGCACGTACCTGATTATTGTGGTGGTACTGCCTACTTTGCGTGAGGACAAGGACATCCCTGAGATTCTATAATAGTTACTTAACGCCAATCATACATACCTCTCTTAGATTGGCAATGAGGGGTTTAGGGGGACTTAAAAGTCAAGTAGGCTGCTTAGTTGACTTGACTTTAGCCTGGATTGACTTTAGTGGGGCCGGATTACATTTTTACATACACACATGGCTCCCGATTGTGTTCTCTTGCAACCGAGGAAAACAAGATTTTTTTCGGATGCAAACGAGCCATTGTTTCGGGTATAATTAGTGTAGAACCGTCGATAGCCCCTACATAGATCCTAATCTGCGAATTAAGCTAGGGTATAATATTTGTTGACAGCTTGCGCTACCTGTCCCCAAGTCCATCTTAGCCCGGTCCCCGTGAGTCCTCCGGCGCGACACGGGGGCGTAATCTTCCGGAACTAAGGAACACTGAGTTCCGGAAATGCGGGCATTCGGATATGAAAACTTTGAACGTGAACGATGGATGCTATTTTTTTCGACTGGTTCCATGGTGACCCGTTTTGTATACTTAATAAATTTTCAGACAACGGTAGTACGTCTCGAAGACTCAGCGATTTGGCGACTCCGAAACAACCCGCTTGGCGACGACAACTTCGCTCCCGCGTCTTCAAGACGACCCTCCTCGTCGTTGTGACGCATATCATTTTTTGGCTACCGTACAACGTGATATCGTTGCTGCGCTTTGTTTCCAAGGATCTCCATGCCCGCATGGGCCAGCACATGAATATCTTTGAAGACATGCAATTTCTCATCGCAATCGTCAATCCATTCCTCTACGGCTTCGGTGAATCCGTGTCTCACTGATCTCTGCCTACAGACTACGCTCCCACGCTTGATACACATTATCTATCAGTGGTCATTCATTCAGACTACCAATTTAGCACCAATCTTGTGGTAAGTTCCGCTTTAAGCTTGATAAATATCATATTTAAATAAATAGATCTTTGCTCCCCTTCGACACCCCCGGGACCATGACAGATGTGTAGTTTGATATGGTCACCGGATAATTATCCTGATATATATAATAGGATTATGACACCGTGGTCGTTCATGATGCACGGGTCTTACACACCGTAGGATGCATGCACTTGGCTTCCGGATGACGTATGAAGTCAAAGCGCGCGCGCGAACGAAAGAAAAACACCCCCTTCGATCGTGCCAATTTAACGACCCACTTTTTATCTACTGCCGCTGCGGGCGGTTGTTTTGTGGCCCAAAAAAATGGTGTCATAAAACCCTGTGCTCCCGGGTGCCAAAAAGCTGCCACTTACACTACTGACGGAATTGACAGCTTTCGGGTTGGTTGTTCTTACGTGCTTGCTCTACGACCCGGTCCGTCGAGTCGAATTGCATGATTCTGACACACGTGTTTTGTATCCGACCCGACAAACAGCTGGTTTGATACATACATACGCTTTTGGCATGTCATGCGTTGGAGGCTATCGTAACCAACCCGAAAATGCGTCATACAACCTCCCTCTGCACCAGCGCCTGCAGGTGCTGGCTAAGCGCTGTTGCTGCTGATGATGATTAAAACAGTGATTTACGCTTCGCAGGAGTTGCCAAAGGTGGAAGCTCTTTCTTTTTCGTCTTTGACGTTGTAGATGTAGATGTATCTATTTTGTCCCCCCCTGTCCTTGTTTTGACGCTCGACTGCCACTGCCCACTCACGTGAGTGAAGCAGGGGGTCATGGGTGCATCATCATCGCGCTTGCGCGTCAGATGTCATCCCGCCTGTCCCCATTAAAGTTGCACGATGCTTCGTCGTTGTTGTGTTTTTTGTGCTACTGCTGCTGCTGCGGGTGATTAGACGGACGCGTCCGTCTTGCGCGCTCTGCAAAAATCAGCAGTTGTTCAGAGTCCAAGCAGTTTGCTCTGATACATACGAACGGGGACAGATAGGGCAGAGGTCGACCATGCATTTATTTACCCATCACCCCCACCACCACCGCCGAAGGGGGGTTGTATCCGGTTTTCACGCGGGAACGGTTTAAAAGTAAAATAATCGTCGTTGCTGACATTCATCAGACCTTTTTCAGGCCAGGCAACTGCAATCATGAACACCACGGTGTTGGCGGGACCAAACATTTTGCCGGAAGACTATGTGGAAATGTTGGTGCTCTCGATCATCATTTTCTTCGGCATCATCCTCAACACGGGAGTCTTTGTGCAACTCATGCGGCAATCCAAGTAAGAGATTTTGAAATATTTTCCTGATCACGGTGATTTCAATTTGTTCCTTTGCAGAACGCCAACGGCTTCAACGAGTTTCCTAACGGGTCCCTACCAGGTGAGCAGCTTTACCCTCTTCAAAGTCCACCTCTGCATCACGGATTTCGGCATCGTGCTGGTGCACGCGCTCATCAAGCTCTCCTGGCTCTACACGGGTTCCTGGATGCTAGGCGGTGAGGCAGGATGCAAGATCTACCAATTTCTCTCGGCTTTCACGTATTACGCGAATTCAAACGTCATCGTGAGCATCGGCCTAGACAGACTCAAAGTTGTCTATACAAGTCACATTCAAGGTTCGTTGACAGAAAGTTTGACATGACTGACAGTCTTTTTTTGCTGTCTTCAGGAGCGGCGTCAGTGCGACGGGTACGTCTCATGCTGGCCGTGTCTTGGGCCTTTGCGGCTCTCTGCGCTCTTCCGCAGCTCTACGTGTGGGAAATAACCATGATTCCGGGCTACCCGCAGTGCACGACTATCTGGATGGTATGTACCTGGGGGATAAGGGGTAAAAATGCGCAGAATGAGACCCTCGACTCTCATAATCTTAATCCTGGTATGCTGAATCCCCGAAGCAAGCCCCGGGGGCCCAGCGAGTTCTCAGCTTGTTAGCTTTTCTCATTGGATTCGAACCCTGAACAGATCCGAGCGCGCACCGAATCGCGCCTCACCCCACTTGGCCACGAGGGCCGAAAAAATTACGTCGTGGCACTTCATTTGTTCATGCGCAGTTATTTTTCAGGTACACGAGTACAGAGAACAAATGACAGATTTTCTGAAAACCACGTTGGTGCTCTACGAGATGAGTCATCAATTTGTCGTCTTCTGGCTGCCCTTTGTCACGCTCCTCGGCTCGTATATCTTTATCGTGGTCCGCGTCGTGTACTACACGCTGCAGCCTTCCGGATCGTCTTCCGGCCATCACTGTGGAAATCGGGGTCGTCCGAGGTCACTGAGAAAACGTCTTCTGGGGGTTTTGCCTAATTCATCGGAACAGCGTCTGGTCTCCTCCACCGACAGTATCCACGGGGAGTACTACCAATTTTCCTACGCCACGACAGGTGACCGGACAGAAATGACGCGTGTCACGCCATCGCCGTCTCTTCGCTTCGGCAACGGCTCTATCGAGTCGCGGAAGGGCTTCTGGCGACTACCGTTTTTCCGGAGGCATTGCGACTGCCTGCTCGGCGGTGAGACCTTTGCCGAGCGCGTCATCGAAAAGCGGAAGACTGCCGTCTGCTTTGGAAGCGTCAGGTTTGTATCCGGAAGTGGAAGGACATAAATAAAATTTATTTGTATTATATTTTTTTTTTTTTTTTTTTTTTTTTTATTATATTTTTTTAGGGGCGCGGGTGGCCCAGTGGTGTGTGGCGCGTCTACAAGGAAATCAAGGTCGAGGTTCGATCCCGCTTGGGCGCAGCGGTCTTCTACAACTCATTCTCATTCGTCATCATCCAATCGAAAAAACACACCACACCAAAAACACGTCCCGTCCCCTGTAAGAGCTGCGAACTCAGGGTGCACGTATCGCAAAGACATCCGTTCCGGATGGGCCCCTCTACGTACGAGTCGCCATCATCATCTTCATCACCTTCTGACTGTTCATTGTAGTGTTGTATGTATGATATGGTGCGTACGAGTTAGAGAATAAATGAAATGAAATGAAATGAAATGAATATTTTTTTTAGAGCGTGCTGCCTGAATGCGGAAGTATCCGGACCGTCCTTCCGGCCACTGGGAATCCAGAAAAAAACACCCTCAAGCTCACCGGTCTGGCGTAGACAACTTCGCTCGCGCATATTTATCACCGCGCTCGCTATCGTGACGACGCACTTTTTCCTCTGGCTACCGTACAATCTTCTGAATACGGCCCGATTCGTGCACGAAGACGCGCATCTATGGATGACGTCGTGGGGCGCGAATCTGCTTGAGGACCTCATCGTGCTCAACAGCGTCCTCAATCCCATCCTTTACGCGTACGAGAAAAAACGGTAATTGCCCAGCATTTTTTGCTGCCTGCCCCACCCCAGCATTTTCTGCTGTTTTGACCACTCATTCCTCCCCTCACACCTCAAGCATCCCGTTGAACCCACCGCACGTACGCAAACCCGGCGCGTTGGCCACACGAGTATCTCCGACCCGGCCATCGCTCGTCCAGGCATGTTGCATGTTGATATAGCGTATCCTCCCTCCCTCCCTCCTTCCTACTCTCGAGCGTGTTGTTTGTGTTTGTTCCTCGTTACTGCTTGTAAATAAATTGAAAGTTTTGCAAAAGTGCCATTGCAACAAAAACCAACGAACAACGAACACATACATACATACTTTTTTCATTGCTTTTCGCAATTTGCCAATAAAAAAAATAAAATAAATGTGCCTTTCGAAAAACACCCCCGGAATCCGATACATCCCCGGAGGGTTGTTAAACTTTCAGCCCCATAAATTTTTGGTCGCAGAAGAAAAAAAAATTGAACGCCAAACCGAAAAAAAAATATTCAAACGAACCTGAACAGAACCCAGTTTCTTAGGTTTTGCACTGCCAGTATCGCAGAAAATGGTCGCAGTGCCCCGACTGACGGGTTTGCCATTCGGGTAATTGGCATAGATGTCGATCAGCGCGTAGCCATCATTCTTGCCGTCAGATAACACGATGGATACGAAAAATGGCGGCAAGACTAAAAAGAAAATTCAAAAATAGATAAGGAAAAAGAAAAAAAGAATAATTCCCTAACGGGGAATCGAACCCCGGCCGCCTGGGTGAAAACCAGAAATCCTAAACCACTAGACCATTAGGGAGGCGGTTTTAATACAAATGCTATGGATCGGGAACATTCGGGCAATGGACATTTTTTTGACTCAATGAAGTCGCAAAAAACATACCGTAATCCTCAACTTTGATTTTAACACTGCCGACTGGGAATTGTAGTGAGCTTGAGGGGTAAGCGACGACCCTCCACGTGCCGTTGGCTGCGTGGGTAGGAACCGTGAGCGAAGCCCGAATAAATCCGTCGTCGCCACCGATGCTGGCTTCCACACTGTCGACCCTGAATGCCAGAGGCGATTCGAGGAAAATCCTGACGCTATCGCGGTAGAGCGTGCCGTCATCGGCCAATGGGAGTGCTCGGATGTTGATTGTCTCTCCGTCGCGGTAGTGGCCTTTGTCGGTGAAAATCGCGACCGACTGAAGTCTCGGCTCGCCGTAGAGCACAGCCTCAAAATCCTCATATTGCCCGGGATTCTCGGTCGAGATCTTTATAAGGTATTCAGCAGCCTCGCCTGAACTTGACGAGTTGAACTTAAAAACGCATGTTGGGTCTCTTTCATTTGACCAGACTTTGTCGGAATCGATTACGGAACTCGTACTCGAACGGGTTTTCTTCGCGCTCACTTCGAAGAGAACACGCGTTTCGGGACCGGTCGGCTTGATAACTGTGATCTCGTTGACGTCATTCCATCGGATCGTGGCTGGCAGGAAGACTGTGAGCTTGCTGAAAGGATCCCAATACTGGAAAAAGGTAAAACTGGGGTAAAAACACACTTTTTGGACTCAGCTGCCGTCCAGAGGAGGGCAAACAACAGAATTGATCGTAGGATCATGCCAGCATGGAACAACTGAAAATGGACAAATACAAGGGCATTTTGTGTATTCGAAAATTTCGGTCTCGGTACGATAAAAAAAAACGTAAAAAAAACAGTAAAAAACATGCATCAGTGAAAAAAAGGAACATCAAACAAAAATATGCGGTTGGAGTGAGTAAAAAATCGACCAGCTAATTAACGCGACAGACGCATCCGACGAGGATCAGCGTAATCCTGCGGGGAGGGCAACGGTTGGTCGATTGAAAGGACACCACGGGACGAGGAGCGTCACCCGTGTGAGTGTCATGTGTACGGGGGGTGCATCTTTGAACCCCCCCCCCCGGGGGCTCTCGCGAGATCGAGAGGATCGATCCTCGTGCAATCTGTGCCGTTCGACGTTCGACGATCGCTATCGTTTCTTGTTTGTTTGCACGTTGATTGATGAAAGGGTGGGGCATCTCATATGTTTTTTGTCCTTATTTCAACGTATTATTGCAAAAAAACGTAGATCGCCTGGATTTACAATTAAATTGCAGGCGGGCGGAGAGGAGGGAAGATAAACAATTAGGCATGACTCAGTGTTAATTAACGCGTCAGGCCCGCAATAAATCAGTTCGGATTACATTTCAATCACAAAACACAATAAAAAAGCTAATCAGTCAGTCATTTATTCGAGAAGAGGAACTATCAAATCAACAAAAAGTGCAGAAAAGAGAAAAATCAGCCTCAATTGAGTGTTCAAATTCCAAAGTCAGAGCAGGATCCTCTGGCCGAAAAGACGCGGAATACGCGCCAAGAAAAAAAACCAGAACCTGAATGTGAATGTGGCGTCAAAAATTTAATTGCAAAAAGTAGGCAGTAAAACAAATGCAAACTAAAGCGTGGACTGACTGCGTAATAGCCCCGATCGATCCTAAACAATGGATTTGATAGATGACGATCGATTGATTGACCATCACGATCATCATCATCATCAAAATGTTAGACGGGAAGAAAAACACAATTTGTGAGCAGAGCCTGCAGTGACATGTCACGCAGGCAGCATCGCTTGCAGTTATTTAGTTAGTTAGTTAGTTGATTGCCCTTGGAGTGACGGCCCTGTTCTTCCCCGTTCTGCCAGCTACAACCCTGCGAGCCCTACGCACGTGGGAGATCAGAGCACTGCCCGAGTGGGGGGTGGGGGATGATGCGCAGCAACAGCAAAACGACGGTGCTATCAGTCACAGTGATGACCGCCTACGCGCCAAAAATTGATATCACCGATAGCAACAACAATAATCCTGCGCCTGTCTGCAGTCGATTATATTTAGTTGTCGACTGTTTATCCGAGTGATAAGACAAGACACCAAGCCGGAAGACAACAACAAGCGGTCGGCGCCGAGTCATCGACAGATAGCTGGATCACTGGTTTTAAATAAACCTCCTCAAAGTCCACGAAATGGGTTTTTAGACGCCTGACAGAACAGAGAACAGAATTAGGCGGCTGTTTGATCAAGAATGAATCATCACTCTTCGCGGGTCACTATAGTATTACCGCTTCGCTCCCGGTAAAACCTGTCAGACAGAAAGTTTACCCCTTACCCAACTGCAAAGGTGACATTTTGCTTCGACAGTTGTATGCATGCTCATTGGATAACTCAGTTCATGACTTTATTCTTTGTACTCTGCATTGCAGTGCTAAAATGTCTGCTTTTGATCCTTGGCCAAAAGAACACTGCTTATAACACAATTGTAGCTCAAAATAAGCAACAGCACAGGTAAAAGGTGAAAAAAGTGCATTATTCTGTTTTCCAACAAATTGGGGGTTTCACAACGAAAAAATTTTTCAACAATCGCAAAGTTTGGTTTTCCAATCTTTTTACGCTTCGCATCATTTTTTTCTTTTTTACGTTCACCACAAATCTCCAGCAATCCTATCAGCCTGTCCACAATGCCAAAAGACGGTAAGAAAGCCAAAGCTTCGGACGCTGGACCGATTGGTCGTTTGTCAGCTTCTGCGCGGAAGAAAGTGTTTTCTGCGAATCAGACGCCGAATGTCAAGTCAGATGCTCCTTCGCGTCGACTTCGTGAGATCGCTGAACTCCAGGAAGCAGTGAAATCTGGTAAACTTCGCCGCGTTCGAACGAAGAAGAAGGCAGATTTTGTGACTCGTTAGTTTCTTTCATTTTTTATGTGATTTATTAGTTTTTTTCAACTTTTTTTTTCAGAAGAAGCTTCCAAGCTGGGCTTTTCGCGTCGACCCTGGGAAACCACAGACTCATTTGCCAGCCGAGTGATCAAAGAAACAGGCCAAGAAGCCGCTGAGCAACGAGAATTGGTTGGTTTTATTACTTTTTATGTGATTTAATTGATTTTGTGCGGTTTTAGGCCAAATTTGGCATCGGTGCTCGAAGCAAGCGCGAACTGGACGAGGAATTCAGACAACTTAACGCCGATACGAGAAAGCAGAAAGCTGTCGAGATTATGCGGGCCGAAAGGAAGGCCAAAAAGAGATCAAAGGCGAAGGGAGACGATGACGAATCCGAGTTTGACTCCGACGAGGACTCTGACGAGCGCGGTGCTCCTTCGAAACCCGGAAAAAAAGCGGTAGGGTTTAAAAAACGGGAAACTGCTCGAATGTTTGTTTTTCAGAAAAAGTTGAACTCAAAACAGACTCGGAAAAGTCGTGTTCAAGCTTTTCAGCAGAAGCAAAGAGAAAATGACGATCTCGATTTTTTCCTCAGCGCCAAAGGTTTTTTTTTTACTTTTCGAGTCTTTGTTTTGAATGTGATCAATATTTCAGAAAAGATTCCGTTTGGTGAACGCGTCGACGCGCCTCCAACATTCAGCGGAGCCCTTCGCAAGGAGATGGAACCCCTCAACGCGAGCGCTGGAAGCAAGAATCTTCTCTTGAAGCAGTTGTTCGTCAAGCCGGCTGTCGACGAGCCCGGTCCATCGGATGGCGGCTCGAAGACCGTTACCGCCGACGAACGACAACGCGTCATCGACATGTATCGCTCGATCAAGAGAAAACCCGGAAGACGTGATGCATCGTAAACTTTCGCGGTGAGAGTTCCACGTCGTATCGTATTCTTTTGGGTCTGGATCTTTTGTTGTTGATTTTTTTTCGCGTCAAGATATAAATTTTAAAATTTATGATTTTTGCCGGAAAAGTGTGATGTACGATAAACTTTCGAGGTGAGAATTTCATACGTATCGTAAACTTTTGTTGTAGATTGTTTTCGCGTCAAGATATAAAATTTCAAATTTTACAAGTTTTGCCATGAAAACGCGTTTAAAACGTGATGTAACGTAGATTTTCGCGGTGAGAGTTTCATACCGTAAGTTGTAGATTTTTTTCGTGCCAAGAGAAAAAAATTTTAAATTTATGAGTTTCGTGAAAATTACAAAACTCGAAAGTACAATTCAATTCAATTCACAATAGCCGGGATTATTCGCGTTTTACGGAGAAGGGGGACGTAGGTACCGTAAATATTTGACAATGCTACTGGGAGGGGAATTTTTCTACAAAAAAGGGGAAACTTTGGTCAGGTGCTTCGGAAGTCGCTGGGCAGCGGTCGATGTGGTGTGAAGTCGCGCTGACGGCAGTGAGCAGACTCGGGAGACCAGCAGGGAGCGGTGTGCCCTGGAGGCGGTCTCGGTTCGGTCTCGGCCGGGCCTGCGGGGGAGGGAGAAGGGTAAATGGCCTGGCTACGTACCAAACATGATTGCGCAAGAAAATAATTCTTGCAAGAAAGAGTCCGCTGAATGTGAAAAAAGACACGAGGGATCGATCAGACACAAAATTAGGATCACGGGGGAATCAGCCTCCGGGGTACTTTGGGGTCGGGCGGTGGATGGCGGCAGGCGGGGCAACCGGTAGTCTTCTGCTGGGCACACGACAATTATTTGAATATTTTTTGAAATTTTTGTCGTGCCCGGTTATTCGTCCTTCTTCAGGTACGATGCGAACATTTCCACCGGTACAGGGAAGACGATTGTGCTGTTGTGCTCCGCGCTGAAAAAAAATTTTTTTTTTGAAAAATTGAAATTTTAAAAAAAATTTATAAAAAAAATTTATATTTAAAAATTAAAAAAAAATTGAAATTTAAAAATTTTTTGTAAAAATTTTAATTAAAAAAATTGAAAAAAATTGAATTTAAATTTAAAAATTAAAAAAAAATTTAATTATAAAATTTTGAAAAAAAGTTTAATTTAAACCTTTTAAATTGAAAAACAAATTTTTAATAAAAAAATTGCAATTATAAAAATTTGAATTCTACAAAACATTCCGTAAAAAATATTTTCTAATTATAAAAAAATTTTTCATTTTTTTTTGAAATAAAAAAACTGAAATATTTTTTTAATTAAAAAAAAATTCGCTCCAGTGGTCCCAAGAAGAACTTACGCAATACTGTTGAGTGCCTGAAGGTGACGGAGCTGCAGGGCAACCGGATTGCTCTGGATGACGTCGGCGGCTTCCTTGAGCGCGCGGGAGGCCTTCTGCTCTCCCTCGGCGGCGACGACCTTCGCCCGGGCTTCTCTCGCAGCTTCGGCTTCGGCGGCCATGGCACGCGTGAGCTGTTGCGGCAACCGGATGTCCTTGACTTCGACTCGCTCCACCTTGACGCCCCAGTGCTCGGTGCCTTCGTCGAGAATGGTCTCGCAGAGCTGCGCGATGGCTTCGCGCTCTGTGAGCATCTCGGTGAGGGTCTTCATGCCCAGCGCGTTACGCAGCGTCGTCTGGGCGAGGAGTTTGGTCGAGTAGATGGCGTCGTCGACGTTGTTCACGGATGCAATGGGGTCTGACGTCCGGAAATACACGACAGCGTCGACAGAGACCGTCACGGAGTCTTTGGAGAGAATTTCCTGGGGGGGAACTGCGTAGGAGACGACACGGAGGTCGATCTTGCGGCAGGTATCGATGCAGGGGATGATGAAGACCATGCCGGGGCCTCGAGCGCCGCCGAACACCAGTCGACCGATGCGGAAGATGACGACTCGCTCGTATTCCTTGATAACCTGGAATTTTTGGGATTTAGAATTGTTGGGGATCGGTGATACAAAAACATCCAAATTTTTGGGTATGTGACCCAAAAATTGGGATTACCCGGTTCAAAAATCCAGAAATATTTTATGCCTAAAAATGTTAGCGAAATTTTTAGTTTTTCGGCGTTTTCATAATTTTTTTTGGCAAAAATTCATCATTTTGCTAAACAGAAAAGAAACAAAAAAACATTATATGAACACATTTTTTGTAAACAATTTTTACATTTTTGTAAAAAATTCTTACGATTTTGCAGAAATTCCATTTTTTGTAAGAAATTTTTACTCCTTTCATTTTTGTAAAAATTTCTTACAAAAAAATGTAATACAGGCATTTTTTAATGCACCCTTCCAAAAAATTTTTTTGGGAGTTCTAAGAGGGGTCAAAAGTAGCGCGTGGTTGAGTCAACCGGAAATCCCAGCGATGAGTTATGCCCACCCTCTGGCGTGTCTCTAATATGACAAACGACTGTCATTGTCATTTTCCTTCCGCGCTCCAGCTAAGCCGTCTGCCGTTCTTCAAAAAAAAACACAGTCATCGAACCAAAAGTTGGCCGCAAGGGTGTCCCTATGGACGCCACCAAAAGTACGCCAACCCTTTTGGCGGTGTCATCTCATTTGCAAATGAGATCCGCGGTCGCGGTCGCAAATGAGTACTAAGAATTTTTAAGCAAGCAATTTTTTTTTGTAATTTGAGCACAACGAACTGTGTTTTGCCGTCCCGACTCAAAAAGAGTCGGGACAAAAGATATGTATGTATGTATGCAATTAAATCTGCATGCATTACAAATTGGTGTATGATATAAAATACACCAATTTTGGGGGGTGTGTACCTGTTGCCAGGTGACAAAGTGACACTCACCTTGAGGCAAACACACATGCTGAAGGGAAAAGTCACGACAATGAGTATCCATGAGAGAATCTGTAGCGCCCAGCCAAAGATGGTACCGATGGTTTCGTAGTCGGGAGGCACGTCCTGGTTCGACGAAGGCGTCACCCACTGGGGCTCGTTGCGGCTTTCCTTCGACGACGCCATGCTGCCGACTCCGCTGATCGCAGGGGCAAGTGCTTGCTCAACTTGCTTCTCCTACGTCGTCGTCGATGGACGTCGCCGTGCTCGACCGACTTCTTCTTCAAAGGTTTACTCCGTCAGATTTTTTTTCCAACGACGTTGAAAACGTAAAAACGCACAAAAAAAGTATTGTGTATGTATAACGAAAAGCAGAATGAATAAAATAACTTGAAGGCAGGCGGCGTGCCCAGAAAAAAAGGCACCGGGGCGAAAAGGCACCGCGTGAGAAAAAAATTATTATTACATAATCGACGCGGAAAAAAATTTTTCAAAAGAGGGAAAAAAGCACTCGAGAAAAGTGGTAGGTATTGACTCACGACGACTCGACTCGGCAGCGAAGAACTGAGACACAACACAGCAAGTTGCCAAAAAGCAGGCAGAAGCGACAAGCGTCGACGCGGAACAGAAGAGAACAGGCGGAGGGGATATACGCAACTCGATAGCGAGACTAGCCCAGCCAAGCCAGGCCAGCAACGGCCAGCGGGGCTAGGAGGATAACGAGACGACGACGACGACGACCCTCACTCACTCGCGTATGAGTCGGGATGGGATGGCACATACCCTTGCTCAGTATCGCAGGGGGGCGCTCGCTCGCTCGCTTGTTTGCTTGCTTGCTGCTTTTTTTGTGCCCTGCCGGCGACGAAGAAGAAGGGCTCGTGGGCTCGAAATCAATGGCCTGCCCAAAAACAGGCGCTGGGCCACTGGCCGGCGGGCGGCAGCACAAATTTGAGTGAGTGCGGACTGCCACACGCCTTTTGCGCCACTCACTTTGGCCCGAGGGCCAGCGCGCAGGACACGCCAGGCGGCGACGGCAACGGCAACGGCCGAAAGCCGCGTCTTGTCTTGTCCCCCCCCCCCCTCCTCCTATTCTTGCAAAGGCCACGAGAGGAGGGGAAAGCGTGTTTCGGCAAGTCAGCCGCCTCCTTTCCTCCTGAACAAGGTCGACGACAACGACAACGAAAACGAAAACGACGACGACGACAACGGCTGTTTTGTTTGCGGGCATGACAACTCGCTGACTGACGGGAGTCCTGTACGGGAGAAGCGAGCCGACACGGCTCGGCTCTTTGGCTTGAAATTCAATTTAACGCCCTGCTGTAACTACTTTTGCTAGGGCAGGGGCACGGAAGGGCAGGAGGCGTCTGTCTGACTTCTGACTTGTTGAAGGGGGGATAAAATAGGGGCTAGGGGGTCTAGAGGGTCATCTAGACCTCAGGGTTCAGGGAAAACATGTTTGAAGGAGTTCTTGGCGCTTGGATGCCCCCAAACGCCACGCAAAAAAGTATTTTCGGCGAGGCGAGATTCAAAAAAGTGCACTAATTTGCACCGGAAGCCAGAAATGGGCCGCAGACGGCGTTTTTTTTTTTAGTTTTCACTGACCTCCTCGAGACTCCAGAGTAGAGGAACAGACAGCGCCTGCCGTCATTGTTATTCATGACTCTCACTCCGGCGACGCGACGGTCTAGCTGCGATGCAACGCCTGTTGTCTGTTGTCTGCCGTCTGCCTTTAGCTAGCCTTTTTTTGGAAAGCTAGCCCAAGGCATTCATTCGTCCAGGAAGAAATCAGTCCAGGAGAACCCTGAACGAACGCCACGTCGACAGGTTGGGGGCGTCAAGCGTCAGAAAAAAGCGCAGAAAGCACAGTACGCTACCCAGCATGCAAAAAGTTATCCAACAACAGCAACAACAACGGCACGTGCCGCAACACTCATAACTGAGTTTAACTCGGTCCTCGACGACTTGCTTGGCGACGCGACAGGACAGGCTCTGCTCTGAGGAAGGCAATAACGCCAGGATTCGCCCTAACTGCAGAAAAAATAAAAGCGAAAGCGACAACGTCGTCGATGGCATCGACCGACGTGGGGAGTGCTTTAGTGGTGCGAAATCGGCAGCTTGGGCCTCCCAGACTCGATTGTGTCTGAAAAAGAGGGCATCGTCGTGGGAATTGGACGCTCTGGCCGCTCGATACGCATTGCGCCGGCCCGGGCTGGGCTCGGCGTTAAGTGAGTGCCCAGAACGTGTGAAGCATGACGACATTAATCAAGCCGCACCCGGACTCGGCCTCGGACGCGGCAGTCCTATAGGCGAAGGCAGTGGGCTGCTAGGTACGGCCCGACTCATCTCCCTCCCCAGGGCCAAGCCGAGGCTAGGCTAGGCTGGGATAAAAATCGATCGCTGCGACCGACGGGTTCGAATTCGAATTTTTAGATAGATGGATAAAATTAGAAAAATAGGAAAAAGTGTGCGCGTCTGCCTTCCTTCTCAGGTGCCTATGAAAACTACGCTTGCTTCGACAAATTGCTCATTACCACGGCGGACTCGAATGAGTAATTATGAAGCGGGCAGAAAAAGAAGAAGCATAACAAGGCGCTCTTGAGGAAGCAAAGCCGCGCTCGAACTTCGATTTCGACTTCGATTTCGATTTTGCCGCTTTTGGCCGAGCCTAGTGAAAGCAGAGTCTGGAACCAACTCACCAGCCACTCCCCAGTCCCCCCCCCCCACCTCTGCGCGGTCCCCTGAACAGAGCAGAGCAGAGCAAAATGTGATTACGAGTTAGGCAAAGAATTCTTCATGACGCGCCTTTCGCAGTCAACAAGCTTGGTGAGCAGCTCGGGGATTTGCCAGCAACGACCGCGACAAAACCAATGAAAAAAGATGGAGGGATGCCATTACGGCGGCCCCAGAGCAGCAGGCAATGAACTCGCCTAACTTACTCTTACTCGCTACTACCGCCAAGTTGGGCTCTTCTCGCTCGGTAGGACGCTGGCTGCCTCCAACCGGAAGCCAATTTGCATCGCATCGCAGCCAGCAGCTTCGTCGTTGTCGGCGTCGTCGTCGGCGTTGTTGTTGTTGTTGGCACTGCCTCCTTGAAACCAGTCGCGAGTCGCGACCGTCGGTTGCGTCTTGGAACTTAGGTTGGCCTGCGCGGCTGGCTCAAGCAATGCAAACTCTCTCCGGGCCAGGGGCTTGTTTGCTCAGCGCCACATATTATTTATAATTTTAATTTCAAGCTTTCTTCGATTCGAGAAAGTAGGCTCGGCGTTCAATGGCATCGTTCCCGGCATCAACAATTTTTTTTGTTGGATGCGAGCAAAATCAGATGTGCACAACCTCGGAGACACGTCACATACACGAACAGTTACTCACCGCAAGTCAACGACGGCTGAACGTGAAAAAAAGCAGTGCCAAAGAAACTTTTGGGGTTTCTCCGCAGCTTTGAAGCACAAAAAGATCGTTACGTGTTTTTAACGACTTTTTCTGGAGATATAATAGATTTGGGAAAAGAAATGTGTTGACAGGCATTATGGCAACGGCACCTGGCAGCGCACTCATAAATATTAAATTACCCTGCTGGCAGGGGCAAGTTCGGGGCAGGCAAGGCGCAAGCAGTGCCGGGGAGGCGTCAAACAAAGCATAAACATAAACGTGAACGTGAACGTGGAAGGCAGAAACGCCTAGGCTAAGAGTACACGGCGCGTCGACGCCGGTTGACAGCTCGCAGGCAGGAGGCAGACGAGCAGAACGCTCTGACATGGCGCGAGACAAACAACTTCTCAAGATAAGTGACCAAGCGCGTTAATCCGCGTAATGACACTAAGCCGACGCACGGGCAATTGTCTACGTTGCACTCGCTCAGGTGCACCTGCAACGAAAACTGCTGCCTGTGGCAGTGGTTGATCATTCCTCAGAGAGTCAAACGCTGCCGCCTCGGTGGTTGGTGGTGGCGGGGCGGCCATGTGGTCTGCGTCACTTGAGCTAGAGCAATCGATTCGGATAAGCAGCGGTGATCGACAAACATGTCTGCACATGTGGTTTTGCCGCCGGGGAAGGAGGAAGCCGGACACATGCCCCAGAGGCAGGTCCGCTTCTTTGCTTCTTCTTCGACAGTGTAAACAACCCCCAACCTCTTTCCTAAATGGATAGGCAGATGCAGATGCCATACATAAATGCTACATATTTCGAACAGAACAACGGATGTTTTTTGCATGACATCAAATATGCCAATTTTTTCATTCACTCACGAACAAACAGGAGTGCAATTTTGCATATTTTTACCGTGATAGATTAAATCCGACACAGATTACCTGATTGCATTCATCGCACACATCACTGCCAAGACACGCGATTGACCTGGGAAATGCAAAATGCCGATGAATCCGACGGAAAGAGCATCCACGTGGGAAATTTTCTGACGACATCCAAGTCCAAATACTTAATTGTGGAAGAACTTGGAAAAGGCGGTTACGGTATGTTTTTTTCTTTGACTGATTTCAATATGATTACCACAGTAAACTATCGTTGCAGGAAGCGTCTTTCGGGTGACACCTGAGCCGCCGGATGGAAACAGCTATGCGCTCAAACTCGAACTCAAGTTGGCGACCCGTGAGCACGCCAAACTCGGAATGGAACTGCACATCATGAAGGCGATAGGCCTGATGGAGCCGGAAAAGCGAACGCACTTTATCGATATCCACGATCGCGCCAAGAAGACACACTTTTTCTTCATTGTCATGACGCTGGTGGGCCCTTCGCTGTCTGACCTCAAGCGAGAGCGCGTGCCACCCATCTTCACGGCTGGCACGGTCTATCGCCTCGCAATTCAGACCCTCGAAGCCATCCAGCAGTTCCACGACATGGGTTACGTTCACCGAGATATCAAGCCTGGCAACTACGCAATCGGTCTCCTGGCCGATAAAAATATCTACTTACTCGATTTTGGCATTGCAAGAAAAGTCATGAAGGACACGAAAGAGATCAAGGCGCCTCGCGAAAAGGTCGGCTTCAAGGGAACGCTGCGGTACGCTTCGCTCAAGTGCCATGAAGGCGCCGAGCTCGGCATGCGCGATGATTGCGAGTCCTGGGTGGGTTTTTTTGATTAAAATCAAGGAGAGGCGAACGTTTGCGTTCGTTCGTGTACAAATTCAATTTTTTGGTGTTCGTGTTCGTTCACGAACAATCTCTTAAATATTTAGCCTTTTGCGTTCTTTTGCGAACTGATAAAACGAACGACAATTTCGGTAAACAATTTTTATAAAAAAATAGAAAATAATGACAAAAACATTTTTCAACTTACACAAAACAAAAAATTACAGATTACCCAAATTTATGTTTTCGCATTCAAAAAATGACAAAATTTTTGCACAAATAATGAATATAATATGTTCGTCGTTTGTTCGTGTTCGTTTGCGAGCACGGTAAAAAAATTTCGTTATCGTTAGATTTTTCGAACAAAATTGTCCAAGTTTTGTCAAATTTGTATTATGAATTTTTAAAATTTATTTCAATTTGTTCAAAAAACTTTTTGTACAAAAAATTTACGAACATTAATTTTTTAATTCAAAAAAATGACTAACAAAATTATCCAAATTTAGCTTTTTTTCAAAATTTTGTTGGACAAAAAAACCATCAATCTCAGTTTCTAAATCTGTCGGGGAAATCATGCATGCAATTTTTCCAGCTCTACCTGCTAGCCGACATCTCAAACCCCGATGGATTGCCCTGGAAGGGAGAAAAAGACCGTCACAAAGTTGCCTTCATCAAAACACGGACTAGAACTCGGGAAGGAGCAATGCGAACCTTCAAGGGGGTAAGTTGGTTGAATTGTGACTCGATGCAGGGCCTCTCCGGATGCCCACAACGCCTAACTTCAGCTTTTAGCTCGACATCGGCTGCATGACCGATTTAATACAATACTTCGACAAACTCATGTACTGCGATCCCGTGGATTACGTCTTCTGCTATGACCAGATCAAAAAAGCCGCCCAAAACTCGAATGTCGACATGAACCAGTGCTACGACTGGGAAGACCCGATGACCAAGAGTAACAGCATAGTCAAGGCCCCAGTTTCCCCAAAATCCAAACGAAGCAGTCTCACGAACACTCAAATGACCCACCGGACGCAGCGATCTAAGACCCAAGATAATCGAACAAGGTCCCAAGACAACAGCGTCAACAAGGTTTCCAACAAGTCCCAAGACAACAGCGCGAACAAGGTTTCTAAGATCCAAGAATCCAGTGTTATCAAGAAATAAATAGTTTTTGTCAAGGAACTTTCACGTGTATTTTTTGACAGTGTCAAATTTTTAAAAGGTTGTGTGCGGGTGTTTTTGCATGGTACGTCTATTTCGAAGAAGCACCAGGATCTACAGCCGGTTGTTATGCGGTTTGATTACAACGAAACACGAATAAATGTCGTGAGTCGGATCAGGTAACCGCGGGATTGAACCGAGGACATTTTATCCAGGCGTGGAAGAAGAAATAAACAAAAGCGTTCCGCCGCGCGGACAGTTCGGTACATGCACTGTGCATCGGTTTCATGGAGTTTCCTTTCACGCGTCGAATGATCATAGCGCAGCCGATCGTTTGTGCCAAAAAAAGGTTTTGTTTTGATTTTTTCAAAAACTGTCAAAATTTATTCAACTACGCATTTTATTTTTTCATCTGCTTAGTTTTTTTTGGTATTTTTAACATGCATCGATTCGATTCCGGTGGTCGCACCCAGATGATTGTTTTTGTATGCTTTGCGTTGCACTTCGTTTTTTTTCTTTTCAGTGTGCTGATAGCGATTTTTTACGATTTATATGCCCTAACTCGTACACACCATAATCAGAGATACAACACAAAGTTGAGAAAAAGTATAGATGTATACATACTTTACTTTACTTTACTTTATTTTACTTTACTTTATTACTCTTACTCGTGCATAATTACTCATTACAAAATTAGTAGGTGATGTTGCACGTAGAACATTCAGGGGCCCCTCCTGAACGCATGGCGCTTGCGATAACGTCACCCTGAGCTTGCAAACTTTGACTGGGGACGGAACATGCTTTTGATGGGGTGTTGTTGCAAACAAAGCAAATAGAGTTGTTGAAGCGCCGTCACACCACATGGCTGCTCGCGTATCGATATACAGTGCACACACTGTCTCATCGCTAAAAGGTAAATACAAAAAAAGACGTGACACGTTTCCCGGATATCCTTATAAGGAGCCAACGCAGCAGCAGTTTAGTTCATTGTTTTGCCTGCGAGTAGCCGCATCTGTTTTTCAACTTTTTTTTTCAAAAGCTGCCAAAATTCATGTGATTTTGTTTTTTTATTTGCTTTCATATTTGGACCAAAAAAGCTTAACCAGGTGATTGTCCGTGTGCTCTGCGTTGCACTCCATTTTTTTTCGTTTTCAGTGCGGCAACACAGGTTGTCTTACATTAGCAGCGTATCGAAATACCTTCCAACTGTCCCTGCTGGAAGGTGTCAAACAGTGTGACACATTTCCTTGATACTTATTTTGTGATATCACCAGTTCAGTTCAGTTCATTGTTTTTCCTGCGAGTAAACGCGCGGATGCTATATTTATTTCTATCTCCCTCCGACGGGGACAGATCTAGTCGGGGACGGGGAAAATCGCCCCCGAGTATAGCAACTCACTAGAAAAAATCGAAGAAATGGTGTCAAAAAGGTACCAATTTACCTTAAAACAAAAAAGGAGGCTTATTTTGAAATTTTTTTCGCATTTTGCGCTGTTTTTTTACCTGTTTGTGTTGTTTTTGAACGATTATACGCGTTCGACGCAAAATTTTGTTCACCGACGGGGGCAGGTTTCGTCGGGGACGGGGAATTTTACCCCCATCAGGGACAGGATCTGACGGGGGTCGGGGGGCCACTCCCGCGAGGAAGAGGGGGGCAGGAACTCTAATACGATCGCGAGAGAGAATTAAGGACCGCCCACCGGTAAGTCCGTGTGCTCTTCCCTTTTCAGTGCGGTAAGCAGAGGTTGTCATCGTTGACCCGCATTTCCGACCAAGGCTTTGCCACAGCTAGATGCGCGCTCCCGTTCTCGCTCGCTTGTGAGACCCATCCCCGAAATTTTTTGACAAAACTTGTATTTTTTATGCTTAAAAAAATAAATTTTCCATATTTATAAGCGTTTGAAATCGGTATATTACTGTTTTGAGAACAGAAATGTAAAATATTTCAAAATTTTTTTTAAGAAAATTAACATTTTCATGACCATTTGTGTTATTTTTGGGGTTTTGGTACCCAAACCCGAAGATTCGCTACTACAACGCTACTTTCATTGTTTTGCGTGCGAGTGAACACAAGGATGCCTTATTCGTTTTTCAACTCATCTGTTTTTTTCTTTTTTCAGCATCATGATGAACGACAACGACACTTCCATGGACCTCGACGACTTTGACATCGACTTTTCCGACCAAATGTTGAACTCTTTAGCGCCGTTTGGCACATGGGAGGATTCTGCTCGGTCGGCAGAGGATAGAATCATCAAGAAGGGCGTTATCGATTGGATTGAGGCTTCTAATATTTTCATGCCTCCTTCTCCTCAGCATAACACTCCCGCCCGCCCGATTCAAATGGCGAAAGTGCCAGAATTGGAGTTTGTCCCGCTCGTCGTAGCCCCAACGGTTGTTCCGAAGTCGACCCGCCGACCCAAGACCCCCCGCCGACCCAAAACCACCCGTAAGTCCAAGCTGCCAGGTGTCACCGTGACCTCGGAAGATATAAAGCAACTCACGCAGAAGACGCCGCGCAGGTACCAGCTTAAGTCTTCCGAGGAAAAGGAATCGCCGGAGTACCAGAATAAACGCAAGTTGAACAACAAAGCCGTACGCAAGTCCCGCGCCAAGAAAAAGTCCGAGAAGGGTCAGTTGGAAGCCAACTATTGGCTTCTGATCGATGAGGTTCGCCGCTTTCTCGAAGCAGGACACCCCCTGCATAACAAGAAGCTCTACGACGTGCTCGGTGTTTCTGCAAATTCATAAGCGTTTGTAGACCTTCTCAAAAAAAAACGCATAATTTTTGTAATTTAATCATGCGTTGTATTTGTTCGACTTCTTATTTTTTTATTAAATGTTTCATAGAATCTGGTTTATTTTTTGGGAAGTTGGCTAATATCGAAATTGTTGACCGCCGCTGTTTTAATAAATAAATGACGACTTTTTAGAAATTTTGTGACAAACTTAGCTGCTAAAAAAGTGTCATGAACCTCGATCGCTGCAGCGATCGAGGTGATAAATGTACTCACAGCTGTGATAAATGTGACAAATGAGGTAAATAATATTCTGCAGAACACAAAAAAAATCGTGTAGTCCAATTGCACAACATTGGGTAAGGAATCAGTTCACATGATGTTTTTTGGACATCTCGAAATTTGCGGAGTTGGTCACCTGGAAACCTCGAGAAAGTCGGTCGCAAAATATATTTAACTCTCACCGTTTTTTTCTCTGTCTCTGTTTTTGATGGTTTACAGCAGTGATAAAAGGCTCTTATTTTTTTGCTTCAATCATACTGTTGAGTCCGAGATATAAGAGGGAATGAGTTTATTGTTATTCACACGTCTTATACATATATGTACATACAAAGGGAAGACTATGCAAATTTGGCTATCCGCTGCACCTCCTCTAGTCAATGTTTCTTGTCGTAGTATTCGATTCTGTCCACCATGCTTAAGAGGATCCCCGCCACTTCTCCCATGCGGGGAGGCGTGGCGGCTACCGCCGACATCAGACGGTCAAGGGCCCGGTGAAAGGCCCTTGCATACCGCCGCTGCCGACGGTAGCGGCGGCGGAGCAAGCGGTGAGCCCGGACCAGCCGCCGGACCACGCGATGACGCTCATCTGGCCACGCTCAACAGAGTCCTCACCAGATGCAAGAAGTTCGGCCTCCGACTGAAGCGCGAGAAATGCGAGTTCCTCAAAGACGAAATTGAATTCCTCGGCTACGTGGTCAACAGCACCGGCATCAAGACCTGCCCCGACAAAATCAAGGCGCCAGTCTCTTCGGAGGCGTGGGTTCGAATCCCACTCTCGTCACCAATGTTGAGTCCGAGATATAAGAGGGAATGAGTTTATTGTTATTCACACGTCTTATATACATACAAAGGGAAGACTATGCAAATTTGGCTATCCGCTGCACATACTATGTCAACAATGCTATAAGCGACCGAGGACGGCATCTCGCCCCATTGCAGTACTACGTTCTTGGTTGCCTTGCCGTAGCTGTTCACGTATACGCCTTCGTCTAAAATTATCTCAGGTAAACAAAAAAATCAAAAAATGAATAAACTCACTGTCTAGGGTTCGAACCCCCCCCCCCGTATCGGGTCGGGGACGGGGGTAGTCGGGGGCAGAGGTGTCGGGGGCGGGGGAATTCTGCCCCCGACGGGGGCAGAAGTCGGCGGGGACGGGGGTAATTGCCCCCGAGTCCTATGAAAAATAATAAAAAAAAGGTGTCAATTTTATCTTAAAACGAAAACCGAGGCATATTTTGAACAAATTTTTCGTATTTTGCTCTGTTTTTGCCTTTTTGTGTTGTGTTTGAACGTTTTTCCGCGTTTAACGCTAAATTTTGCTCATTGTCGGGGGCAGAATCTGTCGGGGGCGGGGGTTTTACTCCCCGACGGGGGTCACAAATGGTCGGGGGCGGGGGGGGGGGGTTCGAACCCTACACCAGTGTTGTCGGGTACCCGAAAAATTTATTTTCGGTTCCGGTTCCGGATACCCGAAAAAATCATTTTCGGTTCCGGTTCCGGGTACCCGAAAAAATTATTTTCGGTTCCGGTTCCGATTCCGGGTACCCGAAATGCCGGTTCCGGGTACCCGGATTTTAAAAATGAGTTCAAATGACGGAAAAAACGAGCTCTCAGAGTGAAAAAAAGCGCTTAGAAATCGGTTATAAGTTCATATTCAAAGCAATTTTTTTCACTTTGAACACTTTTGTAACGAAAATCCTTCAAATTTTGTTTCGCACGCGGTTTGAAAAGTTTCGGTTCCGGTTCGGTTCTTCGGTTCCGGTTCGGGTACCCGAAAAATTTTCAGAACCGACAACACTGACTACCACCCCTTCCTAAAAATGCCATCAACAATGAGCGGAGTAACTTGATTTATTAGCAACTCATTCGTCCTCAAGTATGTGAGACGGGGCATCCATCAATTGCGTGGGCCAGACCTGAACGACGCGCGACCGCCCTGGTTTTTGTGATCCGTGCCGCCGCCTTCGAAGAGAAGACGACAACCAACGAACCAACCGAGTGAGGGAAGGCGGAAGTGAAAGGACGAGATAGACGTCTGGGGGCACTGCGGTGGGTAGGTTGAAAAGCGGTGAAAAAAAGACGGTAAAACAAAATATGAAAATCAAAATACACGAGTCTTGGATATTGAGCCGTTCTGATCAGAATGGAAAGGCAGAGGAGCAGGTGCCAGGTGCCAGGTGATCCAAAAATCACCAGTTGGCTATGCCCGGCTTGTTGAGGGTCATGAAGTAGATCTGCGACGCGCCGCCGCCCTTTGCCGAGCTGAAGAAGACCTTGTCGTTGCGTTCGCAGAGGAATTTGAGTTTCTGCGCCTTTTTGTGCATAAAAACCCCATCCAGGTGCCCGGTGTCGACGGAGCGGATCTCGATGGCCTTATTGCCCCAGCCCATGATCTGGTTCGTCGAGATATAAGCGACCGAGGACGGCATCTCGCCCCATTGCAGTACTACGTTCTTGGTTGCCTTGCCGTAGCTGTTCACGTACACGCCTTCGTCTAAAATTATCTCAGGTAAACAAAAAAAACAAAAAATGAATAAACTCACTGTCGTAGCACAATAACAACTGCATGCCGTTCGAGTTCGGCAGGATTACGATACAATGCGGTGTCATGGGTTGCTGGGTCTAAAAAACAGCCTTTAAACGGTTATTTTCCGTGCGAGACCCAAACTCACGTTTGTAGGGGTGTAGATATCGTAAATCGAGGCAGAATCGAGGTCGATGGCATGGAAGCCCTCGTGCGAGCCGTAGAGCACCTTCAGCCGGGCGTTGTCTTCAACTGTGAGGTCGACGATCAACGGAACGTGCGTTAATTCACCGAACGACTGAAAAACAATTAGATTTAACAAAACACCGTATATGAGGCCCAAAAAGACTAAAAAAAAGCCAAAAAAAATCCCAAAAAGACTAAAAAAAACAACCAGATAACAAAAAACGCAAAAAATCTAAAAAAACTCAATTTAACAAAGAAAACTTCCAAAATGCCTCCAAAAATTCTAAAAAAACCCATTTTAACCAAAAAACCCCTCAAAAAACCCAAAAACGCACCTTGAAAGCCATAAACTTGTGATACGGCTTCGGCGCCCAAGCGTAGATGGCAATCTTGTCTTCGAGCCCGACAACGAGGAACTTAATTCTGTCGTAACGAACGATTTTGAAGTGAATGGCCCCCTGCAGGTCGCCGACGTTGACCCAGCCGTTTCGCTTTTCAGCTTGCTGAAAGACCTCAAATCAAAAAACAAGAGTAAAGCCGTAAAAAAATTTAAAAAAACTCACCCCTTCCGTGCGGAGAATCTTCTGCTTGAGCCACGACAGGTAATACACCCGGATTCGTCGTTTCTTGCCCGAAATTGTGACAAGAATGTTTTGACCTTCAAGAACGGTCATCTGGTCAAATCGGCGTCGGGTGATGAGGTGGTACACTTTGCCCTGACCGCTGCGATCGAGAAGCATGAGTCCAGAATCCGTGCCGATGAGAAGATTCACGCCCCAGAGCGCGGCGCAGAGAATCTCGCCTGAGAATTTCTTTTTGTACTTTCTGATTTCCGGGGCGTCGCCTTCGTGACCGGCATTTGCGGCAGAAGGGTTGGGATTGACGTTGACCTGCACCTGGGCGCCTTCCTCGGCTTTGCGACCCGGTCTGTTGATCGTTCCACCGGACGAAAGACTCGAATTGTTATTATTGATGCCCGCGCCAAAGTATCCGACGAAGGATTTCTCCCGTTCGCGTTGGAGAAGGGGAGTGCCATTGGCGGATGCCGAAGTCGGCGGAGGTCCCATTGCCTGGACTGACGATGGAAACTAAAATTTTGAAAATACGGTAAAATCGGTCGTAAGCCTGGAGAAACAAAAAGTGCAAAACTGGGACTGATGACAACACTGACAAAGGAGAAACAAAGAAGTCTGAGGCGAGGCTAGGGTGTCGTAAAAAAAGGACGTGATTACTAAATACTACAAAAGATGAGTAAAAAGCACCAGTGACGATCATCGGCGGCGGACGGTCGATCGTTAGCCGCCGGTCGAAACAGTCGGCCTAAACAGAAACAAAGAAAGAAAGAAAGAAAGAAAGAAAGAAAGAAAGAAAGAAGGAAGAAAAAAAGATCAACCGAGTAGAAACACTGTTTTTCATTTTCTCAACAAAATCCAATTTGCACTTTTAAAAAAAAGATGGACGAACAACAACGAAATAACAGATGAACAAATCCGACAAATAAATATCTATGCAGACCCGTCAAACTTACATAAAAGCTTCCAAATAGAGACGTTATCTGTAGAAATGAAAGACCATCATTAATTTTATATAAAAATAATTGTGGAAAATTCAATTCAAGGCTGCGGCATGCGAAAAATTGTGAGGCGCGCAAAAAAATGCGTTGCAGACAAAAAAAGCATCAAAAACAAAAAAATCGCCGTTGCAGACTTTTACGATAGCTCCCCTGTTTTGCAGGCCCTCAAAGTGCATCAAAAAGGCCCAAAAAAGCAAGCGTGAACGAACAAAAACACAAAATGGTTCCTCGCGCGCGGTGGACGTGAGTGACGAAAGCGACACGGAAGCGCACAGATATGTAAGCAGGTGACTCACCTCTTCGACGCTCTGCGAATCAGCGGATCTCTGCTGCGGATGATGAAGCAGTCGTCGTCGATGCGCGACGACGTCTTCTGGCTCGTCGTCTTCGTCCTCATCATCGTCATCGTCGTTGTCGACCTCCCCGCTGAGCTCAATATGCGCAGATGCACGCCGACCCGCGGCATGGGTGAGCCGCTGTTGCTGGTCGATGGGCAAGAGGTCGGGTGGAACGCCGGACGACGATAACCTACTCGTCGATCCGGAGAGCCCGGGAGAAGCCGTCGGCGCGTGGTGGAGGCTTGGCGATCGCCTCTGGACGGCAGGGGATTTTGGCTGGGGTGGCAGGAGCGCTGCTGCCCCGCGCCTCGCTCCGTGGGGTGGTGAGTCGTCTGACGAAGACCCAGAAGACGATGGGGGACCGTTGGACGCCGATGAAGACGACGTGGACGACGATCCGACGTGCTGGTGGTGGCGTGAGTATCCCAAAACCAGTTCTGCTGATCGGGGGATCTCGCTTGGTCGATTGTCGGAGATGCTAGAGGCTTTTCCGACGGAAGACAGCCTCAAAGGGCTTTCAGAAGGCCTTTGAGGCTGCTTTCTGGACATCATGAGCAGCGTGCCGTCCTCGTTGCCGTCGGGTGACAAATCTGGGGTCGGGGGAAGGGGTTTGTTAGGGCCCCGAAGGGTTCCATCGACTTCGACGACCTTCGCTGAGGATTCCAGGTCCCCGGCTGATCCCAGTGCTGTCGAAATCGAAGCGTCCCGGGGTGGTGGGGCCGGTGGGGGTGGAGAGCTCCCACCTCCGCCGTTGGACGGTCCATGATGCTGTCCACCGCCCATACGGGATAACTCGTTGGCCAAAGCATCGAGATCCTCAGCCTGTCGCGTGAGCATTGGTTCTGACATTTTCCTCGATGCTGCCGGGATATTTGCAGACACGCGTGCCAACTGTTGAGCGCCGCCATTCCTCGCCGGCATCCCATTTCGCCTCGCCAGATCGCGTTCTCGCTCTCGACGCGACATTTCTCGTGACTTTTCTTCCCTCTTGCGTCGATCGTAATTTGCGAGGGCTTCCAGGTGAGGCGCTGCCGGATTTCTTAGCACATGAGGACTCACGCCCCTGTCCATGGCCTGATGATGCGACAACGGCCGAGTATGCCGCTGCCTTCGGTGCTGGTCCTGGGGAGAACCCATTGCGCCGATGCGTTGGGCCGCAGGCTGGGTAGGGCCTCGCATTTTTACGGGATCCTTGATCGGATATGCCGAAGGCCGGGGAGAATGAACGTTGATCGGCACTCGGCTCCCATTCGAGGATTTAGGAGCACGTGAGAGCTGCTGGGGTCCAGGGTGGTCAAATGCACGTGAGGATTCTTGGATACGCTGGAAATCCTTGCGTAGGGTATCATCAATCGGTGCGCCACCGGGTAGCTGAACGTTGTTGACGCCATTCGCTCTCGCGGGAGCTACTTCGTCGTCTTCGCTGCCAGAATACTCGTAATCGCCTTCATCTAAAAGTTGAAAAGAATGTTCTAACAAGAAAATGCAATTCAGATTGAAAAAAAAACAACTAAATAATGGTTCTCAGCACGAAAAAATAATTCAAACCAAAAAATGGCGCAATTTTGAGTCTCTACACGAAAATCATACAGTAAAATATTATCGTGTCGAGAGAATTTTTGAACTTTTTTTTTGTCAGCAAAAAACTCACTTTTCCTGTTATTTCTGCGTGTTCTCGTGACCTGTTCTCTGATACCGGCTCTGATTTGGCTTTCCGGAGCCATATCTCTGATGAAGGGATGCCCCAGAAGCTTCTCCGTAGATGGTCTGAGGGTGTAGTCCTTGACAAGGACCGTCTCAATGAAGCTTACGAACCGCTTTGACCACTTTCGACTCTTGTTATTGAGTCGAGGAGGGTTGTTGCGTGGAATGAGAAAGAGTGCCCTCATCGGATGCATGTCGCAGAGAGGAGGATGTCCTTCTGCCATTTCGAGAGCCGTTATCCCGAGAGACCACAGATCAGATCGTGCATCATACGTGGCTTCTGGATTCTCATCGCACGCGATGACTTCTGGCGCCATCCAGTACGGCGTGCCTATGAAGGTGTTACGCCTGCCGACTGTTCGGTCGAGTTGAGCCGAGACACCGAAATCCACGAGTTTGACGTCTGCGCTGTCTGTGAGTAACACATTTTGGCCCTTGATATCACGGTGAATCACGTTGTTTTTGTGGAGGTGAGCCAAGCCCTGGAAAAGTAAGTTTTTGATGATTTGGATGAAAAATCTTTTTTTTTAATTTTTTTAACGAAGTCGAGTGTTTTGTTAAAAAATTAAAAAAAATGATTCGAATAAAAATGTTTCGTAAATTTTTTTGTAAAACATTTGCGAAGTCTTTAATTAGACGAATGACGTACATAGTCACTTAATCACAAATTAGCTCAATTATTTTTCTCGAGTGGCGTGCGCCAGAAAATATGTTTTTTAACTGGTCATTAAAATAAAAAAAATCGTAATTCTTATCTATTAGGTTGCTTTTTTTGTGACAGAATCATTCAAGAAACACAGTTAAAAAAACCAAGTGATAAATAATCAACGTGATGTACTGGTGCGCCTACGCACTTTCACGTCAGTCAATCAGTCAAATAAATAATAATGACTCATAGCGAAATAACTTTTTTTTACAAAGTAGTGCAATCAACAAACTCACGTTGAGAATTTCACGACAAACATATGCGATCCAGTCTTCTTTGAGGTAGCCACCCTTGTTGTTCTTGATGAGCTCTGTGATAGACCCTGATCCACAGAATTCCATGACCAACCAGAGCTGGTCATGTTTACCCGACGTCGATGGCAGTGTTTTGATGAAAGCACCGTAATACGTTGCGATGTTTTTGTGGTGGGAGTACTGAAACAAAAAAACAGACGTCAGTCTCACTGATATTTTTTGCTAACAAGAAACAAAAGGGGGCGAATCAGCTGCAGCAGTTTTTTTATGTAACTCGTTCGATCAAAAAATCTCAAATCTCTTCCCACGGGGGTCATTTGTGGAAAACAAATGCAATTCCTAGGGGTTTTTTTCAAAGACGAACGAAAAAAAAAATATTGCCTTCGTCATGAAAAAAAAACATAGTGTGGGAGTTTACAATGGTGCTTACCCTCTTGAGCATATTGATCTCCATCTTGATTTCTTCTTCTTCATCCTCGTTAATATTCATGATTTTAATGGCGGCTAGCTGCTGCGTTTTCACATGTCTACCTTTGTAGACCTGCCCGTATGTGCCGGTGCCCACTACCTCGATTAGCTCAAATATGCCTGAGGGCTCCTGAAAAAAAAATCAAAATTAATATAATAAATTTATAACACAATTCAATCAAAGAAAGACTTTTCCACAGTTTACACTGCGGAAATGTCTGGATAAATTACAACGAATAAAAACAAAACAAATATTTAAAATAATTTAGTAAAAATTACCTTGAGAGCATTCAGATCGATGTCATCCAGAGCCATAGTTTCTATCGAAATGTATAACAAATGTTAGTGGTGATAATATAAATAATCGATGAGTAGAGGTTACGCGTTTTGAATATTGGCAGTCGTCATTCGAACGAATCGATGACGTGTGTAGTGAATGTGGCAGTTGGAGTCAGTCGATAGTGGCAGGTAAAATCGATCGGAGTGGAGAACGAAAGCGCGAAGGCGACAAAACCAACTTGTTAGGCAGTTTTTGTAACGCCGGAACTCAGGAAAGTAGGAAAGTGACCTCCTCACACTTTGCTCACTTCGAATAAGGGCACAAGTGAGCCAAGTGCAGCGCCTAGAGGGCCAGTAACGAAAACCGAACTGTTGTGTAGTCTTTGCGGCTGCCGGCGGGGCGAGAGGGGTGTCCAATATATATGTACGACGATGTGCTTTCTAGCTCGGCGGCCGTACACTAGTTTGCCGGAGGGGGGAGAGCACACGACTTCTTTCTTTTCTCGCTTTTGATGGTGGCCAGTAGTTGAGCAGTTGTTGGCAGGGCAGGGCAGGCGCTCGCTCTCCACTGGCGTTCCTCCTCTGGACTTGTTCTTCTTCTTCTTCTTCTTGGCAAAAATACCACAGGCTAGCTTGTGGACTACTCGCTGGGGGATAGATGCGTTTCGTTTTGTCCTCCGCAGCAATAATGGTGGACACGTGCAGGCAAAAGAAAGTATTGAAAGTTGGACGCGAGAAAGAAATGGAGTTGTCGCGGTTCTTTGCTGGAGGAGATGCAGTCGTTCGTCCGTTTAGGATTTGAACGTCTTTTTTTTTGAGACGATAGAGGCGAACGAACGTTACTCTCCGGATGGACGCCGAGCCGAAAGAAAGCCGGGTGCTGGCTGTACTTTGAGAGTTGCCCTTCCTTCGGAATAAAACAGGCGCAAAGAAGCAGTCGTCAGTCTGCCCCTGGAGTTGAGCCGGACACTGTTGTGTGCGTGTGCGAGCGCGCACTCCTCGTCGTCGTCGTCGTCGTCGTCGATTATTGTTCAATGAGTCAGGCAGGGAGCGAGAAGAGAGATGGATGGACAACGAAGCAGGTGACCTTTTCGTGACCGACGAACGAGCGCAGGCAGCAGCGCCAGCGCGATGATGATGGGACAATGGTCAGTCAGTCCAGCAGCAGCTGTAGGGTAGCCAGTTTAGCCAAGACTGAATGAATGTCCCTTGGCTGTGTGGAGATTCCAGAATTTTTGTAGGGGAGTTAAAACTCTTGAAATGGACACTTGAAGCGAAGTTCAAAGCCCACAACACCAGCTGCCTGTCTTGGTATCTGGCAAAATCGCCTAGTCTTTGGAGATGTGCCGCGTTTGTTTGGTGGGTCCTGCCGCCGTCGTCTTCGATGTTGGCTGTCAAACGGACAAGTAGATAGTTGTACTACTACTCGCGGGTAGAGTGGGTGAATGAATCGATGTAGGGTGTATTGATACTTCGTAACCCTTTTCTCTCGGGAGTTATCTTTGTCGTCCGATGACTGACTGACTCGTTGTACACGTTTGCACTTCTTTCCAGCCAAAAGTTTCCTTTTTGGCTAGCAGATGCGCGAACCGAACAATTGGCAGCCAACGGAGATCCGCTTATCGGCAGTGGATTCTGTAAAAGAAGCGTACACATTTAACCAGGTGCAAAGCTGTGACACGCGTCTCTTGTCTCGGGTTCGTCTTACGAATGTCACGGACACATCAAACCCAAATTTCACGCGAACAACCGACCGCCAGGGTGGTTCAGTGCTAGTAAAAACTCCTGATATCGAAAAACAAGGGAGTTATTCAACAAAGAACAGTGCTCGAAGGGCAGGGGAAATAAATAGGAAATAGATACGCAAGCACACGAGAAGTGCTTGCGTAACCTAATAAAACGTACTTTTGGTACTTTTGTTGGTTACGATTGGCGAACGATACGGGTTTGGGGTTGGTTGTAATTTGCGGTGGTGCACTTTTTGGCATGACGAAGGAAACATTTTTGATGCCCGGAGAAATACTAGCTTATAGAAGGGGCCTGTTTTGTTTTGTTTTTTATTGGAAGCTTCACCGAAAGCGCAGACTTTTTTTGCGCTTTTGGCTGCTCCTTCCTGTCCTCTGCCTTATCGCCAGCCGCCGACAACGACGCGGAACTGTGGGGGATGATTTGGGGGATTTGTCAGACGACAGAGAGGTGTGCAGGTGGTGATAAAGCACTGGGGGTTGTAAAAAGTAGTGAACAATTAATCGAGTTCAACTTGCGTGGCCCGAGTACATTTTATGATACCTTGAGCAGGTAGATCACTGTTTCGTACAACCAGGGCGTAAAAAAAACTTGAAAAACAAAAGGTTCCCATGAAAACATCTCTAATTCAAGATTGACTGCATGAGATTATGCCTAGGGGCGGTGTAGAAAACGACGCTGACGATTGATTGGTTACATAACGACCGATTAGTCACCCTGTATTGCTTCCAGCGAAGCGACACTGGGAGTTGGTTGGTCTGAGCCGTTGCCCACTGCAGCCGCGTCAATTGATAGGTCGTTGCCGCCGGTCGTTTGTCTTCCCGTCGCCAACCAAGTGCACGAGCTTGGCGACTAGTCATCGGCCAAGGCCGATGGGTCATTAATGCATTTTTTTTACTTTTTCCCAAGAATTAGAAGGAAAAAATCCCGGGTAAGCTAATGTGAGACAAACACTTTCGATTTCAGTGAAATTGAAATAAATCAAACAAAAAAAAATTAATAACAGTGGACAACGAAGACTAAGAAAATTATTGGTAAAATACATATACAGTGGTATCCTGCAACGCGTTCGCAGGACGCCACAGACTTTTGTTTGTACAACAACGTCTAATCGAACACGTCCATAGTCGACTAATGTGTATGGGAAAAAAACGAACGAAAAAAGGGAAAACAAGTGAACCGATTTTGAAAAAAAAATAAAATCGAAAAAAGTCCAGTCAAAAGGAGCAGTCAGCCGCCACCGCTGCTGCTGCGTGGTGGTGGTGCGCGGCTGGCTGCTGCGGGCTGTCGTCGGGTGGCGGTTGGTTTTGTTCAAACACAGACAAGGAAAGGAACGAGCGAGGAAGGAGTGAGTGACCACGCAGGCGTAGGCAGGGAAGAAATCAAACCCATACGCGTCCGCTGCTCCTGATGATGATTGTGACCGACGCATCTTCGCTTCCTATGCAGGATTAATTAGCACCCCCTGGATGTTTAAAACAAATAATATGAGGATGGGAGGGAATAATGATCGATAGGAGTACTTGGACTTGGACTGAACTGGAATCGAATCGAGAAAGCCAGCCGTCGCAGAACGGGCCTTGTGCTGTCGTAAATTTATAATGACCTTTTCGAAGGGTATTCTAAAGTTAATTAACACGGTTCGAAGGGAATTTTAATTATCCTGAGAAGCAGGAGAAGTACATAGTAATAGTTCGATGTATCTATTATATATCATACACTTCCCCACGCAGCTGTACTGCGTAGGAATGATACACGTCTTCGTAGGGGCCCCAGACCCGGGCCACTGTGTATGAACTAATAATTTAATACACAGTGGAGGCGGCGGCAGCGGTGACTAACAGACAACGGCTGCCGTTGAAACTGTCGCTGTTCGAATTATACGAAACGCAATACTCCATGAATCACTTGTCTCGTTTTTTTAAACCGTTAAATAAACCGGGGAACAAAATTCGTTGTTAGACAAGGGAACAACCAATCAGGCTAGGTACATGGATGTATTAGATTGAACCTGAACTGGAATTGATTTGAATTTTGAATGTTGGAATCAAAATCCATCCAGATGACAGTCTATGGTGCATTTTAATTATCACCGAGGAAAGAGAGGGGGCGACGAACATAAACGGACCGGACCGTAGCCCCGGGAAATCGATCGATCGACTGACCTAGATCAAGCCGCGCCAGTCTCCAGGTAAGTAGCACTCACTCGAGGGACTCGCGCTCGCACTCTCCCCAAGAAAAGTCCAGAGGAAAACCCTAGGGACCTAGGTAGGTAGGTGACAACGAAAACAAACAAGCAAGCAGCCTATCCACATCACAGCGAGAATCGTGAAACAAAGCAGAGGAGAGAGAGAGAGAGAGAGATTTTTTTTTGATCCAATAACTAAGTTTGGATGCGAATAAGCAAAGCAGAGGGAGGCACGGAGAGATCGAATTGCTCGAGGGGCAACCAAGGCAGGTGGTCAGTGAAGCGCGAATTTGCGGGATTCAAACAATGCCTCCCCCCCCCCTCAGGTCTCAGGTCTCAGCTGCTCGTTCTACCGACAAAAAAAACCGCGGCGGTATTTTTTTGTTCATTACGGACACCCGGAAGCAGGAGACCGCGCGCAGCCAGGCACGCGTCGACCACGAATGCGTGCCTGGCGCGCGCTTCGTCCGATGAATGATCAAAACATCTGCCGTGTGCTGTTGATTCTGCCTCTGTACTTTCGCGGCAAAAATTATTTGTAGTTAGATAAAATAATTCATTTCATTGCTGGTGCCTGCCCGAGGATTAGAGTGTGGACAAGGAGCATTAGTTGCTGCTAACTGATGGAGAGGGTCGACACAACGATTAAAAAAATAGCTGGGGGAAGAAGGAAGGAAGTCACGAGGAAAGGAATGTTGGATGCTGGATGTTGCGTGTACGAGAACTGTTTACAAACCAAACCTTGTGTAAGCAAATGCAAGCCAAGCAGAAAGGGCAGAAAATTATTGCTTGAAGCAAAATATGTATTCACGGAAGGAGAGAGGGCGCTGGTTCGGTTCAAATCCATCCCACGGAACGGGACGGATTTGATTTGCGGGAGCACTGAATGATAACCGGAAAAGTAGAGTTTGCTCATCGGTTGCAATTGCAGGTTGCAACAATGCGCTGTCAAAACTCTTCACCTGCGCGGGCGGAAACGAGAAAGCTATCAAAGCGATGCGTAGAACACCCAGCATTAGCAATAGCAGCGGGGTTTTTACAGTTATGTTAGCAGCGAACCGAACTCCAACAGACTCAGTCGGAAGTAGATAGAGCTGATACAGCAGGGGTCGACGGGGACCAGCAGCATCAACATCAACAGCTGGGAGAATGAGACATTCTGGGCGTCCCCCCTGACACCTCCGGCCTTGGGACCGACCATGCATAGTTGGCGCGTAAAATGGACAATGACGATAGGGAAGGAATGGAATTCGAAGCGAAGCGGGATCACTTATTCTTTACCGCCCGAGGCGAGCAAAAGCAGCCGGCCCGGTGAATCGATAGCCAACCCCGGACATTTTGACGGGCAACGACGGAAACAGACATTATTTAATTTTGATATTACAGGAAACAAATGCACAAAAGGGCCCTGAGAAACGACGACGAAAAAGAGAGTCCTTGACACTTTTTTATAAATTCACACGATTTCCGCGCACGGGCTTGTAAGTGGCTCTAACCACTCGATGTAAACGATCGCGCATGCATTGTAGGCAGGCGGCTTTGACTGCGGGGGGAGCAGAGCAGAGAACAGAGCAGCAAATTGGGCTGCGGAGAACGAAGAACGAACGGAGAACGATGGAAAATTTCAAAAACGGTATCTTACGATTTATCACACATTTTATTTGAGTGTCGTCGTTGCGCGGGTTCTTGGACAATCGCGAATTCCGAATCGAATTTGCGATCATCATCTGTCTGCCGCCAGCCACAGCCACAGCCAGCGGCAGACAAAACAAGAACGCATAAAAAAAGTCGCTTCCGCCCCTTTTTTTTGATAGATCTTTTTTTAGAACTCGGCAAATACGCACAGCGTTCAAGGCGAACAAAGACAGAGACGGCGGCGATCAGCCTGACCGGGTACATAAATACATTTTGATCACTTCCGTCGTCGACGCGATGCTTTCTTTCGGCCGATCTAACGTTTGCTTTTTGCGAAATGAAAAAGTCATAAGTTGCACCTTCGCAGGCAAACAGTCAGTCCCGCGGACAAGGCGAGAGCGAGAGTGAGGAAAAACCTCGACGTCTGATGTGACAGTCACAAAAGGGCGGCGGGCGGGCGAACGATCTGGCCACCAACGTGCACACCACGTTCGAAGGAAAGGAAGAAGTGTTTGGGAGCAAAAAACGCAAACAAACACATGCTGGGTGGTGACTTCCGCGCTGCCGCAGCCGCCGCCGCTGGCCAAACAAAAATCAAAATCGGGAGAGAAAGAGAAACATCAATCGCACATAGTTGAGACGAACTAGGTGCGATTGAGGGGGTCCAAGAAGTCAAAAAAAAAAACTCTAGGCGGGGTCTGATGGAAGAGTAATTGTCGTGGATTTGGTAGGAAATCCATGAGAATTACGTGTTCTGCACCAAACCTGGCAATAGCACAGGAGCACAGGTTTGGAGATCTGCAAGTCGACAAAACGATGCGCGGACACTGCAGGGACGTCATCTCATCTCATTTGTGTCGTAAGACAAAACAAAACGCTGGGAGGCTGGCTGGTAGGGGCTGTTAGCGATCTGCCGTCTGCAAAAAAAAGTGGACTCGACGGACGACCGGTTTGTTTGCCGCCTTGCACCACCACACCACGCTGGCGTCATCCTCGAATTTCACCAAAATTGGCCCCCGTCGATAATTCGTGTTCAATTTGAGTCCAATAATCAGGTTGGTAGGCAGGGGGTTATAAAAAAAACAACGTGCAGTGAGTGCACTTGGACGCCATCCGTAAATTTCTATCAGCACCAGTTTTGCAAAAAACCCGAACATTCGGGTATCGGACCCGAAACCCGAAGTTTCGGATACGCGTCCGAAAATCCGACTCAACCCGTTTTTCGGGTGCCTGCGTCGGGTGTCTAAAAACCCTAAAAAATAGTCATAAAATGAAAAAAGAATTCTCAAAAATTTTCATTAGACTATATTTTCGTTTCAAAAGTCTTTCAAAAGACTTTTTTGGTCTTTTACAACCGAAAATTTTGGATTTTGGGTCGGGTATTCAAATTTTTCGAGTCCGGGCCTAATTTTTCTTGTCAGGGATCCGAAATTTCGGGGTCCGAGTCGGGCATCCGACCCAACACCTGCAGCAACGTGAACACCCACCGTCAAGAAATTAAGTAAGTATTTAGTTCCAAATCAGCTGCTGCGGGAACACGACGATCAATTATGCAGACACCCCCACCTTTTTGTTCACCGGGTCCGGGTTTGTCACTTCTACAACAGGGCGGAGACGATCACGATCGTAAGTGGGGCACTCCTCTCGGCTGGGATGGGTCCAAAGCGTGACGCCCCCCTCTGCGTAAATTATTATGATAAGTTTGACGTGATTGTTGTCACCGCCACCACCGACTGACTGACAAGATCAGAAGTGTGTTGAAGCATGGAAAATTTGTGAACGAAAATTTATACGATTTACGGGAGAAATTCCAAAAATGTGCTTTTTTAATGTGCGCAGTTTTCTGGTGTGTTCCGGAGAAAGTTGATTTTTTTCTCCGGATCGCTTTGCAGAAATTTGTTCTTTCATTCTTTTATTTCCCAAATGAAACTTGCAAACAGACCAACATCCTGGTTGGTGTGCCCGAACAGACCAGACCGATGCCATTGTTCTCGATACACTCGGACTTTTGCAGTCTCCGGACGGCAATCAATGACGACCAGGACCGCATCTGCCGCAACAGATGCTTTTTGTGGGTTCGGAGTGATCCCGCACAGACCAGACCGGAGATGCCGTCGGCGTCGGGTCGGCGTTGGAGCCAACCAGCGTCGGAGTCAGCGCTGGCGGCGGCTGACTCCGTTCATTGTCTTCTGGGCGGCAGTTTCCGGTGCGCCGGATGTTTTGCGTGTCGGCTTTGATAGCTGGTGCGTAATTGTCGTTATTGTCTTGCAACCCGGGCTTTCGGGGAACGAAAGAAAGCCGACAAGCTTCGCGTTGCTCTCTTCTGTCTCCCACAAAACTCATTCGTGGCTCCGGGTCATTGGCCAGCGAGGAGCAGGGCGCCCATCGTTCATTATCACCGAGCGTCGGGGATGACAACGCCGACGCCCAACAGTAGTTTTAAAAACTTCTCAGCCTCCGCAAAAAAGGGCAATGTCCTCGTCTTGCTCAATTCCTTTTTTGCGGAAGGTCTGGGTATGGTGGACCTCACAAATCCCCTTCTCACAGGTCTGTAGCCCCGCTACCATACAAATTTCTTAGGTTGCTCTTTTTTTGTTCCAGGCAAGACCCTGCACACGCTCTACGCCGTCTCCTTCCTCATCTACTTCACCAACAGCATGATCGACTGGTTGCACGTTTACTACATTCTCGGGGGCTACGCTATCAGCCTGCCTCTGCAGCACTGGATGGCAGTGTTTCTCGTGCTGCTGGCTGTCGTTGGCGTGATGCTAAACGGCCTGTTGTTGGTGGGTCCGGACGGGGTGGCCGGAAGGGTTAATGCTTGCTTGGGAGCTGTGTTAACTGTGCATAAACAAATACAAATACTAAACACAAAAATACTGACCATCCCATGTTACAGGTGCTCTGCATGGAAAACGCTTTCGTGCAGCGCATCAGCATCACTCCGTATCGCTCTGGCCTGGCGGTCATCATGGAAGCCTTCTTCGAGTGGCTACAGTCGTTCAACAACTTTCGGGTCTCGTTTCTCGTCATGGTGCTCAGAGACATTCCCTGGACAGTGGTCAACTTTTTTTTACTCCCTTCGTGCAGATGGCCTCAGATCAGTGTAAGCCACCCAGAATGCAACAAACTGTGTAGCCTCAGGCATCTTTTTAGACGCACTACACACTCTGGCTGTCAGCAGCTTCCGTGGTAGTCAGCATCTCCTGGCGCCTTGTGATGCTCATTTTTTCCTACCGACGGCTCTTCTTTGGGGACAACGTCGCGAAGAGGAAGGTTTCCCAGCCGGTCACGCTGCCGAGCTTCGTCGAGCAGTTCAAGCTTGTTTCTGACGTCAGGTGAGTTTTGCACTCCTGAACCCCTCATTTTTCCTATCTGTTGAATTTCCAGCGACGGAGGACGCCTAGCAGAACACGACGAATTCTGGCCTCTCCGATTTGCCCTTATGAAAGTCTTTGGCCCGAATTACAAGAGAATGACGACTTCTGTGTACTTTTCAAGCAATCCGGAGCTCACGCTCGTCGAGAGCATCACCGAAAACGTCGCCGTCGCGTTCCACAAAATCAAGGCCGCGGCAAAATTCATAGCAAAGAGATTGGCCGTCGCCTGCCTCGCCGGGGTCATCTACGTCGGCTGGGGCGTGGTGTGCTGCGTGCCGTGCTGGTGGTTTTACTTCTGCCGTGTCGATTCTCTTTCCCGAAGGCACAAGTGCTCAAAGACTTTTGTAAAGTTCGCGACACTCTTTTATCATTACTGCGTGATCGCAGTGTCTGTTGGGTGCTCTGTTGCGATTCTGGCGCTCAATGTCGTGTTGCTGAGTTCGGTCCAGGTTGGGAACTGGAATTCCGTTCCGCCTTCGCTGAACCACGTAAGTATTTTTTTTAAATTAAAAAAAAATTTTTTAAAAAATTTTTAAAAAAGATTTTTAAAAAAAATTAAAAAAAAAAATTTAAAAAAAAATTAAAAATTTTTTTTTTTGCGGCAGAATTTTTTTTTCAGGTCTGCCTTCAATTTGACCCCACCAACCGCCAGATCAAGCCGACGTTCTCCGCCTCATCCACGCCTCCTCCGTTCAACGCAAACTTCACGCACGTCGTCTGCAAAGACATCTGGAAGCAGGCGTTCGTCAATGAGCACTCTGCAGTCATGCGACCCTGGCAGGAGCGGTACAGCGTCGACGACGATCACATTCTCGTTGTCGCGACTTTTGTGCATGGAAACAGAAGCGACGAACAGGAACCCTTCTACGTCGTCTACTACGACTATGGTCTCCTCAAAGTCAGCGAGAATCGGCTCAAGTGCTCTAAAAAGTCACAGGACATTCTCTGGTGAAAAAAATTGCATTTCTCACTCAAATCAGCAATTTTCACACAGACCAATCGTTTCAGGACATTTGACGACTCAATTTCACTGCCCCCCTGGCCGTACTTTGTTGGCTGCCTGCCAAGAATCTCTATCTTTCGATACACCGGCATATCTTGCTGATCTCACCTTTCAGGGTTGATTGAACGAACGAACGAACGAACCATAATTGCATTTTTTCATAAAAAACAACAAACAAACAAATAACCTGGTAGAAAATATTTTTTCAAGAAAGTATTCTGGGCAAAGATTCGGGAATCAGCGTTTTTCTGGCACTCCCGGAGGAACCGGAGCCTGAACGGGAACCGGAGCAGTTTTTGTAGTTACAGGCACGATTGTGCTCCTCTGCGTCGTCCGCGCAGTGTTGTTTCGCTGCATGTACATTGTCTCGCACTCCTCGAGCTCCTTTTTGACCTCCATCCGATCCAGGTGATCGAGGATGACAACGCAGACCATGATCACCGTAAATAGCACGACGTTGACGAACGCGGAGACAATAAAAAGCCAGAAATCAGGCTCCCAGGCGACTTCGCATCCCAGAGGGCACTCGACTGATGGCAGTTGTTCTGTCGCGGTTTCGTCTTCGAAGATTTCCTCAGCCCGGGCCATGAGAACTTCAATGATCGGCGCAAAGTCGGAAGGACGAAGAATACCATTCTCGTCTTCGATTCTCGGGGGTTCAATGGCAGCGATACGGTCGATGGAATCCTCAGCCTGGCTGCCAAAGTTAAAATGATGGTTGGAGTTTAGGGCCCATTTTGCGCGGTGCACCTGGAAACAAAAAATTGCCAGGAAAATTTTTACCTGGATGCATAACTCACCTGTACGATGATGTACTGCCGCATCTCGTTAACCAGCACGGACTGAAAAAAATCTCGGGTTTCATTAAAGCAGCCGAGTTCGTTTGGACCGTCGATGGTGCACTTGGAAGAACACGTGCCGGTGACGTTGAACGACGCGGCACACGTTTTCGTGTTTGCGAACAAAATCACGATCACGTGCACCGCTAATCCGATCGAAGGAGTCAAAATCGACTGCTGCATCCCGATTAATTCAGCAGCTTCCGTGAACAAGCAACGTCGCCTGTGTCTACCACTGTTTTTGTCCGCAACGCGATCAATACACCCGGCGTCCTGTTATCGCTCCGCTCCGCTCCGCAGCGAGTCGCGTGTTGAGGTGAGACTGTGACCTGCATCGGATTTCGACGGAGCACGCAGCGTCCGCTTATCACGTGCGGTTTTCATTTCCCCATGCAAAGAACTTTTATGTATGTACCTGAGTTGTTCGTCCACCTCCCGACCAGCATCACTCACACAACCAGTTGGAGTTGTTCGTTCGAACGCTCAAACTTGGATTCGAGCGAATCGAGTTGAGTCGAGCCTCTCGACCAAAACCGGACTCGAAGATTTTTGAGTCGAATCAGTAAAATGCTTCCTTATTTTAAAAAATAACAACTTATCAAAAATGTTGGGTTTCGTTGTTTTTTTCTGCAAATTTTTGAAAACTTGACTCAAAATTTCGATTTGAGCGCCTCGAAACTCGAAAAATCTTGAAAATTTTTGAGTAAAATAATTTTCAATTTGAAAAATGAAAATTCTTTCGTTAAAATTTTGGATTCCGGTTTATCAATTTTTTGAATGTTGTTAAATTTAAATTTCTTCTTGTATTTTTTAATAATTTTGTTTAAATTTGTAATTTCTTTTTTTTTTAATGTTTAAATTTCAAATTCGTTTAAATATTATTTTAATGTTATTAAATTAAATTTTACATTTTTTATAATTTTTAAATTTTAAATTTAAGCCGCTAGACTCAAAATTTGAAATCAAACGGCTCAAAAAAAATTTTCGATTCAAAAATTTTAGTTCGCACGAAAACTCTGCAAACAACCAAGTACTTGTTTATCGACCCAGACAAAACAGCTTCAGAGAGGATCGATGATCAATGTCGAATTAGATGCATGACAGGCGGGCAAAGGACGGGAATGACGAACGACAGCAGACTTCAGAAACAGCGCCTTAGCAGGCAACGGGGCACGCGGTCTGCGCACTCAGAGCGCCAATAGGAGGCCCCCCGTTGGCGAGGAGAGCGAGTACCATCAGGCTCGACTGTCTACCGTCCTTGAAGAGGCTGCGTGGATTCGTATCGTCGGGCGAAGCCTTGATCGTGACAAAGACGAGTTTATCGACCTTGGCAGAGCCGTTCTGTCGCATGACGTCGACGTTCAGCGTTTGTCCGGGCTCGATGAACGCGAAGACGGGGTTGACGCGGTAGACGTTGTTGTCGGAGCACTTGACCTTGACGGCCTGGCGGTCGTTGGTCTGGTTGACGAGGGCGACCTTCTGCAGGCCGCCGCACGTCGACCAGCGCAGCTCGGAGGGCTCCATGATGAGGTCACGGGCGGAAGCTGAAATGACCCCGAAGGTGAGTGAAACTCATTCCCAACCCCCCGCGTACCGCCGACGTCTCTCGGCACGCGGTATCCCATGCAGACCGAATCATTGCGGGCCCCATCGAGCACCGGCAACACCCGACAACCCGGATACAGGTGTGGCATGAGCTGGAGCTCGATGGGCACCAGCATGCTCATCGGTTCCGTCCTGCAAAGCGTACCGAGTTCGGGTGCTGGCTTGTCCGATTTCTGAGTTGTCTGCGAGGTCACCTTCAGGCTGTTCTGCAAAAAAAGAATTTTTGAAAACAAATGCAGGTAGGAAACACTCACCTCCGCTGCCTTAGAGGCCTTCGCGGCGCTCTTCCGCTCAGTGGCCAGCTGCTTGGAGATTCTGTCAGATTTTGCGTCCTGGGTAGATCGAGGCTTTCTCTTGGATTTCGAAGATCTCTTCGATCTGGATTTGTCACTCTTATCAATGCTCTTGCTCTTACTCTTGCTCTTGCTCCTCGAAGACTTGGACTAAAAAAACTTTCGTGGTGAGAGAACATTTTTTTCTTGTTGAGAACCACTGCACGATGTGCCCATGGTCTCGACTGGAAAACAGTTTTTGGTGTTTTTTTTGAATTTCGCATATTTCTCGTTTTAATATTGTTGATGTGAAAGTGCCACGAGGCAATATCGATGACGGGGAATTCGATGGAGATGGACTGGCGAAAGAAATGATTTTCGTGTCGAGAAAAAAAAATTTTTTGGCAAGAAAACATTTTCGTGGCGAGAAAATACGTTTTTTGTCTCGAAAAAGTTTTTCGTTGTGAGAAAGTTTTTTCGTGGCAAGAATGTTGTGATTAAAATTTTCGCTCCAAGACCATAAAACCATACCTTGGACGAAGAAGAGCCGGAAGTTCGCGTCTTCTTCCTAGCCTTATTGCTGCCGCTGCCTGACTTGCGTGTCCGCTTCGACTTGGCCGATGATCCCAACGATCTTTCCGACTTGTGACGGCCTTTACGAACGGGTGGCTCGCGTTTCTTGCCACAGCCCATGGTTATGAACGCAGCGAGTGCCGATGGCAGGACGACGGCAGCTGTCGCAACGACGAGGCTTTCGTAGCCGGCTTCTCCGATGTCTTCCATGATGCAGGTGGGGATGGAGGGGCGGAAATCGAGCAGAAACAACGCAATGGGAGGTTGCGCTAAAGCTTTGTCGAGCACGACTACTCGGCAATTCACCGACGAGTTCAACTATTTAGTTGCGACTGCCGTTTTCTCGACAACACGCTACCGATGCCTGATGCAAATTGTGCCATGCCATCCTTTGGGCCGCACTTTTGCGCCTGATATGCATTCAAATTTTCGTGGTAAGAGTACCACGTTTGGGTGGGTTAGTTACCGTTTTTATCCGCATACAACAAATTCATTGGCAAAATCCTCCACACTAAAGACGTTGGTTTTTGAACACAGAGGCTGACTTTGGAGGAGACGGCGGAAGAGACACAGGTGTGGTGTGGTCTTTGGAAGGGGGGTGCGAGCACTATGGCACGCGTAAAACCTCTTTGGCGTGAGTAGTGACCAGTTGAGAAGGTGTGAGGGAGGATGGGGAGGGCGGCAGGTCAGATTCAGATGCGGGCGGCACTGATAGGGCCCCGGGGACCCCAGGGTCAGCAGCACTTGAGCAATGAGGTCAGCAGGAGCACGAAAGACGACGGCAGAAGGGCGATAGCGACCGCTGACGACGACGATGCCGATGACGACGGAGGCGCACCCGCAAACTGATTCCTCCGTCGTCGATGGTTGTTGCTGGGAAGTTGCGAGGCCGTGGCATTGGCTGCGTTGGCCTCGTCGCCAACCACCGAGGCTGCCGACGACGCAGGAAATAGCCAGGACTGCAGACGACGCCAGAGCGCAGCCGGGGTCCGCTGAATGAGAGCCCCGAGACCACCCTCGTCGTCGGCATCTTCGCCCGCAGCATTCCCGGATGCCGGGGCCGGGGTCGAGAGGGAGGGCCGCTTGCGATGGCGCTGCAACTGCAGCTCTGCCTTCAGCTCGCGACACCGGTGCCGACGCGCCCAGCAGTGGTCGGACGAGGCGAAGAAGTCGTACTGACGGACGTTTTTTAGCCGGTTTTTGTTCTTGGCGTACCAACCGGGGGGTTCGGGCGGCACCGGGCCCAGGTCACACGGGTGGAAGCAGTCGCAGTGGGCTTCTTCTTCCTGCGTGTGGCGACCCGGCTGTGGTATATCGAGATCTGAAAAAAAAATGTCCAACAGGTAAAAAATGTCCAAGACAATCGTAAATTCCAAAAACCGGTTGAAATTCAGCAAAAATAAAAAATCAGCTATATTACGAATTTTTTTTCAAGATTTGCAAAAAAATCGAAATTATGTAAATTTTTTTATGCGAAAAAAATTAAAAATATTTTTTACAATATTTTTTACGAATGTGCGAAAAAAACGAAAAAATTGTGTTTTTGCATAGATTTTTTTAAATCGAAAAAATCTATCCCACAAATATTTTGAAACCCTAAAAAAACTCACCAAGACAAATGAAAGACGGATGCCCAGCGTAGTCTACCTGTCGTGACGTCGCCAGGTGAGGGCACGCGAGCTGTGCGTAGTAGCACCAGTTGATGCACGACGCAATCACCCAGATGTCGAGCAGCGTGACCATCAGCCACTTGCGGTACCATAGCTGAAAAAAACATAAAAATAATAATGCAAATGAAATCAAATCAAGAAATCAAATCAAATCACGTCAGGTCTGTCTCGGGATGTCAATATTAGCCCCTACGGCCAGTCTACCGCAAAAACAACTAACAAAAAAAAAGAGTGCGCCCCCTCCCTATAGTTTCAATTTCTTTACGCATTTGCTTCCCCCGCGGCGGTGGCAGCACCGACGGCAGGGGCCTGATTCATTTCCTTAATTCACCGCCTCTCAATGCCCCCCTCCTCAGACAAGCCGAGACGAGACGAGACGCAAATTGAACCCTGGAAGCAAAGCAAGCGCGCGCGCGCGCGTCGAAGCACGACGGACGGGCAAATCAGGTTTCGACTCACTTTGCAGTCATCGCAAGTGCCATTTGGCGAAAAAGGCCTCGTTGCGGAGGCGCTGTCGACGGCAAGCATGCAGTCGAAGCGACGTAGTGTGTAGTTAAACGCATCGTACGCCCGGTCCATGTCCTTGATGGCGGTGTCGATGCGACGGTAGCACGCTAGACACTCATCGGAACCCGCGGGCGCAAGCAGGCAATCGCGACCCGCGACACCCGGTTTGATGTGTTCCGTGTAGGATACCAGGTCGTCCTCGGACTTGATCTTGGCCCATGGCAGTCGAAAGAGCTCGCCCAGCTGCACGTTGGACGATTCTGACGAGCAATCCTTGCTGAAGAGGGAAAGCTCGCGGATTCGTCGAAGTCTCTGCCAGCGGGACTTGGCGCAGAGGTCGTGGGGCGAGTGGGGGGTCCATACGTGGCACATGGCGTGCTGAAAGAGGAAATTTGGGGTACAAATGATAAAAAAAAAGTTGACGAACCTCAGAAAGCCGCTGCAACCTGCGATGCCTGAGGAATGGGTTGACCCGTAGCATATCGTAATCCCCAGAGCTGCCTCCACCTCCTCCGCCGCCTCCGGGGTCTTCAATAAGGGAAACAACCCCCTCAGAATGAGAATGAGAATGAGAATTGGCAGTGGAAGGCGGCGTTGACGCAGACGAGGCGGCAGGCGAGGGAACCAGCGTGGGCGGAAATCCGAGACCAGTGACTTGCTGCGTAAGCAGCGATATCGACAGCCAGACAGCGAGGACGTCGACGAATCTGGGTCTTCTTCTTCGTCGATGTGGATGGTGTTGATGGCTTCGACTGTTGCTGGGAGTAATCGTTGTCAGACCCGGATCGTTGTCGATCGATGACCCGCGTCGTTCGCAGGAAGCACACGCGCACGGCTGCTGGTATTCGCCGTCGAACAACGGGGCCACCAACGGAGTAGTGGAGGTGGTGGTAGAGGAGGTAGAAGGCGAGGAGGAGGGGGAAGTGGTGGAAGGCAGGAGTGAAGGCATGCTGCTGCTCCGAAGCGGACCGAAGGCCCATTCCGGGCCACCCGGGCTTACGTCGCGCCACGACTGGCTCCTGCCACCGCTGCTGACACCACCACCACCGCCGCCGCCCCCACCGCCGCCTCCCCCGCCGCCGCCGTCGCCCACGCGACGCCAGATGGTCGTCGCCGCGTCACAAAACGGAGGTGATGGTAGCGGGCGTCGTGGACGTGGACTGTCGCCAGTGTCGTCGTCGCCTTGTCCGACAACTGACAGTGCGCTCGCTTTCTAAGCCACTGCGCAGCTAAAATTTTAGATCGAATTCAAGATCGAAAAATAGGAATTTTAGGAACATTTTGGGTCTCAAAAGGACAAATTTCGGTGTAAGAAAACATTCGTGCCAAGACCTCGTTTTCCTTTCAAGACAACATTCGTGATAGGAAAACGTTCGTGGCAAGATCGGGGCCGATGAATCCTAGGAAAACATTCGTGCCAAGACCAAGGACAACGAATGCTACAAAAAAAATCATTCGTGCCAAGACCGACAAACGAACGTAACCCCCTTCGATTGTCCTTCGAAGACCAAAAAACAGTCGATTGTGACTTTGCACTTACGTTGATGAAATCGGCGGGAAAAGAAGCGAGAAGCAGCGTATTACGGAGAATCCGAGTCGTCGTGACTGAGTGGCGTCGTGGGCGTTGGTTGTTCAAGAAAGAGGCCGGGAGTAGATAGGGCAAGAGGGATTTTTCTCTGCGGCGGAGAGAAAAGAAGACACGGACACGGTGATGGGTCGAACGGCCTGGCCTGAAAAAGCACGGCAACCCGCGTTGGATGGACAAGTTTTTCCTGACAACTCGCCAGATTGTGTCATCGATCAAAAACGCAACATTTTACACGGCAAGGAGGAGGAAGGAGCGTCACGTCGTGCGAGACGACAACGACAACGACGTCGACAAATCGACGGGGACTCTTCGCGTTCCGTTCCTTGTTGCCTCCTCCACAAAGCACCGCAGTGCTGCTGCCATCGCCACCACCACCGCCACCGCCGTCGCGAGTGGCAAGGCCAATGCACGCAGCAAGCAAGCGAGCTAGCGAGGAGCCAGCCAAGGATGGGGAGGAGGGGGGGGCGCGCTTGAGGCACTCACTTTCTCGCTCTGCCATAAACGCGTCGCCCCAAAAGCGAGACTTTTCGAGTTCTCGTCTATCGCCAATTTTGAGATTCACCGAACCATCCTAGCTACTACTACAACTACAACTACTGCAACTACCCGCCTGCCAAAAGTTCGTTTCCTTTGTTTTCCCTCGCGAAATTGGAAAAAAAAAAGACTGGCCCCGGAATCTTCTTTTTCTTTTTTGGACAGACGCAAAATACCTCTGACGACACAGAGAAAAAATGTTTTAAAAAGATTTTGCGTTGCGTTGCGGGTTTTTAAAAGGAAGTAGCGACTGGCAAACAACTTGGAAAAAAAGTAAATTTTAATTTTGAGCAAACGAAATAGAAAAAAAATCAATGCTCCGGGCAAAGAAGAGGACATCTACGTACATACGTGTTCGACTCGTCGAAATGGCGAGATTAGAAAAATAATTGCCAAACATCCTCCAAACAGCGCCGGCGACAACGACTTTTGAGGCCTAAAAAGCACGCGGACACGCATCACGGAATTCCGGCGGCAAAAGAATATATTTAAAAAAAAATTATTTTCAATGACAGTGCCAAAAACATCTGGCCGGGAAAGGGAATGGGCCGCGCGACCCGGAGCCGTCACCGTTGCCTTCGCCGCGGGCGAGACAGGGCTCAAATTGATTGCCCCGCCGCAGGAATAATAAATTCAAACATATTCTCGGACAACGCTTGGATTGAAGAAATTGTGCATTGTCAAAATTATAAATATAAATTGTCGTAAAAAAAAATAGTGCAAAAGAGAAAGAAAACATAGCCGACTCCGGACTCCGTTCTCGTGTGCCCTGCCGTCGGGGAAGTCAAAAAAGGACTCAAACAAAAAAATTATTAATCGGAACAAAATGAATGTGGTCGACGTTGACAACGACGTCGTTCGTTCGTTCGCTCCGCGTTAACGAAACGAAACGTCAAACTCTCGCACCTCATTAATATTAACAACGCGGAATTGTGTACACGCGAGTCGAGAAAGCAAGCAAGCGGTCATTACGAGTGCAGAAAGCGGCGGAAGTCTGCCCCCACGCTATTGCCACCGCCGCCAATGGCACCGGCACCGGCACCCCGCCCGATCCAACCCCGAGTCGAACGAGCGAACCAATAATCCGGACAATACACATCGCATTCACATCGAATGACAGCGATGCCACACCAACCAAAAGTCGTTCACAAAAAAAAAAATTTCTGAAACAAGTCTGATGCGAGTCGTTATCAAGTTTCAGCGCGCGTCGGCGGCGTCGTTGTCTGGCACAGTGTTTATCGACCGACATTTCGGCTCGCTCGGACGCGGAGTCTCCTCGCAGGCGCTGGCGCAGTCGTCTCACATCAAGCGGAGAGGGTGGTGGTGGCGGCGTGCCACGCATCTTTGGCACTAAATGGAAAAATGATAAACAAAAAAAAATTGAAAAAACGTTGTTGTAATTGAAATGAAAAAAAAGCCAAGCCGCGGACGGCACGGCAAAGAGGCGCAGAGCATGACGGTAGGTCGTCAGAAATAGAAAAAAAAGGTTAGGTTTTTTGCGAACATCGTCGACGGCGTTGACCGTCGATGGCGGCGATACGATACGATACGATACGATACGCGGAAGACAAAAAAAAGACGTCAGAAAGAGACCAAAAAGTGGCAAATTCCCGCGCGACCAAGTTTGCAGGCGGCCGGGAGTGAGTCGTCCCGGAAGATGCAAGTCGAGACGCAACTCGAGCTGTGAGCGGGCGGAAGACTTGCTCGCCCTCCTTCCTTCGGGGAAGAGGGGCGAAAAAAAAGAGAGGGTCGAGTCCACACAGAACGCGAGAGTCGGTCTGTCCAGTGCTTCGGGCAATAAAGTGTGCCGGCGACGCCTGCAGCGAGTGCCAAAGAAGACGAGAAGACGACTGCGGACCGGCTTGGCACCGGTCCGGGTTCGGTGCAACCCGATCTGCCCTTTTTTGGCCAGACGGTGGTTCGCGCGGTCTCTGACTGACGTCAAAGCAAAAAAAACTACGCGAAAATCGATAACGCCGAAGAACAAATCCAACTTTTTTTCTTCTTTTTTTTGTTGGAGGAAATGCAGTTTGCCAAAAAAAAACAACAAAAAGAAGCGCTTGGAGAGACTCTGCGCATTGGCATCGTATCTGCAAGTTTCTTTTTGTTCGAAAGAGTGGCAGGCAGGCGGACGCAAGAGACGTGGACCCCGACGACGACGACGAAGACGACGACGACGACGCAGGGCACACGCACCAAGACGACGCGCAACAACGTTGTCGACCAATTTGTGGGACTCGGCAGGGCTTCGAACGACGACGACTCCTTATCCTGTTATCTCACAAAAGCTTGAGTAAGTTTGAATTCCGCGTAAACGCGCTTACGAGCTGCAAGAAAGAATGCCGGCGTCTTCGTTGGGCCCGCCGGTGGAGAATCTACGCACAAAGACAAACCCATTCACCCACCGCGGCCGCCACCGCCACAACAACACAAAATCATCCGTGCTTAATTGGAGGGAAAAAAATTATCTTTTCAACGATGACAAAGAGAGTGCCGTCGTCTTCGGAAGAGCAAAAATGGCTCCTCCAAAAAAAAGAGGTGGGTAGACAGAGCAGAGAACATAACCAGAAAAACCTAAAAGATACGATTTTTCGTTTCAACCGTAAAAAGTTGATGTTCGTCTCGCGACGAAAAAAATAAATACGATATTTTTACTGTATACAAAGAGGTTGGTCTCGCAATGAAAATTGTATGCGTACGATTTTTTTGACAGAGAAATGCATACGATTTTTTGACCGTAAAAAAATTGCTTGTCTTGCAACGAAAAAGATGCATACGATTTTTTACTGTAAAAAAACTGTTCATCCCGCAATGAAAAAAATGCATATGATTTTTTGACCGTAAAAAAATGTTCGTCTCGCAACGAAAAAGATACGTCTATCGTAAAACATAAGTACATCGTGTTTTGTCTTGTCAAGACTCAAGACTCAAATGTCGCGTGAACAAAGATCGTTTTCCCCTAGTAAGAAGTCCGTGCCATATTCCATTTAGGCATATCGCCAGCGGACGTTGCTGCGCTGCACCTGCAACAGGCGTGGCTGCCTGTGTTTTTCGGGGAACGTGGGAGCACGCCAAAAAATTAGACGCGCTCTCGGATGCCCGGGACCAAGTCTATGTAATCCTGGCCAAGGGCACGGCCTCCTCCGTCGGGATTACACATTTACATTTTACTGGCAGGGTCTGGACATGGGGCCGTTATCTTTCTTGAAAGTCCTTGTCTTTGCCCTCTCCCAGCCTTTGGTCGGCACGTCGTCGTCGTTGTCGCTAGAGGCAAAAATCGGCGGCAGCAGCGGCGGTGGCGGTGGCGCTGTTGCCCGAGAGAGCAGCGGTCGTCCTGTTCGACGACGACGACGCAGCGCAGCGCACAAGTTTGAAGTTGTTGCTTGAGCAAAGTTTTTTTTTTCTTCTCCTCTGTAGCGGGCGCCGGAGGACGGGTGCATTTATGTTCGTCTGGGTAGACGAAAGTTTGTTTAAATTGCCACTGGATGGATGCATGCGCGCGTTGCGTTGGCTTTGTCGTCGTCTCGTAGGCGAAACGGGCAGGACAGGGCAGCCGAGCTCGGTTTGGCCAGTCGAGAGTGACGGCTCCGCCGACGACGACGACGTGAGTCGCTTTTTTCCTCCTCCTGCAAATCAGAGCACTTACTTACAAATTATCAAAGTAGCATGGATTTTTTTTTGTTGGCCGGTCCAACTGACTGAATAACTTCCCCGAAGTTCGTCTGACGCACTACCAAGTACGAAAACCAGTGAATAATTCGAAACAAACAAAAAAATGACAAATTGAGGCATCAGCCGAAGCACACAATTTGCCTTAACCCAGTTGGCTCCTAATTGTGCCATTGACTACGACAATGCACAAATGTTGTGATGTGAGTCGAGACTGTCTTGCCCAGACGGAGGGTCAAACTAACTGACTACCCTGCCCGAAAGCCGGTCAAGTCAAAACGAGCATGGCGTCACTGTTGATTCCGTCTGCATGGCATCATGCAAAACCAATCCCAAAAGGACAAGGACAAGGACAAGGACAAGGGCACCTGGAAGACAAAATCATGCCTCCTGCAACGAAGGCTTTTGTCCGGATGCTAAGTGCACAGTCGTAATAATAACCCACCTACCGGGTGGATGACGTAACCGAAAAAAATATGTACACACGACGTGAACGGACGTGAAAGCCAGCGTCACAGTTCGTCCTTTAGGGCACGCAATCACGACGTTGCGTGCCGTATCTGACCTTCAGAAATTATTCGTGGGCAGGAGCCCGATTTAGGCACGGTATTTTTAGGGCTGGAGGCGGTCGCGTTCAGGTGCACTTCTTTACCGTACCGTTTACCTGGAGGGGTAAAAACAATTATAAAGAGTGCAGTTTTCTTTAATTGTGCCTGCGTTTGAATTTTTTTCATTTTTCCGAACAAAAAAAATTAAAATTTTTTTTTTATTTTTTTTTGGGAATTTGCAAGTTACCCAAGTACAAAATTTCTAAAAAAATAGAAAAAATTTTTTTGGAAGGCAGCAGTAAAGGACAATAGTTCATACCTGGGAAGTTGCATTTCTGCAATCTTTTACGGTAGTCACCCCAACATTCCTTCACCTCTCTGGCTAATCAGATTTACAAGAGCGCCATACTTTTTATTCAGAAAATTCACTTTATATTGGACATGAAACACTGTTAAAACCGTATTTTCTTCCAAAACGGAACTTTTTTCACGTTCATGTACTTTTTTTTACTTTTTTTTCTGTTATCGAAATCGTACAAAAATATTAAATCCGTCATAACTTTATTCGAAGTTGTGCAATAAATAGTTTTGATAAATATTTACCCCTCACCTGTGTTAAAATCGAAATCAGAGTGAGCCTGGTGTTTAGTCGAGTACAATTTCGCCACCGTAAACCCCTGCAGACGGGCGTGGATAATACTTTTTTTTTGCAGAATACCCCAAACAATAGTTGCTTGGTGGTGGTGGTTTCTGGTGTGCTCTATTTTTATCATTCACCGTTTATTCGTTCGCGGCACCGTAAAAAAAAAAGAGGAGAAGAAGAAGAAGAAGACGTGGTTTCATCTTTCGGTGCACACGGAAGCTCCCGGTAGGTTTTTCCTGCGTGTGTGTGTGAGATTTGATTACAGCTCACATTGGTCTTTTTCTGCCTCCAGGACTGTGACTCACGCTGGTCAAACCAGCTAACTCCCCCGTGGGCGCCACATACCCTCCCGGGAGTTTCTCTGCTTCAGGGAGCGACCCTCGAGGGTATTTGGTTCGACAGACACGTTATCAGCTTCTTTTCGAGGTGTGCATAACACAGGAATACACTGCCTGGGGGCTGCTTGTTTTTCCTCCCTCGCCTCCCTAAGTAAGTAAGTAAGAAGCAGCGAGCGGGTGTTTCAAAAATAGGCATATCGGATGTCTCGCTCCCCGGCGTGGAAGTCGTGGAAGTCCGGGCAGTTTAGTTTGGCAGGCACTTTATGGTATCACCCTCATAAAATTTTGAAGAGCCATAACTTGATGCGGAATATTACGGCGCAGTTTAGTTCCCGATGTCGACATCGAGCCTCAGACGAGTTTCACGGTATAAATAAACGTTTTTTTTGGCTTTTCGGATCGGAAATATACGTTATGCCCCAAAATAAACGTTTTTTCGCCGTTTCACACGCATTTCACGTTTTCGTAGCTCCGAAATAAACGAAATAAACGTTTTTCGGAGTTTCAGAAACGTTTCACTTTTTTTGTCCGAATGTAACAGTATTTCGGGATTTCAGACGCGTTCCATGTTTTTTCTCACCAAAAATTTTTTTTTATTTGATTTTCAGAGTGATGCGTCTCTCAGTCGACTTCCAGACCTTCTGGCGCTTTCTGGCGTGGTCGCACGTTCTCCTGCTTCTCTTCCTCATCACCACGGGTTTGTTTGTTTTTGTTTACTTCACTTACCTGCATTTGATGCTATTTTTGTACCTAAACTTTTAGCCGAATGCCGACACGCACAGAAACCCCACCGGCATCGTAGGCACCTGAGCTGCACGCAGGTATGCGGCGCGACCTTTGAAAACGAGTTTTTTGTGAGTGTTTTTCATTAGTTTTCATTCTGGGGTGCATTTTTTGTCCGCGAACAAGCACGAACAATTTTGAATGTTTGTTCGAAGAATCGAACGACCGCAAACATTTTTGACCGTGTTCGCAAAAAAAACCGAACGAATGCGAACATTTTTGACCGTGTTCACAAAAAAAACGAAGAAACGCGAACTTTCGCCCAACCTTGATTTTGACTTTTTGGAAACTTCCAGACGATATTCGACGAGTTGTATGAAAAGCTCGCAGTCTTCCCCATCCCGCACAGCATCATCGAGACGCCCGAAGCCTTCGCCAACTACTGTGAGCTCGCGGACGACTTTTTCGACTGTAAAGCGGAGTGCGGAGGCTCCGACGAGGCCGGGGCGCCTCTGACCGACTGGTTCGCGATCAACTTCCTCTGCAGAGACCATCAAGCTGAAGCGGAGGCAATTCAACCCTGTCTGTCCAATTCCAGCCAGCCAGAAACCTCAATAATGCAGTGCCAGGCCGTCGCCGACAGGTACCACCTCCAGGTAGGGCACCTGGGCAACGTAGAAAGACACGAAGCAGTCAAGTGCTTCTACCAAATGTGTCTCATGGAATTCCGAATCCACAGTATCCGACAGACCTGTCATTCTCCCCTCGCGGATCCCACCATTGTCTTCATCCAGAAATACCACTCAGAATCCGCGTTCAACGATGCTATCGAAGAAAAGGCGGAGACTCCAGCCATTTGTCAGCGTCTTATCCGGATGGGTCATCGCCACACCCCTGGCTCAGCCCCGCTCCGGCCCCTCCGCGCGGCTGAGGAGGTCATGATGCGCGAGATGCGCTCTGCCATCCTCATCGCCACCCCCAAGGATGATCTAAATCGTCTCGGTGGCCTAGATCTCGCTTAGAACTCCATTCCACACTCCACATCCCTTCACTTTCCCATACCGTCCCAGAAATGAACCGAACCGTGTAGCCGTTGAGTTTTTATAATATCGGTAATAAACATACGCCAGAGGGAGACGTGATTGACCCGGGGCTCACTCGTAATTGGTCCGGACGCTGGAAAGAGAAGGAGTCGCTGTGAGAGTCGCAGGACTGGTCTCGAAACGAACTGTCGCGTCTCCAGGAGTCGACCGGTCCGACGAGTGCTTCGCGCTGTATGCGTGTTTCCAGATCTCGGCAAAGCACACGGAAGAATGGAAACGGAAGAAAACAGTCAGCGGAGTCACTGCGGAAATCAGCGCCTTATACGGCTTCGCGACATCACTGTCGTGCGCGTTGCCGAGGATGTGCTTCATGCCTTCCAGGGTATGGAAGAAAAATAGTGAAACATTTGCGATGAGTAGAAAAGTTACAAATTGTTTTCCCGGCTTGATGATGGACATCGCGGAGGAGTGAGCCCTCAGACGGGACGAGAAAAGGACGATTACGCCTTGTACGAGGCTTTCTGATACTCTGAGTATCGTAACATACAGTATCACGACTTCCATTTGGTTTTTCGTTCGGAGAGACATGAACCAGCAGACTAGAGACGTCGAGCAGTACACAACCTCGCCTAGGAGCCCTACGAAGAGCAGAAGTTCGTCCAGGAATTCTGCATTGCTTGAATGAGAGTTTGTGTACTGTAAATGCCGCATCCTGGAACGAAAATAATCATTTGAGCAAAACTGATGCCCGAAGACAAAAAACGAACCTGATAAGGCTCCCAATGCACCCGACGAGCGCAAATCCATAAAGACAGGCTTTGAAGACGTGAATCACTTCATGGTCATCCTCCATGCGATAAAATCCAAGATAGATCCCCAGGGCGACGAAGCAGGCGATCAGGAAAAGCACGCCTGCGAAGAGACCGCTGTACGACGCGCTGCAGTCGATGCGCACCTTTGTCTTCTTCTTGTGCCGAATCGCAGGTCGAAATTTTATATCATCGATGGCGCGCCACATGACAAACAGAATGCCAGCGCCGATGAGGGAGTATTCGATGATACAAGTCGCGAGGAACGTCGCGAAATCACCGAAATAGTTTAGGGCCCAGATTTCAATGTTTATTGTCAGGTCTTGGCCGGAGTACTGTCCGGAGGTTTTGTTGCCGATGATTACGTCTTCCAGGGCCAGAACAGCGCGTGTTGGCTCTTTCTGTAATTTTTTAGTGTACAAGGTTTCTGATTTGTAAGATTCCTATTTTGAGGCCTCAGAGCTATTTTTTAGCCTTTTGCGCAGGTCCTGCAACAAAAAATACCAAAAACCAACCTTTTTAGAGTCATTTTTAACCAGCACAAAGTGAAGCCATGTCCAAATGTTGACAGCGAGCAGATGCATGAATCCGAGCTTGGCAAAGCCCTTGGACCCGATTATTGAAATTTTAGAATTGCAAAACAGGAAATGCATCTGGATGAAGGTAAAAACTCCCGCCAACACCAGATTGAACATGGTCGTGCGGTACCTGCAGATGTGCCCGGTCTGGCCTTCGAGGCAGACGTAAAAGTCGAGGCCGAAGAAGACCACGCCGATGCTACCGAAAACTGAAAACTTTTTTTTCAATGAATTTTCTCTAACATAAGACACAAAAAAAACCCACACAGCATTCCGAGTCTGAGGTACAGCGACGACGATCCGTCATCTGAGTGGCCAGTTTTGGTGATTACAAAACTCTAAAAAAATTATTCTTAAAATTAGATTGTAATTCAATTGAGCGCACCTTGTAGTAAGGCAAAAAGCCAGACTTGTGCAGCAGTCGGAGAAGGTGGTTAAACCATCCCGGATGGATGATAAACAGGTAGCAGTACAGCAGAAAAATGATTCCAAAGCCGTACATGAACACGTAAAATATCTGAAAAATGGTTAAACAAAATGAAAAAAAATTGGATAAAATACAGTTTCGGATACAGCATCGTCGTTTCTTTTAAACGATCCGGAAAATTCGATTACAGACGCGATAACGATGACTAACATAGCGTAGATTACTGTCAAAATAGAGAAAAAATGTTGCCTGAAAATTTGTTTTTTTAGAAGAAAAAATCTATCGTAACACTTTTCAGATGGGTGTTACGATACCCAACTTGCCTCGCTTCAGAATCCTCAATCCATTTCTTTTCTGAATATTCAGAAGCTGTGTAGAGAGAATCCGTGGCGAGTGAATCGACGCGTCGCATTGTTTCAAATCCTTCAATCGAGCAAGCATTTTTTAACGTAAAAGGTGACAGAAAACTTACTTTTGACACAAGTAGGAGGACTGAGGGGGACATTGGTGAATTTCTCGTCATCATCGACCGATTTTGGCGCCCCGATCTCGAGTTGTTTCGACACTGACGGGTCCATGACCTTGCGGGGTCTAAAAAAGAGCATCCACCACATGGTTACACGCGGAAGGAAACAAGTTGACAAGAAAGAACTCGTTAACACGACACTTGACGCTTCGGATTTTTTCCAGCATGTTAGCTTACATCAGGACTAACCGGTCGGAGCAGGGATCATCGGGGTCGCCCAGCACGCGGAATACAGGTGTACCCGCCCCGACACGCCACAAATACACATGCTGCAGCGGGTCATAGGATACATGCTGCTATTTGTATCCTTCGAGCGCTTGCTTACCTGACTGAAAAGGAGGGGAGGGAGATAAAAATCACCTGGGAAGTGGTATTATATTTGCGTTTGGCATTTTGGGTCAATCTGCTGATAGAAAAGCGTTAGACGACTGATAAACCCGTGATAATCCTTTGAAATGGTCAAAAATGGTGACGCAGAACTGCCAAAATCTCGGGAAAGCAAACGCCTACGATCAAGGTTGTACAGCTGGTCAACATCGGTCATCCGGAGCCGCACTCCCAGTAGAATGATTTTCACCGAGTTTGAGTAAGAAACCTTCTGGCTATACGGAACGGAAGACAAAGAAGATCCGAGTGACCACGCCTCGGAATATCTGGCGGCGATCTGACGCATCGGACATTTCCGATTAAACAACTCTCTCCTCCTGAGATGAGGCAACACGCTTCCACGATGTACACACGTCAGATCGACGTTTGAGGATCCTCAGAGTGCGCGGCTTACACGCGTCGACGTCGCATTGTGTACGCAGAGTCAGCAGCAGCAGGAATGAATTCTTTGTCTTCTCGCATGTCAAAACCCTCGCGCAGTGGACTTGGAGACTCGGGACTCGGGAGTCGAGACCGGTTCCAAGTGTCAACGACGCTTCCCGTATCGTATAATACAATCCCGCGAGAGAATTGAGTTGGAAGCGAGTGAGTAGCTAACTAAGTAGTAAGTTGCAGGCAGGCAGCTATTCGGAAGCGGCAATAAATAAATTGTTGACAGAACGCCAGCCTCCAGGCTCCTGGGGTCGACGAGGGCAACTGACACGTGAGACGTGAAGCAACCAACATAAACACGAACGAACACTCCAACAAAAAATGCGCGCGCTAAAAATAAATACATATCACCCGTGAGTTTGAATTAAATATATAAATTTTCTACGCTGCTTGTTTATTTTTAGGGTTATCAGATTCCGAAGGCAGTCAATGACTCTAACTCACTTCACTTCACGCTGACTGCAAAATTTATTAAAAAAACACGCCCTTCGGGTATGTATCACAGCTTCTGAATAAACATTGGCTTCTGTACAACTGATAAATTTTACTACTCGCACAGCAGCTACTACGTGATGGTGGTAGGTATTTATTTATGAAGCTGAATTCTGAGGGAATTATGCATTGAAAGATAAAAAAAAATTCTTCACCGCACCCTGTTTTTTTAATTTGTATTTTATCGTAAATCGACTTGACCAAGTCGGGAGGCAATAAAAAAGGTCCCGTGAACTACGATCACAAGCAGTGCAACCAAAAAACCCTAAAAGTTTGGGTACCCGATCCAAAAAGTCTGAAAACTCAAAATTTAGGCCCTGTTTTTTTAGGACAAATTCGATCAAAAAATAAAAATAAAAGTGTATTTTTTGATATCAAAAAAATAATATTAAAAAAATTGTGTACTTTTTTGATTCTTGATTAAAAAGAATGTGAACCTTTTTTTTATTTTTGATTAAAAAAAATGTATTTTTTTTATTTGTGAGAAAATGTAAAAAATTTTTGAAATCACTAATTTTTTTAAAGTTACAAAATTTTGGACAGGTATGCATTTCAAAACACTTTCACCACTGAGCTTGAGCGAAGTGATGTCAGACGGTCCTCAAGTCATTTGAAGGCGAGGTTCTTCGACGATTCCACCCGGATTCAGCGGTTGCAATTTTCAAAGTTGTCATCTATATGTATTCAAATCACACCACACCTAAAGTCAAGAGTTATGTATTTAGCAAGCTAGTGGGGTCATAAACAAAAAATTATGTATTTCAAAACATTTTGAACAGCGAAATCCAAAACACATGAACGTCACAAAAAGTCACAATTCCAGCGTACAAATTTTAGCACACATGATTACGGAAACGATCATTCGGTAATCTTGTTGTCGGAAAAAAACAAGATTACCGAATTCTTTTCCGATTTTTTTTTGTTGGGGAAAACAAATTCCATCACTCTGACTTGGCCAAAAATGAGCTTCCGTTTGTTCTCATTTTTCCCAATGAGAAATTCTATTCTTCCACGTCCGATCCACAGTTTTTAAAAAAAGTCATCAAAAGTGAGTAAAAAAATATAATACGATACACAAAATACTCGAAATAACCAATGTCATATTGTCTCGTCTTGACAAAATCGCGGAAGTGGATTTACAAGTATCCATCCTTACCGGCAGGTACCTAACAACCTGGCCTGCTAAAAGCTGACCCTTTTCACGTAGCAAAAAAAGCTTCACGCTTAAAAGCGTCCAGGTAAAACTCTTACTCAAGGGAGGGGGAAGTTATCGGATGTCGACGCTTCCTCCTTCTTTTAAGACAAGCGCCGGCTTTATTGACAAGCCGCTTGACCAGCGCGAATCCGCGGGGTCAACAATAAACTCACAAGCTACAAAATCCGGAGAGCGATCCATCCCAATGCTCAGCCCACTCAGACTGGCGGCGGCATTCGAAAATCGAAAAACACGTGTAACAAGGGTTCAAAAAACCAACATTTTTACCGCATTTTCAAAAACAAACAAAAAATCAACCGCCATGAATGATGGACATGAACGTAATCTCGTCGCCGGTGTTGATCCTCAACTTTTGTACTTCAAGTTTCGGCGGCTTTTCGATTTCTTCCGGCCCAGGTAGGCTGCCGGGAATTACGATATTCATCGCGTTCCGGAACTTGGTGGCTTCGTCTTCGGATTCGGTATCGTCGCCGCTTGCTGCGTCTTCTTCGGCTTGCTGAAAAAAAATTGTGAGCAAAGCATAAAACTGTCCAAAATTTTTTTCACGGCGTATTTTTTGAAAAAAAATTCCCGTTGTTGTTTCGGGGTAATTTAAAAAAAAATTATTTGAACAAATTTTTGTTCAGAACAATTAAAATCATTGTAAAAATGTAAAACAATTATTTACTCTGTAAAAAGAGAAAAAAATGCGTTCAAACACGAAAAAAAATTAAAAAACGTTGTTTTTTTTTAAACTGCATTCATTTTTTTCCGGCCGGAAATTATGCCTTGGTTGTGACCAAAAATGAACAGCAACGGCAAAGTTCAAAAAAAAAATTAATCATTAAAAAAAACGCACCTCGAACAAGTTGATGTCAATATTATTATGCAGCACGAGAATTCCAGGCTTCACGGTATCCTCGTCAAGAAATAGCTCGTCTTTCCGCTCGTTATCCTTGAAAACCTCGTTGTAGAGGTAGGGAATGAGCTGTGACATTTTGCGGATGCTCCCGTCAACGGTGATGCTCATCGATTTCATGCCCATGATCTCGTCGACTCCGCTGTAGAATGACAGCTTCACTGTCTTCGGCCCCGTATTATCCGGCATTCTGAACATTACAAATACCAAAAGTAGCACAAACTGGAAAGTTACAAGCAGGTAAGTTTCAACGCCGAAATTGTTTATAAAAATCTTCAAAAAAACATGGGGAATTTGGGGGCGACAAAGTGCGCATAGTGTTCCCCGGCTTTTGTTTGCGCGCGATTTCACAAATTTTTGTTTTTTTTCGCCGTAATTTTTTTTGGGCGATCAGCCGCGGCCCGCGGGCGTTTTGATTTGATTTGATTCGGGTTTATTGTTTTCAGAAATGCGTACCAGAACAGCGGGACCAGCTTACGCGGATCTGGATGCCGTGAGCAAGCTGAGCGTGAACGCCCGTGTCGACTTTTACGCTATTGTTCTGAAGGTGGAGCGCAAGAGCACGTACGACCTAACCAACAGAGGTGAGCTTTTTTTCTGATTATTTCGAAGTTATATGGATGTTTGTTATTTCAGCGCAACTCGAATACCGCCTGGAAGTCGTCGACGAATCCCGACAAAACGAGCCCACCAATGTCACTTTTTTCACCTCACCGATACTCCCGTCAGTCGATGTCCTCGCTCCGGGCGTGATCGTTCGCGTGCATCGTGCCACGAAGAGGGCCAAATTCGTCGGAGGCAGGGTCGGAAGTCCGCTCCAGTTTCTCGTCTTTTCGAGCGAGATTGCAGAAGAAGGAGCAGATGATCAACCTCTTTTTTCGTCTTCTCCGAATTTTACCTACTTGCCTGAGGATGTGGATATCGTAGGTTTTTGTCTTGCGATACCAAAAAAAATAATAGTTTTTTTTTCAGATCGACCGCCTCCGAATTTTTGCCGCCGGTCATCTGAATCTCGACGCCACTGTCAATAACTCCGTCGCCGCGGTTACGGCTCCGGCCGGGGCCCCAGCCCCCGCTCCGGCACCTGCTCCAGCTTCACAGAGAAGATCCGTCACCCCACCGACCCAGCAAGTTGCATCGCTGGATACTGTCGTGCCGGGAACGCCCGAAGCAGCACAGGGTCGACCATTTTTTGCTTCTCCTATTCAGCCTTTTCAAAGTCAGATTTTGAACGATCCCCGGACTCCTGAACTTTTTCATCCTACACGCCAGGCTCCAGACCCACCACGTCAAGCTCCGGAGCCTCCACGCCCGTCGACGTCAAGCAATGTCAATGCTCTGCCAGGGCAACAATCCTGGAGTTTGAAGCCGATCAAATCCTTCGAGCCCAGAGCCTACTACGATCTCATATGCCAGGTCGTGGGTGTGTACACCAGCACCAGAGGCACCTTTATCCGAATCTGGGATGGCACCAAGGCTTTACCGTAAGTTTTTAGGCTAAAAAATACGATTGTAATGCGAAATCGTAAAAGTAACAAATTTTCGTTTCAGGATGCTATGTTCCGCTTTGAAGCCTTTTCCGAACGACGGCTCGCCGGTTTCTGTTGACGCGTTCTTGGAATCCTCGACTGAGGAGCTGGGCTTGCTGTATCATGTGGTCTGCTACGACGAGCACGCAGCCAGGGCCTACGAACAGAGAGTAAGTAGTTTTGGCGTTTTTTTGTTATTTAAGGATTATTTTTTTATTTTTAAAATTTTCAGCCAGGCCATATTATATTGTTTCGCAACCTGCACGTCTACTCCAAGGACAATGGATACGTATTCGTCATGCACGGTGGCAAGGGCATGATTCGGGGTATAAGTGCGAATCGCGGCATCTACGCCGTCAAAAAGACGGAAGAGGCTTATGGCTGGCTTGTGGACAGGCTTACAGCTATCAAAAATGACCATTTTCCCGCTCAACCGGTTGTGGCTGCGGATCCTGAACCGATTGTTGTGACTATTGACAGTCAGCAGGTCATTGATCGGTCGTCGCAGGTTTCGACTCCTCCTCCTGCACCGGCAGCGCATGAGCCTGCACCGGCAGCACCTGAGCCTGCAACAGCTGCAGCAGCTCCTGCACCTGAGCCTGCACCCGAGCCCGAACCCGCGAGTCAACCCTCATCGTCCGGAGCCAGCCAGCTGGAAGTTCTGTCCCTCCATCCTCTACAGTATACCCAAGTCGCTATCCCCTCAACGCCGACCAAGCGACGTACTCGGAGCTCGACGACTTCCGTATTGATGTCGTCTGACGCGTCTCGACAGACAACCCAGGGCCCAGTAGTGGAATTTCCACCCTCGCAGACGAGCACTCCGTTATCCGCTCGCGAACGCGCTGGGGCTTCAAATGTACCGGTGTCGTCCGTAACCATCCGGGAGGTAACAGATGACGAATCCACGTCTTCGCCGACGGCCAAGCGCCTCCGACGCTCCGCACGCATCCGACAGCTGCAAAAGAAAAGCAAGAATAACCGCGAAGACGATGGTGGCTGGGATGTCAGCTTCAGCGAGTAAAAAAAAAACTCGTCGCTATTTTTTTTCAACGAACCAAAAAACCTCAATTTCTTCTTTTTTTTGATCTTTTGTATAATACAATTCAATTCTTTTCGGAAGCCCCCGAACAAAAATAACTGACTGGGCGACTGATTTGCAGACGCATTCTTGCTGTAAATACATAAACGTAATTTTTGGTCGAGGCCTGGCGACTGCGATGAGACGAGGCGTTGACGCGTCGTGAGATACTGATAACCCAACTCAACCGCGGCAGCAGCGTGATGCATGCGGAAACGGTGCTGTCACGGTTTACCCTAAAATAAAATACACACGTGCTTTGTCTGGATTAAAAATGAAAAAAACGATGAAATCGTTATTTTTTTGGTTTTTAACCCTGGTTATGATTAAAATCGTTGCGAGATCGATCATGTTTACGATACCGGTGTAAAAGTGACCTATGGAGTTTTATCTCCTCGCTGATTGTCTTTTTCTTTCTTATCGATGATGTTTTTGTTGTGCATTGTCAAAAAGGAGCTTTTTTATTTGCGCGGACGATGATTTTTTTGGGGGATCTAATAAGCAGCTGTGCAATTGCAATTTGGTGAATCATCGGCCTGTCTGGCATGTGCGTGGGATTTGATTTCGAAGATCCGACAAGGGATTTGACAATGGCCTTGCAGTCTCACGAGCGAGCTCTGATCAGACAGAAATAATATTGTGCAGTGCATCCCGCCTTCTCCTGCAATTCACCCGAATGCGCGCGGTCGTCGGTGCTCTTCGCCTGATCGCTGCTGCCCGACTCCGTGTCCGTGGCTGTGGCTGTGGGTGTCGGTCGTCTTTGCTCTCCAACCATCGTTTTCCACCGCGCTGCAGCATGTCGACCACCACCACCACCGCCGCCGCTGGGCTTGCCACTGCCGTCGCTTCGAACCATGCTGCCGTTGTCGAAGGCAGAAGTTACCGCGTAGGTTCTTTCTTAGTCCTATCAGGATTTACGATTGCGCCTTCAGGACGCAATTTTCCACCTAAACAACCTCCAAAGCAACCAATCCGTCCTGAAGGACATCCGAGAGCAGCGCGCGCGTAACCAGGCCATCAACCTCGACGATATGCGTCATTTTCTCTCCGTCGTCGGCATCCAGGTGGCCCAGGAATACGGGGGGACAGGTTTTGACCGTGGTTTCTTCAGCTGGACGACATCGACGCCCTCAACGTCGTCCACGTGAGCGGAACCAAGGGCAAGGGCTCGACGTGCGCTTTTACGGAGTGCATCCTTCGCAGACACGGCTACAAAACGGGTTTTTACAGGTGCGTTGTTTTTTTTTTGCGCGCTGTGGACACTGATGACCCCGACCGTGTTGACTGTTGATCACGTTTGAGCTCACCCCACCTGATGCACGCGACAGAGCGAATCCGGCTCAACGGCAGCCCGATCAGTCAGCAGCTTTTTGCAAAATATTTTTTTGAAGTCTTCGACAAGATCGCAAATGAACCACTCAAGCCAGCTTATTTCAAATTTCTGACACTCCTTGCATTCCACGTTTTTATCCGTGAAAAAGTGGACGTTGCGGTCATCGAAGTCGGCATCGGCGGCAAATTTGATTGCACCAACGTCGTCCGGCACCCCCGAGTCTGCGGAATTACGACACTCGACATCGACCATACGAACATCCTCGGCGACACGCTGCCTCAAATCGCGGCCCACAAGGCGGGAATCATGAAACCAGGTGTCTGGGCTGTTACCGCGCCCATTGCAGACGTCGAAGCTTCTGAGGTTGTGCGGAGCGTCGCGAGAAAGACAGGCAGTCGGCTGGTTACTGCGCCGGCCTTCGACGACTACGGCCTCGTCGAAGCCGACCTGGGCGATGTCATCCCAGCCGAGCACCAGAAGACTAATTTGTCTGTCGCGTTCCAGCTCGCGAGGCTTTGGCTTCTCCAGCAGGGCAGAAAGCGTGAGTTGTCGTTTTTTAGAAGGCGGGGAGCATTTTGGATGTCTTGGGAAGACATGGCGGTGTTACGGTCGCCGAAAATCGGTTTTTGCCATTTTTTACGATTTTTGGGACGTTGTATCTAAAAAATTACTGCGTTTCCAAAACCAGGGTACATATTGACCGACGTAATTTTTGATGGAGCATCCGATAAAAATATAAAAAATATTGGGTTATCACCTTAAAAAATGCCGAAACAAATGTTGCCACTGTGACCTTTTTAATGTGATTTTCGGCATTTTTCAAGGTGATAACCTTATATTTTTATATTTTTCTCAGATTCTCTATCAAAAATCACGTCGTTCAATATTTACCCTGGCTTTGAAAATGCTGTATTTTTTTTAGCTACGACGTGCCAAAAATTTTCAAAAATGCCAAAAACGCGATTTTATGCAATCGTAACTCGGCCAAATTATGCCTTGAATGAATTTTACGGTAAATATTATACTTTTTATAGTAAAAGCAACTTTTTAGCAAAATTTTATGAAAAATTTCCAAAATATTTTCTGGCATATTTTTTCCAAATAAGTTCAAAAAACCGGGTTTTCAGCGGATTTTGAGACTCTCCGACCGGCAGAATCCACTGGCGACCTTCCAGGAGCCGAAATCGACGCCTTCCAGCCGCCAGCGAGTTTCGTCGAAGGCGCCAAGACCTTTTCCTGGCCTGGAAGATGCCAAGTGCTGCCCTACTCCTCCCGAGTCACCTTCTACCTCGACGGCGCGCACACACCCCTGTCAATTGAAAAGTGCGCGGCGTGGTTCGCCAAATGCCGATCCTCGGGCCCAGAAGAAGCGCTACGCATCATTATATACGCGTGCACAGGTGACAGGAGCCCAGCCCGTCTGCTCCCGCCCCTGCTGGCGCTCGGCTTCGATCACGCGCTCCTCTCGACGACCATGCTCACGACCCGTCTCGACACGGGTGCTGACAACACGAATCTGAACACCAGCGTCGATGGACAACTCGCGACTCTTGCGAGATGCGCGGATTTCTTCGCCGCTGAATCCCCGACAACGGCGTGCTCCACGTTTCCGTGCATAGCGAGCACGTTTGAGAGGCTGGCAGCCATCGTCGCAGAGCATCCGGAGCGCCCGGTGCAGGTCCTGGTCACCGGCAGCCTACATCTCGTCGGCGGCGTGCTCACTACGCTTGATCAGACGAAACCCAACCTCACTTAGGCCTCTTTCATTGTTGATGTTAACTGGGACGTTAAATGAAAATTTTATTTTTTGGGAGGTGTCGACGGTCGCTGGGGGCAACGCCCAGAATTTGTGTGCGCCATTTTGCAAAAAAATATGTTTGTTAATGGTTTCGAACGGAAAAAATAGATTTGAACGGGAATTTTTGCGTGAAGAAATCTCGAACGGAAGAAAATGAATTTGAACGATTTTTTTTGCGCAAATATATTTTTCGAACGGAATTCATTTTTTCCGTTCGAGACATTAAAAATATGGTTTGTGCCTCACTGACGCGCGATTTTTCAAAAACAAACGTTTTCAATTCTGTCGGGTACCCAAAATTTTGTTTTTTAGGTTGCATACCCAAAATTTGACTTCTTGATCGGATTTCTGGGTCGAGTACCTCAAACGGTTTTTTACCCCACTGGACATATCCCATCCGATTCCGCGTCGAAGTCGGTCAACAAAAACCTGGCCGACGTCGGTGTCGTTGTCAAGTGGTGCGTCGTCGACCCGAGAGTCCCGGAAAAAACAACACGCATCGTCTGACCGCAATCGATCGCTTGTTTGCACTACGGGACTCCCCCGCCACGCGCAAACGGGACTCACCGCGCGCGCCGCCCCCAGTGCCCCTCATCTGCTCTGCAGAGTCCAGGAGCTCACAAAGCACGCGATCGACTCACGACGACTCGGGACCGACCGTCCATAGGCAGCCAGCAGCGGTCGACGACCCACGTCAAACAACACCCACACCCCCACCCTCCCCTGACTTCCAAGGTTTTTTTGCTCCCTGTTTGTTTTTATTCGTTCATCACTCTTTTTTGCCTGTGCATTAGTCAAGATTTCGTCATAACTTCCCACAGGGTTCGGTCTTGATGGACACGCGCAGACAGGCAGGTGGATGACCTCGCAGACAATCGATAATCTCCCGACTTGAAGCCTTGGCATCCGGAACACGCCAGGTGTCACATTCATGTATTTTTTTCGACTGCTGCCCATAAACAGAGCGAATGCGGTCTGCCGGATAACAACCACCGCCGGCAGCAACCACTTCGCTCCGGGCTTCGCGAGTGCTTTGCAGAAAATTCGAGAAGGTCCTGGCGGTTTCTTTGCGTCTGGCGTTGTGCGACAAACTTCGCTTGACGAGTCATTCTCTGCTCTTTTCTGCCTTGAGAGAAGCCCAGTTTACCTCTCTTTGTCGAGAAATTTTTGTTTTTTCCTTTTTTATCTCCTCGTTTTCTTCATTTTTTGCCTTGAATTTTATTTTCGACGTACGTGTTTCGAGATTCCGCTTTTTCAAAGTTTTTTGTTCACTCCAACGAACAAAACTCCAACTATAGCCTTGTTTCTTCATTTTTCTCGTTTTAGGTGTTTGTGAATCATGTCAATCATCGGAATCGACCTTGGCTGTTACTCGACCTACGTTGCCGGCATCAAGGACGGCACCGTCGAGGTCTTTGCCAACGAGTACTCCCTTCTTGCGACTCCGTAAGTTTTTTTTTGTTTTTTTCCCCATCTTTGGATGTTTTTTTCACATAATTGCTTTCAGAACCGCAGTCTGCTTTGCCTCGACGCCCCGTTCTATGGGCGTCTCTGCCAGGCAACAGGTCGTACCTAAATTTCGCAGCACAACGGCATTCTTTAAGCCTCTTCTGCGCCGCGACGTTCACGACCATGGCGGCATCCTGGATGCTGTGCCCTGCGAAGTCAGCGCTGTGAATCACAGAAGCGAGGCTGTTTACGCCACTGTCAAAGTTTTGGTATGTTTTGGGGTGTTTTTACCCAAAATTTATGAAAAATTGATATTTTGCGGATTTTGCTTACCTAAACTTTTTTTTCTTTTCGGGCAGAGAAGTAACAATTTGGGTTTTATTACCTTTTGTCATCGTTTTTTTCTTCTCTTACGATGTTGGGTCTGATAACACGTTTACGCAACGCATATGTTTGCAAGTGTGTTTGCACCAACACGGACAAATTTGTTCTTTTTTGATAGTCACTGTTTTTTTTGTTTTTTTAGCAACGCGACGGAACCTTCGCCGTGCTGACTGTTCAGCAAGTCCTCGCCGCTTACCTCTCCCAGCTCTTCAACATCGCCAAGAACAACACCGGTCTGGTCGTCGAGGAATGCATTTTGACGGTTCCGTACTACTTTACCGTCGCTGATCGTCAGGTCATCCTAGAAGCCGCCAAGATCGCTGGCTATCCGTTTATCAAGCTGATCAACGAGTCTGCAGCCCTCGCCGCGTCCTACGCCTTCTTCAAGAAGACCTCGCTTCCCAAGGCTCCCGAGCCCCCGAAGCGTGTCGTCTTCGTCGACGTCGGCTACTCTCAGGCTCAGGTGATTCTCGCTGACGTCCATCGCGATGGAGCACGCGTCATCCTCGCTCGCCACGACGACCAAGTCGGTGGGTACTTCTTCGACGATGCCATCCGCAACTACTTTGCCCAAACTTTCTTGGAGAAGAAGAAGCTCGACCCTCGGAAGAACAGAAAGGCCTGGCTTCGTCTCGCCGAGGAGGCTGAACGCGCGAAGAAGTCTACGTCGGCTGCCAGCACGAGGGTTCTCGCTCATGTTGAGTGCCTCATGGAGGACACCGATTTCGCCGCTGAAATCGATCGGTATGTTTTTTTTTCGTTGAAATTGCGGGGATTTTCGCCGACAACAAAAAAATAAGAATTTTTTGATTTTTGCTATTTTGGTTCATTTTAACGAGCAATTTGGCCAAAAAAATTGTTCAGCAAAACAAGAAAAAACACTAATTTTTGAAATAAAAAAACTTTTTTAAATTCCGTTTAAAATTAAAAAAAAAATTTAACGGAATTTAAAAAAGGAAATTTTTGCGATTTTTTGAGAGCGGTGAGCGGCGCGAGCAAAAAAAAAATTTGAAAAAATTGGATCAGTGCGACAATTTTTTTTTATAAATGCCGAAAAAAATTAGAAAATTAAAAAACCTAGTGAAATGGTTCAAAATAATTTTTTTTCCAGAACGAAGTTCGAAGAGCTCTCCAGCGGTATCCTGGAGCGCTTCGAGCGTCTCCTGACCGAATTCCTCGCCGAAACCCAAATTGTGCCTGCCGACATCGATGTCGAGCTCGTCGGCGGATCGACCCGCATTCCGGCCATCCGTTCTATCGTCGAGCGTCTCTTCCAGCACGAAGCCCGCACCACGATGAACGCTGACGAGGCCACCGTCCGTGGCACGGCCCTGATGGCCGGTCTGCTGTCGCCCCGTGTCCGCGCATCCACCTTCAAGCTCGAAGACTTTGTGCCGTACAACGTCGTTGCTCAGTACACCAACTCTGAGGGACAGAAGAAGACGACGCCTGTCTTCAAGCGAGGCGATACGATCCCGCTCACGCGCAACGTTACCATGTTCGATACAGACATTGACCTCTACTACGATCGTTTTGAGAATTCGTCGGTGCGCGAGGATCTTCTTCATATTTCGACGGTCGGTCTCTCGGGCCAGAACACGCCGAATCCAAATGCTGTCGAGGCTCCGCGCTACCGTATCTCGCTGACCTACGACCTGGACCACATCATCAATACCCGCTCCATCGTCCGCATCGACAAGGAAGTCGTCCCCGAGCCACCACCGGCTGCCGAAGAGCCCAAAGTGAGTTATTCTGCCCTATGCGAGTGTCAGAATTCAGAAAATGCTTGAACCTGATTGGTATCTGTCATTTTTTCATCTTTCGATTGGTTTTTTTTAATAATAACACTTCTGATTTCAAAATTAATAACAAATGAGCATTTTTGTTCTGATTTTTGTTTTTTGTTGTTGATCGGATACCAAATGGCGTTTTCTGAATCCTGATGCTGGTTTTAGTCTTTTTTCAGGCACGTGACATCGTGGTTTCAGAAGGAAGAGGCGGCAGCAGCTGAACAACCTGCTGACGGTGCCCAGGCAAACCCCCAGCAGCAGGCGCCCCAAGCCCCCGCTCCGGATGCCGCTCCTCAGCCCCCGCAGCAGCCCGCTTCGCCTCCAGGCCCCCCTCAGCCGAAGGTGCGTGAGACGCGTCTTCCAGTATACTCCTCGCTGTCCAAGGGCGTTCGCGAAGTCGACGCAAATCACATCCAGGCGGAGCAGAACATGCGGCAGCAGGACATCGATGCCGTAGTCAAGGCTGAGTCCAAGAACACGCTGGAATCGGCATTCTACGCTGTTCGCGAGAAACTCGAGATCCAGTCTTCGCTCTTCAAACCCGAAACTCTCGGACAGTTCAAGCAATTCCTCAACGAGGTCCAGGACTTCCTCGACGGCGACGAAGACGAGTACTCCACCGAAGACTTCCAGTCGAAGCTTCGTCAGCTGCACGGCGCGTACAACGAGGCAATCGTTGCCCCTCCTGAGCCGGAACCCGTCGTTGAAGAGCCCATGGATACCTCCGGGACCAACACTCAGACCGAAGCTCCGCAGCCCGAGGCCACGGCTAACTAAGACGGCTGGCTGTCGGCGCGGGGGGTGCAAGGACTATTCTACGAGGTGTGTTGTTGCGTTTCCCATTTTCCGATCGGACGCGTGATTAATTTATCCTCTCCGTATGTTAACGTTTTTCCTGTTGGCCAAGTTACGTGCTTTTTTTTTCTTTTTCTCAGTCAATTCACCGTGTTGGCGATCGCATCCCATGCTTCGGGGGTCCTCTCCAGTCTTTTGCACCTTCTGCGCAATCGGCCGGCCGTTCACCCTCGTTTTGTATTTCTTGTGATCCACTTCCCCCCACCTCGTATATTATTTTATGCACCGTGGCTTTTATAATGCTCGGTTTTTGTTGAAGCCTCAAATAAAGTTTGGACGTACGCGGAGTCGTGATTTTTGGGGCGGGAGTGATAAAAAAGGGCAAAAAAATATCCGTTTTTTGATTTTTTGACAAAAAAATTTCAAAATGAAAAAAAAGTTGCAAAATAATTCGAAAATTTTTTAGTAGATTTTTTTGAAACAGAACATTCAGAAAAAAGTGAAAAAATTGAAACATTTTTTTTCGATTTTTTGAAACCAAACATTTAAAAAAATCTAAATTAAATTTTTGGAAAAACGCAAAAAAAAACGAAAATTTGGATACAAACAATTTTTTGTGTCTGAAAGCTCAAAATTCATAAAAATACGTAATTTGTTTGGTAAGAAAATATGATTTTGATGAATTCGTGTTTTTTAAACAAAAAAAAGTACGAAATATTTTATTAAAAAATTAAAAACATTCTATCAAAATATGGCAAAATTTTGAGTTTTCATAAACAAAAAAATCAGAATTTTGTTTCATTGGTGATTGGCGGTCGGATTTCCGTCCATTTCCGTGATAGCGTAATCATCACGTTTTTTTCTCTATCAGACGCGACTTTGAATGCCCCGGAGAACAGGTTTGGGTGAAAGCGGTTGCGCAAGGCCTCACCGACGACAACTTTATGCCTCGAAGGCACTGGACCTGAAATCGAAGGAAGGAAGGATAAATAGCGGTGCCCGGGGTTGCGGCTGGTCAGTCTGTTGATTACGACGCGACTTGTGACTTGTTATGGGAGACGAAGAGAAAAAATCGTCTGTTACGACGGTGCTTACGACAGCCGCGGGCATCGTGAGTGTTGGCGTCATCCTTGCGTGCGGTGTCGTTGTTGGTCTCCTCATCGATGATATAAATTCTCTCCACGACGAGATCACCGATGACCTATCTTCTGTGCGTGCCGTCAATCGCGATGCGTGGGCAGCCATGATGCATCTTCAGTCAACGAAAGGCGGCGCAAGGATTTTTGAATTTCGTCGCAAGACCCGTCAGGCTGAGGCTCCGACTTGCGGTGAGTAAAAAAGCTGAGTTCTGTTTCTTTAAACACATTTTTTAGGCTGCAATTCATCCCGCTCCAAAAACTGTCCCCGAGGCCCGCGCGGCCCTCCCGGCCCTCCAGGTGGTCCAGGTGAGCCAGGTGACGACGGCACACCCGGCATCCCCGGTGTGACAGGAGCGACATCAGGCTACACCCGGGACGGCGGCTGTATCCAGTGCCCCGCAGGTCCGCCCGGTGGGCGGGGTCTTCAAGGCGACGTCGGCCCCGCCGGGCCCCCAGGTCCTCCAGGAACTACCGGCAAGCCTGGACGTCCAGGCACCCGAGGCCCCATCGGGCCCCCAGGTGACCACGGTGAACCTGGATCCCCCGGCCGTCCGGGTCCACCTGGCTTCCCAGGTGCACCTGGACGCAAGGTCATCCCTACCCCGGGTCCTAAGGGTCAGCCCGGGGTTATCGGGGGTCCTGGACTGCCAGGTGATCGTGGCCCGAACGGGTTATCCGGTCTTCGGGGTGATAGCGGTCCTGCCGGGCCCCCGGGTAATGCGGGTCCTCCTGGACCGCCCGGTCGACCAGGTCCTAGGGGTCTTGTCGGAATCGTCGGTCCTGATGGTGAGTTGCAATTTGAAGTTTTTTTTGAGGGATCGTAAATTTGGTGTTTTTTTGCAGCTCATTATTGTCCCTGCCCTGAACGTAACTGAAGGTAACAAACAAACAAACAAACGATCGTTCTTCCTGGAAACGACCGGTGCAAACTTTTTTTTGTGTACAGAACGGACGAAGAACGAATAAAAAAAAGACAACCTGGATCGCACCTGGAAAGGTTGTTGGGCTGTGGAGTTGTTCATGCGCGAGAAAAAAGTCTATGCATGTGATGAAAAACAAACTGACAATTTGTTCTTCGCTTTTGTTCGCGCGCGCGGTGCTTGTTTTTTTTTCGGGGGTGCAGCCAGCGGCCGTAGCCGTAGCGATAGCCGTAGCGCCGCGGCAGCCGGAGTCACAGCCACAGCCGTGGTCAGCGAAGCGAAAACGGTAGCTGCAACGGTGGCGTCTTGACACCGACCGCACGCGTCGAGGCTTTTTTCCGGCTGTCAGCGCAGCCCGCCTTTTTTTCCAGAGCGTGCGCGCCTGGAAAAAAAGGATTTTTACCTTTTGAGGAACCAACCACGCGCCCGGGTGACTCCAATAAAATAAATACATAAATGCCCTCCTCGCCTTGGATTTTATAAATTCACCGGCGCATGTATTTTTGGTTTTTGGTGGCGGCGGCGCGCCTCATTGTTGCATGACTGACCGCGCCCTGGCCTAAATTGGTGGCAGCAGCCTCTCCGGCGCCTCAATACAGTGCCGCTTTTTTTACAAACATAAAATAAATTTTTTTTAATAAATATCCTGGTGGTCCGAAGTAAAAAAATGCCAACGACCACCAACAAATAATATTTCTGACGTGTCAAAAAACACCTGGAACATCATTTCCTGTCACTCATCTTTTTTTTTGTTTTCTCAGACATGATGACTTTTTTTTACCCTCAAAACCGGTCGTTTCGACGCCTTCTCGCATTTTTTGAATGTATGTAATGTACTTGTCACTTTTTTTGACCACCTTGCGCTTTCTCAACTTGGAGACCTCAAAATCACATTGCGTCAGTCATCCATCATTTTTCTTGTCTTTTTGTCCTCGAAAAATACCCCAAATTGACCATATGCCGCGTCGAGCAACTTTTTTTTCATGTCAACGATGCCGGTCGATGGCGCTGACTGACCACTGGTCCTTTTTTTCTTTGTCTTCTGGGGGGTCTCGTTAGAAGACCCGAACGAACGCCGCAACGCCGGTCGATGACGCAATCCGGCAACTTCAGATTGGCAGGCATTCCGGTCGTCTAACTAACTCATCAGTTGTTGTCATTTTCGTTGTCGTTGTCGTTGTCGTTGTCCTCTGCAAACTCTTTGTTGTTGCATAAGTCGGCAATTAGCCGGACCTTATGCCGATGACAGCCCAGCCACCCACGACCATGACCACAACCACGGCACGCGCGCCTAAATCTCGTTAATATCCCTTCTCGGGTGCCATGTATCTGGCTGGCTGGCCTCTGGTCTAACAATGGCACCCGCCAGCCCTGCCAGCGCCACCCGGCTTTGTTTATCTTCGGATTCGGAGGATTTGCTAATCAGGAAGACAGGGGGTGTCGGACAAGGACAACTTAGTCGCCTCATGAGTCGCAGCATTAGCAAATTGAAATTGAGTTTTGTCCAAGTTGTTGCCTCTGCCAAAATCCTGGGCCCTGTAAGTTTTTGTTTCACTGTATTCTTTGGCGATTTGAAACCGATTCACATAATCCACAAAATTTTTTCCACCTGTTTGACCGGAATAAAAAAGTTGATCGTTCTCGTTTTCGTTTTCATTTTCGTTTTTGCTTTCGCGCTCGCTCTAATCCGCTCAAGTGAGCGGAGTGATGATCACTGGTGACCTTGTGCCCGGGCGCAGAGGCGTCAGGCGTCCTTTCGCTTTCGGCGCCGGTGGACGCCTAATCCCGGGCGCTGATCGCAACTGGTCTTCGTTTGTGATTGATCCACGAGGACAACGATGAGTGGAAGGGCTTAGGAGGCCGCCTGCTCTCGCGAGACTCTCGATGGCCTTTCTCCGGTAAATCAGTCTGCGCGTAAACAGAATCGTCGCCATCGTCGATCCTGTCCTTTTTAACAAATCCAAACCCGCCAGATCTGCTTCCGCGCGTTTTTTTTCAAATCGACAGCCGCTACAAATCTCAAAAATACAAATATGATTTTTTTTCATATCTAATGTCAAAATTGTCATTTTCGTTTTCGCACTAATCCACTTTTTTTTCAAGGTTACAGGCTGTCGGACGACCGGCATTTTGGATCGAACACTCTTTCGTTAAACGATTTGTTTTTCTTTATTTTTTTCTTTGTCCGTCACCGAATACGTCCGCCGTTCGCCGTCGGACGTCTGACATCGCTGGCTTCGAGGTCGGGTAACGGAAAAGGCGCGCGCAGAGGAATGACTATTTGCTCAGTCCGCGTGCCGGATGAATAGGCTCGGCTGCCTGTGAATGGAACGTGTCTTCCGGTGGCTTTGCGCACCTACCTGTTGCATCTCGGGGTAGCGCAGGCGCCGGATTGTTTTACATTCCAGGGCAGTATTCAATCAGAGGCGTTAATTGACTTCCTGTCTCATTTATACCCCAAGCTACAGTACCACTACCGTTATTTACGGTAAAAAAACAATGCAAAGTGTAAAACGTTTTTCTTTTGTTCTCGTGTCTGGACAGTGGCCGGAGGGAGGTGTGAATTTTGCCCGGCACCGGCCAGAGTAGTGTCAACAACAAATTGCGCACCCTTTGGCACCTCAACTGAAATTCTGGACACCTTGTTTTGTTTTGTTTTACGGTGGAGGGTGTTTGCGCAGAAATACAAAACCACTGAATTATTTTGCCCGAGGCTGGTTGAATGGCATTCCTGAACGAACGCGGCGTCGACCCTGGCATGAAGAAAGTTGACAGAACTATACACGATGTCCGGCTTCGCGCCTTCGCTCTACGAACGACAATATTTGATTACGGCAGCAGTTTACAGCTTTTTTACTTTTACATTTGCTGTGTTCGTTCAAAAGTTGATTATCCTTTCCTTTTTCTCTTTTTTTTTGGGGAAAGGGACGTTTTCCAAATAAATACATTCAAAAGACGCGCTCCAGTCGTGTTTGAACTTTTCGCTCCAATCGTGTTCGACAGTCGCTGCCTGCCATCACCGTTGTCCCGCGCACGTCGTTTTCGGGAAGGTGTAATGTCATCTGTCAGCCTTCTTCTTCTTCATGTCACCCGGATTTGTTCATAATCGTTGACAACTCGCGTTTTTCGCGCAGTTATTACGTTCTTCAGGGCGCGCTGACAGTCAGTGGCTGTAGTGGGTGCCAGCGCTGCCGTATTGAGCAGGCAGTGACACGATCCATGCTCAACAGCAACCTCCAATTTGTCGGATTAGGCCAGACAGACTACATATCACGCGATCCGATCAGCCAGTCACAGTCGCACAGGCAGTCCTGGGAACCTCAGCTTCTGTGTTTGGTTGGGTGGTCAAATTTTTTATGTTGGTAGTGGTTGGTTTTGTTTTACTGCCGATTTGTCGTTTTATGAGTTTCTTGGGTGAGAAATACCCGGGTTGACTGAAACCCGTTTTCATTATTCATTAAGAAAACATAACAAAAATGATGTCGATGTTACTTTCCAAATTTTTATTTCTGTCTTCTGCCTTAATTATTTTTTTCTCAATCAAATGCTGTTTTTTTTCTCTCCGAAAGAAACAAAAGTCATCGACCTTCAACCTTCGACGGTCCACGGTCCACGGGAGTCAAATTTGAATCAGATTGCGCTAATGGCTAATGGATCGAAGACGCATGTCCAGTCCATAATTAGCCGTGTTTTCTCGCCTTGTTCTTCTTTTTTTGCGAATCTGACCTTTGAGCGGCCGTCTGAAGCTCCGGAGTGAGCGCAAACACGCTCGCACTCGACGGGTCACCGCGTCGACCCCCCGGTGGGATGCCGTCACACAGACTTGGGGGGTGCCATCTCACCTGGGCCCCCCATCCCTGTCCAAGTTGACCCAATTAATTGGATTTCCTCGCGCGTCCTCCTCGCACTTGTTTGCCAACGCGGTGAGGGCATTCTCGGCACTTCCGAGCTGCCTCCGCCCGTTTTCCTCCGGCCTTCCAGGTGAGGGGGTGGGGCGTAACGGGGGACGGGGGACAATCGGAGATGCCAATCGTCAACAGTGTGCCAACGGATTAATTGGGTGAGCGTGAAGTTTTGGGATTAACACGGATTTTTCAAACTTCTCTACCGTTATTTGTCTTTTTTTGGAGTTTAAAACCCTGTTTCAGCAGAATTCCGTCGATTTGGCCTTCACGGTCCATTCCATGATCACCTGGAAGAGAGTGGGAACGGGATTGTATAAGACAAAGTTTAATGGGGTATTTGTTGTTTTTTGGGAAGAGAATAGGTAATAAGCGTACTAGACGAGGGAGTCGCTCGAGTTTACGACCACCCGCGACCATTGCCACCTCGCGCAACTCATTTCATCGCCTCGTCATGTGTCATATCCTGCCACAATGCCATTGTCATCCATCCACATCCAAAATGCCTATCCTATCCTATCCTAGCCTGCCCTCACAGCTGCGCAACAATTTTCGCCTGGCTCTGCGCGGCTGCAAAGTGATCGAAACAGAATGTGACAGTTGCTTTTTGCCTTTCTTTTCTGTTCTATTCTTTTCTCGAGGATTGAAGATTGTATGCAGGCAACAAGTTGTGTGCCATCTCGACTTTGGCTGCTGCTCGTGCTGCTGGTGCTGTTGGTGCTGGTGGTGGTGTTGCTATCTTCCCGCCATCTTGCAAGGATACCTGCGCTCACCGCTCTTTGGCACAGGCGCCGACCGATGAACGACGATAGAAAAGCATTTGTTTGTCTTCCCAGGGGCGTTCATCGTTCAAGCGGGTAATTAGCACCCCACTGGCTATCGCGTTCGTTCCTTCAACCAACTCGGGCGATAATGGGGCGCCGACAGGTCTTTTTTTCCAATGACTTATTGCCTTTTAACGCTGATGAGCTCAGTTGTTTTTTTCTGCATCGAGCTGAGTTTAAACTTTAGAGATTGGATCACTTTTGCTTTTTTTCAGCCATTAGCACCAATCAAAATAGCTTCAAAGTTGCCAAAAAAGCATTTTGCCCGTCCAGCGTCATATGCACTTCCCCGACGAGTGCCTAAAAATTGAGATTGTTTTTATTTTAAAATTTTTAAAGCGGCCATCACCCGAGTCATCTGCAGCACAGTCCGCAGACGAGACTCTATATAGCGCGCGCCAATTCAATTCCCGCTCGTCTAAATTGCCTTTTGGCGACTCGCGCGTGTGGCCCTGCTGTCAGCGGCATCAGATGCGCCAATCTCGGCACATTGGCACACTGCGTGCCTTTGCTGCCGAACCGGGAGGGCGGCGGGGAGGACTGCGCTTGACAGCTTTGCATCCGGGCTCGTTTGACGCGAACTTGTTAGTCTTTACAAATCGCTTCTTGACTTTTTTTGGGGTAACCAACCGGTTTCAAGAAACCAAATCCCATCTCGACCCCAGGTGGTGGCAAAAAAAAAGAAGGTTGAACAGGTGAGGATACAGACTTGTTGTTTCTTTGTTTCTTGTATCTTCTGTCATTTTGTAACTCATCCCTCCTGGCCCTCCTGCAGGGCAGGCACTGCCTGCAAGTGACAGATTTCTTTTCTTTTCCTTTTCTTTTCTTTGTTCTTGTGAGGGAGGGTTTTAGTTGTACTACATACCTGACAGCCGAGCTGTCGACAGACAGGGAATTTATAAAGTAAAGTATTCCCTAAACATAGTTGTTTCTTTTTGGCTGTTGTGTCTGTCTGTGATGAATGACAACACGCGGCATAAATGCCCATCAGCTTGTTGTTGTTGTTCTTGTTCTTGACCTGTTTTTCGCTGAAGAACAAGCCGATAGATCTTGTCCTGTCCGGTCACCGCATTAATCACCGCCGTCCTGACCGGGCTCGAACTTGATGTCGATCGAGTCCAGTCAGTCGGCAAAGTGTGCCGCTTTCAAAAAACTGCCGAGTGGAGACCGTTTATGCCAATTAGCCCGATGAGTGCTCTCGGCACGATGATCGTCTTTGAGCCTTCCCGAATCCAGAAAATTTTGTGTAGCTCATTTTTCATATCAATCCATTTGTCGCCTGCCCTGTGAATGAATGAATGCATGCCGCAACGCATGCGTCAGGATTAAAGAGCTTACCTGCTTACATACCTGGAAAAACCGCTCGACTTTGATTCTTTGATTGTGCTGAGTGACAAAACACCCTGGCAAGTCGTCGGATTACCCTTTTTTCAGCTCATTGTTTTTGTTGTCGACACTTCGGACTCTCCCGACGGGTGTGAGAAAGGGAAATAGAGTTACTTTTTGCCGACCGACAAAGCGGGTTGTAGACTGGATGCCGAGTCACTCCACTCCATTAACGGCCGCCCGCCCCCCTTGGATCATCACAGGAGCAAACCGGGGCGTTTTGTATGCGCGCTGGCTCACTCACACTTGCTACTTTCGCTTGTATGTATCGACATCAAAGGTCAATTGTGCTTATGCAATCGCCGTGCTTCCATTCCATTCCATTATTGTTACTTTTGCCGGGCGCTGTCGACTCGTCGTGCTCTCACCGTATTCTACATTTTTTTTCCTGATTCATGCGCCCACTCGATTTTTTTTATGCTCTGGCCAATGGAGTGGCACTTGAATTTTCTTAGTTAGACGAGATGAAAAAAAATATGTCAAAGACGTATTTAAAATTTTTTTAAATGTTGCGGCATTGCTCAAAGGGTCCTAGGCCTAGGACCTGGTGCCCGAAGATATGTATTTTTTGTGGTTTTAAGGCGTGCCCAATTAACGACCCTCATTTTTTTCCACTTTCCACTTGCCAAGCACCCGCCAGGCGGCTAGCTTGTTCGCTAGCCTGCAAAGCGTGTACAAATTGCATCGTTTTTGATTTACCGCCTTCTCTTTTTCCATCGTCCGACGTTCTCAAGATCGATGGACTGATACGTCGGCTGCGCCGGTTGTCGACCAGCGACCGGCGACCGTTGCTGCCCCGAAGGCCGTAACCGACGGCGTGTCGGCAATTTTCAAAGTCGATCACGCCCATCGTCGCGATGGGCAGCCACAGCCACAGCCGCGACTACGGCCACAGCAGCTAACGGTCCGGCCTTGCCGTCGCTGCACTCACCTGGCCGATCCGCCACTCGAGTGCACTGCTTGGGCATGCCGTAAAATAGTCGCTGCTACTACCTGACCGTTATCGGCAACTGGCTTGCATCTCGGCCACTTTTTATGGCCTTCTTTCCATTATCAGGCTTGTTTTATGGCTTTTAGAAGAGGTCAGGTGGCCTGGTCACTTTTATACGCTTTTTATTGCTGTCTTGATTTTTTTTTCTTTTTTCTTAGCTCCGGCGCATTTTTTGGCTTTGTTTTGTTTTCAGCTTTAGCTTATTAGTTTGTCGACGTGAGTAACGCGGATTTGACCACCAACAGCGGATCAAAGCCGACAGCTTTGATTGAGGACTTGTTTGCACACGCTTCCGTTTTCGTTTCCATTTTCCAGCGTTTGTTCAAACTCAAGTCGTTTAGCATCAATTTGCCGCGCGTAGAATTGGTTTCAATTACCTTTGCAATGGCCTTTGTTGCAAACTGACCTTGCGCGAGTTCGAGCGTATGCCTGAATACGTCCTCGATTTGTCACTGTCAATTTCTTTCTCGTCCGGTCACTCGATACCTCATTTTTCAAGTGCTTCGCGCAAATGATCTTTTTTTTTTCATCGACTTCTGAACTCACCCCAAACACCCGACCGCCTTCCCGATTGGATTGTTTGGGGTGCGAAGCAAGCGAGAAAAAGTTTTTGTATAATATTTATGAACGGCGCGTCGATCGGGAGTGCCTGACGCAACCCGTGTGTGCTCTTCCGTTCTCGTTTTTGTTCTCGATTGCGCACCTATATACCTCTCCCAGAACAAACACCTTTGCTCTCGTTTTTGTGCTTTGCTAACATAAATGATTTATCGACTCTTCCAACTTTTTCATTTACCTTCCCAAAAAAAAGTGTTGGTTTCTTCGTTCTGCCTCCTCTTTGCTCAGTGGACCGTAAAATAAATGAAATGGGGACCGAAATGGCACCTCATTTACCGTCTCGCCCCATCTAAGGTACGATCATAGCTAAGAGGTCATCGTCTTCGCCGTCGCGTGTCACCGCCCTCTGGCGAACGAGGTGGTTCAAAAACATCCTGCTGACTGACCCCTCCGGTTGACAGAGCTGACTTCCGGGCTTCAGAGCGGAATCACTCGTGCCGTGCTTTCCAGGATGCTTTTTTATGCAAATTTCAGGCGGCACTCTTTGGCCCCTCGCTTGCGCACAGCTTTTGAATTTTTATTGCGTTGTGACTCGGTGATGAGGCCGACTGTTGCATCGGGCGCGTGGGTGAATGAGTTCCTAATTTTTGGCTTTTGTTGCATAACTCGCTTCGTTTTTCGTCCATCGGCTGTTGCCGGCGCTTCATTTCGATGGTTGCGCGGTTGCTTCCATCAAAATGCCATTTGATGGGAGTTTTACCCATTCTTTGTCCCTTTTTTTGTGCCGGGACGCCACCCTGTCGCCGACCTTTCCCGTGATGCGTCAAATGCCAGCCAAAGGCCATGTTTTGTCGATGATTGCGCGCGTGCATGAACACCTTCTTCCCAACCTTCACCCATTCAATCAACCTTAAATTTCAGGCGCCATGACGTCAAAGGCAGTCTACCTCACCCTGACCGCTGTCCTCTGTCTTGCGACACGCGGCTGGGCTTTCGACGCTCTCTCCTACGTCAACATCGACTTCGGACACTACTTCCGACTCGCTCAGTGTCAGGCCAAGTGCACAGAAAAGTACGGCGAAGTCGCGACCCGTACCCTGCTCGACGGAACTCAGCGAAGACAGTTTATGATTTCCAACAGGCAATACGAGTGGTGTCAACGCGGCTGCAGTCATGGTCGGATTCTGACGAAAAAAGCAACTCGATCTGCCCCCATTGAAACCGCCTACAAAGATGGTCAGGGATTCTGGCTCACTTCTGCCGCCGACAATGGCACAAATGGAAAATCTCCCATCGAGGCAGTCGACGTTCTCTGCATTCAGCCTGCCATCGCTGACGACGCTACCGGATTCACGGATTCTCTGACTGCAAAGTTCGCGGCTCGGATCAAGGCTGATTTTGTCGCTCCCGTGAGATTTATTGTTCAATGGAAACAAGCGTTGCTGGTAAAAGGCGGAAAGCGAGAAGAAACGCCCTGGATCACGGCTTCTATTGAACACTCCCCCCTCGTTTCCGCCGAACAACTCCAGCCAGGTGTGCTCTACCGCTTCATGATGACCCTCGTCGGCCCGGCCGGTCGGATGGGTAAGAGCGTCGAGAGTGACTGGCTCCAGGCCCCTTCTGTCGTCAATACACCCCCTCAGCCCGACAATCCCGTCCAGGTGAGATCCCAGTTCAACAGCGACGACTCTGTTTCTGCTCTCATCCTCTGGCCTACGATATCCGTTCCAAAATCGTCGGTTGTCATGCCCAGACCTGATTTTCTGCTCGTGGCACCACTCACATCCTGCCACTTTCACCTGAGGGTCGAGAATTCCTCCGGCGCTGTCAACCAGGTCGTCGACCGAGACCAAGGCGATGGCATTCTCATGCGCGATCTCGCTTTTTCTTCCGATTACCGTATTCGGATGCGATCTTTCGTGCCGGGAGACGCAGCTACGCTCATCGATGAGGATTCTGCGTGGCCTATCGACCTGACCTACAGATCTATGAGCTGCATCGAAGTCCACGGCCGAGGAAGTCTCGAATGCGATCCCGAAGCTGTTTCCAACGTAACCGTCGATGTGCACGTCAACAACGCCAGCATCGCTGTATCCTGGGTTCCGACTGCCGATGTCAACAACGTTCTCCTCTACCAACTCGTTTTCTACCCGCTGGCCGTCGCCGACGGTGGCGATGTCTCCACGGCCTGCGCCATGGGCCAGACTTCCCTCTACCGAACTGCTGTAAGTTAAAATTTTTTTCTCCCTTTTTTTTCAAAATCTTTTTTTTTTTTTTTCAGGCATCAACCACAGCCTCAGCATTCCTGCCAACGACCTCCGACTGCGAATACGAACTCAAAGTAGTGACATACGATCTTTTCGGCCGCGAAGCCATCGCCTCTGCCCGCTTCCACTTCACGCCGCCTCCGCTTGTGCCGTTGCTGGGTCTCGACGATCTCTCAAATCTCTGGATCGTCGTTGTGCCCGCCACTGTCCTCCTTCTGTTGTGCCTCGTCATCAACTGCGTCAAGTGCTGCGACCACAGGAGGTGCAAGAAGGTCTCTGCGGTCACCAAGGCTGGTATGCCGGTTCCCGAAGCTGTCTGATTTTCTTTCTGTTTCATTTAGACGTCTATTTCGTGTTCACGGCTACGGCTTGATGGCCTTGCGGTTTTTTTTCACAGTTTTTTTTTCACGGGTTTTTATGCGGATGATTTTTGTACATATTGAATTTCACAGAAAATAAAATTTTATAAAAATTTGGTGGTGAAGCATCTTGAAATTACATTTAAAAAAAAATTATTGTTGACGCGCAGTTTTTTCAAAACACAAAAAAAACATCGTTAGAGCGACCGCGGTCGCGGTCGTCTTCCGATTTATGCACTCCTGTTTTCTCATTTTTTTTCAAACGACAATCACCATCAAATGATGTGATACGCATTCTGTTGTTGCTCTCTGACCGTGGCCGCGTCCACAGTCGCAGTCGTGGCCCGGCCAATGAATGACTCATGGGGATACCAACGCCTGCGACACCTTGAAATTTGTAAATGAACTGCGATACCGGGCGCTACTCATCACCATCACCTGCTTGTCGGTCGCTTTCCACCTTCTTCTGCACCAGCTTTCTTATTTTTAAATGTCAAATACCCAACGTCGCATAATGCCCTTCATCGACGCCTACGCTGACCCTCGCCGATCTTCCTGCGACGATGTCTTCCAGTACCCCACCGAAGTCATCTACGACGACCCTCTTCGTGTTCCTCGACCCGCCATTGTTCCTCCACCACCCCCGTTTTTTGCCGAAGATAAAAAAGATCGAGTAAGAAAGATTTTTCTAATTTAATCCAATTTATGCTCATTTTTAAAAATTTTTCAGTTCTGCTGGAAAGCTATGCTGCTTGCCGCTGTCTGCGTCTTCCTGAACGCCACGAGCGTGCTTTTCTACCTCCGAACTGGCTTTAGCTACATCACAGCCGTGTTTTCTGGGATCACAACGGCCCAGACGATCGCTGTGTTCCTCGCGTTTCCATCTTTTATGTCCTGCCGGCCTTGGGGCTCTCGACCGTTCATCCGCATCCTCATCTGCGCCGTCGTGACTATCATCGGCGCTGTTTGCTGGATTATCATCGCGGTTTTGTGCGTCGTTCGTTTTAGAAACCGTGGTGAAGATTCTGTGTTTATGACTGAAACAGAAGGCACCTCAAAAGATGCTTTTAGTCGTCACGGAATCACTGTAATCGCTTTTATCTCTTCGTCTGAGAACGCAAATATTTACAGTGAGTGGATAATTTAAAAAAAAACGTAATTGACTGTTTTTTTCCAGTACCAGACCTCGACATGATCACCGCGGTCTTCGCAGGTGTAAACGCTCTCCTCCAGCTCCTGGTAGCTATCATCGCGCTCGACACGCTCGAAGAAGTCTGGTGCCCTTCCCGGATCCCCCGAACTATCGATAGCGATGTGTTTGTCACCGACATGGTCCCTGCACCCCGACGCAACCGTTGTCCGGGGCACAATGTCCGGCGTCCGCTGAGCATGATGCCGTTGGGCATGCAGTTCGAGACCGCATATCCTCCTCTGTTGCCCCAGCAAGGATCACCTGCCTCATCCGAGCAGATCTACCGAAATGCGTCTACCCTTCGGGCGGCCAGCCACGCCCGTTGCTCGTCGTTCTTCAACGAACGCGCCGTCTGAAAGTTTTGTACGCTCGGAATTTTTTGATTAAACGTAAATCCGCGGATTTAGCCTCGCACGTTTGACATGACGCATGTACCGTGTATAACTATGCCAGCGCTTAGCTGATCTGATTGACTGTTCAATGAATGTTTTTTTTTTCGTTTTTCGATGTTCACGTTCAATACACATCCGGTACAAATTTTGATTCTAAACAGGTGCAAAAATTCCATATAACGTTCGGCCTTGGGCTGGACCTAAATAAGGCCTAATTTTTCCAAAAATTAAAAAAAATATATAAAAATTATATCATTTACAAGTTGATAACAAAAATGCGAAACTAAAAATAATTTTATTAGCAAAGGAAAATTATTTTTCTAAAAAAATCATTTCGGGCCGAACTTGCAATCCAAAACCTAAAAAAAAAATTATTTCAAAACAAATACTTTATTTAGAAAAAAATATTTTTTTAGAAAAAAAATTTTTTTGTAGGTTTTCGATTGCAAGTTCGGCCCCCTTTTAACCCCTGCTCCCAAATTCAGATGTTCCAATCCGTTTATTAAAAAAAATCCATTTATGACAACACGGTGAAAGTCTCTGATGTCAGTCCCCCCCAAAAAAGAGCAACCGACTGAACAATTATTTAGTAACACTTATTTTGTCTACCCGTAATAGCTAGCGTCTCATTCACCTTTCCTACCGGAGCGCGGACAGGTGCTGTCCATTTTTTTGTTGGCACAGGTCACCCCGAGGCCTAGCCTAAGCTTCGTGCTTGAAGAAACGCAATTCTCTGATTGGCACGCCTCGGAGGTATTCAGCCTGCGCGAGGGACCTGTACGCCTGGCCGGTGAAAGCCGCCCGTCTCGCCGAGTCAAATGACCTCCGATAGTGATTTCGAAGCAGACAGAAGTAAGCTGCGGGTTGCATGTTGAAGTAGAGCTTGTGCACCAGCATTTCGGGTGCCTGGGAGAGATAAGGCACGTCCTGGACGCCAAAAACGCAGGACGAAGAAATGAGCTGACCGTGGCAGGTTGGAAGATCGGCGGTTTTGTTTAATGGTTGTTGGTATACCCACACCTGGTACCTGGATATGTAATAGTGCGGCTCCAAAAAGCCTTCTATCAAATTGCGGGGTTTTGTGTTTTTGTCTTTGGATCCTTTTTCGTGGTAGCGTTGCTCCATCAGCACCCTGCCGTCGAAGCCGCCCGGTACAGGTAACACTGAAATTTTTTAAAATAAATACATTTACCTATGTAAATATTTTTGTTTACATTTTTTCTATCAAAAAAAAATTTTTTTTGCAACTTACACTGTGGATTTCCCGCGAGAGTGGTCCAAAACGCCTCGTCAGGACAGTAGGTGCGTTTTAGGAAAATGAGCAACTCTTCGTAGAGCGGAGATTTTACGATTGCATCCGCCGCTGCACGGGGGACGGTGGCCGACAAACTCGATTTGAACAAAGGCATGGGTGATCGAATCTCGGTTTTCAGCCTGTTCGATGGAAAAGCCGTGATTTCGCTCAGGAAAGCTCCATTGACGTTCTTTAAAATGCGAACCATTTCTAGGTTTGTCTTAAGAGGCATGTCGACGCCTGACAGGTACTGGTAGTACTTCCAGGTGTGATTAAGATTGGAGAGAAGCTGGAGACCGCTGGTCACGGCACGAACGATCTGGTATCCGCACCATTGAACGGGTTGTTGGTGCTTAAAAAAAGGCAAAAAAATATTTGTATCGGCATTTCCAAGGTACAAACCATGACGTAGACATTAGGCAAACAGTCCGCAATGATATCCATTCTGTTCTTAAAATCGTTATTTGCCTTCCCATCTACGGCAACTACAAAAACGTTCTGGGGCTGATAAAGAGCACTGAGCATATAAGTGACCTGAGAAATGTGTCGATGCACAAGAGCTCCAAAAGCAAGCGGATAGGCCTCTTCTTCGGGACTGAACGCCTTCGAAGGAAAGAAAAAGTGCATTTTTAGCTGCCGGCACCTGAAAACAAACAATAAACAAACAAAATAATGCGCGCGCGGATGAACAAAAGCAAAAAAACTAACTGATCAGGTGCTTTTTCAATTTCCTGCCAGACAGCGTCGTTGGAATAAGAATCGTACTCCCAGGTTTTAGCCTGTTCGATGGCGGCGCTGTCATTGGCCCTGACAGCGTCGCAGTCAACTTGGGCATCGAAATGGGCGAGTCTCGAAATTGTGGCATCTGCTTCCTGGAGGTACCCGAAAAACTCTGCTTGGCTTTGAACTACTTTATATCGTGTTGCGGATCTGAAGGATTTTACGGTAATTTTTGGTGTGCATGGAAATATTTTAATTAAAATTACTGCTAATTGAAAAATTTAAACCAATTGTATTCCCCATAAAAAAACCGTAAAAAGTCACAAATGCGCACTTTTTTTTTAAATCAATGTTGAATGCGGGGGATTTTGTATCAAATCCATATTTATTTGTTTGTACAGGAAATATTTAACGGACCTCAATCAGGTTGTCAAAATACACATCCCGTCCCATTGTTACGTTTCGTTCGCTTCAAAGTGTCTCGTTGATTGAAAAAGTGCAATCGGAAAGTTTTCCGTTTTTCGTTTTTCGCCATATGGCAATCGGCTTTTTTTATGGAATTTATTGCTTACAACAATTCTCGAAAAATGCTGAAAACCAACCAACACAAATTTGGGGTGCTTAAGCACTAAAAATTTTTAGCAAAACAAAAAGTATCTTAATCAGCGTTTTTCAATTGAAATGAATCATTTTTGAGAAGCCGAAAGCGTTTTTTATGAAAACAAAAAAACATTGAACAAAAAAACTACTCACTTCGAAGGCTCGTAGCCACCGCTGTGCGAAGCCAACAGGACGTAGATCGCCAGAAGGGACAAAATAGCCACGCAAATAAGCTGCTTCCAACGAAACCTGATCATTGGGAATCCAAAAGTCGTGTTCCTGAGAGTAATTTTTAATTTTGTAAACATCCAAAAGTTTGATGGAAATCACGAAGCGAGGATAACGCGTGCGTCAACGGGCGTTAAACGGTCCCAGTAGGAGACCCTCGACACCGCGAAGGGGGCGGATGATGTGGCAATTCTAATATGTATTCGCTATCACCGCACCGAATTCGCTTTTTTTTGGTGCAACGTTGGTTTTTGAGAGAAGCTTACAGAAATGCGAAAATCGAATCAATTGAAATGGCTACTAAAAAAGATCGTCAAAAAAAATATCGCGGAGGTCCACAGCACCCGGGGCAGCGTTGATTGTCTATACATATGTATGTATAACATTTTTGTAAACCACATCGTTTTCCGTAAGTTTTCCTCCCGGTGTATTGCGCTCTCCGCTAATCCGTCCATCGACCGACCGACAATAGATGCAGATGCGACGTGGTCTGCCAGCTCATTGCCTCAACTTATCACCTATCACAGAGATAAGCTCCGGTGTTACATACGTCTGTTGTTGACACGTGAAACTACCTCTAAACTACCCACGCTAGCTAACAAAGTACAATTAAAAATTTGTACTAAAATTATTTTTCGGCATGCCAAACAAACTCTGATCAAAAACTGTTCAAAAAACAGGTTTCATCGTTTTGAAAAAATTGATCTTTTTTTGTGAGTCAAAACAATCAAGTTTCCTAAAAAATGCAAAGAAAAAAATCATGACATTTTTGATTTATGATTCCTTGGAACCATCAAAACAAAAAAAAAATGATAAAGCAGGTGAGTTTTTCCCAAAAACCATAAAACTCGAGACCTGCAATTTTTCGGCCCGCCAAAATAAAGTCTTGATCAACATGACCAAAACCACCAAAACAATTTTAATTAAAATAACCCCGATCAGGGTCAAAAAATGCTCAAAGCTGTCTGTTACCGATGTTTGTTATTGTTTCTTGTCCCCGTCCTCGTCATCCAACCTCCAACCTCCCTGCTTGCAGCTGTAACAGCTTTCGGAAGGACCCCCTCCTTCTTTTCACGTGCAGGTTGGGTTGGCGAAAGGCCAGCCAGGTGTGAACGGTTACACAAACGCAAGAGACATCGCGTTCACTTTTTTGACGCTTAAAATAAATTTAAGGCAGGTGTGATAAGCAAAAACGTCTAGAGGATGTTTTGGGCGGCTTCGTTTCCGGAACGATGTCGTTTCTGATGATAAAAAAAAATTCATTCCTGAGAAGCAAAGTCAACTTTAATTCCTCCTGACACTTTTATTTAACCATTCATTTAACCAGTAGCAAGCCAAAAAAACCAAACCGATAAAAAAAACATTTTTTTCGGACTCCGCATATCTTTTTTTTGTAGTATAGGTTGCTAAGAAGGAATTTTTTAACCGGGCAGCCGTTTATCGATGCTCTTTAACCTTCCATCTTGCATTTTGACATCACATCAGATCAGTCGATCGGTCACTCCTCAGCCGCATCTTCCGCAATGTCCTCCAACTTTGTTCTGAAAAATTAAAAAAAATACAGTTCAGAAATAAAACATTTTTTTGAGGCTCAATGTTTTTTTCTTTTTTTTTCCGCCTCAAACAAATTTCCAAAAAATTCGCCAAATGACCAAATTAGGCGTGTTGAGTTCTAAGAAAAAAAACAGAATATAAGCACGAACGCCACACCAACCTGGCCTGCTTGCCGGGGCAATTAGAAAAGTGCAAATTGACGAGCAGGATGAAGTCGTCGACAGCTTCGTACGCCTCTCGCTGCAGCGAAGCATCGATGCACGCATTCGGAATCGACCTCCTGCAAAAAAAAAGGAAAAACAAATGCGGGTTGGGTTCAGTCAGTTGCGACGACCGATGGATGGCAACTGGCAAATCGGCAGTTTTATGGCCAGGTCACTCTACGACCAAACAAACCAAATAAATGTATTCGTCATAATCTGGATGGCCTGTCCCGTTTTATGGACATTTTAAGAGGCACACAACTGTCATAAATTATTCAAAATTTATTTATTTGCCGCACACTAACTACTTTTGAACGTGATCGCATGTCAGGGGACTCCTGAGATTTTTTGACAGGCAGCGTAACTAAGAAACCAAACGACAAATATTACGAAATCGGTCGTTGCCGGTGGACAAAGTAGAAACAATGACAGAGTCATCAAAAGTGCAACCAACTTTTATATTGTTAATCTTTGCCCGAAAAGTCAGCAAAAAGTCAAAAAACAAACCTTCTGGAAATCTGTCGACGATACCTGGTAATAAGTTCGAGAGCGTGATTATGCGCATCTGTGAAAAAGGCATTGAGAGCGTCACCGTTTGGACAGTTATCGGCAAAGTGGTCGGAGAGACGCTTGTTGAAGAGCCGGATGTTGTCTTCCATGCGCGAGAGCACGCCGAGCACCGAGGGCCTAGGACCTTCGAGGTCGGACTTGGCGTTGCCCATCTCGCAGACTGGGGCGCCTGGGGGCCAAAGGTGCCATGGCTGCCTGCTCTGCAGCCCGACAAGTTGGCACTGAGCGCGCAGGGCGGGCAGGCGGGCAAACGGGCGCCGCCCACACCGGCATCGCGCCAGGATTAGTAAACGACACTTTTAAGAGTCTTCCTTCTTTTTTTTCCTGATTTGTAATCCGAAATCCGACACTTACGGAATTGGCATCGTGCCGACGACAGAAATCACATTTTTTTGGATTCCAGAAGTTGAACATTCTTTTAAACGCAAAAACTTCATTTTCGTGCCAAGACATTATTTTCACAATATTTGTCAATAATCGCTTCAATGGCACTGTGCTGGTTGTTCACGGTTTACAGTTGCTTGCACTCATTTAAGGGCACCTGGCGGGATTGAAATCCCTTTGCACCACTGTGGTCATTCATTTTCACGGTCCCCGGTCTCCAAGCAATTCTTAGCCCTGCTACCAAAGTACAACAAACTCCCCAACGCCATGCAGTCCGTCTCTTTCGTCCAGCGAACGCCAAAAGAGCCCGTCAGCCCCGAAGAAGTCGCGGTCGTTGCTCCGGCTTCTGCAGACGGCAGCGCAGATGCCAGCCCCTTCGACGGCCTCGCAACCGACGCGACAGGTGATGCCGCGGCTCTGGACCCCGTGAAACAGCTTCAGCGCATCCTGGATTGCGTTCTTCCTCCCAGGTAAACAACTTTTCTCCTGATGTGCTTCTGAATGTTCCAAAATTCAGAAAAATTCAAGAAAGCGGTCAGTTCTTTCGTCCAACGCGCGAGTCCGACTCCCAGCACCCGACTTGACCTGATCGCGCTCCAGGAAAAGTTTGACGCGACTCTGGAAGCCGAACGAGCCAAGGCTTTCGGCATCTGTCCCATCAGACGGCGCATCTATGACGACCTTTTCGGTTCGCCACAAAAAAACTGATTGAAAATTGACAAAACAGCGTTTTCAGACGAACTCATCCGCCAGGTGACAGTGTCCTGCGCGGAACGAGGCCTCCTGCTGCTCCGGGTCCGAGACGAGATACGCCTGACCCTCATCGCGTACCAGGGCGTGCTGGAGAGCGCAGTCGCGTACGGCATCCGAAAAGCCGTCTCGGTAGAGAGCCAGCAGACCAGTGCCGTCGTCGAACGCGACGCAGAACGCGTACGCAACGCTGAGCTCAAGTCTCGCATCGCGCATCTCAAAAAGCAGCTTTCAACTGAGCGCCTCATCAAGGAGGAGGAAGTTAGGCTTCTGGAGCAGTCCATGCGAGATGAAAACAACCGACTGCTCGAGTCTAATCGCACGCTTAAGGTAAACAGCGGCAAATGCGCGTTTGAATACTCCAGAACCCTCCTTTTCAGATGCACCTCCAATCCATCATCCAAATGGACCAGCAGATGCAGCAGCAGCAGCCTGACGCTTCGTAGACGCCAACTGTGCGGTCAAGGGTGACCGGCACCCCTGAATGAATCCTGAAGTCGTTGAATTTCAAATGACCTGTCAAAAAAACGAAAATTGACTTTTCACGAGCCCCAAAAAGTAACATGTAAAGTGAAGTGAACATCCTGGTCTGAGTGATATGAGCGAACGAACGAGATGACATCCCCTAACAACAATCATCCCCCCGTCGCGCGAGACAGACAAGACAGCACGTGCACATCCCAAAAACCCGTTAATAGGCAGTATTCGCTTGAAAGCCGTAGGCGTTGAGCATCTTGACGACTGATTGACCGGTTCAAATCCGGTTACTCCGCGTACGAGTGACTGTACGCAAGTGGCAGCCTGTCTATACAGAAGACAGATCAGTCGTGCCCGGAGGCAGTATTGAGCTTCGCATAAAAGGCGGACATCTTCGCCAGTGTCCGGCATCAATTCGAATAATGCAAGCTTCAGTCGTCGTCCTCCTCGTCTGCCTCTCGGCCGTCACCGTCGATGCCTTCCTCTTCCCCGCGGCTGGCGGCGGATGCGGATGCGGTGCCCCACCGCCACCACCCCCACCCTCGCCATGCGGCTGCGGTGGTGGAGCAGCAGCAGCCCCCGCAGCGGCCGCCCCGGCCTACGCAGCAGCTCCCGTAGCCGCTGCCGGCGGCGGAGGATACGCAGCCCCCGCTGCTGCCGGCCCCGCCGGTGGAGCCTACGTCGGATAAAGTTATCCCGTACGCCTGCCTCCACGTGTCTGTGATATGGCAATATTATGACAACCTCACCTTGACTGTAACTTGTGTTGACTGAATAAATCTAACGAGTAAATCTCAATCGTAATCGTGTTATCAGCGCATTAGGGGGTCTCGCCGCGAAAAAGTTCAAAACCAAACCTATAGTATCGTAACAACAAGGTCTCGTCGCGAAAATTCCAGACGAGACCGCCTGTATCGTTACCTCCGATCGTATTATCATCTCATCGGTCTCGGCGCGAAATCAAAATTCCAGCCGTCTCGTCTCCCTCTTGATCGCATCAATGACAGGTCTCGTCGCGAAAATAGCTTCCTGGCCCCTTCCACCCATCAATAAGCATAGTGTTTACCCAAAAAAAACAATTCAAACTTATGATTCTGCCTGAAGTTCCCCTGAAGGACTCGCGTTGTCGGCGGTTACGCTCTTCTCGCCTCCGTTAACAACCTTCTCGAGGAGGTAAGCGTCGTCGGGCTGCATGTTCTTGTAGTAGTGCTCCACTCTTCCGACGACCTCAAAGCCGAATTTCTTATAAAACGCCATTGCTTCGTCGTTGTTGGACTGAACGTGGAGGTAGACGCTGCTGATGTAGGTGAACCGCTCGCAGAGGGCGAGAACGTGGGAGATGAGCATGGATCCGACGTGGTAGCGTCGATACGCAGACAGCACGCTGATCATCATGATGTAGAGGCGCTTCTTGCCGTTCTTCGTGTCGATGCGACAGCAGACAGCGCCGGCGACCAGGTCGTTGAAGTAGGCGAGCTTCGCGAATTCTCCGGCATTCAGCACGTACTCGTAGATGCGCTCGTTGTACTGAACTGGCAGGCTCTGCAGATTCACCGTTTTCAGTTGCTGAAATACTCATTTTTTAACATTTTCGCAAGAAAAAAAGTTATTCAACCTGAATGTTGTGAACCGTGACGTCCCCCAGCTGAAGCACGCACTTGCCGACGCAGCGCTGAGGCAAATCGCTGGTCTTGAAGACACCACTGGCGTCAAAGCGATCCGCAAACGGTCCGTCATCGGCGGTGAGCGAGAGATCACTGAATTCATCCGTCGGCGGCGGAGGAGACGTGACTGCCACTGTCATACTGAGCCGCCCGTCGCTGAAAACACTCAACTGTCGTATTCAGTCATTCTGGGCTTCGTCATACCCCCCCCGGCTTCGAAATTTGCACGCTGCATTCAGACAGTCCAACTCGACCACAAATAAACCCCAAAAAATATCCGAAAGGGACACTGACCCTTGATTCATTCCGCCGTCCATGCTCACTCCAAGTTGGCTCCCAGATTTACTAGAAACAGTAACAACAATTACATATTACCCGTAATTTTTCGCGAGATGAACAAAACACTTGCCTCGACTCTTCTGTCGAGCTTGTCAGGCGTGGCGCCGAAAAGCATCGCATTTACGCACGGCGCAGACCGGTTTGTCCGTGATATGTATTATCCGGTTGAGATAGGAATCCTAACACTTCCGTAGCGGCCATGCTAACAGGGATAGAAAGATCGCCGGGTGATTAGAGTTCGGAGAAGCTGAAAATCGGCTTAAACCTAGAAAAACGCGAGAAATCGTAATTTTTGCGTTTTCAGTCTGCGGAAGCGTCTTGCAACGAACAATTTGGGTGATAAAGTGGAGAGCGTGCGCACTGGTTATAAAAACTGAAGTGTTTGGTTTACGGTCGGTCGTAGCCTAGGTTACGGTTATTTTTTTGTTAATCGGTTTAGGCAAGCGTTTTTCAAATGTTTTTACGGTGCTCAAACGTTTTTTTACTTTTTTTTTGGATTTTTAAACTTTTTTTGGACAATGGCACAGTTTTCAACGTTTACTACGAAAAGCAGCAACAAAATTACACGATAACCCGTCACGCTTCGAAAACAAGTCAATGAATCACCTGTTATCGCCGCTGCCGTTGACCTGCAACGAAGGCACCTCTGGCACAGCTGTTGCCGAAATCGGTGGCACACTCCAGACAAGCAAATGAGCCGACGTGGGCTTGATTCGACGGTAGTAATCCTTGATCGTGCGTACGACAGCAAATCCATGCCGCTTGTAGTACCTGAGTGCGTCCAGATTACTCGTCTGGACGTGGAGGTAGACGTACTTGCAGAAAGCGTTGCGGGCCATCGCTTTCACGCACTCCATCATCATCGTGCCAAGTCCGAGGCCTCGATACGGCACGACCAGGCCAAGTGCCGAGATGTACAGCGCATGACCGCCGCTCCCTCCGGCGAGTTCTTCCTGTCCAGGCCACAGCAGGTCCGGGTCGGTCATGTCGTCGAATGCGTCGAGACGACACACGATGATGCCAGCGGCATCGTTGGCAACGTAGACAATTTTTGCCAAACCCGGCGGGGAGAGCAGGAGTTGTCTGTAGTAACTGTCGCCGTATACTACAGGGAATATCCGGTTGTTGAGGGCTTCTACGATCTGAAAAAAAAACAAAAAAATTACTTTTTGGAACAAAAAATAAGAAAAAAATACCTTGATGTTCGCCTTGGTGATATCAACGAGTTTACTCTTTTGCACGGCATCCTTGAGTTCATCAAACATGCCTGAAAAATGTTTTTGCTATTTATAAAACGCAGGAAGGCAATGAAAAGGTACATAAACGCGCACAAAACTAAACGCTTCCCTATAGCTACCACATTTAATAAAATATCAAAAACTCCCTATTTATGAAAAACAAATAGCTGAAATGTTTGACAGCATGCGTAAAACGATGAAAAGCATGGTGACTTGGCAAAAAAGCCCGGATTAAGTACACCTTTATGATCGATCCGTAGAAAAAATAGGAATCTTCCCGCGTCCATAAACTTTCGTTGCAGGAGGCTTGAAAAGCAGAGCTGCATGCAGCGTTTTGAGCAAAAGTGAAATTTTGGAAAAACAGAAACATTATTCAGCACACACCTTTTTTAACTATCCTGGTTGTAAAGGTCCTAACAAAAGCACACCTACAACGTAGCTCAACAATTATCTCTTTAGCAATGTTCAAAAATACTAACATAAATAATAAGCACACAACGAATTCAAAAACGCCATGTTTTACGGTTGTTTTGTTATTATCCTGTGCGCTTTTTTTGTAATCTACAGTGGAAATCTTATCGTAATCATTTGCAAGAGGCCACACCTTCTTCAAAATAATGCTTACAAATTCATTATTATCATTATTGTTCTGAACATCATCGAACTCGTCACTCAGTTAATCGGTGGTATCTATTCAGCATTTCCTCAAACATATTCCAGATCAGTATCCAGAATTTTCGGATCATGTTTTGAAGCCGGATATTTTTCCCATGTGATCACCAATTTTATACTGTCAATCAATCGTTGTGCTTTATTTTTTTCACCCTCCTTCGAGCAATGGATATTTTCTCCCAATGGCATGAAATTGTGGTACGCAGGTATTACCTGTATCTTTCTGGCGGCTTGGGGGATTAATCTCTCACCATTTTCTTCTGTTATTTATTCTTTGAAGCATTCTATGTTTGCATATGATAGCAATTCGTATCCCACCACTTATGGTTACGTCTTAAATGCAGAATTCGGATTGGCCATGTTTTTCCTTCTAACTTCAGGAATCGTATACATTATAGTATTTTTGGGAATTGTCAAAAAAGTAAGTTTTGTTTGTAAAATGTGTGAAAAAAAAACTAATAATACATAAAACTGTCTTGCAGCGAAAGAATTTCGGTACCACCCAAAACTACAAAAATGATAGCAAAATTCTTGTAAATGCTTTTATCATAACTGCAGGCAATGTCATACTGTATTTGGGATGGCAATATTGTTACATTTGTTTCAAAATCGCAACATTATCGGCCGCCCTCGAGTTTTTGTGCATTGTAAATTGTGCAATCAACGCAATCATCTTTTCTGCTTTGTCCGGGTTAGTTGGTTTTTTATGCACGTAATCAAAGCTTTTGATAATTTGTCATTATTTATAGCGTGAAAAAAAAGACAACAATTTCTTCCGTGACGTCAAGGGTGTCAATCGGGCCGGGCCGGCCCGAAAAGCCCGCGGCCCGGCCCGGCCCGGGCCGGGCCTGAAGGTGAGTCGGCCCGGCCCGGTTTCAAAAAAAAAAGAAAATTTTAGAACAAAATTTATTCAAAACAGTCAAAAATGAACCAAAAACTTGCTCATTTTGAGTAATCCTCCCCCATTATGAATAACAACGTGTATTTTTACCTTTTCAACTCATATTTTTCGACAAATTGAAAAAATTTTAGTAAATTTTGCTTCAATTTTACCCTTTGGTAAAAAGGCGGGCCGAGCCGGGTCGACAAAAATTCGGCCCGTTGACACCCTTGCTTGACGTACATTTCCTCCTTTCCTGTAAAGATCATAAGTTCATGAAATGCACCTTATATGGCCAATCCCTGTGCACATTGCTTGTTTGCTATGTGTATTGTGTACAACAAAGATGTCAAAGGTCAAATTTCAGCGCTTAACAGTAAAAATTTTCAAAAATAATTGAAATGTCAAATTTTAAAAAATTGTATTTAGTAATGTATTTTTATGTATAATTTTTCATTTATCAATCGAAGAAACGATGCATATGTATTTTTTATCAGTAAACATTATCCGTAAAATGTAAGATTTTTTTAAATATAAACACGTGAATGATTTGAAAGACGAGTTTGCAGCAGATTTGTCGACGCGCGCGAAGATTCAAACAACGGTATTGCTTTTGTAGAGACTGGCTGCCTTCTTTGAGGTGTAGTTCATGCAGTCGACGTACGACTTGAGAGCCGAGCGGACCCGAGGGCTCGAGAGGGTATAGAGGATGGGATTGATCGTGCTGCAGACGTAGTTGAGCCAGATAGACCCGCGGTAGACGTCGTCGGAGATGCACTCCCTACAAAAAATTGTATTTTTAGTTAGTCAAGGAGCGAACTTTGCTCATTCAGTCAGGGCAGTGTTCCAAAAAATTTCATAGCTGTCCACGGAAAAAACCTGTCAAGCGCTATACGAAATCCGATTTTGGCTTCTTTTTTTGCTATTTTTGTTTACCGCCCGAAAATGTCAAATTGACAGACGAACCCGGGAATGAATGCCCAGCGGTCAGAAAACTAAATAGAAAACTTACGGGCAATAGATTTTGATAGGCCAAAAGATGAGAAAGGGAAACCAGCAGATGAGAAAGCAGCACGAGATGAGCGCAACGGCTTTTGCGGCCTTCACCTGGTGGCTCACTCCTTCGCGGTGCAGCAACTCGGCCAGGTTGCTCGGAATGACGGAAAATCGACGGCTGCTCGTTCGGGAAAGCGTCGAAATCTTGCGGAAAAGCTTTGTCGCGCTGTTGGCAGCGTTTGGGTCACCGACGGAATCGGCACTCGACAGGTACGAACGACAAGAGGCGACTCGGGTCTTAAAACGAAAAAAAAACAGTATTCAAATGCATTTTAACAAAAAAAACTGCTTACCGCGCAAAGAGAATCACTACTGTGTTTCCGGAAAAAAGATTCCGCGCGTTGCATCAACAGAAGCTGCCGAGCGACGACCGACTGTTTTCTCGTCGGCGCAGAAGAGTCGATTTTGGACTGCGAAGCCGCAGTCGAGATTTTATACACCTGAAAATCCATTTATTAGGCTCTAACTCCCTTAGGACGCGTTACCAACCTGCTGAGTGCCGTGCGCGTCAGGTGAGAGGTTGATTTGCTCGCTTAGGGACCGTTCCCGTCCGCTGGACTTTTCCTCGCTCAGGGGCGCGAGTTGGTATTCCGCGGACCGAGGAAACCATGGCGACGTGCTCCTTGGCGTTCTCAGAGTCGTCGTACAGTACCCAGTAGTTACCGTAGTCAGACTATCGTAAGTCGGGAGCCGCTTTTGATCGGGTGTGCGCAGGTAGTCTTTCTGGATGGAATTCGACGTGCATGAAGAATTATTCCTTTCCTGGCACGGAGAAGGGGTAGAATTTGCCTGCGGGGCACCCGAATGTTCTCGCAGGAATTTGAGGTGTTTGTGGACGACAATGGAAATCCTAACAAACATGGCGATAAGAATGAGAGAAGGCACGTAGAGCACAGGGACAGCGATGATGGGTACGAGTTTGCTGTTGGCCCGTGGCGTCTGGCAGCCGGTAGCTGACAGGTTTGACTGCTCCCAGCCGACTCCTCGGTAGAGCACAAAGTACAGCGGGACCCAAATGACAACCGGCAGGAGCCAGATAGCTACGATCATGCGCTGAGCAATTCGGCGCGATCGTTTGAAGACCCGCAGGGGTTTTTCCAGATTCCAGACTCGATCGAGCGCGATGGCGCACGTGGAATAAAGTGAAATTGTCGATAGAATGAAATCCAGCAACTGCCATGTTTGGCACAACCAATCAGGCCCCACAAAGGCCTGGAAGCCGGTATGTACAAGTTCGTTTGCGAACATGACGGACATGATTGCGATGCCGATGAAGACATCCGCTACCGAGAGTGATAGAATATACAGATTGCTAATTGACTTCTGGAGCGGTCGGTGACGAACAAGGACAAAAATGGTCAACAAATTAGCGAAGACGCAGAAAAAAGTCGCGATGCCGCCGACGATGATTGCGAGACTCCGACCGAGACTTGGCATCGTCGCCGCCGCAGAGCCGGAGCCGGAGTCGAGTCTGTGCTGTTGTTCGTCGAGTGAGAATGCGAAGAGGCGCATCTTCTGTGGCTGTGGGGGACGACTCAGCGCTGCAAACGTATCCATGAATGACTGAATGCTACGGCACATATTTCAGTAAGCGAACGAACGAGAACGTGTTTGCGCGTTTCAAGTTTTTTTTTTCCACGCAAAGTAGTGTAAACAAGTTTGAGGGATGAGTCGGGACCTACAGGGGCTAACTAAGTAATTTAACTGCAAGCTATGTAGGGCGGCTGCACGGGAGGAGGGCAGTGAGATTTATGAGATACGACAGGGTCGGCTACGATGCCTCAAGGCGCCTGGTCGGTGGTGTACGGATGACAAACAAACCACGGCCGACCATTTCACGTGAGGGTGGATGAACTCATATTTGTTATGTACGAGTTGTACTACTAATACAACTTTGGGATAAAAAAATACATATTTAGCAGGAGGAGACGGCAGAGAACGCCGACCAAAATCATCAACTGTCAAGCTTGTTAGGAAGCCGTCTAATGCAATTACGAGGAGTCTAATGGCCCTTGCAGACCAAAGATAAGTGAATCTCTAACTTTTTTTTTTTCAAATTCTGCAATTCTGACTTTCCCAGGAGGGTAATTTACCAAGTGCCCTGTGTCTTGTGCCCTGCCAATTGACGACCCCGTTAACAGAAAAACAGAAAACGATATCTCAGCTGCACAGAATAACATAGCATACTGCAAGGATTTACTCAATAGGTGGGAAAAACAGGCAAACAGGCCGTGAGAACCCACGCGCGAGTCGAGTCATCGAGGGCCAGGTGACTTCCAGAATTCCAATTCGGGGTACATGACACGTAAGCGTCAATGGGGGTACGTAGGAGCTCTGCAGGGGACACAAAAGAGGTGGAAGGTCATTTTAGTACCATTTCTAAAAAAAACTTTCTAAAAAAAGAAAATTCCATTGAAAAAAAAATACGAAGAAAAAAACAGGGAAGGCTATTAACGAAGCTCTTGAAGAGTGCCAAGAGCGTACGTTGGCCTCCAGGAATGCATGTGCCTTCCATGCTTTTTCCACAGAACTTCACTGATTACGTTGGACACCTGTAAGTGTGCTAGGAAGATCTCTGAGCTCTTTTCTACAGTTCAGAGAAGACGTAAACCATCCGGGTGTTTACGTACACCATCCTAGAAGGGAAAAAAGGACTGGTAACCATCGGCGAACTGCCCGGACCCTAGACAGACGACAGTGGCCCGGTAATAGGTCTCTGTCGTAGCAGGAACATCCTCTGATCCATCCTGCATCCGGGACTATTAATACGTGGGCTTTTGATTCGTCTAGTGAGAAAAAGGAATTCAGGTTATTTAAATGAGGGCACAGAATTCAGAAGCAATTTGACGCGCATGCCCTTGCACTGCCAGGCCGTAAAATAGACCTCAGAACCGGAGAGGAAGGGTCGGGTGACTGCTGACTATTAGGCTGCAACAACGGATGACTCCGTAGACAATAAATTGCAGGCCAGTGTGCCGTGTGAGGTGGTAGGTAGTATGTAAACAAAACGGGGATACAAAAGAAAGATGAATGAAGCCAACATACGGAACGGCAACTAACGGCAACTACTATGTTTAGCATCCGCGTGGGGCGGCACGTTCCCCAGAGAGGTGTGAAAAAAGGCACAAAGGCATGACAGAGGTAACACGAAGGCCTGAGATGACCAGAAAGCAATGATCGAGGCGTTAATTTGGGCTGGTTTCGCTGTTTCGTTCCGCCCAATTTCAAAAAAAAAAGAAGAAAGATGGTTGGTTGATAGCATTCGCGGTTGGCGCTCCTCTGGTTCCGCGGCCGAACCTGCAAAAAACAGCCGAGGGTTGGTTGGGTGTTCAGGATCACAGAGGAAATTGCGGATGTGTTCTGTGGTGCGTGCCAAAACAGAAGAAGTGCAAGTGGTGGCGATGGCATTCAAGATGCGATGTTATCGTCACTCAAAATACAGTGCAAAAGCGCACGTGCGCGTAGAATGTTTAGCCTATTACCCAAGTTAAACGCAAAAAAACGCTAAACGCTTCCCGGCCTCGACTCCGACTCCGATTTCAATTCCAAACCAGAGTCGAGGCAAATCGGTAGGATACTCGTGAATTATTCCACCGCTGATAGCGGGCAATTTTGCGGGGTGACGTGCCATCAACTACCGGGAGGAGATGGAGGCAGAAAAAAAATCCGCCGGGGAAACAAACGCGGAAGGCACGCAAGACCGCGTAAAGGACGAGAACGACGCTTGAGGGGGTGAGGACTTCACAAAATAATTTAATTGGTAGCGGGAATCAATTCCCGGCAGATGCGCCGGGTCATAAAAAAAAGTGCGGGGTCCGTGCAGAATCCAGAGGGAGGAAGTCCGAGGAGTCCGACTGGTCATAAGGCTGACGGCTGGCATGAGGACCCTCCAGGCATCGAACAAGTATCTAAACATGTTTGCGCATAAGATTGACGAGGAAGAAACTTCCTAAAAAAAGATGTATTTAGAACAGCGGGAAGAGGACAAGGGTCACACACTCTCCTTCGAATTCGCCATCGCCTTCGAGGGCTTTAGGGATTTGAAGTGATGTTATTTCGACAACTCTCATAATTTGTGTACTGTGGTGTAGTTTCCGTGAAAACAAGCAGCAGATTGCCGTTGCTGTTACGGTTGCAACTCCAAGATTGGCACCAAAGTGTGCAGTGAGGGACGGACAATTTGAGCCAAATGAACAACACGGGCACTGATAGGAGGGCTCCACTCCGGAAAAGACATGAAAATAAATGAATGAAGCGTGCGTAATAACCGTTTTCATAGGAATCTTCCGCAACCCGGGTTTGGCACGTATGCCATCGTCGTAGCCGTGAGCAAAGCAACAGAGTACGCGCGGATCTTGATTGGTCCAGGCGACATCCAAGTTGGAAGAAACGTGCGCATGCCAACGTGCCTGGAAGTCTCGGCGTCTTGGAAAGCCCAGAAGGCCGAGGAACACGTCGCTATTCTGTACTTTGTTTGTTGGCTCACTCATATTTAAATTAATTGCAAGCGCGAGCGCGAGTTTTGAACTTTTGAGTTGGATGGAGGGATTAGGAAGTCCAGCTCGTGGTAGAAAAATTTGTCTCGGCAAGTCAAATGCTTGTAAAAAACCTTTCAGTAGACAAAAAAAGGTAATTACAGGTGAAAAAAAAACATCTGCAGACAGAGTAATTATCTCAAATTGTTGTCGCAGCTCAGGTGCCAGAGTTCACTCTTTGGGGAAAATTCAAATGATCCAACTCACTTTGCCTCGACTTTGAAGAGCGCCAATGGCGTCCCGCGTCCTACTCCAAGTCAAGAGCCCAAAAAGTGAAAAAAAAGGTCAAATGGCACAAACAGCACGTCGGCTAATGCACCCGAAAAAAAAATAACAAAACAGAGTTGTCGGAAATGCCAAACCCGTCAGGATTGGGTTATTGACAAGTTTCCGTCGTTCTGGCGGCAAAAAAATAAATATGTGCAAAGCAGATGCCAAATGAAGCACAGAGAACAAAGGCTAACAACAGAGCGGATGAGATGTTGCAGTGATCACCGGTGCCACCGGGCACCAGGGATGTGCCGTGCCGACAAATGACCGGAGGTGAAGACCTTAGCATACCTCGCGCATCGAGAACACAAACACAAACAGCCATGAGTAGTAAATTGTTGTGCCCTTTTTGTTGGAGGAGGAGAAAGAATGCGGGGTTTTCAGACGCTACAGTATACTACAACAATCGTAAACAACAGCAGGCAAGGAATAACGAACACGCAATGTCCGAGAAACAAACGGTAAGTAGAACAGAAGAAAAATGGACGGTCGACGCTGGAAAGTTGGTATGTCTGTATAAGTTCGTCAGTCACGAACAAGGCTATGACCACAATTACGGTTGGTTGCCGTCATGGAAGGGTAGAGCAGAGCTCAAAGGACCCACGGCACAAAAACGGGGGTCCGAACGCATCGCAACATATTTAGGGTCCTCCAGGATAAAGAGGAACCAAATGACAACATCCTCTCCTAACGAACTCCAACTCCAACTTCATACTAATTACCAATTCGAAGGGCAGGGGCAACGACGACGACAAATTTTTTTGTGTCCGCCGGGCCAAGAGTCTTTCAAGTGTGGCAAAACAAAACAAAACACGCCGGCGGTGGTGGTGGTGGAGGGGCTTGTTTTGTTTTTTTTTTTCGTCTGCATGCGTGACTGCGAGTTCGGGGAAAAGCACAGAGAATTACCTACCAAACTGTCCGGCAGCTTCGAGGAGCGAAAATTGTAATTAGATTTAAAAGACTTCCTACTCGGCGACAAATTGCTCAATTTAGAGACCCTTTTCTTCATGCTGAGCCGAGGCACGCGTCCACGTCTTAATTTTTGCTAAAAATGGAAGAAACATAGCTGAATTATGTTTGACCTTCTTTTGCTTCCAAAAATAATACAATAATTGTGTTGGACGATAAAGCCGGATGCCAGATGCATGCTCGCACAGGTAAACAGGTACAAACCATACTTTCGTGTCGGGAGTATACATAGGTACCGTAACCCGAAGGCCAGCACAGTTACGGTACATATATGAGAAAAGTGCGCACGCGCTACATTTTCGTGTCGAGAGTGTAAGTATATACGATATATCGTAACGTCGAAATGAGGAACTTTGGCTGCTCCGGAATGAAATGACGGCAAAATTAATAAACGAATGCCTTTTTTTTGTTGTGCATTATTCAGTTGACAGCAGCAGCGTGAAAGGGATCTTCGATCAGATTATTTAAATTGAAATGCCGTTTTTTTTTGAGTTTGCATCGGCGTTGTTTGACTTTTGAAAAAAAATGCAAAAGCATAATAACAACAAAAAACGGTTGTGATAACGACCTGTCCAGGCGCGCCGCCGCTGCATTCCTTTTCGCAATTAGTTTGTTTTTGGCGCGCCTTCCGAATCAGAACACCAAGAATTAAAGAAAAGTGGAAGCGCCCATCGTTGACGCCGTTGAAGAGGTCCCCGGGTGTGAAAGAAAATGAATTATGAATAAAAATGTTTACAGGAACCCGCGTGTAATGAGAGAAGGAGGGGAGGGAAGCGCGCTGGGTAAAATTCTGACGACTGCCTGCGTGCAGGAGAGCAGAGATTTTTTTGCAGGCGACGGCCCTCAACGGCAGCCAGCAGGCAGCAGGCAGCGTGAGGGTCGTTGACCACTGGTAAACGCAGGAAACGGCTAAATATCAGCGATGTTTGGTCCAAACTTAAGACTGGCTCGCCATGTGCTTGCCATGTAAGAGGGTCTTTAGGGTCACTAACTTGGGTAATCTGATGTGTGAGCGGTCTCCTCCTTCACGCCAAGCGAGTCGAGTCGACCAACAATCAATCGCCACAACTCTCGCGGCGGGGGATCACGCGACAGAACATTTACGGCACAACCTTTGCCAAGCCAATGGCGACATTCGGGAGAAAAGACCAGAACCCATAACATTCCTAGAATCCTAGAAATCGTTAGAGGGTGGCAATTACGTTGCAATTACAAATGTCGCGACATTTTGATGGCAGCGGTGACATTTTTAGAATTATACATACGATTTTGAACACGAAAAAAACAAATTCGTGCCAAGACTAAATCATGATCACAAAATTCCATTCATTGGGCTCTGTTGACGAACAAGGCATAGAACAGGCGTATATTTACCATCATCAATAACAACAACAACATTGTGCTGCAGATTTGTGCCGGTGTTGGCATCCGACGATGGGCCCAAAGGCCTGAAACAGTCGCGACCAAATAAAACATGTTTTTCACACAAAAAAACAATAACAAGGTCTCCGTTTGCATAGTTTCGAAAAAAGTGTGTGCATAATGGACATGAATCCACGAGACAACAAAAGGGTCGAAAAGAGGTGAAAATAACAAAACAATTGGACTGTTGGATTCAAACTACCAAAATGCGCGCCGAACGCGCACGCGGATGGGATGGTTTACGGTAAGAAAACGGAACACCACGAAATAAATCTTTCTTTTGAAATGCAGCTATTTTGCTATTGTTTGTATCGCTTTTTACGTTAAAATTCTTTTTTTTTAGTCATTGTAAATATTCTTACTCGATAATGTCTTTTTTAATCGAGTAGCGCGTTTCATATATTTCATTTTTAGGCTTGCTCGAATCTCAAAACGAAAATCTTCAGATGGCGGAAAATACTACCACAGACGAGCCAGAGAGCAATGACGGTCATCGATTCACGGAAGCTGAGATCAAGATATTTCTACCAGTGATGACGGCTTTTGAAAAGAACGAGATCCACTCCTGGCCTAATGTCTATTTTCTGGGCTCACAAGCTCAGAAAATTCAATCGTCTGCAGACAAAGCACCAAATTGCGGATTTGATGATCATTATGGAATGTACAGATTTGTTCCACACGACCACATTGCCTACAGGTACGAAGCGCTCAGGGTCCTCGGTCGCGGTTGTTTCGGCCAGGTGGTGAAGGCTTATGACCACAAAACAAAGCGTATCGTCGCTATCAAAATCATCCGCAATACGCTGAGTGCAAAGGCACAAGCGCGAACCGAAGTTCGGATTCTGAATCATCTGAAGAAGCGCAAGAGTGCTCTGAAGAATGGAATCATGTGCATTCTGGATGCCTTCAACTTCCGTGAACACGCGTGCATCGTCACGGAGTGTCTCGGTACAAATCTTTACGAAACGCTGCAGAATCAGAAAAACGGTCGATTTCCTATCCAGTTGGTCCGCAAGTTCGCGCACTCTATTCTCAACGCTCTGCTCTTTCTCCACCGCAACCGAATTATCCACTGCGATATCAAGCCGGATAATATTGTCTTGCGTCGGGCGGGTTGGAGCTCGACGGTGCTCATCGACTTTGGATCGTCGTGCAACGAGAATAGGCGCATTTGGAATTACGTCCAGTCGCGATACTATCGCGCGCCTGAAAGTATGTTTTTTTTTGGTTTTACCAGTGCTGAAAAAAAAACATTTGTGTTCTCGACCGGAAAATCTGAAATTTTGGGCCTCGGATAAAAAAACCCGCAGTTTTTGAATCTGAAAACTCAAAATTTAGGCCACATTTGTGTTTAAGCAAAATTTTGTACTTTTCATGTTTTTTTGACAAAAATACGTCATTTCGTGTTGAGAACCCGTTTTTTTGGGATACCCGAACCCGAGAAAGATTCCGACCGCTTTCAGTTACCCTCGGAATTCCATACGGCATGGAAATCGACATGTGGTCTTTCGGATGCATGCTTCCCGAACTCGTGACCGGTAAACCACTTCTCCCTGGATCCGATGCAATTGACCAGCTCGCGGTTACGATGGAGCTCTTGGGCGTCCCGCCGACTTCTGTGATTTCGTCGACAAAAAAAAAGAACTACGATGTCTACTTCACGCTCGTCAACGGACGTCACTTGCCTCGGTACTACTGGATCGATCGTCGTACCGACAAGCATACACCTACGGGTTATGGCTTTGATATACGGGGCCAAAAGCGGTTCCCTCCCGGAATTCGTGATTTATCGACGGAATTTGATACTATAGTCCCGGTGAGTCGGATTTAATCGGAAAACATCAATTGCAAAAAATGGGCCTAAATTTTGAAGGCACGGCTTTGGTCGTTTAAAAAAATATTTGCTTTGTTTTAGGATCGCTTTAGCAAAACGATCGAATTCTGAACATTTTTTTGGTAAAAATGTAAAAAGAAATAGTTTTGTTTTTTTTCAAAAAAATGCATTTTTGTTTGAAACATTGTTTTTTTTGCTTTCACGCAATTTTTTAGAAGGTTGACGCGTCGTTCGTCGACTTCGTCAAGCAATGCCTCGCCTGGGATCCGGCAGAACGCCTGACGCCGCCGAACGCCCTCAAGCATCCGTGGCTGATGAATCCAACAAAGATGACAAATCAGGACAGCTCATAATTCAGAAAACATACGGTAGATTTCTGCCAAAGCATTTCGTTTTTCACTTTTCGCGTCGAGACCAACCCCCTCACATTTGTTATCACACTCTGTTTTTTTATAACAACTAATATTGTAAAATAACTGCCATCTGTAAAATTCACTCCTCACTGAGACGCTTCATGCCATCCAGGTAGTGGTCGTACAACGCCTTGGCCAGGTCATCCGCAGTCGGTGGTTTGCCGAGAGCGAGTGCGAGGCAGTCTGCGGACGGCAGCTCGCCACCGTAGGACTGTACTTTCTCCCAGAGAGCCCCTGCTTCGCTGTCGAAGGGATTTTTCCGGAAAAATCTGTTCCAGACGAGTGACGCACCTGCCTTGGCTACCAGGTAGGAGTAGTACTTGGCGCCGTAGGGCCCGGTGTGTGAGAACCTGTGCGGCCACGCGCAGTCGCCATTCCGGCCGAGTTCCGGGGTCGCGCGGGTGCCAATGAGTCGGTAGAGCTCAGTCGACGTCAACTTTCCCGCTGCCAGGGCCGGAGCAAATTCCGGGCCGTGGCTTTCGAGGTCGTAGAGCGCGTATCCAGCTTGCTGGAGCGTCTCTACGCCTGACAGGACCGAATTCGCAGCTGCCAGGGCCTCGGCGGAATCTTTCGGTATCGACCGGCCTGACGCGTCTTTGCAGACCTCAGTCAGGACCCTTGGATCCCGGAAGAAGAATTCCATGACGTTGGAAGGCACTTCTGACATGTCTGTCTGGCAGCGGGTGCCCGCAGTGTGCTGGTACCTCGTCCGGCCGAGGACCGAGTGCATAGCGTGGCCCATTTCGTGGAAGAACGTCTCAGCGGTCGGCAGCGATAGGCAGACATTTCCGATATCAGGTGGGGTCTGGGATGTTGCAGAAATCGATATCAGCACAATGGGGTGCTGGTGGGAGCCGTCAGCGAGCTGTTTGTTGCACCGAACTGTATAGTGACAGTTTCCGGTGATTTTTGAGGGTCTATCGTCGACGTCGATGTAAATCGTGCCGAGAAACTCGTTTTTCTTTGTCACATCCTGAAAAAACACATTTTTTCTTATTTCCCCAATTCCCAAGCTAGGATAAACTCACAACTCTGACAACATTGCCATCCCAGAGTTCACCGGTCACCGGGAGCGAGACCTTGAAATTCACGCCGTACAAAATATTGGCAAGATTCTCAAAACCGGAAAGAAGGCTTTCAAAGTGGAAATATCGGGTGAGGTCTAGGCTGTCGCCGAAGACCTGTTGCCGGAAGAGCGCGCTGCCGTAGGTGAGGTCCCATTCGTTGACTTTGTCCCCGGTGATCGCCTTGTTTTCCTTCAGAGTTTGGCGGACCAGTTCCAGTTCGTAGGACGACGATGGTTGGAACGTCTGAAAATTTATAAATTAATAAAATCGTCAAAACCAATTTTCAACCCGAAAATAACGTTTTTTGCCAAAAAAACATGGAAAAGTACAACATTTTCTTTAAAAATGCAATTACCCAAAATTTAGAAAAAAAACAACATTTTTCAGTTTTCTAACAAAAAAATGCGAATTTTAAAACCGGGTACCCAAAATTTCGGGCCTTTTGCAAAAAAAACTCAAAACAAACCTTAACAATCGCTTCAAGAAAAGTCTTGGCACTTTGATACGATCCAAGCATGGTGAAAGCTTGCGAGCGGTCGGCAAAACTGCCAAATCCAGTCAATTTGGCCAGCTCATGCCTCGCGCCAATCAGCCGGCTTAGGTGATGCTCCTGGCTCTCAATCGGTTGGTAGTAGAGCCGGAATATCGTTTCCCGGAAAACCTGATCGCTGGATCGACAGAAAGGGCTATCGATGCGGGGCGGCAGCCCGTACCGCTGCTGGACGTCTGCCGGCACTTCAGCTGGCCTGTCCGTGTTCGTGACAAACTCCGTCGCTGCGTCGAAGATTTCATTTGACAAATCCACGAATTTAGACCTCTAAAAATGCCATCAAATTCAAATAACATCAAATTTCCTCCAAAACAGTCTTACCTCACTGGCAGGCAGGTGAACACCCGATTGCTCAAAATCGCTGATCAACAAATCCAGCGTGCGACGATCCACGTCGTCCAGCAGGTGTTTTTCCGTCTCCGCGGAAGCTTTGAGCGCCGCAAAGAGGTCAACGTTCGTGTTGAGTGTCTCGACGAGATTTGTATAGTGCCGCATGCTGTCGTTGGCGGCCTGTGCAAACGCCGTGCTCGGATGACTGTTGCGGACGCATTCCGTGAGATCGGCGGCCAGACAGATGCAATTTGAGAGGTCGTCGACGAGAGCGACGGTCAACCGCTTTTCTGGGGTTTTGTTGGCTACCACGGATTCCACGAGGTCGTATGCCTGCTCGGTGGCGACTTTTGCTTCCGCTTCGAAGGCTGACGGCGATGTGAGTGCCGGATTGCCGAAAAGGCCCTAAAAACATGCAAAAAAACGTAAAAAATACCATAAAAGAGAAAAAATACCGTAGTCCTGGACGAATTCGCAAGTCGTTGCAGGAACCGTAACGTCGTGGGCAGCTTCATCGGGAGGCCCAAAATATTTTCCAGTCAAGACAAAACTTATTGTATTCGAAGAAAGTATTTTCAATTGAAAAAACAAACAAAAAACTTTCGTTTCAAGACCCTCGACACAAACATTATTTTATCCCGTAACAAATCATAAATCACACACAGATCTCAAAAAAACCAAGACTTCAGTCACCGACTGATACTGACCACGGGAGAGAGGGTTTTCAAATCCGACGTCCTACACCAGCATCGGAGTAGACGCGACTGTTCGTCATCTCAGCGACGGTTTGGAGATCGCCAAAGAGCGCAGCGAGACTCGAGCCGAGGAGAACCTGTTTCGTGGATTCGAGATTCGTGGCATCATCGGATGCGTCGCCATGGGCCTGCTGGTGGATGGCCTTGAATCGCAGGCAGAGCTTGTAAATTCCGGACAGAATATCCTTATCGGGAGTCAGTGCCGCAGCCTGGACGTCGTGAACGTAGTTTTTGCACGCCCGGATGCGTTTGAGGAAATCTTCGAGCGAAGCGATGAGCGAGGCCACATTTTTTGCGGAAACGGTACGCGAGGTGTCGGAAGACGTCGAATGCGCCTGAATGTGGTCCAGGCTGATGAGTTCCGATGTTTCGCCCTCAAATTTGAAATCAATGCGTCGACGGGTATCCGAGTGAGGCTTGTACTCAAGGACGGACAAAGACAGCTGAAATAAGGGGTTTTGAGTAACCCAAACTTCGGTGAACGACAAAACTCACGTTTCCACTGTCGTCCTTGTTGCTCAAAAACTTGTCAGCATCGAATCGAACGAGCATGGGATGTTCAATGAACTTGGCAAAAAGCGAGTTGATCGCCTTCTCGGTCTCGGCCTCGATTTCACGCGTGCTGTACCAGCCGAGAATCGTAATCCCAGGATGGACTTCGTTGACTGCAAATCACGAAATTTACGACAAAATCAACCCCCAAAAAAAAGCCTACCAAGGTCGATTCTCTGTTTGAGTGCACTTTCGTTCAACCATCCGGGAGAATTGTTTTTATCGACGCTGTCGCGTGAAAAAAGAGGAAAAGCAGCCGAAATTATGATCTTGGTGCCGAGATGCTTGCCCGCGACGAGTCCGATCGCCTGAATCCCCGAAATTTAGCCTACAAACTTTTGGTTAGCCAAAAACATACCACGGGATCATTTTGGGCGACATTTTGAAGTTTCTAAAAAAATAAGGGTAAAAACATAAAAATTACTGAAAAAAATAGTAACCTCGATGTTGACTTTCTGCCTGACGTAGTGGTCAGCAATCGAGAGCATAGCGATCGGGTTGATCTCAGCGGTGGGATCTACTACCTCTGTCATCTTCTCAAACGATTATAAACGCGATTCGAAAGGCTAAAAAGTCAGACGGAAGCGCCGGGCGATTGCATAAGAACTTTTCAGGTCCGACATATTTTTTCCATGCGGGACCATATTTCAGAACATGCTTTTCTTTACTCTGTTTCACGAGTTTTTGAAGCAGTTGCCCTGAAAACTCGTCTTTTGGAACGCTTTTTGGTTCTTTGTTTCATCTTTTCACGTTTAAAAGTAAAGTCAAGGTTAGTTGAATGACAAGTTGTGAGATTTTGTAGTGTTTTACGTTTTTTTCTGACGCGATGTTCACATAATTATGGAAACAGATGTTTTATTTGACTGCGAACGTTTCAGGCCTTTGGGTCCAGATAAATGCCATCGCCGGATGCCGAGAATGGCGCCGACGTGGCCCAGAGCTCTGCAGGAACGTCGTCGCAAACGCCGGTGGTGGTTAACGGCGTGCAGGAGGAGGAACGCAATGCGGTGTTATGTGAGTCATTTTGGGGAGATATTTTGTTTATTTTATTTTCTGGGGTTGAAAACAGGGCTTTTTGATCTGTCGTTTTTTTGGCCGGTCTGAATTTCAGGAGTGTTAAAAAATTTGTAAAACTTAAAAAATTAAAATATGTTTTTTAAAAAAAAAAGACCCTTGAGCCCAATAATAAACCTAATTTTCAGCGTCCTCGACTCCCCGGTTCTCCCGTAGTCTAACAGTCCAGATCGACGACCCTACCAACATCGTACCCGCCCCATCCGACAATGCAGACTCCCAGCCAGAATCCCAATCCCGTTTTGGTCCTTCGACTGCCGATCGCATAACTTTCTGCATCAGAAATGCATCCCGGGCGTACAACTTTGCCAAGTCGGCTTCGATGCTCAAGGCGTCCTACGAGCAGCGGGAAGCGGTTGGTTTTCTTTAATTTTTTTCAAAAATTCTCAAACAACCCATTTTTTTCAGGAATGCGAAAAACTGCGGCAAAAATGCAACGATCAGGGCAAATACATCTTTGAACTCCAGCAGTCCCTCATTCAGACCAAAAACGAAATGGATTCGGCGTTTTTGGAGAAATACCAGATCGAGAACAAGTTGAACAACCTCCAGAGACAGTACGACCTCGTCCTGACCGAAGGGATGCGTAATGCGGTGAGTTGACGACAAATTTTGTTCCCGGATGTTTTTTTTGACTGTGTCGTTTTTTTAGCAAGCGTCCAAGTTTAATAAACAATGGGCCACCCAGATGAAAGATATCCAGGATAGCGTTACGCAGTTCAAATCCATGTACACCCAGCTGAATCAGAAGTACAAATCTGTCGTCAACTACATCGTCGAACAAACCGAGCAACGCGACGAAGAAGTCACCGAAGCCTACGAAGATCGTGTCAGGCTGCGGAGACTTGCACTGGATTTTGTCGTCTGGAAGAACAATGCCATTGATGTCGTGGAGCTTCTACGTGAGTTTTTCTTTGAACTGGGTGAAACAATTGAGACCTAAAATAGGCTCAAAAAATTACAATGTCGAAAAAAACACATCTTTTATGCTGAATCTACTTTTTTTATTAACAAAGTTTCAGAAAAAATTTATTTGGCAAAACAAATTTTTAAGGTATTTTTTCGTCCAAAATTTTTATATGGAGAAAAAAAAATTTAAAAATTAATTTAGGTTCGCTAAGACAAAAGTTTTTCCATTTTGAACAGCAAAAAAAATTTGAAATGAAAAATTTGCGCAAAAATACATTTTAACATTTTATTGCTGAAATTACATTTTTTGTTAAAAAATCAGAGATAATTTAGTCGAACATTATTTTGAGGTTTTTTGTGCCAAAAAATTAAATCTAAACAATAATTTTTTTGTTAAAAAAAATTCCGACTGGGGTTTAAATTTTTATACCGGCGAAATTTTTACCCCGAACTGTTTCAGTCTCCGAAGTCGAATCCAGAACCCCCAACCTCGGCCCAGAAATCCAAGAACGCGTCAACGAGCTCCGATCCGACGTCCCAGCTTCCCTGGCCTCAGTGACCACCGCTCCGCTTCGTCAGCCCACCCGAAAGATGCAAACCCTCCAACGTACCCGGAATCGTCTGCTCGTCGACGTCGCTCAGGAGGCCTCTGCCCGATTTGGCAACCCAACTGCTGGCAATGACAATGACGCTCCAGACAGGGGGTCTTCCCGCTCCAAAAGCCCTCAAAAGCGAGTCACCAGATCCAGGGTATCGTCGATAACATCCGAAGCGGCATCCGTGCGGATTCTCAATGTGGCCATGTCCAAGCTCTCAAAGACCGCCCAGAAGGCCAAGAAAAGAGAAGAAGCTCAGCGGAAGCAGATGGAACCCGAAGTCGAGGATACGCCGCCTTCGACACCGTCGGCTCGAGGTCGTGGACGTGGACGAGGTCGGGGCCGTGGCAGAGGCGCAAGTCGTGGCCGAGGACGCGGAAGAGGTCGTGGTGGCGCGACACGGACACTCACGCCTCCGCCAGAGGTGGATTCGTCCGATGAATCCCAAAACGAAAGTTTTGGACCACCGACGCCACGACCGTCACCGCCCAGGGAACCTGCACCTGAAACGACGACTCAGAATTCCTATATCGACGAATCGTCGTCTGATTCTGACGACGATCTTCAGGATGTCCTGGAAGCTCAGTTGGACCAGCATTCTCCTCTCAAGGAAGTTTCTGGGCGAGCTGAATCAGTCAGGAAGACACCTGAGCGGCTGGAAATGATGGAAATTGCACCGGCAGCAGCGCATGTTCATAATATAGAGGTCAGTGATTCGTCGAGCGATGAAAGCGAAGCCGAAGAGGCAGAAGTGCCATCGCGGCTCGAGGAAGCGTCTGAATTGGACGAATCGGCGCCGATTGATGATTTGGCGCTGGATCTCGACGTTCAGATGTCTGATAACGTCGACATTGACAATGGGGACGCTGCGGAGCCGATCGACACCCAACATTGTGGAAATGAGCAGGTCCTGCGGCCGAGCAGCAGCAAAGATGCCCCAGAAGCCCTAATGTCGACCATGGACGCCGAAATCGTTGATGCATCGGTTCCAACCGGCAAAAATGATGATTCTGAGGGCGTTTTGGAATCGCCGACCAATGCTGACGATTCCGAAGCTGGGCAGTCTTCTTGTATTCTTGATGACGACGCTGAAGCTGCCAAATCGATCAGCAGCGATGACGACGACGCAGCTGAAATCGTTCTGCCAACCGATGACGTTGTTGCCCGCAAAGACGAAGATTCCGCCATCAGGGAACCAACCAGCAACGTCGAGACCGTTGTGACCAGGGAGCCAGTGAGCAAAGATAATTCCCTCGAAGCTGCTCGGCCGACAACGATGAACTCTATCCCTGAATGCCCAAACCCGGCGTCGAAGGTCGTTTCTCCGTCCAAAAGACGCATTCACGACGACCTTTTCCTAAGCGAGAGTGAAGACGAGGATGTGCAATTCGCGGCGCCGACTGCTGTCAGTGATCGACCAAAACCAAGGATTATTGAGTCGTCGAGTTCAAGCGAGTCTTCGGATGATGAAGAAGAAACCAGCGCTTTTCCTGCACCTGCTTCTACCGGCTCACCTGTACATGCTGAAACTGAAGACGCCACCGTCGTCGGGGAGGCTGATGCACCTGTTGATACTTTTGAGGCCCCCGAAGCTCCAAGAGGCGCTTCACCTGAGGAAACGCCCGAAGCTCCAGGTGGTGCTTCACCTGAGAAAACCCCACGAGCTGCAGAAAATCACCTCACCTGAAAAAGTGTACTCGCAGCCGGACGTGACATTCGACCTGTCGACGAGTAGACTGGAAATCGACGACGACGATGAAGATGCCGATGAACCGGATGTCGAGCCTCAAGCAGACCTGGAGGAAGAGGAAGTTCTGCCGTCTAGCAGCACGTCAGCACCACCAGCGCCTGAACTCAACTCCGCACTGAACATAACCGCCGATGTCGGCAGTCCCGCGCCGGTGATCGAAAAAGACAAGCCTGTCACTGAACTGGAAGACGTCGAACAGAACGAAGGAGACGACGAAGAAGACGAATCGCATGCCAACAACGACTTTTTGAATCCCTTCTCGTCGGCCATGTGCTTCGGTCATTTGGAGGCCTACAGCAGCAGCAGCAGCGACGAAGACGAACAACCCGCGCCGCAACCCCTGCCGCAGCCGGCTCCCGTCGAAAATCCGCCTGCACCTGCACCGGTAACAACGAAAACAAGGTCTCAAAGGCTGATGAACGATCTCCGTCTCAGTGAAACCGAGGATGAAGCTGAATCGCCGACAAAGGTGACGGAGGTCTCCGAGGAAGGCAGCGCAGCAGTCACCTGCGAAGAAGTCCCCGGAAAAGCAGCCCCGAGCGTCGGCGAAACCTGCAGCGCCCAGAAAAGCTCCTCAGTTCGATATTCTGCGGCCGAAGAGTCCTGAAGCACCACCCGAGACGCCGGAAACCACGGAGACTCCTGCGACGACTTCAGAAAAGCAGTCAGAGCCTCCCGAACCTTCAACGTCATCTCCAGCGGCAGAAATCGCTGAACCAGCAGCTCCGGCGAAGACCAGCTTCCCGGCGGGTTTCAGAACTGTTCCAAAGGGCCAGCTGGGAAAAAAACAGGAAGAAGTCATCAAAAAACTGCTTTCTCCTTCCCGAAAGGCGTCTTTTTCCACGCCGACAAACGCTTCAATTTCTGCAACTTCGGAAGCGTCAACTTCGTCTGTCACTGCCGAAAAAACTGCCCCAGCGCCAAAAAAGAAACCAGTCGATGCCTCAGCTCCCACTCAACCAAAGCGCACCCGCCAACCCGCCCGTCCACAGCCGTCGAGAGCGTCGAAGAAGATCTTCAAGATGCTGGAAGTCCAAAAGAAGCGACTGACCGTCGTCTCGACCATCCAGGGCGACGAAGGATCGTCTACAGCGCCAAAGCTCCCTGCAAAACGCGCTCTGGTCTCGGACAGCACTCCATCCAGCTCCAGCGTGCCGCCGAAGAGGCCAAAGCTCACTGAAAGACCCCCGACAACGAGGACGGCCCCGAGCAGCATCCAGGTGATCGCGCCTCAGCCGATGGGCCATAGAAGGGGCAGGAACGTCCAGCAACCGGTTGTCCAGCCGGTCGTTGTTACCGCTGCATCATCAATGGCGGGGGCAGCTGGTTCGGTATCGACGATCCACGGCCGAAAGACGACGTCCATCCGGGAGCAGCAGGAAGCCATGATGAAGCGGCAGTCGGATGTCATTGAACGGCTTCGGGCGGAGAAAGGTGCTAAGGTGAGTTGGGAATTCTTCAAAAATCGTTTTCACGTTTTTGGTGACAGTTTACCTACACTTTTTATTGTCGAAGGCAATCGACACTATTTGTCATTTTTGGAAAAATAACATCAATTTTACCTAAATTTTTGTTCGTTTTTTCTGTTCAGAAAATTTATCTTTGTTCGCGAACGAACTCGAACAAAGAAAATCTGTTCTCGAACGATCACGAACGCAAAAATTTGAATTTGTTCGCGAACGAACGCAAAATTTTTTTTGCAGCTTCTATTTTTTCTGTTCGTTTTCGTTTGCGAATAGTATTTTTCGTAAATTTATTTGTTTGCGTTCGTTCGCAAACAGAAATTATTTTCCAGGACGGTAAAAACGAACAAAAAACATAAAATTTACCCAGAAAAAATTGTAGGAGGACTGTTATCCAAAACTTGAAAGCATACTGCATTTTTCGTTTTTTTTACTCGGGAGCGCAATATTTTGCACAATTGATAAAAAATTAGTTCCATGTTTGTTTAAAAAAAAACAAAAAAAAAATCGAAAATTTCACATTTGTTTGATTATTCAAACAAAATTTTAAAAAATTGATTGTGTTCGTTCGCGAACAAAAAAAACGGGTGTTTGCACATTCCTGGAGGATCTCTGGAACGTGTTGAACTGATTTGTACTCTTTTTCAGCCTTCGCAAACGTCAAACGCAAACGGGTCAGCGACGACTTCAAACGGTAAACCAGGCACCTCCTAGTGCTCTGTAATTTTTCTGTGCTAGCAACTGCCTGTTGAGTTAAATAAATTTTCAAATCCTGCAAAATATATTTTGCGCCGATTTTGTCAGGAATCAGGTACTATTTATTTACATAAATATGAACATCCGGGAAGGGAAAAAAACTCATCGAACGTGTAAGAAATCCAAGAAATTCTGGAGTATCTGCATGACAAAGTCCGCCTGCATCTCGCCGTTCGGCAGGGGCACGAGCTGGGCGTTCGGCAGCTTCAGCTCACCTGACACGTCCCCGATGACGACCGTGGGCATCGCGAAGGCCCTGAGCTTGTCAAAAGAGCTCTCATCGAAGTCGAGAGCGACGAGGGCCTCGACGAAGCCGGACGTCGGCATGTCGTGCAGCCAGCCGGCGATCTCGTCCTGCGCGGTGGCATCGGTGAGGATGATGAACTGGGGAGCGTCTTCGAGCATCGCGAGGATGGGTACTGTCGACGAAACTGCGAGCGCGGGTTCGTCTCTGATTTGACGGACGTCGAGCAGAACGACCCGGTGACCCGTGGCCGCGAGCATCTGTACAATCGACGGACGATCTGCTGTGTATTGTTCGGCGTCCGCGGTGACAATGCATACTGCGCCACGCTTTTTGATGGAAAACGGTGGAAGGGATACTGAGTATGTCAGAGCGTGGCCGTCTGAAGAAGAAAAAAGTTGATGGACAAATTAGCTTTTACGAAAATTATAGAAATTCTTCATGCAATTTTGCCAAAAAAGTTGTTTTTATTATGCAAAGTTTTTACCGGAAAATTCACCTGCATAAGACATGATCTGGCAGAGTTACGACCGCTTAAAATCGCGTTTCTGCCATTTTTGACAATTTTTGGAACGTTGTAGCTAGAAAACTATGGCATTTCCATATCCAGGGTACATATTTATCGACGTAATTTTTGATGAAGAATCCGGGGAAAACATAAAAATATAAAGTTATCACCTTGAAAAATGCCGAAAATTGCATTTAAAAAAGATCCACAATGACAACATTTTTTTCGGCATTTTCAACGTAATAACCCTAAATTTTTTGTCTGATTCTTCATCGGAAATTACGTCAATCAATAGGTATCCTGGTTTTGGAAATTCCATAGTTTTTCAGCTACAACGTTCCAAAAATCGTCAAAAATAGCAAAAACGCGAATTTCGGTAATCGTAGCGCTGCCAGGCAGCTAAATTTTACAGTAAAAACTTTTCATCGTAAATGCTACTACTTTTTTTTGCAATATTCCATTCCATGATGAATTGTTAAAAAATTAGATAACACCTACCGATGGTGATAGTCTTATTTTTGACAACAGCGTGCTTTCCATTGGCAATAATGTAAAAGTTCAGCTGCCTAGCACGCAGGTTGACGCCCTCAACGCTGGAGATGACCGGCCCAGGCTCCGGATACTTTGTTGTGAATTTCT